>JADMNL010000027.1:52772045-53389090 GCA_016271365.2 Neoceratodus forsteri | reverse complement strand
GTAGCTCTCTATGTAAGGGAAGGGATCAAAGTAACAGAGAAAAAGGGTAAACAGGGAGGAGAGGAGGCTCTGTGGGTCACCCTGGAGACTGGAAATAGATCCACAATCCACACAGGGGTTGTATACAGACCCCCATTCTGGAAGAGGTAATGGACAAGGAAATGATAGAAGGCATCCTTGGGATGGCAGAGAAAGGGGAGGTATTGCTGATGGGGGATCTGGATATGCCAGATGTTGACTGGAGCACCTTTGCTGCAGTCACATCCAAGAGCAGGAACATTCTCGATGCCCTACAGGGGCCATGCCTCTGACAGCTAGTTTTGGAACCCACTCAGGAGACAGCAACCTTAGACCTGGTACTCTCAAATGGGGACAGAGAGAGGATCTCTGATCTTGAAGTGGGTAGTCATCTGGGAACAAGCGACCCCCAAACAGTGTGATTCATGATAAACTTACCTGTAGAGTCAAGCCATGCAAAAGTTAAGGTACTGAACTTCAGGAGGGCTGATTTTGTCAAAATGGGAGAGTGCCTCAGAAAAGCACTAGCAAACAGGCAAGAAGGTGAGGTGGAGCAACAATGGGGAAACATCAAAACCACCATCACAGAGGCAACAAGCCTTTGTGTGAAGCAAATAAACAAATCAAAATGAAGGAAAAAAACACTATGGTTCTCAAAAGAAGTGGCGGGGAAGGTAAGGGAGGAAAAAGATAGTATTCAGGAAGTATAAGGAAACACAGAAGGAGCACGGCAGAGAACTGTACCAGTTAAAACAGAAGGAAGTGGGTAAGGCAGTCAGAATAGCAAAGGTCCAAACTGAGGAAAAGATAGCCAACTCAGTTAAGAAGGGGAATAAAACCTTTTATAGGTACATTAGGGAGCAAAGAAAAGACTACAGCAGGGATACCGAGGCTGAACAAAGAGGAAGATGGTTAGGCAGAGAGCGACAGTGAAAATGCAGGGATACTAAATGAATACTTCTACTCAGTATTCACAATGGAAAAGCAGGAGGAAATACCTAATCCAGTCAATAAAAGCACTCTGGATAGGAGGGTAGATATTAGTCCTTTCACAGAAGAAAGGGTTCTGAAAGAACTCTTAAAACTGAAGATGGATAAAGCAATGGGGCCTGATAGGATTCACCCCAGAATTCTAAAAGAACTAAGGGAAGAACTAGTAACACCACTGACTACCCTTTTTAATAAATCATTGGAGGATGGTGTGGTACCTGAGGACTGGAGGAGGGCAGATGTGATTCCCCTTCACAAAAGTGGGAGCAAGACAGAGGCAGGAAACTACAGACCTGTCAGTTTGACCTCAGTGGTAGGAAAAATGATGGAATCACTTCTGAAGGAAAGAACTGTTGAGTACCTAGAGGTCAGTGGGACGCAGGACCCAAGGCAGCATGGATTCACAGTGGGAAGGTCATGTCAGACAAATCTAATTGATTTCTTTGACCGGGTGACCAAAGCAGTAGACCAGGGAGGGGCTGTGGATATGGCCTACCTAGACTTTAGCAAGGCATTTGACATAGTCCCACACAAAAAAATTATTAAATAAATTAGCCAGCCTGAGAGTGGGTCCCAGGGTGGTAGCCAAGGTAAAACACTGGTTGGACAACAGGGTACAGTGGGTAATAGTAAATGGAGTCTACAGTTAAGAAAGGAGGATTACTAGTGGAGTACCGCAGGGTTCAGTTCTGGGGCCAGTCCTTTTTAATGTCTTTATAAGTAACATTGCAGAGGGACTAGAAGGGAAAGTATATCTCTTTGCAGATGACACAAAGATCTGCAACAGGGTTAATACACACGGTGGGGTGGAAAGGACAAAAAGGGACTTGGCAAGGTTGGATGAATGGTCAAATGTATGGCAGCTTAGATTCAATGCAAAGAAGTGCAAAGTAATGCACCTGGAAAACAAAACCCAGGGAAGAGTACACAATGGGGGTGAGATACTGACAACAACAAAAAGGAAAGGGACCTGGGGTAGTCATATCAGATGACCTAAAGGTGGGCCAGCAATGTGAGAAGGCAGTAAGGAGGGTTGGGGGATACTGGGATGCATAGGAGAGGCATCACCAGTAGAAAACAAGAAGTTGTTGGCCCTCTGTACAGACAGTTGGTAAGACCCCATCTGGAGTACTGTGTACAGTTCTGGAAACCCCATCTCCTCAAAGACATAGACAGGGTGGAGGCTGTCCAGAGGAGGACAACCAAAATGATGCAGGGTCTGCATCAGAAGACACATGAAGAAAGACTAAAGGAATTAAAGATGTACAGCCTCGAGGAAAGGAGGGAGAGGGGGGACACAATAGAAACTTTCAAATACCTCAAGGGAATCAACAAAGTACAAGAGAGTAGCATCTTTCAGAAAAAGAGATGTGCAAAAACAAGGAGGCACAATTTGAAGATAGAGGGGGGACGGCTCAGAGGTAATGTGACGAAGTATTTTTTTCACAGAGAGGGTTGTGGATACATGGAATAACCTTCCTGAGGAGGTCGTAGAGTCAAAAACAGTGGGGGAATTCAAGAATGCATGGGACAAACATTAGGCAATTCTAGTGGGGGGGGGCAGGAGGAAGTAGGCTGCTGGTTAACTTGGATCTGCAGCTTATCCGTTAGGTAGGGAAATGGGCAGACCAGGTGAGTCAAGCAGTTCTTATCTGCTGTCAAATTCTATGTTTCTATGTTTAAATATGTTTGGGGGATTGTTTGTGGTTTTAATGTATTATTTGATGCACTGTTCGCTGTTTGTTGTAATAATCTTAATAAAGCATATTCAATTAAAAAAAGAAAAAGGAAATGCAAAATGGTTTGATCAAGAATGTCAACAAATCAGAAAAGCACTAAGAAAAATTGAAAGAACAGTAGTTGAAAAGAAATGACCAAAACTTAATATCAAGATTCCTGTTAAAAAAAAGAGTACAGGTTATTGAAAAAAGAGAAAAAAAAATAAGAACTACAGTTTGACACTTTGGAGTAGTTTGCAGCAGGCAATAAGGGATAAAGAAGCAAAAGCATGCTGTATTCTGGTCACCATGGGAACAGATAATAGATCCGATAATACTGAATGTCACATACATCCCAGTACATGGAAAGAACACTTAGAAAATTTGCACATACTTCATTAGGGAGAAGGCACTCTATACATAGATAATAATACGGAACTATGGCCTCTGGTAACTATACTGGAAGTTGCAAATGCTATAAATGAACAAAACAAACAACAAAGCATCAGGCGTGGATAATATACTCGTAGAAATGTTTAGAGCTGACCCTACATGGTGGGCAACAATATTTGCAAAGCTATTTACAGCTGTTAATAATAATCATATTTTACCAGAACAGTAGAAAACAGGGGCAGTAGTGTCTCTTTTCAAGAGGGGTGATAGATCTGATCTGTTATGCTATTTGACCTATCACCCTTCTTTGTGTAGCACAGAAACTCTATACCAGGACCTTGTTAATTAGATTGGAGGATTGGGTACAAAACAATAACTCGATTTCAGTATTCCAGGCTAACTGTTGAAGTAATTGCAGTTCAGTGGATCATATATTCTTGTTAAGATACTTAATTGATAAGTATGTTACGAAAAAAACAACTATGTTATTTTTAGAGATATGTAAGGTGCCTTTGATAATGTCACCAGGGAAAAGCTATGCAATATGTTAAAAAAAAATTGAATATTGATCCTATTTGCAGACAACTCTCTGACCTGAGGAAGGAGGTTGCCTGTCTTCAGGCCACACTGGATAGTAGTAAAAGAACTTCCCTCATCCAGAGAGCACCAGAGCCACCACCAATACCTCAGAGGTTGCGAAGAAAGCACAGAAGTTGGACCACAGTGGGCTCAGGCTGGGTGAGGGTGGTGGAACAGAAGCACACCCTGTCAATTGTACCACTCCACAATTCATACACCATTCTGATGGAGCATAATTCCCCTATGGATGCATCCACAGAGGCGACTAAGGAGGTTGTAGACTACTGTCACATGGGAGGCCCACAGGAAGAAGGCTGAGGACACCACAGGGAAAGGAAGCTGCTCCTGGTGGGGGACTCAATCATTACTGGGATAGAACTGTGGGGAGCAGAGAAAACTGAAGTAAGGTGCCTGCCTGGTACCATGGCTTGAAGGGACAGGAAGTGCATCCTCAGGATCATGAGAACAGCTGCACAGGAGACTGATATGGATGTCGTTGTCCACCTAGGGACAAATGACTTTACTCAACATGAGATGACAGTAGTGCAGGAGGAGTTTGTGGAGTTGGGGAGGGGCCTAAGGCAAGTAGCACACACAGTATCCTTCTCGGAGGTGCTGCCTGTCTATAGCAAGGGTGAGGTGAGGGTACTTCACATCATTCAGCTCAATGGATGGTTAAAAAAATGGTGCAGAGCACAGAGGTTTGGCTTCACTGGGGACTGGAGTTCCACCCGGAGGGATACCAGCCTATATTGGTAGGATGGTCTGCATCTGTCCAGGAAGGGAACTAGTCTTCTGGGCAATTGTTTTAAATGCTTCATTGGCAAGCTTTTAAACCTAGTCAAGAGGGGAGGCACTAAAAAGCAGCAGGCAGGGTACTAAATGAGGAAAAGACCAAGGTACAAAGGTCAGTAGGGAGCAGGACAAGGGTGAATGGAGAAAGCAAAATCAATGAGGATAGGGATAGTGCTACAAGAGGTAAAGCCATCAAAAAATTGAGAGCAATGAGTACTAATGCCTGTAGTTTGGTAACAAGCTTCCTGAATTAGTGGCCTTGATGAAGGAGGAACATCTGGATATCGTGGCAATCACAGAAAGATGGTACACACAGAACCATGACTGGGATGTAAACATACCAGGATATACTATCTACAGGAGGGACAGGGAGGGTAAAAGAGGAGGAGGAGTAGCTCTCTACATAAGGGAAGGAATCAAAGCTACAGAGCAAAAGGGTAAACAGGGGAGGAGATGAAGCACAGTGGGTCAATTTGGAGACAGGCAGTGGCACCACAATCCACACAGGGGTAGAATACAAACCCCCATCTCAGGGGGAGGACATGGACAAGGAAATGATAAGCAGTATCCTTAGAATGGCAGAAAAAGGGGAGATATTGCTGATGGGGAATCTGAATATGCCAGATGTTAATTGGAGTACATTTGCAGCAGCCACTTCTAAGAGTGGGGTCATTCTAGATACCCTACAGGGGGCATGCCTTAGACAACTAGTATTGGAACCCACTCGAGAGGGAGCAATCTTAGACCTTGTACTTTCAAATGGAGATGGTGAGAGGATCACAGATTTAGAAGTGGGTAGCCATCTGGGAACTAGTGACCATCAAACAGTATGGTTCACAATAAACACAGCAGTAGAGTCAATCCATACAAAGGCAAAGGTACTGGACTACAGGAGGACTGACTTTACCAAAATGGGTGAGTGTCTAAGGAATGCACTAGCAAATGGGCAGGAAGGAGGGGTGGAAGAACAATGGGCAATAATCAAAACTGCCATCACAGAGGCAACAAGCCTTTGTGGAAAGCAAATAAACAAAACAAAATGATGTAAGAAACCACTATGGTTTGCAAAGGAGGTGGCAGGGAAGGTAAGGGAGAAAAAGAAAGCATTCAAGAAGTACAAGGAATCACAGAAGGAGCAGGACAGAGAATTGCATCAGATGAAGCAAAAGGAAGCTGGGAAGGCAGTCAGAACAGCAATGGCCCAAACCAAGGAAAAGATAGCCAGCACATTAAGAAGGGGAATAAAACCTTTTATAGGTACATCAGGGAGTGAAGAAAGACCAAGGGAAAGATAGTGAGGCTTAATAAAGGGAAGGGGGGTTGGCAGAGGGTGACTGTGAAAAGGCAGAGATACTAAACAAATATTTTTACTCAGTATTCCCAAATAAAGAGGGGGAGGTACCTAAACCAAACAATAGAAACACTCTGGATACAGAAGTTGATACCAGCCCATTTACAGAAGAAAGGGTTCTGAAAGAACTCTTAAAACTGAAGGTGGACAAAGGAATGGAGCCTGATGGGATTCATCCCAGAATTCTAAAAGAACTAAGGGTAGAACTAGTGACACCACTGACTACCCTCTTTAACAAGTCATGGGAGGATAGGGTGGTACCTGAGGACTGGAGAAGGACAGATGTGATTCTACTTCACAAAAGTGGGAACAGGGCAGAAGCAGGCAACTACAGACCTGTTAGTTTAACCTCAGTGATAGGGAAAATGATGGAATCACTTCTGAAGGAAAGAATTGTCGGGTACCTAGAAGCAGCATGGATTCACAGAAAATATAAAGATGAACGGAATTTAATTCCACTTCATGTGAATGTAGTATAGAAATACATTTGACACTGGGCATTTGCTACTGAAGTGCCCAAGCCTTCATCTAGAAAGAGAAAAATGGATTGCTCTAATTTTGCGAAATGTGCAAGAAGATGATGAAACTGCTTTGTGTAATACGTTACTGTTTAGTGAAAGCCATTGTATACTTCTGCATTTGCTAGCTTTGCACACATAGGCCTCAATATTCAGAAAGTTATACTAGCGCAAGTGCTGAGCTTGTGAGGTAAAATCAATAGGAATATTCAAAGGCATACCACCAGCACTAATACCTTTGAATATAGGGCTACACACATGCTGCACAAATGCATCGAACTGGCACAGCACAAATACTACAATGCAGTGCAGTCGTGCAGCACTGAATATAGCACTGATAGTACAGTGTTAAACAAAGGAGACAGGTATGGGTGTAGGAAACACAACAATGAAAATTACATGACACAGCAAATAGGTATCAAATATAAACTGTAGTGAATATCAAGGACAGCAGGCTGCATAATAAAGAAACAACAAAATCCGCACTCACTCATTCATTGAAAAGGGATCACTCACTCGGGCTCATTTGTATAAGAGCTCAGTCAGTCTGCCTGCCGTGGAGGTGAGTGGAGGGCTGTGCAAGGGTATGGGAGTGCAGGGTGGGGGGGGTTACTGTACTATTACCTACTACTAGACAGCATGGGGAGTCCACTAGACACCAGGGAAAGTTTTTTTTTTATTATTTTATTTAATGAACTCACGTCAGCAGCACTTATGGACAAAGGGGGAGAGGGGGACAGGTGTGAATCTCAAGGTAGGGCTTCATTCTTCATTTGGCCAGTTGATTGGTCGGGGGTCAGGCCACTAGGCACATGGAAAATGTATTTTTGCTTTAAATTATGTGGATGGGGATGAGGCTGAATCTCGGTGGGGGGGGAGTCTTCCTATTGTGGGATGGGGGGTGGGACCATTAGACAACAGGGATGTGGGGTCTTCAGAAGGTGGGAAAACACTTTTTAAAACAAAAATAAGCACAAAATTCCACATTTCGTGCCAGCGCAATTCCAACAAAATGCACAGATGTCGTAAAATATTTAGGGGGGGCGAAATTCCAGATTTCGCTGGAATTTCACAAGCAAAATAAAATTTTGCTGCATCTCTATTTATAGTAGCCCTCCTGTTGGAACCCCCTGCCCAGATGGCCTGCATATTTGTCTACTCCCCTTTGGAACCCTCCCACCAGGATAGCATGTATATTTGCTTACTCCCCTTTTGACCCCCCCCACCTGGATAGCATGTACAGTGTATTTGCTTACTCCCCTTTTAACCCCCTCACCTGGATGGCATGTATATTTGTTTACTCCCCTTTTGAATCCCACCACCTGGATGGCCTCTATTTATGTTTTGTTATTATTCTGTCAATACATTGTCTAACACATTACAGTCTCCTGTGTGGTCTGTACTCATCCTCTGTATACAAAGAGTTCTGTTATGACGCAGGCTCTATACTCCTGGCCCTTCCCCCTGGCCATCCTGGTGTCATGCCTGTCGAGCAGCTCCTATATTCCCTGATCCTCTGACTCAGCATCTGCTGCAGGGTGTTCTTATGGGGCCAGCATGCATAACCTATGGTTGAGTGCCATGTTGTGTAGTATACAACAGGTAAAGAATATGGTGCAGAACTTTTGAGGGGTGTATTATAGGGCACCACTGGAATGATCAAGGCACTAGAACTGCATCCAGAGCTTTCCAAATACACATTCAATGATGTTGCGTGTGACACTGTGTACCACATTGTACCTGTCATCTGCAAGGGATGCGGGTCATAGGACAGCTGTGAGGAGCCAGGAAGGCTGGGAATATGCATTGTCCCCTGCAGAGGTAAAGGGAATGGGTTAGTGTCATCATCTGAAACATGGGGAAGGGAGAGAGGCCTTCGGGGTATACTCACTAATGAGGTGCTTACCAAGGATGTCTCCACATTGTAATCTCTGGCACAGGATTGAGTTTTGCCAGATGAAGGTGTTATGGGCACTGATGGGATACCATGCCAGGACATTGATGATGTTCACTGTTGCATCACACACAACCTGGCAATTGATGGAGTGATACCCCTTCCTATAGATATAGGCATCCACCCATACACTAGTCAGTGCCCAGGAGACAACATGGATGCAGTCAATTACATCAAGTACAGCTGGTAGGTCAGCAACTCAATAGAACTGCTGCATGTTTGCTCTTCACTTGGCTGGCATGCTGGAGAATACGATGAGCTCCCTAACATAGGTCAACAGGTTATTTAGAAATTTCCTCAACAGCCTTGATGTGGCTGATTGTGAGATTCAGGTGGTGTGCCCCACAGGTGTCTGAAAGGTTCCAGTGGACAGGAAGTACAGTGCAGCTGTCACTTGGAGATCTAGGGACACTGCATGGCTGCACCAGTGTCTGTCTGGAGCTGATCATGTAGCATCCCACACAACTGTATGATCATGGCATTGTTGAGTCTGTACTGGCCCATGATCTGGTCATTACTGAAGACTTCTAATATGGCTCATGGATGGTAATGTCTGTTTGCAGCATAACACCTCTGTGGCCTGTACCTGGGTGCAAGATGGGCACTGGCCCTCTTCTCATCCTCCAGGACCTGCTGCATCTGATAAACGAGTGTTGCCATGGAGGGTGGCCTGCAGTGTCACTCCCCCACCTCTGAGGTTTATCCCAGGTCAATTCTGTTTTTTTTAAAGGCAGTAATTGTGCTGTTCTATTGAGCTGTGCAATCCCATTTGTGCAGCATAATACTGTTGAATATCACGTTACACATATTATGGAGGTTACTGCCCTCAGTTTTAGTTCTACATATACTACCTTTGTACTAGTGCTCTGGTGCAAATGGCAGGTGCAGTGCTGCCCTCTAAACATGATATTCCAGGGCTAAGCATACGCAGCATACCTACATACACATTGCGCACTTTGCAAATCTTTGAATACAGGCTTTAATGTTTTTAAATTTAGATAGGAGTACTATGCATGGTTAGAGATAGTGCTATTGTCTTTCTGTGTTTTTATGCAAGTAGAAACAGGTATAAGCTTTATGTACTTTTTTGTTATGTAGAAATTAATATAGCTGTGATAAACTATGTTTTTAAATATGTCTTTCCAAATAAACTGAACTGAACTACATGTTTAAGATATCCTGTACAATGTGTTCCCCTGAACTGTACAAAAAATAGAAACAATATCATAATGAAGACCCTCTTAACCTAATTTCACTTGACTAAATATCATTATAAGTTGTTATCTACTTTAAAGGAACAAATTGCATCATATCTTCAATTCTGTTTGTATTATACTGACATTTCATTATAATTAAAGCTATTTTAACACTTGCAGATTGTGTTTACTAAACAAGCTTGTTCAAGTCTTCCAATATCAAATTAAATAAATATTAGTCAATTACTATTTTTGTCAAAACATAGATGACTAGACTTTTTTTAATTTAATTTCCTTCATATGGACTACAAAAAAGAATGTCTGTAGCTACTGCCTCCTGTATATCTAATGTACTGTAATACATTCTGGGATCTTTTTTTTATTAATTTCAAAATTGTTACTATGAAAAACATAATGAACTTTGGGGAGAGATCAGTAACAGTACAATAAGGTGCAATAAGTACAAAAAGTAAGTAATACACCATAACAAGGTGCCTATTAATATTATTTAAAATACATTTCAACAAATTATTTATGTAAAACTGTTTTACTGTACATATAATGCAAAAGAGTAGCAAGCAATTTTATAACTCAAGGATGTATATTAAAAGATTTGAATGCACTTCCCTGGAGAAAGGATACTCAGCCTTTGGCCGCATGCCTCACTCCCCAGGGATATGCATTAAAATCCTTTATGATATAGGTTAGGAAAAGGAGACAAGCTAATTGGTCAAAGACCATCACCTGACTGTGGAATAAATCTCCTATTTAATCCACAGTTGGAGTGAATGATCCTAACTAAATATCCTTGCATAAATCAGCACTTGTTACCTTCTCATGACAGCAACTACAAGCAGCAGCCATTGACCATCCTTAGTAAAGCAGGAGAGAGCAAGTGAGAAAGTAAATCCCTAGACTTGAAGTAGCACACTGTAACCATTGCATTCAAACCCCTTACTGCATCAGTAACTTGGTACTAAGTTGTGGCAACCCAGCTTTCAAGCAAGACAGAGAGAGAGAGAGAGAGAGAGAGAGATGGAGACATTTCATTCATAATTGCTGCAGTGTCCCTGTTTTCTGCTTGACTTTGCATTGCAGTGTTGTTATGGGCTGCATTTATTAATGGCTGTCATGCCAGAGGGGAAGTTTGGCAAGTCATGTTTGAAGTGAGAGATGAGGACATTTCATTGAGAATTTCTGCCTCACTTGACTTTCATTGCACTTTTCTTTAGAGCTGTGGTTATGCAGTTAGTAAGACACAACTGAGTGGAACCGAATTTCAGAGAGTGAGAGGTTGTGGTCCCCCTGCTGTCCCCTCCAAAAGCATTTGTCCCCCACCATCTATCTGAAGTCTTACAGTGTTTTCCCAATCCTGCCAGCAGCTACATTTCCCCACCCCTCCCACTCAAGGGAGTGAACAAGAGTGAGCAGCTCACTGCTTGGTGCAGAGTGTAAGATAGAGAGAAAGAGAGTGACAGGGAGAGAGAGACTGTGACTGTGAGTCTGTTTTCACATTTCATTGGTGATCATTATGTGGCTGGCATGGCAGAACCAGTATGAAGAACACATGCAGTCATTGTCAGAGAGTCGGTAGTGAGTGAGACACACGGTCCCTTTCTCTGCTCATTACACTTTGTAATGTTGCTAGTCCCCCACTGTGCTCCTTAATGCCAGGAACAAATGCGGAGAGAGACTGGGAGAGAGCATCACAAGCAGCTCACTGTAGTCCTCTCACCACTGCTCCACTTGCTATGGAGATAACCGATATCCTAAACTGTAATGAAAGTTATTTATTGTATTAGAAGTTTGATCATGCTCCTCTGCTAATAATGAAAATGTTGGGGTATGTGCAGATGTGTAATGACATAGAACACAGTATTGTAGGAGAGAGAGAGAGAGAGAAAGAGACAGAAAGACAGTGACAGGGACCGGAAGATCCAAAACAGCATTCCTTTGGTGTCTCTCACTGTCTGTGATCAGCAGCTGCAGTCAGTATTTGTGTCTTCAGGAACTCAGTAGCTCAGATATCTGTCTCTGTGTGTGTCTCTGATTGGGAGCTAAGATCATCACAGCTCCCTCTGAGCTCCAAACTTCATGTGTCTGTGTGAGTGGGGGGAGGGGCAGCAGAATAAAGGGCATTGCAAGTCTATAAATGGATAATATGCAGAAAAAAAGCTCAGCAATCATCTCAGTACTGTATTTCTGACATTTCTATGTGTATAAAACCCATCTCGTATGCATTAACAGCTTAATCTAATTCAAGGTCAGTTGGCATTCATCTGTACCCCCCCCCCCCGAGTTGTGCCTGAAAATAGGCAGGATTTGTCTAGTGCACTTACCCGGTCAACAAAAACTAAATAAATAAAAATAAATAAATTATTTGTTGGAGACTACTTTGCAAGGTGGAAGGATACAGTAACTGACTTTCTATTTAAACTATAGAAAACAGGAAGTTGTTGGCCCTCTGTACAGACAGTTGGTAAGACCACATCTGGAGTACTGTGTACAGTTCTGGAAACCCCATCTCCTCAGAGACATAGACAGGGTGGAGGCTGTCCAGAGGAGGACAACCAAAATGATGCAGGGTCTGCATCAGAAGACATATGAAAAAAGACTTAAGGAACTAAAGATGTATAGCCTCGAGGAAAGGAGGGAGAGAGTGGACATGATTGAAACTTTCAAATACCTCAAGGGAATCAACAAAGTCCAAGAGGGTAGCATCTTTCAGAAAAAGAGATGCGCAAAAACAAGGGGGCACAATTTGAAGGTAGAAGGGGGACAGCTCAGAGGTAATGTGAGGAAGTATTTCTTCACAGAGAGAGTTGTGGATACATGGAACAGCCTTCCTGAGGAGGTCGTAGAGTCAAAAACAGTGGCAGAATTCAAGAATGCATGGGACAGACATAAGGCAATTCTAGTGTGGGGTAGGAGGAAGTAGGCTGTTGGTTAACTTGGATCTGCAGCTTATCCATTAGGTAGGAAAGTGGGCAGACTAGGTGGGCCAAGTGGTCCTTATCTGCAGTCAAATTCTGTGTTTCTATGTTTCTATGTTTTTATGTTTAAAGAGGAGAAAATCCCCTTCCTGTAATTTTTTCCTTGTTTTGCACATGACTCATGTTATACGTGCAATAACCCACTAAAGGGTATGGAGTTATAGGCATTTAATCCATGCCTCAGGTGCTGTGAGGACACTTAGCCTGCAACTTCATGCCTCACAATGCACCCAAGGCATGGATTAAATGCCTATAACCCAATACACTGTCATAGGCTATTGTTAAAATATATATGTGTGTGTGTATATATATATATATATATATATACACATATTAGAGGCAACAAACTCAGTTTAATGCATCAGTTAGGGTTGTTCCACAGTGACAAAAGTGAGGAAATTCGATGTTAGGGTTGAAACACCCTTTGCACCCCTCCAGCCCACCCCCCAAATGGAATCAGGGTGCACCTTGGGGTCATTGTCCCTAAGTGTCACCCCATCACATGTGGAAAGAAGCTGAGGAATAGGAGAATGGGGTGACAGTTAGGACTGATGACCCCAATGCACACCCCGATTCCATTTGGGGGGGTGGGCTGAAGGGGTGCAAAGGGGGTTGCAACCCTAACATCGAATTTCCTCACTTTTGTCACTGTGGAACAACCCTAACTGATGCATTAAACTGAGTTTTTTGCCTCTAATTTCCCTTCTTTTTGAGAATGATAATGAGAAATAGTGAATGTAATGAAGGGCCCAGCGCTCCCGCCAAGTGATGTCTTGTCACATAGTAACATTGTGCCCAAACGCAAATCGTAATGCATATGGAGACGCAAAGCTAAACAGAAAGACAAACAGTACTGTAGACAGAAATGTTAAAACAACGCAAATGCAAACCCAAATGAAAACGCAAAGGGTAACGCACATGGTGGCTTAAACGTGAGCGGTAAGTGAAACGGGTACGGAATTGCAAGCAGAAACAGTAATGGTAACAGTAATGTAATCGCACAGGCTGGTTTTACCCAAAAGCTGTTTAGAGAAAGACAGTGAGTACAAAGAATGTATGCAAAATAATGACTCTCGGAACACAAAAATGAGGACTTGGAATAGTAAATTGCTTATATCTCAGTACCCGTATGACACAGAAAAAAAATTTAAAAGTCATATGAATTATCACTTTCCTGGCTAGTTTTGTACTTTGTCTCCATTAGGGGGCTAAGAAATTTTTGACAAAAGTCCGTATCTCGCACCATTTTCGAGATACAGACTGGCCTTGGCCGGATACGCAATGTTATCGTGGGAAAAAACAGAAGTTTGGACTGCCATAACTTTGCCTCCCAGTAATATTTTTTCACCAAACCACTGAAAGGCACATCTGTGGGATGTTGGCTGTATTCTCTGCAAATTTCAGCCCAAAAGACCAAACCGTTATGTTGCAGCAGGGCACCAAACGATTGCTGCAATGCGTCGTACGCCATAATGTTATCCTATGGGAAAAAGCATCAACTTTAGAGTACTGTAACTTTGCCACCATGTAATATTTTTCAACAAAACACTGAAAAACACATTGGTGAGATGTCAGCTGCTTTCCCTCCAAATTTCAGTCCAAAACTCCAAACCGTTCTTTTGCAGCGGAGTGCCAAAGAATTACTGTTATTTTGGACAGGTGTCATAAAGTAGTGTCGCAATTTTAAAGCTTTCTAAAAATTTTGCGACACTTTCGTGAATGCGACACTACTTTGTGAAAGTACTTTTTCCAGAAATCTGAAAAACATATTTCTGGGGTGTTTTACCCCAAAATAAAGACATGGCTAGCATCCTCAGGGCCCGACTAGGTGAATACAAAAAGAATTAGGTTGCTAGAGGGTCTCAATTTTAAATGCCAAGCATTTTTCTGATCACTAACTGAAAACAAAATGGCAGATTTGCGACAGTAAAAGGGCCATTTGTGACAGTAAAAAGTGCATTTGCGACACTGTCGAACTTTTTGTTAACTTTTCCCATTGACTTATAATGGGAAATTGTTTTTTGAATAACTTTTGAATCATTTAATATTTTTTCACGAAATCTTTGAAAGGCACATCGGGGACCCCGGCCACATGTTTCTTGAAGATTTTGGGCTGGTCGCTTAAACTGTGCGACCTGTAGGCGTGACCATAGAATTCCAGAAAAAGCGTAAATGCACGCGCAGATCATGCTTAATACCTCTGCAGCCATGTATCCGACCAGTATGAATCTTGGTAGATCCCAAGGCGTATGGGTCTTGATTATGTATTCCAAATTTCAGGCAAATCCGTCAAATGGTTGCAAAGTTATTAAGGTGCACAATTTGGGGTTTAATATGTAAATGGCTCCTCAACCCTAACTATGGTAGCACTACCGTGCTACCATAATATATATATATATATATTTTTTTATTGCAAAAAAATGTCATTAATGGACCAGTTAGGGTTGCTGCAACAAAAGTAGGGAAATTTGGCATTAGGGTTTCCAACCCCTACACCCCACCCTCACGCTGCAGGCAGCAACAGGCATTGGATGTGCCTTGCTGTTGTTAGCCCAAATGCTCACCCCATTCCATGATTAAGTAAGCTGAGATGGGAACAGTATATGAGAATGGGGTGAGTGTTAGGGTTGACAACTGCTAGGCACACCCCATGCATGTTGCTGCCTACAAGGTGGGGGTGGGGTGTTAGGGTTGGAAATCCTAATGCCACATTTACCTATTTTCGTCACAGGAACCATAACTGATGTATTGCCAATGTTTTTTGCAAAAAATGTCATGACTTTTTGAGATAGTTTAGTTGTTTCCTTATTTGGCTGGGGGAGCGCACGACCCTGCAGGCCCTGTGCTCCCACCCTCCATAATTGTCCTTCTTTGACTGTGGGAGCTCAGGCTTATTTGTGCCCTGAGCTTCCACACTCAGTAATTGTTTCCTTATTTGAGTTTTGGAGCACAGGGCACTCTTGGCTCAGCACTCCCATCCATCCATAATGTTTGTGCCCTGCACTTCCATACTTCCTTAGATACATACACATACAGTATATATATATATATATATATAGTTATATATATATATATATATATATAGATATATATAGATATGTATATATATGTTGGATGCACATAACTGTGCCCTTGTTACCTATTTTCACCCCAAATTGTCAATATACTCTTCTTATGACCCCACCTCATAAACAATGGTGATTAAAATTTGCAAATCACGACCAAAAGGTAATTTTACCAATGGACCACAAAATCACCTTTTGGGCTGTATTTCCATAATTCCACCAACACTGATCATGAGGTGGGGTCTGAAAAAGCCATACTGCGATATGTTTAACGATTATTACACCAAATTATATAAATCTTCACTTTCTTGCAGTCAACTGGATTATAATTCTGTTTTTGACAAACTTTCATTACCCCAGTTGACAAAGGATCTGGCAGAGGATCTGTATCAGGACTTTACACTACTGGAGATAATGGATGCATTAAAGCATTAGCACCTGGTAATGCTCCTTATCCTGATGGCCTCAGCTCAGATCTTGATAAAGCATTTGAGCATTTACTATCACCCATATTGCTTGCTTTATATAACTATATGCGAGAGGCTGGGAAAATGCCAGTATCAACGCAGGAGGCAGTAATAACTGTTCTTCCAATGCTGAATAAAGATCACTCCCAAAGTGTAAGCTATTGGCCTATCTGCCCACTTAATGTAGATTCTAAGATTCTTGCCAAGGTTGTAGCAACCAGGTTAGAAAAGATCCTACCTGTTCTTATACATATGTCGCAGGTGGGATTTATGAACGGGAGACAGGGGAGTGACAACCTCAGGGCCATTATTGACCTTATACAGATTGCAGCTAGATGCCCAGATTCTATGGCTCTGGTTGCAATGGAGGCATGGATTCCATTGAATGGAATTATCTTTGTGAGGTCCCTAAGGCCTTTTCTGTTGGGAATGTCTTTTTAGTTTGAGTTCATATTATTTATTCCTTGTCTAGGGCTAGAGTTTTACCCAATGGCATCTTATCTGAAGCCTTTTCTCTTTTTCAGGGGACACATCAAGGTTTTCCCCTCAGTCCTCTTCTGTTTCTGTTGGAATTACAGCCTCTTAATATTGCGTTGATACAACATCCAGGTATGGCTGGTATTACGGTCAGGGGACAGACCTTTACAACATTACTTTATGCAGATAACATGCTACTCACTTTGGCAAAGGTAGAATCATCTCTGCCTTTAGCATGGGAGGTGATTGATGCCTTTAGTGATATTTCTGACCAGTGGGTTAACTGGACAAAAATGGAGCTGTTACCTCTTCATCGATGAGATCCGAGCCGGGCTCATCTGGGAAGGAAGAGAGTTAAATGGACAGCATCAGGGTTAAGGTATTTAGGAATGTACATTTGCTGCCCCATACAGGATATGTGTACAAAAGACCTTCAGGAGGTTTTGGAGACTCACACTCGGGATATGCACAGGTCAGTTAAGTTACACTTGTACATGCAGGGGAAAAATTGCTATTATAAAGATGATGGCCTTTCCAAAGATATTTTTATTTATTTATCTAATCTTCCTATTAATGTCACATCTGGTTTTTGGTACCATATGGACAGACTAGTTTTCAATTTCATAGGGGAAGGTAGACATCCTCATTTTGGAAGGTAAGTTCTCAGGGCATCTTTTCTGCATGGTGGGTGGGACTTACCTTGGCCATGGGTGTACCATCTTAGTTTTAGTTTGAAACAGGCTTTTCATTCCTTAGATACATATTCACCCAGTGCCCCATTATGGGTAGATATTAAACAATCCCTGATGGAAGATGTCCCTTTTGCAGTAATCTTTGGGCAACCTAATAAGAGCTATGAAAAATGCATTTTTCCTGTGCTCCACACTCAGTGGATCTGGCATAAATTTCTAAAAAAACTGAAGTGAGAGGTGGAATTTCTAGGTCCTTTTGAACCTTCGTGGCTCAATCCTAATATTGAGATTGATGGCCTCGTGGTAATATGGCATGGTTGGACCACAAAGGGGATTAGGAGTATTGCAAATTTTATTTGTCCAGACACAGGTTTATTAAAATATTTTTTACAGTTACAATAAGAATTTCATTTACCCACTAAAGATCATTGGAAATTTCTTCAACTCAGGCATGCAATCTCCAAATGGTTTACTAAGGACTTTGTTCTTAAATGCACATGTCTCATTTATATAATAAAGTGTTCTCATACAGAAAAAGCCATACTGAAAATCTGGTACAAAAATATGCAAAAATGGCAAAGCTATGCATCAAAGTTAATGAAACTTGTAAAAAAACTAAGTCCCAAATCCTTTTACCTGAGTAGAGCTCCTTTTTCACAAGAACAAAAAGGGAATCATGAAAAGGATCCTATCTCACGAAAAAGGATTAAAAAAATCCTAACTCCCAAATCCTTTTCATGAGATAGGATCCTTTTTCGCAAGTATGGAAAAGGATCATGAAAAAGGATTCTATCTCTCAAAAAGGGATTAAAAAAAGCTATGTCCCAAATCCTGTTTTGTGACATATGGACTTTTTTGTGATCCTTTTTCATACTGGCAAAAAAAGGATTTTATCTCATGAAAGTAGATTTAAAAAACTAAGTCTGAAGTCTTTTTTCATGAGTTGCAATCCTCTTTTGTGAGAACAAAAAGGATTCATGTAAAAGGAATTAGTGAGTGATGAAAAAATGATTTAAAATGGAAAAAAAATGGCATGGAGGTTTGTTTTTCATACCTATATGAACATATGAAGAAACCAGCAGAAGAAGGCCATTTGGTCTATCAAGCCTGCTCATATTGCAGGGTCCACAGCTTGAGCTAATGTCGCTGCCCTCCCTCCCCACTTCTCCCATTCTCCCTACCCATCCTTACCCCTTCCCCCATGCCTGTTCCAGTCTCTCTTAAAGCTGCCCACTGTCTTCAATGAGATGACCTCTTCTGGCAGTGCATTCCAAGTGTCCACCACCCTGTCTGTGAAGAAGTGTTTCCTGACCTCCATCCTAGACTTCCCACCCTCCAGTTTAAGGCTGTGCCCCCTCATGTTATGGTTGCCAGTCAGCTTAAATAGATTCCCCTTATCAACCTTATTCATCCCTTTCAAGTACTTGAAAGTCACAATCATGTCCCCTCTTTCTCTACTGTCTTCCAGGGAGTACATGTTCAGTGCCCTCAATCTCTCCTCATATGCCTTACCCTGCTGACCCACTATCATCTTTGTAGCCCTCCTTTGGACCTTCTCCAACAGGTTAATGTCCTTTTTGAGGTGTGGGCACCAGTACTGAACTCCATACTCTAGCTGCGGCCTTACCAGTGACCTGTACAAGGGCAGCATAACCTCCTCTCTCCTACTACTGATCTCCCTAGATATGCAGCCCAGCATCTTGTTTGCATTTGCTGTTGCTTTCTTGCACTGTGTGGAGTGCTTCAGGTCACTAGTGATCATCATTTTCAGGCCCTTCTCCTTCTCTGATGCAGATACTCAGACTCCACCAAGGTAGTACTTTGTCCTGGGATTCTTGGCTCTAGTATGCATAACTTTGCATTTATTAGCATTGAAGTCAACCTGCCAGATCCTGAACCACCTCCCCAGCTTTTCTAGATCTTCCTGTAGGTTCTGTATCCCTTCAGCTGTGTCCACTCTCCCACAAAGCTTGGTGGCATCTGTAAATTGGCACATTTTGCCCTTAATACCATCCCCAATGCCGTTGATGAAGACATTGAACAACACTGACCCTGGAACTGAGCCCTGCAGGGCCCCGCTGGTTACCTCTCTGGTGCCAGATAACTCTACCCCCATAATCATGTTCTGGATTCTGTCCCTCAGCCAGTTTTCCACCCACCTGGCCATCTTTTCCACAACCCTGAGATCCACCAACTTCCTGATCAACCTTTTGTGAGTTTTGTAGGAAGCAGATAACTTCAAAATCCAACTAATGGAGTCCCGATGAACAAGATACATGTGTTGGCATTTGTGGTTCACTACATTTTGATGGGTTTTCAATTTTATTTTACAGACAACAAGATGGCGTTTTTCAAAAAAGGAATTTTTTCTCACAAAAAGCATTGTGCTCTTACGAAAAAGAAACATTTTTCATGAGACTAAATTTCTTTTTCTTTCCAGGAAGCTATCCTGAAGAGTGCAATTCCCATTGAAAATAATGGGAACTTAAAAATTTGAATAACTTTTGGAACAGAATAATATTTTTTCACCAAACAAACACAAGACAGTTCTCTGACCCAAGCTCTTTCTACCTTTAAAATTTTACACCAAATTTCCACACCATCTGGGCACAAGGCAATGAGGAAAAAAACTGCAAAAAAGGGTGAACTTTAAAATGTTTTCACTATTCAGGTCTCAGAACCCTCACACCCAACTGGAATAAAACTTGGCAAGTTAAGAGATCTACCTCATGAGACAATGCATGCCACTTTTTCTGCAAATCCACTGAATGGTTGCAAAGTTACTAAAGTGCAAAATTTGAGATTTAACATTAAAGTGTCTACTCAGTCTTAACTATGGGGGCATGACCGTGCATGTACTAGTTAGGATTAAAGCAACAAAAGTAGGGAAATGTGACTAACGCTAACCCCATTCCATGAGTAAGTAAGCTGAGATGGGTACAGTATATGAGAATGGGGTGATTATTAAGGTTGCAAAGGCAAGGCACACCATACACCTGCTGCTGCCTACAGGGTGGGGGTGGGGTGTTATGGTTGTAAATGTTAATGCATTTCCCTACGTTTGTCACTTTATCCCTAACTAGAGCATTAACAATGTTTTTTGCAAAGAATTTCCTTACTTTTTGAGAAAGCATAATTGTGTTCTTATTTGCTCCCATCCATCCATAATGTTTGATATTGTGTAATCCTAGTCTTATTTCCCTGTGGGAGTGCAGGGCCCAGAGGGTCATGTGCTCCCATCACTCCATAATTATATTCTTAGTTGCATGTTGGAGTGCAGGGACCAGTCCCTAATTGTATCCTGCACTAAAATCCATGCATCATTTCTCAGATACAGTAGTGGTATCCTTATTTCCATGTGGGAGCCCAGGGCCCATAATGTACAGCATCAAAAACACATCTCATATTGCAATTTTATCCTGTAGAAAGTACAGCAAAATTTGAATGCTGTGTAACTTGACACAAATGTACTATATTTTCTAGAAACCACCAAAAGGCACAACAATAGCACAAGCCCATTCTACCCTGAAAATTTCAGAGTAAAATTGCAAACCATTTCTTAACGTGATAGTGACAAAGAAATGGCTCCGTAAACCCCCACTACGATGTTATTCTATGAGAAATCAACCAAAATTCAAATCTGCAGAACTCCAAGCCAAAGTAATATATTTTCATCAAACCAGCAAAAGTCACATCTATGAAGCAAGCCCTTGCTACCCTTAAAAATTGGTTACATGTCATTTGAGCAAAGTTATAATAGCAAATAATTTCAGCTAATACATTGTAGCAGCTACATGCCGTCTATGGCGAACACAAATTACAGCGATTACACATATAAGCAACTTTCGGCAACTACATTTCACACCTGCATTTGAAAATTATAGGTGAGACCAAGCAGGTAGTACATACAAGGATGGGATGCATATTCGCAACCACCTGCACGATATGCTCGATAAGGTCCCGATACAGGAAGCCTCAGTACACCAGCATTGGCATATCTCTCTGGCTTCTCACAAACTCCACCGCCATGATTCGGATATGTTCTGGCTACAGGACTCACCATATTTATTGCATCATTGCATCTGTTCCTCATTACCCACAAGTGCAGTCACTAGTACCTCCTTGTTACACAGGGGGGCTATGCCCTCCTGCACCCCCAGGGGTCTGTGCCCCAGACTCCCCTTTTTCTACAATTCCTACACCATGCTGCACTTGGACCCAAGGGGTATTTTGCATTTTTGGGGTCACTGTATTGTATAGTTGTTTTGATTGATAGTCGCTGTATTGTACAGTCGCTATATTGCCTTGTTCACTGTACTGTGCCTATCACCATAGATGAAATTGCTATACTTGATTTACTGAAATGTCTTTGTCTAATTTACTTCACTCAATTGATGTGCTACAATACCCAGAAATTCAGTCCAAAATGCCAAACTGTTTGCCTGCTATGAAGTGACAAAGAAACAGCTATATCAAATTTCTTTTTTTGCAAATTGTGAAACAAAATCCTGTTTTTCAAATCCTTTTTCACAATTTGTTGTAAAAGAAAATCATTTTTTGCAAATTGTAAAAAAGTATCCTGCTTCACAGAAAACGTTTTCTGAGATTTGCAAAATAGGATTTCTGCGGTTAAAAATCCGCAATGGAAAAATTATCTTATTAAATATAATATAATAACACATTTGCAGTCAGGTTTCAGAAAAGGGCATAATACTACATACAAAATTTTAAAAGTAGCTGAAGACATGTTGAATGCCTTCGACAAAAACCAGGAAGTTCCATCATTATTTCTGGATTTGTCTAAGGCATTCAACACTGTACATCATATTATATGACTAACTCATTTAAAAAAGGTTGGCTTAGGTATTCCAGCATTAGGCTGGTTTTATACTTATCTAAATGGGAAATTGCAATATGTTAGGGTAGGAGGCGTTTGCTCTACACCATCCACTCTATTAAATGGGGTACCTCAAGGGTCTGTGCTTGACCCTCTTCTTTTTTTGTTATATATAAATAATTTACCAAACTATTGTTCATCTAAAATTTATATACAACTTTATGCAGATGATACTATTTTGCACCAGATGTGATGATGTGGACATAGCAATGATTATTTCGCAAAAAGATTTTAATAAAATACAAAGGGAACTTGTTAATTTGAGATTGCTTTTGAATGAGCAAAAAAAAAAAACACAGTGGATGTTATTTGGAAAAAAAGATCTTAAAGACTCAACCAATAAAGAACTTAGCTTTTTATCAGCAATCAATATAGAATGAGTAGACTCTTATAAATATTTAGGGGTTATACTAGACAAAAACTTGACTTTTGAAATTCATAAAACATCTAAATCTATGAGACTAAAGAGACTTCTAAGTTTTTTATAGGAATATAACTCTCTTTAGTTTTAAGATTAGGAAACTATTGGTTTCTACTTTGTTCTTACCTATATTGGATTATGGTGATATAATTTACAAAAATGCAAAAAAATCACTGCTGTGTTCTTTGGATGTCCTATTTAATAGTGCACTAAGATTTGTAACAAACCTTCCATTTAGAACTCATTGTTGTGTACTATATCAAAACTCAGGCCTCTTTTCATTATTTGATAGGAAAGATTACCATTGGAACTTATTGGTGTATAAGTTTGTACAACGATCACTGCCTGTTTTTTTGTTAAATTTATTACAAATAATGATACAAAAACAAAATGTGTGAAGATCTTCTGCTTGAATAAGTTTTTATATGTCTAGATCTAGGACAAAATTTGGTGATAAAACGATATCAAATTTGGTGCCCAAAACATGGGAACGAGTGTCTAAACAGTTAAAAAGTACAGTTTTGCTACCATTTAAACATTTTAAGTCTTTTTTAATGACATTATACAGTAAACACTGTAATTGTTATGGATAAAGTATTTACACTTATGTCTATATTCTAATTTAAATTAGGTTGTATTGAAACTGAAATTTTGTATGTATGTTAGTCCTTTTTGTGATGTTACATGTTGGACTCAATTGCAAAAGAGATACATTTATCTCAATTTGACATCCAACAATATTTGAAAGTTAAAAAAGATAATTTTTTCACATAGTAGTCAAAAAATTAACCCTAGAATGCGATTCTTCAGCCCCGATTAGGTAAACGCAACTGTGGATGTTTACCAACTCCCTGTATTAGCATTGAAATTTAAGTTGGTTTCCCTTGCTAATGGAAAACAAGATGGTGGCAGCAGGAACTGGGAATCTGCAATTATGATCAAAAATCCTGTTTTGGGATCAAGAATCCTGTTTCGAGCCTCACATCTGACTTTTCCCATAGGAAATAATGAGAAACTTTAAAATATAGTAACTTTGGAACGGATTAATATTTTTTCACTAAACCTTCAAACTGTGACACAGGACCTATATAATCTAAAAAGTTCAGATCAAAATTCTACACTGTTTTTTAGCAACACGGTGACAAATAATTTGACAAAAAAAAAGTTATTGCACATTTTTAAGACTCCATATCTCTGCACCCACACATCCAACTGGCACAAAACTTGCTATATCAAGAGATATTTGGTCCCTGATGGCACATACTAAATGTCATACAGATTGCATAAAAGGCTGCAATGTTATTAAAGTGCAAAATGCAACCATTCAGTATAGTGCAGTGGTTTAACA
Organism: Neoceratodus forsteri; assembly: GCA_016271365.2. Taxonomy (NCBI): domain Eukaryota; kingdom Metazoa; phylum Chordata; order Ceratodontiformes; family Ceratodontidae; genus Neoceratodus; species Neoceratodus forsteri. Next base: position 53,365,218 of record JADMNL010000027.1, on the reverse strand, counting down.
TTCTGAGCTGCAGATCTGGTGACATCCAGCAGACCAGACCTGGGTTTGAATCCCACAGCTTCCACTTGCATACTGTGTGACCCTGAGCAAGTCACTTAACTTCCCTGTGCTCCCAAGATGCTCTTGTAAAAAAGCTTTCAGCTTAGTGCGCTACTCCTGGTTAAACAACTAATAAAAGAAAAAAAAACAGGAATCCAGTTTCACGATCAAGGGCCAGATATTCAAAACTCTGTACTGGGCACAAACCATTTGCACCAGGTTTGTGCTGGGTTTGCTTGAGTCCCCTATATTCAAAAGGTCAAATAGCACTGTCAAATTGCATTAGCACCAGGCAAAGACAGGTGCTATGCTATATTCAGTGCATTAGCGCAGCACAAAATGTGTTTGCGCAACTATGCGCACCTCTTTGTGTGGTGCAAATTATTGCCCAGGAAAAGGTAGTCTTAACTCTGGACAAACCAAGGATGGGGGGCATTGACACAGCAGGAACAGGGAACAAGGCTGTATGCAACCAATGAGGAGACAGTGTGGGAGGTTGGCCACCCTGGGCCACTCAATATGCACATGTAGCCAAACTATGAAATACAATGCTAACAATACACTTCTCTGTGGATACTTAAATTCACTATCACATGAATTTGATGGCTACAGGATAGCGATATTCACAATTGGATACCCAATAATACTGAAAAATGTCCTAGACTTTCTATGGATACTAAAGTAAATGCTAGTGGGAAAACCAGTAGAAATATTCCAAGCATGGAACTTAGCACACCTAAATGAGAGAATAAGGGGAATCAGCAGGGTAATTTTACATATAGCAATGCGAAAGGTGAATCAATATTAGATTTTCTATTTTGGAATGGTAACATGGAAATTTGGCTCGCTTTGAAAGTTTCCTGTAGGACTGAGAGCGATCATTCTCCTCTGACTCTAAAGTGGAGGCATGTCTCAGAAAGAAATAATGTAGAAACAAGAAATTTTGAAATCCACAATTGTATTAAAATTAAGTGGAAACCAAGCCATATTGTGGTAATCCCTGCAATTGCTGAACAGGCTGTTAGAATTGTGAGATCCTTTATTCCAGATAGCATTACCTTGGAGCAAATAAATAGTATACTACAGTCAAGTTTACAGTCCATTAGAGAAAAATTAATAGTACAAAACTGTAACATACCAGGACATAGGGGTGTGGAGACCTGGTTTGATAAAGAATGTTTACAGCAGAAACAAGTTTTAAGAAGGATGACTAGAGAAGTGAGAAAATTAAGAGAGAGAAATACGTATAGAGAACTGAAAGTAGCATGGATCCAATATAAAAAATTATACGCTTGTCTGCTAGTAATCTATCAGAATAAGAAGTGGGAAAACATGCTCACTGTAATTGATAATAATGACCTGCAGACAGTTTGGCTACTTGCTACTAAAGGTAAAAATAACATCAAAAAACAATTTGACTCATTTATTTCAAAAGAATAATGGGTAATTCATTATCCTGGTTTATACTACAACTCTACTATAATCCACACTTGGTCCAGAGATATAAATAAAGCTAATTTTAGACCAATGATAGGGCAGGAAGTATATTTTGCAATAGCTAATTTAAGGAAAAACAAAGCACCTGGCCCAGATCAGATTCTGGCAGAAGTTTTTTCAAGTGTTCCATCATCATTGGCTACAATCTTACTCCCTTTCTTTAGCCTATGTATTTTACATGGGAGTTACCCTGACACTTGGAAAGGGGCAATAATTGTATCCATTTTCAAAAAAGGTGATAAGGCCGACCCTAGAATATACTGCCCTATCTCCCTACTGGATATTAGCTGTAAGATTTTTTTCAAGGTTATCTTGGAAAGACTTATCCAACAATTAAATGATCTAGGTAATCTTTCAGAGATTCAGGCAGGGTTAAGAAAAGGATTCAGTACCGCAGACAACTGCATTATATTATCTCACCTTATAGAGGAATATGTATTTCTAAGAAAGCAACAAATATATATTACTTTCATCGATTTCAGTGCAGCATTTGATACTATAACGAGGGATTTATTATGGAAAATTATGTTAAGGAAGGGGTTTCAGCAGGAACTGATTAGTATTGTTACAGCTTTATATATGAAGACTTGGGTCCAAATTAGAACTGGAACTCTAGTGAACTTTCAGCAAGAATTAATAAGAACAAAGGAGCATGATAAGGTTGTGTTATGGCCCCTTTTCTTTTTTTTTGTATTTATATAGACAGCTTACTGGACCAACTGTTGAATATTAAATCAGATTCACCATTAATTGGTAAAAGGCATTGCCCAGTACTGGCCTATGCAGATGATCTTGCAATCATAGCTCTATCGCAGTCTGGTCTTCAAAAAAAGTTAAACCTATTAAACAATTTTGCTCAGTCTCACAGTCTGCAAATCAATGAAAAGTAGAGCCAAGTGATGATATTTGGATCAAGAAATGGAGCTAAGGTTTGGAGGGTAGGAAATAAAAACATAGATACAGTTGGTTCATATATATGTAACAGCACCTCTTGTCTCACTCACCTGGGTTGCCCCAGATCCCTCGGGGTCCTCAGCCTACTTCTTCAAAGGGGCCTGGCCTAAGTCCTGGCAAGATCGCCAATGGTGACTTGGTGCCTCTACCTGGGGCAATGGTATGGCCTCCTGTGGGCAGGACAGATTACCACCTCAAAGGAATAATGATATATCCCCTTAGTGACTGACCCCTCTGGCACAGTTAGATCAACACTCTCACCTCGCTACAATGATATCAAAGCACAAAGCACAAACACTTAGTAAGATGGCAAACAATAATCCCTCTTTATTTAAAATGATCTAAGAGAGAGGAAGTGAGGGCTACTCCCTTGAGCCTCCATAAAATCAGGCACACAACCCAGTATGAGCTCTCCCCCCCTCCTCTTGGTGCACCCAGAACAATCTCAGACTGTGGGCACCTCACTGTTCTCAATTGGAGGCCTGCAGTCTCTTGTTGGGGCCCTTGCAGAGCAACACAGGTTCAAAGAAAATCAGTATGTCATTGGGGGTGGGGCTCTTCTCCAACCCTCCTAGCTGATGCAAACAAAGAATCCCCAGAGCTGCAGCTCGGGGTACTCATGGCTTCCCAAGGAGGGTGATGGTCTCCCTGATTCAAGGATATGCCCAGAGGATGGAGGAGGCACTGTTCTTCACCTGCATGGCCTTTCTAGCTTTGCCCGAGGCCCTTTGTATACAGTATTCACCAGGCAGGCCTGTTCATCCTTCTATCTCTCTGGTCTCTACTGCAGCAGTGGACTCACACTGAAGACACAGGGCAGATCAGCTTCCCCTCAGCCAGACCTTGGCTAGTGGCCACCCAGCTTCCAGGGCTCTCATCTGGCTGGAATTCAAGTGCCCCTGCATGGAGCAGTCCCTAAAGTCCGAGCCTCACTTTAACTGTCCCTTCCAGTCCAGTCAGTCAGCCCCTGTCCCCTCAGGAAAACCTCCTTCTCTCCTTCTCTGCAGCAGCTGAGCCTTTCTCTTCCTTTTGCTTTCTGGAGGGGGAAGGGGTAGCCAGAGAGTCTACAACCCAGCAGGCAGCCTTTCTCCTCTCTTGCTTTTTGGAGGGAGGTAGCCAGCAAGCCTAAATCCCAGCAGGCAGCTTTTGTAGCTGCCTTTTCTTTTGTTCCCAGTTCATTTGTCTTTTTCTCCCAGCTCTCAACTCCCCTCCTCTCAGTCCTCTCTCCTTTGTTCCCCTTCTCTACATTCGTACTCTTTTCCCCTGGCCCCTCTGCAAATAAGTCCATTTTGGGGGACTTACACGTATGTTTAGGCCTGACGTTTGCAAGCAATGGTCAGTGGCAATTGCTTAAAAAAACACTAGTGCAAAAACTAAAACAATCAGTAGCTATCCTGCAGAAATTTAATTTAAAATATGGGGGTAATTCCATCAGGCCCCTATTGAAAGCTGCCCAGGTTAAATATATTTCCCAGGTGCTATATCTTAGTGAAATCTGGGAATATGGTGATATAAGAACATTAGAATTTCCCCTAAACAAATTGTTACGTTCATCACTCGATCTAAGTAATTCTGTCCCCATATCTCTGGTCAAGGCAGAATTAGGCTATCTATCACTTAAAGCTGTTGCAACTACTAGTTTTTTAAGATTTTGGATTAGGATAATCAGAATGGACCAAGAAAGACTTCATATGCCTGTCCGAAGGAAAATGAAAGCTGGAAGTTCAATGGCTGTAAACAATCCAAATGGTTAATAAATCGCCAGGAAATAATGCATCATTTTAATTTGCAGTACCTATAAAAATATGTAGATAGAGGCGTTAAAGTTAGCCTCAAGTACAAACAATTCTGCACTAACAAAACTCAACCTTTTTATGAGTTTAGATTGTGAGCTAATAACATCTTTAAAAGTTGCTCCATGGCTAGTCAAAAATGACATAGGGCATTGTTATCGGCCTTATTTGGATACTCTTATTGATCCTGAACTGAGAACAAATTATACTAGATATAGAATGGAATATTTTCCTAGTAATGTACTTAGAGCTAACTATAATGGATGGTCCGACCCAAAGTCCGCATGGTGTAATTGTAACAACAAGGAGAAAGAGGATATCATGCATGTTATTTTTTCTTGTACATGGTATAAGCCCTCGAAAAAATTATAGCCACCCAACTCACTGAGTACCTGCTTGCTCATAATCTGCTTTGCAGGGAGCAGCATGGCTTCAGATTTGGGCACAGTACAACTACGGCTGTCACTGAGTTCTCTAATTTTATTCACTGCCCTGGATAGAAAACACCTAGCTGGAGCTTTCTTCATCGACCTGTCAAAGGCCTTTGATACAGTCTCCCACCCCTTACTCTTAAGCACAATCCGCCACATAGGTCTGTCTCAATGACCCGTCTCCTGGTTTACCAGTTACCTCACAGCATGATCATAATGTGTTAAAATAAAAAACACCCTCTCAACCGCCTTGCCAGTCTGCTCTGGGTTCTCCAGGACTCCATTCTCGGCCCTCTATTATTCAGCATCTACCTAAACACCTTGCCCAATTCCTGCTCTGGCAACCTACTACTCTATATGGACGACACAGTCCTTTTTCCCTCGCACCCAGATCCCACAGTATTGCAGTCCTCCCTCCAACATGCATTTAACCAAACTGAAAACTGGTTCATAGACCAAAGACTTGTGGTCAATGTGAAAAAAGACAAAGACCATGCTCTTTGCCCACCGACAGAATAAGGCCAAAAATGCAGAGCTAACAATCCTGTCCCACTCTCTTCCTCTAGAACAGGTCCATACATATAAATACCTGGGCCTTACATTTGATTCCAGCCTCTCCTTCCATTCACACATTAACATGCTATCATCAGCCATAAACGTCTATATAGGCCTATCGTATAGGCACAAGGATTGCCTACCTCTGGAAGCCCTTAGTCTGGCTTTCACCTCCTCAGTCCACTCCCTAGTCAATTATGGGCTCACTATCTACTCAGCTGCTGACCATACAGCCCTTAACAAAATCCACCTGGCCATAAACAAGCATGCAGACTCCTCTCTGGGGCAGACAAGCGTACCCATACTTGTACCTATATGCCCTGACAAATCTCCTCATCCTGGATGAAAGGCTGTTTTATCAAACATGTCTCCTCAAAAAGAAAATACACTTAGGGCTTACCCCTTGAGGGTTTCTGGCTCTCTCCTATCCTCCCACACCTCAGTGAACACCCACACTACCAACCGACAGGTGTGGTCCATCCCGAGGGTTAGAACCTCCTTACCCCAAAGGTCATTATAACACAGGGCCCCAGTCTGGTACAACAAGCTCCTCTCCAATGTCTCCTCCATCTCCAAATTAGGACCTTTCAAGTCAGCCCTCAAAGAGTACATTCGCGCTTTATGGTGTTGCCAATGTACCGGCTAGTGCTGGGTCATCTATCTATCATCTTACAGGACCACCCCGCCACTGAGCTCCTACCGATAGGGTTACCAAACATTACCTATTGACAATGCCTCCTTTAGCTGCATTTACAGGATATCTGTCTAATTCTCTACTTTGCCATAAATATCAAACCTGTTACTAGCTCCCTCTATCAGAAAACATATTGTTCTCTTGAAAACTGTAAAATACAGCTCTCTGTAAGGAGTAACACATTCAATGCAATGTATAGCTGATCTTGATTCTGCAATATTGTATAACTGAAAAAAATGTAACCTTTTGCTGTCATTCTATGTCTTTATGTATTGTGTTTGTATTTGTTTTTTCTGATGCAGAGCCTTTGTAAATGAATCCCTAACTCAACAGTTGTAATCCTAAAGTCTGTTAAATAAATAAGTAAATACATAAATAAATACATATTAAGCCTAGAGCTTACTGGCTGTTTCCACTATGGTCTGTAATAGATACAAATGATAAAAACATGTTGCTTGTGCTTTTGCTCACTTCTTAGGATTAATTAATAATTAGACAGGCAGCTGGATATTTTAGAGCGATATCAATTGTAACAAGCATTTGTCAATGCAGAATGTTGATTGTGCTGGTCCGTTGAGCTCACTCACTGCCCCTCTGTCACTCGCTCGTTCTGTTTCTCCCGGTGCTGCAGGCTGCTCTTTTGTACTGGGCTCCTGCCTGCATTGGTGCCTTTTTCTGCTCAAAAAGAAATCCACAGCTTTCCCGACAGAGCTCCGTTGAGGTGGCTCACTCCCCCTCTCTCACTCACTCATTCATTCTGTTTCTCCTGGTGCTGCAGGCCACCTTTTTGTATTGGGCTCCTGCCTGCATTGGTGGTTTAATCTGCCCACAAAGAAATCTGCAGCAGTCCTGACACAGTTCCGTTGAGCTCGCTCACTTCCCTTTTCTCACTCGCTCATTGTGTGTCTCCCAGCACTGCAGGCTACCCTTTTGTACTGGGCTCCTGCCTCTGTTAGCACCTTTTTCTGCCCACAAAGAAATCCACAGCTGTCCCAACAGAGCTCCGTTGACATCGCTCAATCCCCCCGTCTCACTTGCTCATTCTGTTTCTCCTGGCGCTGAAGGCTGCCCTTTTGTACTCGGCTCCTGCCTCTGTTGGCGCCTTTTTCTGCCCACAAAGAAATCTGCAGCAGTCCCGACAGAGCTCCGTTGAGCTCGCTCACTCCCCCTCTCTCACTCGCTCATTCTCTTACTGCCGGTGCTGCAGGCTGCCCTTTTGTACTGGTCTCCTGCCTGCATTGTCACCTTTTTCTTTCCACAAAGAAATCTGCAGCAGTCATGATAAAGCTCCGTTGAACTCGCTCACTCCCGCTCTCTCACTCACTCACTCATTCTGTTTCTCCTGCCACTGCAGGCTGCCCTTTTGTACTGGGCCCCTGCGTGTATTGCTGCCTTTTTCTGCCCACAAAGAAATCTGCAGCAGTCCAAACAGAGCTCCGTTGAGCTCACTCATTTCACCTCCCTCACTCACTCGCTCATTCTTGTCTCCCAGCATTGTAGGCTGCCCTTTTGTACTGGGCTGCTGCCTGCATTGGTGGCTTTTTCTGCCCAGAAAGAAATCCACAGCAGTCCCAACAGAGCTCTGTTAAGCTCGTTCACTCTCTCTCTCTCTTTCTCACTCGCTCATTCCGTTTCTGCCAGTGCTGCAGGCTGGCCTTTTGTACTGGGCTCCTGCCTGCGTTGCCGCCTTTTTCTGCCCACAAAGAAATCTGCAGCAGTCACAATAGAGCTCAGTTGAGCTCGCTCGCTCCCCATCTCTCACTCGCTCATTGTGTTTCTCCTGGCGCTGCTGGCTGCCCTTTTTGTACTGGGCACCTGTCTGCGTTATCACCTTTTTCTGCCCACAAGGAAATCAGCAGCTGTCCTAAAAGAGCTATGTTGAGGTCGCTCACTCCCACTATCTCACTTGCTCATTCTGTTTCTCCTGGTGCTGCAGGCTGCCCTTTTGTACTGGGCTCCTGCCTCTGTTGGCACCTTTTTCTGCCCACAAACAAATCTGCAGGAGTCCCGACAGAGCTCTGTTGAGGTTGCTCAATCCCCCTCTCTCATTTGCTTGTTCTGTTTCTGCAGGTGCTGCAGGCTGCCATTTTGTACTGGGCTCCTGCCTGCTTTTTCTCCTTTTTCTGCCCACAAAGAAATACACAGCAGTCATGATAGAGCTCCGTTGAGCTTGCTCACTCCCCCTCTCTCACTCACTCATTCTGTTTCTCCTGCCACTGCAGGCTGCCATTTGTACTGGGCCCCTGCATGCATTGCTGCCTTTTTCTGCCCACAAAGAAATCCGCAGCAGTCCCAACAGAGCTCCGTTGAGCTCACTCACTCCTCCTCCTCCCTCACTTGCTCGTTCTGTGTCTCCCGGGGCTGAGGGCTGCCTTTTTGTACTGGGCTCCTGCCTGCATTGGCACCTTTTCCTGCCCAGTAAGAAATCGGCAGTAGTCCCAACAGAGCTCAGTTGAGCTCGGTCACTCCCCCCCCCCTCGCTCGATCCTTATCTGTCCCAGACACCGATTTCCAACAGTGACTGTGGTATTCTGCGCCGGAAGCATGAAAACACATTTCGGCCAGGATGTGAAAAATGACAGCTGTACGGTTCATAAGGAAGTGGGAAAAAACGCCAGTGTTGAAAATCTGGCGGGACAATATTACTAATTTGCGAAGTTACAAGGGTGTTTGGAAACTGCACAATGCACGCTCATAACACAGTCATTTTATGGAGTTTCATCACAAAATTTTCAACATAGGCATTTTAGGACCTCTGCTCATAAACAGTTTCAGGATGATTTTCTTAATGTGTCCTGAACACTGATTTCCCACAGCGACCATGCTATTCTGCGCCAGAAGAGCGAAAACACATTTCGGCCAGGATGTGAAAAATGACAGCTGCACTGTTCATAAGGAGGTGTGGAAAAATGACAATGTTGAAAATCTGAAGTGAAAATATTGCAAAGTTATGAAGTTACGAGCGTGCATGGAACCTGTGCAATGCACGCTTGTAACACACTCATTTTATGGGCTTTCGTCACAAAATTTTCAACATAGACATTTCAGGACCTCTGCTCATGAACAGTGTCAATGTGATTTTCTTAATGTGTCCTGAACACTGATTTCCCATTGCGACTGCGCTATTCTGCGCTGGAACTGTGAAAACACATTTCGGCCAGGATGTGTAAAATGGCAGCTGTACTATTCATAAGGAGGTGTGTAAAAATGGCAATGTTGAAAATCTGGAGTAAAAATATTGCAAATTGACGAATTTATGAGCGTGCATAGCAACTGCGCAACACACTCTCAAAAACAGTCATTTTTTTGATTTTTCCCACCAAATGTGCAACATACACTTTTTGAGATCCCACCTCATGAACACTGGCACTGTCATTTCATTAATTGGCCCAAAAGGTGATTCCATGCAGCGATCATAAAATCACCTTTCGGGATTGATTAACACCATGGCAGTGGCTGATTTCATGAGGAGGCAGTCCAATAACCCCATGCTGAAAATTTGGTGCCAAAATTCCAAAAAATGCCTGAGATATGCAAAAAAGTTGAAAAAGCCCTATTTATGCCATTATACAGCTTACCGGCATTTCCTTAGTTCGCGGTTGGCTTTGAAAAGTGCAGACGTGTCCACCGAAGATCATTGCGCCAGACTCTCGAGGTACGTACGGGGTGAGGAGGGGGTGTGGGGAGGCAGGGTGAGCAGTGGGTGGGCGCAGGTTGCTGTAGGGGCCAGGGAGACCGTGAGGGACCATTTCATTTTTTACAGGTTTAAACAAGGAAGAAAAAAAAATTGCAGGATGTTTTTTTCTTTACAGGGGCATTGGGCATGCTGGGGTGGGCTCCCGGCATTCCACCTGAATGTTTTGGGGGTGCTGTAGCTGATGGGGGATTGGGCAACCCCATCAGCACAAGGATCATTGGGCATGCTGGGTGGCTCCCAGCATGCCCCTGAATGTTTGGGGGGGATGTAGCTGTCAGGGGATTGAGCACTTCTGCTGCACATATGTAGTGCTGGGGACTAGAGCCGAAGGGGATTGGGCACCCCCTTGGCATAAACCGACCATTTTGGCAGAGGGGATCATTATGCTGATGGGGACTGGGCTCTCTGCCAGCAACTTGAACTTGCATGGGGACTGCAGCCAACGGGGATTGGGGCCCCCGTTGGCAAACACACACTTGTGGGGGGGGCACATGCTGCCAAGGGAGATTGGGCACCCCCTTGGCACTGGGGGCTCACTAATATTGTTTGAATATTGTTTGTGAACACAGGTGCAAGCTGCTGCTGTGTTCACAAACAATATTACAGTATCACCGTTCCGCCCATGCAGTGACGGGTCACTCCCTCATTGCAGCGGAATGGCTGATGCTGCAATGACGAGGCGGGCCCTGATTGCAGCGGCTGAAATGGTTCAAGGTGGTGGCATGTTGGCTGAACTAGTATCAACAGCAGCATGCCACCTCGTTGGGGAAAGCGGGCCAAGCCTTTAAAGGAACAGTGCCGCACCTCCACAACCTGCTTCTGGCAAGCTGCTGCAATATGTTTCTTGCACATGAGTGCAATCAACATAAAAAGGAAAGTGGACAGGTTATAAAGATTTATAACAAATGTATAAAACTACTTGGTGAATGATTTGATTGTTTTATGTAAAATTGTATTGTTATGACACCATGAATGTAAAACATTCTAATTAGAAAACTGTATTTTAAGTATTTATGATTCTGTATTTGTAAAGGCCTATGACCAACAATAAAATCTCTTTGACTTTGAATACAATACAGTAATATTGCTTAGAAGCCAACTATCCTGTCATTGATAGAACTGAGATGAAACAGCACCTGCAGCAGAAATGGTTTGCAATGTGACACTATGTTGCATACAAACATATGAATCTGCCAGCAGAAGCAGACCTCATGATCTATCAAAGTCTGCTTAAGTGTGCAGCTAGCACCCCTCGATTGCAGCTGCCCCAAACCCCTCCCTTTCTCTCCTATTCAGGATGTAATCAGCACTATCTACCCAGACCCTCCCCAGTTCCCTGTCCCATGCCCTTTGGAAAATTCCCACCATCTCACTTGCTACCACCCCCTCTGGTAGGGCATTCCACCTACACACCACTCTCTGCATGAAGTAATGTTACCTCATCTTTCTCTTAAATCTTCAACTCTCTAATCTTAGCCCATGCCGCCTTCTGTCCCTACCCTTCCTCAGCTTAAATAGCCTATCTGTATCAGCTTTGATTATCCTCTTCAAATACTTGAATGTTTCAATCATATCCCCCACATCCCTCCTTTCCGGCTCTCCTATAGGGTGTACATGTTCAGTTCACTTAGCCTGTCCTCTTAGGCTTTGCCCTCCATCCCCCATAACATTTTTGTTGCCCTACAGTGCACCCCCCTCCAGTAGCTTAATGTCTTTCTTCAGATACAGCTGTCAGTACTGCACAGAGTACTTCAAGTGTGGTGTGACCGATGACCTGTAAAGGGACAGGATCACTTCCTTATGCCTGGATGTGAATCCCCTTGCAATACACCCCAGCATTTTGTTAGCGCTAACTGCAGCTTTCCTGCACTGAGCAGAGTTGTTCATGCTCTCCGTTACCAACAACCCAAGGTCCTTCTCTTCTACAGTGACCCCCAGCCACACCCTACCCAACCAATAGTCTATCTTTGGGTTCTTTGCCCCGAAGTGCATAACCTTGCATTTCTTCACATTAAAGCCCAGCTGCCACCCCTCTGACCACTCCTCCAGTTTGGTTGTTGTAATGGTATGTATATAGTGTACCCTGTATCATCTCAGCTGCACATGTAGTTGCTCTGGGTGGTTACTAACAATGTGCCTTGGCCCAGTGAGCTTACATAGACAACAAGGTGATAAAATATAGAGTAATGCATGGGAAGGTGTAATTAACAAGGATTTTATGCGCACCCAAAGTGTGTGATGCCCCACAAATCCAGAGGGCGAAGTCTGAGAGGTGTATCTCTGGGCATCACACACCGAGGTTGTGCATAAAATCTGAGTCCCAGACTTCAGCATGTTTTACTTTTTATATTTACTAGTGGTTAGTGCTGCACAAAAGTGAGCTTGCAAAACTTTGCACCTCTTTGAATGACATAGAATCATGGTTTATGGAACTCTAATTCACAATTGTGAATTATAGAGTTTGTGAGGGTCTGCCAGCAGTGGTTTATTGACCATACCCAGTTAATATTAAACAGAAAGAAATCAGACATGGAAGAAACATGCTGCACACACATGGCACCTCCTATGTTGCAATCATCTAGTACTGGTCTCAATCATGCCAGGCATTATTGGGTGCCCCAGCACCCAGTTGACACCATGGCAGTGTGTCTATAAAGCATACACCTCCAGTACCCCCATTGGAGTACACCAACACAATCCAGCTCACACATGTAACACTGGCGGTGTGGAGGGTGTTGAGGGAGGGTGTACAGGTGGCCAGGCCGCACCACATACTGGGTGCTGCCAGAAGGCTGGGACCATCCATGTAGTGCAAATGGTCCAGTGCAGGGAATACCCCGACACCAGTGTGCCTGTCTGATGGCATGTGCCCCCCCGGGGCCACATAACACACATCTGTACAGGCATCACAGCATACACAGCCAGCCACTGTGAGTATCCCATGCCAGTGGCATAGCATCTGTGGGTCACACGACAGCATGACAGTAATGTCCACTGTCACAACACACCTGCCAGATGGGCCTATCACTGTGTGGAGTGCAGAAGACATTTCTGTCTTACACACCATAGGCATTGCTGTGTTCCTCACACTACCAGTCACCTTGTTACTGTAATGTCTGCTATGTACTGTAGCAGGATCTACAGTTTGACTCTTGCATGCAGCACCACCAGCTGTGCCTGTGATGTGTAGTCCCTTGGGGCACAATGGTCTATACAGCTGTGTACAAAAGTAACCAGCAGATACCATCATGCTCTTCCAGATTAACCTACAGATTGAGTTGTGAGCAGACCCAGCCAGCTCTAGTACTTTCAGACTGACCTACAGGTGGAGCTGTGGGACCCTACAATAGCGTTGGGCAATCTGCATGCAAATCAGGCCATAATGAGATGCAAATATGGATGTTTGCCCATGGACTGCCTAAGTAGGCTTGTTTGCATATCACTTTTGAATCTACCAAATTTTTGCCCTTGGCAATTGCCTAGCGCCAGGCAAACGTGTTAGCCCTGCACAAAAGCTGCACAAATGTATTTGCACTGTGCAAACCTATCTGAACCATAACAGAGTTTGGCAGTATTTGGCCTGCACTGTTGTTTGCAGCTTTAGTGCATCCACTTCTTTGCTAGCACATACATTGGCCACATTGTTCACCTTAACCTTCCTCCACTTTTGTGTGCACTGGGCTGCTGTTCTGATTTGCACTTCCTCGATGCTATATTCAGAGCTGTCTTTTTTGCCATGCTATTATTGCACTGCACTCCCAGCCCTGTTTGCATGGCTTCATTTGCATGCTATAGTCAGCCGCTTTAGCCCAGGGGTTATTCCTTTGACTATAGCATGCAAATGGTTCTGGGCTAATTTAGCACACCGTGCAGTGCTAATTTTACCCCAGGGCTAAGTTTTGAATATCTGGCCCCAAGAATCCTGTTTTGTGGCTGACATCTAACTTTTCCCATAGGAAATAATAGGAAACTTAAAAAATTCATAACATTAGAACAGATTAATATTTTTTCAGCAAACATTCGAAAAGCACCACTGTGACCCAAAACCTTTATACCCTAAACATTTCAGATCAAAATTCCACACCACTGTTGCGCAACACGGTGACAAAGAATTTCACAAAAACTGTAATTTACACATTTTTTGAGAATCCATATCTCCACACCCACACATCCAGCTGGAATGAAACATGTATATCATGAGATCTTTGGTCCCTGATGGCACATGCTAACTTTTATGAAAATTGCTTGAACAGTTGCAAAGTTATTAAAGTTTAAAGTGTTTAGTTTAACATAGAAGTAAACAGTTTCACAAAAAATGGAAATTTGAACATTAAGACTCCATATCTCCATGCCCGCATATCATAGAAACATAGAAACATAGAAGTTCACGGCAGATGAGGACTGCAAGGCCCATCCAGTCTGCCCATTTCCTTTTCTACCTTATGAATGTGCCATCAGCCTTTGTTCTATTAATGGTCTATCTAGTCATACTCATCTGTATTGCTCCCTTAAGCCTATCCCATGCCTGTTTGAAGCCCTGCACTGTATTCTTATCCACCACTCCTGAGCTAGGCCGTTCCATGCATCCACCACTCTTTCTGTGAAAAAGAACTTCCTCACATTACACCTTAATCAGCCTTCCTCTAATCTCATGCTGTGTCCTCTTGCCCTGCTATTTTTCTTATACTGAAACATGTTACACTCTTTCACTTTGTTAATGCCCTTAAGGTGTTTGAATGTTTCGATCATATCTCCTCTCTCCCTCCTTTGCTCTAGGGTATACATACTAAGCTCCGTTAATCTGTCCTCATATGTTTTCTGATACAGTCCCTGCACCATTTTGGTTGCCCTTCTCTGGACTGCCTCAATTTGGTTAATGTCCTTGTGAAGGTGTGGCCTCCAGTACTGCATGCAGTACTCCAGATGGGGCCTAACAGGTGTCTTGTAAAGAGGGAGTATTACCTCCCTCTTCTGATTTGTGATATCCCTACTAATACACCCCAGCATCCCCCTAGCCTTACCTACTGCTTTAATGATCTGCTTGGATGATTTCAGGTCATCGGTGATGATGACACCCAAGTCTCTTGCTTCCCTTGTGACTGCCAGCAACTCCCCTCCCAGCCTGTAGGTGGCTTCAGGGTTTCTCTTCCCTATGTGCATGATCTTGCACTTCTTTGCGTTAAACCCCAGTTGCCATTCTTTTGACCATTTTGCTAGCTTATCCAGATCTCTTCTAATTCTGCCCACCCCATCTGGATCATCTACTCTGTTGCAGATCTTGGTGTCATCTGCAAACAGACAAACCTTACCCTCCAGTCCATCTGCAACGTCATTGATGAAGATATTGAAGAGGACTGACCCCAGGACTGATCCCTGAGGTACCCTACTTGTGACTTGCATCTCTTCTGACTATATACCGTTTACCACTATTTTCTGTTTTCTGTCTGTCAACCAGTTAGCCACCCAGTTGACTAACTTCTGACCCATCTTGAGCCTACCCAGCTTATTAATCAATCTTCAGTGTTGAACAGTATCGAAAGCTTTGCTGAAGTCAAGGTAGGTGAGATCAACTGCTGCCCCCCTTGGTCCACCACTCTGGTTACCCAGTCAAAGAAATCTATGAGATTAGTATGACAGGACCTTCCTTTTGTAAACCTATGCTGTCTTGGATATTGTGCTCCTATGGATTCCAGATGTTGCACTATCCTTTCCTTAAGGAGTGCCTCCATAATATTGCCCACTACTGAGGTAAGACTGACTGGTCTGTAGTTTCCTGCCTCCTCATTGCTACCACTCTTGTGGAGCGGGATCGCATGAGCCCTTCTCCAGTCTTCTGGGACCTCTCCTGTACTCAGAGAGTCACTGAACAGTTCTGATAATGGCTCTGCTAGTTCCAACTTTAGCTCCTTTAGTACCCTGGGATGTATGCCATCAGGTCCCATTGTCTTGTCCACCCTGAGCTTATCAAGCTCTTGTAGGACCCTTTCTTTTATCAAGGGGCTAGTGCACACCTCCCTTTCCCCTGTGTCCATGGCACTGCACTGTGGGCCCTGCCCTACCTTCTCTTCAGTAAATACTGAGCAGAAGAATCTATTTAGAATAGATGCTTTTACATGGTCCTCCTCCTCCTCCTCACATGCCCCCCTTATACCCTTTGATCTTAGCAATACCCCCTCTGGACTTTCTCCTTTCACTAATGTATCTATAGAAAGTCGTCACCTTCTTTTACTGTTTGTGCTAGTGTTTCCTTGGTTTGGGCCTTTGCCTGCCTTACTGCCTTCCCTGCTTCCCATAGGAAAGTTTGGTATGCCTTCCTATCTTTATCCTGCTGCGTTCCCTTATATTTCCTGAATGCCAACCTTTTGGCTCTGACCTTTTCTGTTACTGTTTTTGAGAACCAAAGTGGTTTCCTTCTTCTTTTGCACTTCCTTTTCTCTCTAACACAATGGGATGTTGCTTCAAGTATTGCATCCTTAATGCTTGTCCACTTTGCCTGTACCCCCTCACCTGTATTTCTTTTTGCCAGGGCTAGCTTAACTCTGTTGGCCATCTTATCAAAGTCAGCCCTCTGAAGACCCATATTTTTGCCTTGGAATGGGATGATTTAGTTCTAGTGGCCAAATTGAACCATACCATGTGATGGTCACTGGCCCCCAGGCGATCTTCTACCTGGATATCTGTGATCCTTTCCATGTTAGTCAGTACTAGATCTAGGGTAGCCCTGTCTCTTGTTGGTTGTTGTACCAGTTGTTTGAGGCCCTCCCTCTGCAGGGAATCCACCATGTGTCTAGTTTTGGTGGATGTTCCTGATGGTATTGACCAATCTGTATCTGGCATGTTGAAGTCTCCCATTATCAGAACCTCCTCTTTAGCTGTCATGTTTAGTATATCTTCTAACAGTAATGCATCCATGTCCTCCCCCTGGTCTGGAGGCCTGTAAACAACCTCAGTTCATATGGCTGTCCCATTTCCTGTTTCCAGGGTGACCCACAGTTCTTCTGGCTCCTTATGTGTATTCTGAATTTCTGTAGCTTTGACATTTTCATTGACATAAAGAGCCACTCAGCCACCCCTTTTTGCACCCTGTTCTCTTCTGAACAGTACATAGCCATTTACTGAAGTCTCCCAAGTGTGGTTACTGGTAAACCATGTCTTACTAATGACTACTATGTCCAGTTTAATCTCTGTCATTATTTCTTGCAGGTCTGGGATCTTGTTTCCCAAACTGTGAGCATTTGTGTACATGATTTTCCATTGGCCAGATTTCAGTGTGTTAGTTGTTGGGCGAGGTCTGGCATTTCTCCTGTGTGTCATATGGGGAGCCAAACCTTTTTTCTTACCTGGTGATGCAAATAAACTACAAACAAGCAAAACTCTTGTTTGACCACTAGCTGAGAGGGAGGGGTGTTTTTCCCATTAGACGTATGGGGTGCTGCAACCCTCTCTCCATTTGCTAGCTTAAATATTCTGCAAAGATGTCAAACTTCTGCCTCAATGCACTGACTCCCTCCTTAGTCAGATGCAGTCCATCAAATTTAAAGAACTTTCACTCCCAAAACTGTTGCAAGTTCCCTACAAATTTGTGGCCTTTTTCCTGGCACCAGCCCTTGAGCCACATGTTTAGCTGCCCTATCTCCCCTTCTCTGACCTTCCATCCATCTGACCCCCTCTCCCAGACTGGCAGGATCTCAGACAAGGAGATGCTGGATGAAATGGATGATAGTTTGTCACCCAGCCTGGTCAGGTGTTCCTTGGTCTCCATAACTGACTTGCTAGCAAGATCATTAGTCCCTATGTGTACCGGGACGTCAATGTTTCCTCCTGCTTCCTGAACAATTTTAGCAATGTGGTCAGTGTCTCTCCACGCTGATGTACCAGAGAGACATCTGACCATTACCCCTGGCTGGAGATAAGTATCAACTCCCCGAATCATGGAGTCTTCTATGATCAGAAGTTTTTTGGATTTCATTTTTGCTTATTTTGTTTTGGTTCCTGTTTTTTTGGCAAGTTTTGTTGTGCTAGCTCCTGTGCTGCAGTGTCCTGCTTTGCAGTGTCCTCTGCCCCTTTGTTTGATTTCAGAGATAGAGGCAGTTACCTGTTTGTAGTTTTTATATGGTTTGTGGAGGTGATATGTTGGAGAGCACCGAGTGATGGGGCACCTGATTTGCCCTTCCTAACCACCTGCCAACCTCCCGGACCAACTACCCTCTGCGGTCAAAGTGCTTCTGTTAGATGTTGGGGAAATGATGGCAGTTCTTATAATATATTTTCTCTTGAATATGCAATTTGAGGTGTGTTATCTTTGCCCATGCTGCCTGGAGCTGAGCTCCTAGATCTCCAATGGCCCAGCATGTAGGACAGTGTTATAAATCATGTAAAACTGCCCTTCTGAAAAGTGTTCCACAGTACCTGCAGTTAATGATATCCATTCCAGATAAGTTGCTGGGTTTATAACCTGGTCAGAGTAATTAGAAGGAAGAAAATGAAAGCAAAAGTTTGATTTTGTGTTTTGTTTGTTTGTTTTTGTATAACTTGTTACAACAAGTTAAATTACTAGTGCCCCTGTAAATGAGGTCACTGTGTGAATAACCCTCTGATCTACCTCTTCCTGCTTTGCTACAGGAAATGTTATGACTGTGCTACCCTTTAAAAGGAGTGTAGTGTGGGGTGGTTGGGGATGGGGGGTGGGTAGCTGGACCCTTCCCCTGCCAAAAAAGAAGAAGAACCACAGATGAAAGAAACAAGGAGGTAAGAGCAGAAACAATCAGCCAGCAACACGTGCACTAGCCCCGAAATCTTATCCTAATGATAGATAAAACTAATACCTATAAAGCACCACCTTTAATATTTTCACAGAAGATACACCCTGTAAGAAACACTTTGCTGCAGAGAAAAATGAAGCAGTAACAGAATATATGCCGTGCAAAAGACAATTTGAATCAAAAGATTACAGCAGTAATCTGTAAGCACACACCTGTAGGCACACCATATAATAATGCAGCAGAAGGTATACCCAGCAACAATAATTTGAATCAGAGAAAAATAAAGCAATACAATGTTAGCAACAAACAGTAACAATCCTTGTGAGTACAAAATAAAAATAACACATAGTAAATTTGTCTAGCCAAAAGAAGCCTTAATCCTTTTTCTTGCTCTGGTAAGGTTCTTTTCTCTGTCTTTCAAGCAACCTAGAAGAAAAGAGCTCAGGTGAAGCTAGGTGCCTTGGCCAGAAAACCTAGAGTTTAACAAAAAATGGAAATTTGCACATTAAGACTCCATGGGCCAGATATTCAAAGTAAACCAGTAGCACAGGAATAGCGTGGAGTGACTATATCCAAAGGACCTGTTAGTACGCACAAATCACCATAGTGCAGGGCAAACAGTAATGTATGCAAGGAGAAAAGGGGGGCCTGTATACACGTGCAACAGGATATTCAAAGCAATAGCGCTATGCTAGGACACATAGCATGACACCTAGTACGGCACTAGCTACGGCCTATAAAAGGCTGGTCTTAACCCAGGGCAAATCAGCTAGGGGGAGGGACCACAACAGGAAGTGGGAATGAGTGCTGTATCACTAGCAGTGATGCTGCAATTCATGGTAGCTGTAGTGGAAGAGGAGGAGGAGAGGGAGCGGGCCCAACATGGGCCACAATGCAGGCTGAGGAGACGGTATGTTGCAAACAGGTGGTACCGGCCCAGGGTCTCCATTGAGACCCTTCCAGATGAGCACATCACTGGCCAGTACAGGATGGACAGGGGAATGTTGAGGCAGCTATGTGAACTTCTGCATGAGCAGCTGCACCCTAACACCAGATGCAGCCATGCCATGAGAGTAGAGGAGAAGGTGACAGCATCGATGTGCTTCCTAGCCACAGGGACGTTCCAACGACCAACAGGGGACACCATTGGGGTATCACAGTCTGCAACCTCACGTCTCCTGACCCAGTTCCTAGAGGCTGTCCTGCCACACACTAGGGAGTTCATAGTATTCCTCAGCACAGCAGCACAGTGCAGAGAAATAATGCAGCAATTCCATCAAGTTGCACACCTACCAGCTGTACTGGGTGCCACTGACTGCACCCATGTCCCCATCCACACACCACCTGGCGATGGCAGTGACGTATACATAAACAGGAAGGGGTACCACTCCATCAACTGCCAAGTGGTGTGCGATGCGACTGGGCGCATCGGCAATGTCTATGCGCAGTACCCCGGCAGTGCCCACGACGCCTTCATCTGGCACCAGTCCCAGCTGTGCCAGGCATTTCAGGAGGGCAGGATAGCCAGTGGGCACCTAGTCAGTGAGTAGCAGCCCACAAGGCACACACACACACCACAGCATGGACGGGGACAGGCATGGGAGGCCTGGAAGGGGTGTGGAAGGGAAACACAGGGATGCACGATGGCAACAGGCAGACAGCAGTACAACACTAACAGGTGCATATCTCCTGACAGGGGACAGTGCCTATCCTCTGCGACCCTGGCTGCTGACACTGGTACCCTGGCCAGCAACAGTAGCTGTAGAGCAGTAAAATTAGGCACATGCCAGCACCAGAAACACCATAGAGAGGGCGTTTGGCATACTTAGGATGCGCTTCCCATGCCTAGACACATCAGGTGGTGCCCTACAGTATAGGCCTCAGAAGGTATGCCGTATCTTCCTAGCCTGTTGCATGTTGCACAACATGGTGATTAACCATGGGATACAGGCACCTGAACCTGAGGAACAGGCCGACAGTGACCCAGAGCCAGCACTCAGGGGGATAGTGGAGCAACTCGAGAGGAGGGATCCTCGCATGGCCCGCAGGGCCATAGAACACAGGGCCAACATCATCAAGACACTGTCACAGGCCAGAGGGTGAGTACAGACTGCACAGCAACATGAAACAGTACAATGGTGTATGATTTAATGTGAACAAACAACTACAACAGTGACAACACAAATCAGAGCAGGTACACAAAAAACTGGAGCAGAACGCATGTGAGTGTGTATAGTGCAATGTGAGGGATGTACAGGTCACACAGAAAGTAGACACACAGCCATGGCATGGTAGAAAGGTCAATGCCCAATGTGTGGTGGCAGTGTGAGGAGGGCCACCATGGCTGTGCCAGCGAGGTGGTGCATGTGAAGGTGTGCAGGTGTGTGCGTGTCTGTGTGTGTGCATGTGTGAATAAGGATGTGGGTGTGCCAATGTGCGCACATGGGTGGCAACTGTGCACAGGTGCAGGATGGTCATTCAGAGCACCGGTGACTACCACCGCACACACGGTGCACACCACAGGAGTGGGTCACAGCTCTAGGGGTGCTCTGAGCTGAGGACACAGTGGGGGAAGACCACGGCGAGCAGGCAATTTGGACTGCCTGTGCCCCCATCGACTGGCGGAACCTGACAGGGTGACTGGACATTCATGGCGCTGCTGGGTGCCAGTAGATGTGCCTGATGCTGTCGTGCTGGAGCCAGTGGCAGCCCTGCAGCCATGGGTGCCATGCCTGTGGGCCCCTGTGCCATGGTCACCCTGCGCCCCTTGCACATCCTGGTGACCACCATGCACCCCACGCAGCACAGTGGTGAGGTTGACCACTGCAGCTGGGAAACCATCAAAGCCATGATCCAGTGCAGCAACCACATGGCCCACCATGTCCTTGGCATGCTGTTCTGCACTGGCAAAGCCCAGGGACATGGACTCTTGCAGCAATGAAAGCTCATGCCTGAGCTCCCACCACAGGCCATGTAAGTCCATCCTAGCCTCCTGCTGTGATGTCAGGGCAGCCTGTAGCAGTGAGTGGGCCCCGGGGCATCCTGCTCCAGGGGTGCAGCCCCCCCAATGGCGGCTGGCACTGGGGTCTGCATCACAACTGGTTTGGGATGCTGGTACATGGGCGGCATGCCCTGCCACTATAGACCACTGGTGATGTGCTGTTGTACCAGAGGGACCTGGCCCACAACATGTGGGTGGCATTGCATGTCCTGTAGTGCACAAACATCCCCCACATGGCCAACCATCAGCTGCATGGCAGCACCCATGCCAGCATGGCCTACCACTCCCCTGGTGCCAGTGCTGTAGTCTGCGCTTAGCCCCACCCGTATACCCCCCTCCAAAGGCCCATCCACAGGCATGAAGTAGGAACCCTCAGACACATCTGTGTCAGTGTCACCTGTAACAGTCAGGAGGATCACCTGCCCACCACCCAGATCCTCAACCTGGGCATCCTCTATGGTGGCAGCATAGTCAATATCCCCTCCTCCAGTAGGGTCCCTTCTCCTGTCAGCTGTATCAGTCCACCGTGTAAGTGCCACACATGGGGCAGCCCTGGGTGAACCCGTCCACCACCCAGGCCAGATGTCGATGGCTGGTTGTCCTCCACCTCCTGTCCTGAAGCAGCCATCCCGGCATCTTCCTGGTGCATCACTGGCCCTGCACACGCTGCTGTGGATGAAAACAGGACAGGGTCAGTCACCCATACACACACTGTGTGCCCCATCTCCACCACCACCACCGCCACCCGAACATGCACACCTTAGGACATGTGCCACCCACTGTAGACATGCACACCCCACACACCACCCCCATGGCAATATCATGTGTCCACATGCACCCAACCACTCCACAGTATGCATGCATACTCGTCCCTTGTGCATAGTGTGCACAGCACTGCAGCCTCATGGTGCACTCCAGGCTTAGCCCCAACACTAACATCCTGTGCCGCCACACCATGCAGGTTACACACATGCGGTTACAGACCTGCCCTGGGCGGTGTGAAAGGCATCTCACACCCACCATCCAGTACACCAGTGACAGCCACTGGCCACAGAGTGGATGCCACCACGGCCATGAGTGGGTCCTCCTCCCACTGCTGTGCTGGTTGTGGGCCACCACCGGTCCTCATCCTTTCACGAAGCCGCTGTGCCTCCTCCTCTTTTTCTCTGCACAGCAGGTCGCTCCACCGCTTGCTCACTGCCTCTGTTGTCCTGCCACGACCGCTGACTGCATTCACCCCAGCGGTGACCTCTTCCCATGCTTGGCGCACCACCGCATCTGTGGCCTTGTGTTGCCTCAGAACCTGCTCCCTCTCCTTTATGCCATGCACCATTGTTTGCAGTTGCTCCTGTGAAAAGCGATGGGCATGTATCCACCCTGGCCATGCCGCACCACCTATGGTAGAGATGGAAAGGGACAGGTGTCAACAGCTGTTGCATGCCTGTGCTGTGTCATGCATGCACAACTGCACCTGCATGCCACCACCTACCGAGGCATAGGTTGCATGGATCTGGCACTGGCCAGCATGTTCTGTGGCAACACCTGTGTGCTCTGAGCCTCTGCACAGCTGTCAGTGTCTGGACGGCATGTACCGGACCCACAAGGGCACTGCTGTCACCCATGGCTGACATGTGCACCACAGGATGGGTCCACCCTAATGGCCACCACCTTGCACTGTACCATGCACCCCTAGGGGACATGGACAATGCACACTGGGTGAGGACATGGGAACTGGCATGCACTGGCAGGCTACCAGGCACAGGCCACATGGAGCCCTCAGCAACATACAGCCAGGACCCTGGGACCCCTTTTCCGTAGCTGTGTACCACCGATGGAGCATCTGCGAGCCTCCACATCCCACATCCAGTGCGGCAACAGGGGTGCCATGGACCCCATGGCAGTCAGCCACATTTGCGTTACACACCTGCATTTCACAGTGGGGCCCCCTGCACCTGCTTGGTACCAACAGTACTGCAGGTGGTCCCGCCCAGCGCAGACTGATGCAGGGGCACATTCACGTTGCTAGGCCAGGTGTGCTCGACTGCCATCCTTCTGGCTCTGTGGACCATTGCTCTGCACCGTACATGCCTGTGGTCCTGCGGTTGGTGGACCTGTCCTCAGCTGGTACAGCTATGGACCGCTAGCACGCAGTGCGTATATCCCAACCCTGTGTTGCACCAGTGCCATTCCAACATCTCTCCAGCAGCTATACAGACCTTTCACCCGCTGCTCTCCCTCCTGTTGCATGTCTCCGTCAGTGTTGTTGTCTGTACTTGAGATTTTTCATAATTAATTTTCACTCCTGTATGTACTGTAAAGTAATTTAACACTTGTTCTAGCCTCCCTGCTGATGGTAAATCTCCCACTATGAAGCAGATGTCATCTGCATATGCTATACATTTTATTTCAGGGTCATCACTTGAAAAGGACACACCCTGAATATCCGCTGTACTGTGTACCTGTCTTATTAGTGGATCAATTATGAAAAAATACAACAGTGCACTTAAGGGCACCCTTTGTCAGACCCCCTTTGTATTTTACACTGTTGCCCCAACCAACCATTACAATATGCTTGTGCTGTTGCATTCTTATAACACATCTTAATCCATTCTATAAAGGTTAAAGGTACCCACATAATGCTAAGCAACTCCATAAATAATCATGGTTTATATTATTGCAAACCCCCCCTACAAATGGGGGTTCCCTAAAAGTCTTCCTTGAGATTGCCTAAATGCTTACTGCCAGGTTGGTGTCCTGCATTTTAGCAGTTTAAATGTATTTCCAGAGAGTGCCTGTATAACCCCTGTGTACTATCTCTTTAAAAGGTGCCTAGATTGCAGTTATAATTAATCTGTGAGGGGGGCTGAGTGTTTCTATGCTCAAGTCCCATCCGGGCTGTCAGATAATTGCTCCATTCTGCCATCGCTAATTAAGCACAGGGAGCTCTGTTATAAGATGTACTTGTTTGCTGAATATCTGTTAGAATAGTAATAATATTGTAGTTTGTCTAATCTGCCTTCTTTGCAGCATGGACATCTCTGTTTTTCTTCCACCACCTTGGCCCTGGACTCTAAAATGGAGCCTGTCTCCAGGGGCTTTGTGGGAGCAAAATTCTGTAGGAATTGTAGTTTTGGAACTTTAGAGCCAAAATGAACCTGGAGCGGGAGCCTTTGTTGTGACTGAAAGAGGAATCAGCCAACCGAACCTTTTGGATCCTGGGGAAAAGTCCCAGACTGCTTGCAGTTTGAGTTCAGATCTGAGCTGGGAAGTGAAGCAGTAACAGCTCCATATAGTCGAGCAGCAATCCTGCATGGATTCGAGTGGGCGTACTGTGACAGGGTTGAGTTTTGGCCTGCCTGTCTGCCTACTGTCCCTGAAAGGGACAATAGAGTTGATTTAGACTGAGTCCGAGTTGTGAGAATGATTTAAGCGAGTGGACTGTGACCAGGCTTTAACCTGAAGAAGACCAAAGATTTGCTGAATGCGATCAGCCTGTCAGGATTTCCAGCCACCTCTGAACTTCCAGTTTGTGCAGAGACTCTGTAATTGCGACCGGATAGCAATCTGCCTAGTATAGTAGAATTTCTTACATGTAAATGTGCTGTGTGCTGTTAGTGGGTTGTGATTTGGTTCCCCACTGTGTGCTGAACTGTGTACTGCATGCTGGAGGCTGCATCCAGCTCCCACGGACTGAATCTGTATTCATCGCCATTGGGCCTGGGCCTTGCCACACTGGCCCAGCTAGACTACCCGCTGCACAGAGAAAGCCATCAATTAGATACCTGCCTGGGGATCGGTCCCTACTCAATGCTTTGAACAGGAACAATGCCTCGGTGATTCGTGTGGGCCCTGCTTCTCCTGGCACTCCAGTTCAACATCCTGCTGTCTTGATTTCATCCTGCCCTTGTCCTGTATGGGGTATCATGAGTAAACATCAGAGTGGCTCCCTGCAACAACAGCTAAATTGAAAGTGTTGTCATCTGATTGCTTTGTTGTCTTTTCTGTCACGAACTGAGCCCTCCAGCTCCGGATTACAAATAGTGTGTGCTGTGCATGTTGCTTTCTTCCATCACAGGGCTCCAACCAGCTGCGACACCGGCCTACCCTATGCAATGTTCCTGGCCAGCCCACCATCTTCCTACCTGGGTACCTGGAGTGTGTGACTGTGTAGGGACTCTGAAGTACATGCATAATTGTCTGGTTGATATAGCCTTTAAGCAAATCAATCTGATTATGCCCCTCCCTTGTTCAAGTCCCCTGAATAAATCAGATCTAACTCTTTTTGCATTTAACCTGACTGTGGTTCCAGTTCATGCCAAAAGTACTGTACTGTTGCTATTTGCTATGCATAACCTTGTTTTACAGGGGGTCTCCAGGGTTGAGCCAGAGGAACCGGCCCTGGTGGTAAGTTCAAACAGTGTGGGTAATTGCCTGGTGAATAAAGATCATTGTGAAAGCGATTATTGTGTATTGTTCAGGCCACTAGAAGGGAAAGAGGGGGGGTTACAGTGTCCTGGAGGGCTCTGCCAAGGTTAGCTTGACCACTAACAACCCTGACCTCTGGGTGGAGGCACCTGTTTAAGTACCCAGGCCCCTCAACCTGCAACTAGCCAAGCAGGCAGGGATAGTAGCCCTTGGGATAGCACCACATAGTGGTTATATCTTGGACGAGCACCACTGGGATTTTGTGCCTTCTAGTGACCAGAGGTGGGAATTACCCTAGTATGTTTAGTACTGGTGACAAATTGGAGGGGTTTGCTATGCTTAAGCTCAAGATCTCCCCCCCATAAGTTGTTAGTACACCGAATGATGGGGTGGAGTGAGTCTGAAGGGTAGATCCCGGACAGGCCCTCCTGTTAATGGATGTCCCATTTAGGACCACTAATGCTGTTATTGTAGAAGCTGTAGAGCACATTAAGTGTTTGGGGAAGGTTGAAGTGAATGGTAGGGATTCGGACCTGTCTGACCAGACCATGGTGGTTCTGCTCTCCTGCAGCTCTCCCATAGATCCAGAAAAAGTAGCCCCTGTTATTCTGTCAGAAGGTGCCCAAAAGGGGTGGAGGGTCATCCATTTGCACAATGATCGGGCTACCCCAGCAGGTTCCCCCAGCATAGAGGGGTTTAAGGACAAGCTGCTTAAGTTGTTAGCTTCTGAAGGGCAAACCGCCCAAGAGTCAGTGAAGGTGCTAGACCTTTCTGAAGGAACCACAACATTGCAGTCCCTGACAGCATCTCCTGCTTCCCCTAGGGTCTCCCCTGTAGTCACCTCCCCCATAGTAATTCCATCTGTGCACCTGGATTCTTACCGTAGACTTAGACATTTTTTGGGCACAGTCCCAGTGCCCATGGGGAGGATGACCTGGAAACATGGATGGACTATGCTACCCCCCCTTTTTCAGAGTGGCAGTGCTCTGAGGGGAGAGAAAAGAAAAAGACTCATGGAAAGTTAGAGGGGCCCTGCACTGGAGGTCATTCACTTTCTATGAGCCACTAGCCCAGAGGCTACTGTGGCTGAATACCTCTCTGCATTGGAAGGGGTTTTTAGAAGCACTGAGTCGGGGGATGATTTACTGTGTAAATTCAAATCCACTAAGCAATGGAAGAATGAGACGTTGTCTGTGTTTGTTACCAGAATTGAGAGGGCTCTGCAGAGGGTTCACAGAACAGGAGGGGTGCCGGCTAATGAACTGAATCGGGTCAGGTTGGACCATATTCTCGAGTCAGCCAGGTACTCTAGTGTGATGATGCCAAAAATTAAGTTGCAAGATAGGAAGGCTAACCCTCCCGAGTATTGTCACCTCATGAAAAAGATTTCTGAAACAGAAAATGATGAAGAGGGATGGGAGCCCTATGCTGGGGTTGCCCATACCTGCCAGACCCCTAAGAGAAGTGACAAAACTGAAGTGCAGCAGATGAGAGAACTAATTAAAGAATTTACAGAATTGAGAGTCAGTTAACAAGCCGCCGAGGTGGCCAGAGTTACTAACCTCTACCAGACACCTCCTGAGTTAAAGAGTGAGACCCCACCTAGTGGAGTGGGGGTATCTGTCATCTCCTCAGAAACCCAGACTGAGGGTGACCTACTGGAAGAAGTATGAGAATTGCTAGCTCTGGTGGGGGACCTGCTATAAACCACACAACCCACTAACATTGGTGGAGGTCTAGAGGACCAAGAACGCAAGTCACCAGTCAGAGAAGGGCCCCAAGGTGCCCCTGATGCCCCCAAGCAGGGAGACAGCCTGCAATCACTTAGATACTCTAGAGAACCCAATTTTTGCAACCACTACGGGAAGGACGGGCACACCAGGTTCTCTGGTCACTCACTGGAGTACCTGAGAAAGGTTACCACTAGACTATTAACCTTGAATCAATGGGACAATAACCGGCCACCAGGTGGAGCTGCTTGAAAAAGTTATTCTTTAAAGGCTGCTGCCAAGTCAACATCTAAGTCTGCATCACCTGAATGGTCTGAGGTGGTGGGCCTTTCAATGGAAACTACAGTGAGGGTGAATGGTGTGTCCACCCATGCTGTGCTGGTCAGTGGGTCTCAAGTGACCATAGTGTTCCAAGACTGGAATCAAAAGCATCTGCCAGATGTTCCCCTACAACCCTTGGAAGGTTTGCATGTGTGGGGGTTGAGTGAGAAGTCTTATCCATATTCAGGATATATTCGGATCTGGCTGTCTTTCCCTACCTCAGTGGCTGGAGTAGATGAACAAGTCGAGACACTTGCCTTAGTGTGTCCCCCTACCAGACTGTATGATGGGGTTCCTCTATTAATTGGGACAAATGCCCACACGTTTGAGGGACTAGCACAACTCCGTCATGAGAAGCAAGGGCAATGGATTGGGCGGGCCCTAAGAATTCTGGCTCTGATCAAAAGGGCCTGTGATTTGCAACAGAAACCTGAGGAAGTAGACCAGGATGAACCTGTGGGGATTGTGTGGAAGAAGGATCCTGAATCTCTGTTACTGGCACCCAATGCCCAGAGTGCCATTCATGGGGAGGTTCACTTCCAGAAAAATGTAACAAACAAAATATTAATGTTGGATGCACCAGGCAATGGAAAGTTGCCAGAGGGATTGTTTGTCAAACCCAGCATCTTGCCTGCCCATGCCCACACCTATGCACGATGAGTGATGCTTCAGATTCAGAATGTGTCAGATCGGGAGACTTGGGTGGAGAGAGGGTGCACCCTGGCTACAGTACACTGTGTGGACACTGTTGTATTGCCCAGCAACAAGCACGCTGGTGAAAAGG
This sequence comes from Neoceratodus forsteri, assembly GCA_016271365.2. Classification (NCBI taxonomy): domain Eukaryota; kingdom Metazoa; phylum Chordata; order Ceratodontiformes; family Ceratodontidae; genus Neoceratodus; species Neoceratodus forsteri. Next base: position 53,336,535 of record JADMNL010000027.1, on the reverse strand, counting down.
AGAGAGTGACCCCGGACTTATTTGACTTTTCTGATTCCCTGTTGCCAGTTGAATGGAAGGCTAGAATTAGCAAGAAACTCGCTCAGAGAAACCAAGTGTTTTCATTAAAAGAATGGGATGTGGGGTGTGTCCAGGGTACAGAGCATCACATATGCCTGCACGACGACTGGCCATTTTGAAAGAGATCCTGATGCCTCACCCCATCGTGCATAGATGATGTGAGGAGACACCTGCAGGAAATGCTCGCAGCTGGCATGATACAAGAATCAAGGAGCCCATATGCCTCTCTCATTATGGTTGTGCATAAGAAGAATGAGTCTGTGAGGATGTGTGTTGATTATCGAACCCTGAACTGGCAGACCATCCCAGATCAATACACCATGCCCCATATACAAGATGCCCTGGATTGCTTGAATAGAAGCAAATGGTTCTCGGTATTGGATCTTTGCAGCTGATATTACCAGATTCCAATGGCCCCAGAGGACCATGAGAAAACAGCCTTCATCTGTCCTTTGGGATTCTATGAATTTCTGAGAATGCCACAGGGGATTTCGGGTGCCCCAGCCACCTTTCAACGACTGATGGAATGTGCGGTGGGAGATACGAACTTACTGGAATGTCTAGTGTACCTAGATGATGTCACTGTGTTCAGACACACATTAGAGGAGCATGAGACCCAACTGTTTAAAGTTCTGGACCGATTGGAAGACTTCAGCCTCAAGCTGTCCATCGACAAGTGCCAGTTTTTTCAAACCTCCATGAAGTATGTGGGGCACATAGTATCTGCAGAAGGGATAGAGACCAATCCCAGTAAGGTTGAGTCACTGATTACTTGGCCACAGCCCCATAACTTGAAAGAACTGCAACATTTTCTGAAGTTCTGTGGTTACTACCGCAGGTTCATAAAAGACTATTCCAAGGTGATTCGCCCCACTCCTGAGTCTTACCCAGGGTTACCCCCTACCAACCATAAATACAAAAAGGGGCTGCCAAAAAACCCGAGAAAGTATACTTCTGAACAGGTGAACATTTTGGGCACCGCTGAACACATGAATGTGAAGCAGCCTTCCACAAAGTCATATACCAGCTCACCCACACCCCCATCCTCGCCTATGCTGACCCTACCAAGCCCTATATGCTGCATACAGATGCTAGTCTGCAGAGCCTAGGATCTGTGTTGTAACAACACCATGAGGATGGTTTGAGACCAGTAGCATTCACCAGCAGGAGCTTGATCTTGTCAGAGCAAAACTGTCCTGTGCACAAGCTGGAGTTCCTTGCCCTAAAATGGGCCACTGTTGACCAGTTTCATGAGTACCTCTATGGGGCAAAGATACTGGTGAAGACCGACAATAACCCGTTAACCTTTCAACAGACTTCAGCTAAGTTAGATGCCACTGGGCACCGGTGGCTTTCTGCCTTATCAACCAATGATTATGCTGTTGAATACGGACCAGGACTGAACCATATCTATGCTGATGCCCTGCCATGAAGGCCCACCTCCAAGAGAGATTGGGTCAGGCTGTCTGAACCTGACATCTGAGCATTGTGCCAAAAGTTTGACAGAGATAAACAGATGTCTGTGGACAGTGGACTGTCTAGTAGATTGCTTGGGCCCTCCTGATTCCTGCATACCAGCTGCCTATCGCCATTTCTGTGCTCTAGATATTAGTGCACTACCTCAACTTGACAATGACAGTATTCAGTGAGGTCAATCCCAAGATCCTATGATTCAACCAGCACTTGATGGCCTGCATTCAGGGAAAGATGTGTCTAAGTTATGTTCCCCTGACTTGCGAACTGCCCTGTTGTTTAAAGAAGGCCCCAGGTTGAAGTTATTCAATCAGTTATTATACAAAGAGACAATGTATCATAGTGGTCATGTAGACAAGCAACAATTGGTCCTGCCCATGTCCTGTAAACACCTGGTACTGAGGTCCCTCCACAATCACATGGGGCACCTCAGTATTGACAGGACTCTCAACGTGGTACGATCTCTATTCTACTGGCCCAAGATGGGGGCAATGTTGAGCACCATGTAAAGACCTGTAGTCATTGCCTCCAAAGAAAAGCCCTGCTTCAGAGGGCTGCCCCCTTGTCAATATCACTACCAGCGCCCCCATGGAACTGGTCTGCATAGATTTTTTGTGTTTAGAACCTGATCAACCAACTATTGGCCATGTGTTAGTGGTTACGGATCATTTCACATGGTATGCACAGGCTTTTCCAACTAAAAATCAAAAGGCCTCTACCGTGGCCAAAGCACTAGTGGAAAAATTCTTTGTCGACTATGGTGCACCCCAGCGGATCCATTCTGACCAAGGCAGAGACTTTGAAAGTAGGCTAATCAAAGAAATGCTCTCTCTGTGGGGGGGGGGTGGAAGTCAAGCACCACCCCCTATCATCCAGAGGGGAACCCTCAACTGGAATGTTTTAACTGCACCCTTCTAGACATGCTGGGCACCCTCTGTCCAAAAGACAAGCATAAATGAAGCCAGCAGATTAGCACCTTGGTACATGAGTACAATTGCACCAAACATGATGCTACTGGGTTCTCCCCCTACTGTCTCATCTTCAGAAGGGAGGCCTGACTGCCAGTTGACATCTGCTTTGGGGTTTCTCCAGACAGGGTCCAGGCCAAAAACTGCCTGCAGTATGTACAGAAACTGAAAGCTCAATTGAACCATGCATATCAACTGGCCCAGACAATGGCCACCAAGAGAAATCTCGCCAACAAAGAGAGGCATGATAAGAAAGTAAAGGCTCAAGAGCTGCAGCCCAGAGACTGTGTGTTATTCAGCAATTTGGGACTACATGGCATATACAAAATTACTGATAGATGGCACCATCTTCCTCATATAGTAGTTGGAAAGTTGGATGATCTACCAGTGTATAAGGTATGCCTAGAAAATAACTCCAGAGCTGTCAAGACCATGCACCGTAACCACTTGCGGCCTATCAGCCAAGTTATTATTGAAGCTAAGCCAGCAGACATTGCCTCCCCTGGGCTGGTGACTCATGCTGCTACAAAAAAAAAGAGGCAGAGTCAACCTACCCTAGTGGTTACAGATTTAAAGTTTCCCCCACAGCAGGTCAAGAATGATAGTGACTGTCAGTCCACCTCTGATCATAGTGAGTGTGACAATGTCTATTACCCCTCCTATGAATTGAGTCAGCTGTTTCAGGGTAACCCTATGACTAATTGTGAGGATGAAGCTGGGCCTTCTGGACTGCCTAACCCCCCAGCTTCATCCTTGGAGCCAATGCTCCCTGAAAATAAAGTGCAAAGTATTACGTCTGAGGCTGTAGACTCCCTGTGTTTCATGGAACTGAGTGACTTGCCTGAAGAAGGGGCTGATGGTCTGAGTCTGTCTGGTGACACATCAGAACTTGAAGAACAATATGAGAGTGTTGACAGCCCCCTTCAGTGCCACACAGCCTAACTGTGCCAGAACCTTCTCAAAGTGAGCTAGTTGGGCTCTCGTCAGAAGGTAATGAGCAAAGTGTTGTGGAACCAGAGCCTACGGAGCAAGGAACTGACAGTGTTCCCAGTTTGGACATTCCCATCCATGTAGAGGCACCCCACATGAGTGATGAAAGCTCCAAGACTAGTGCTGAAAGTACAGAGACTGTGGTTCTTCTCCCCAGAAAGACTGGCCTAGCTGTCAAGCCAGTATTGAGCTTCAGTTATGATTCTCCTGGGAGGCCAGAAGATTTGCCTCCCAATGTGGTTCACAAAGGTGTTTATGTTTCTCAGAGCTCACTATCCAAACTGAGCTTAAGGGCCAATTCCAGGTTGATTGTTCTTCCTTCTCAGTATGGTGCCCATGCCCCATCTAGCCCCAAGTTAGCTGATAGGGAAAGGCCCCCTTCTACATTGTTTACCGTGCAAGAAGTTATAACATGAATCACTATTGTAATGTTTAAAGTATGTTAATAATAGTGGAATCAGTATCACCTGTATGAAACATGCATAAGTATTGACATTATGGATATAGTATTGTGAAGTGTAGTGCGTATGTGTAGTAAAGTAAAAGGTTTATGTTAACTGATGCATGATGGTACAGACTTGATGTGGACACCAAATCTTCTCCGGGCAGGGAAGGGTGTTACCCCCTACAAATGGGGGTTCCTGTAAAGTCTTCCTTGAGCTTGCCTAAATGCTCACTGTCAGGTTGGTGTCCTGCGTTTTAGCAGTTTAAATGTATTTCCAGAGAGTGCCTGTATAACCCCTGTGTACTATCTCTTTAAAAGGTGCCTAGATTATAGTTATAATTAATCTGGAAGGGGGGCTGAGTGTTTCTATGCTCAAGTCCCTCCCAGGCTGTCAGATAATTGCTCCGTTCTGCCATCGCTAATTGTGCAGAGGGAGCTCTATTATAAGATGTACTTGTTTGCTGAATATCTGTTAGAATAGTAATAATATTGTAGTTTGTCTAACCTGCCTTCTTTGTATCATGGACATTTCTGTTTTTCTTCCACCATCTTGGCCCTGGATTGCCGAACTGGACCAATCAGTACCATTGGGGACTCTAAAATGGAGCCTGTCTCCAGGGGCTTTGTGGGAGTAAAATTCTGTAGGAATTGTAGTTTTGGGCTTTTGGTACCAACATGAACCTGGAGAGGGAGCCCTTGTTGTGACCTACAGAGGAATCAGAAAACCAAACCTTAAGAATCCTGGGGAAAGTCCCAGACTGCTTGCAGTTTCAGTTCAGATCTGAGTTGAGAAGTGGAGGAGTAACAGCTCAAGATAGTTGAGCAGCAATCCTGTGTGGATTTGTGTGGGAGAACTGTGAAAGGGCTGAGTTTTGGCCTGCCTATCTGCCTGCTATCCCTGAAAGGGGAACATAGAGTTGATTCGGACTGAATCCGAGTTGTGAGAATATTTGAGCCACTGGTATGTGATCAGGCTTTAACCTGAAGAAGGCCGAAGATTTGCTGAATGCGATCAGCCTGTCAGGATTTCCAGCCACCTCTGAACTCCCGGTTTGCGCAGAGACTCTATAATTGCAACCAGATAGCAAACTGCCTAGTATAGTAGAATTTCTTACATGTAAATGTGCTGTGTGCTGTTAGTGGGTCATGATTTGGTTCCCCACTGTGTGCTGAACTGTGTCTTGCTTGCTGGAGGTTTCATCCAGCTCCCACGGACTGAATCTGTATTCATCTCCATTGGGCCTGGGCCTTGCCACACTGACCCAGCTAAACTACCCACTGCACAGATAAAGCCATCGATGAGAGACCTGCCTGGGGATCAGCCCCTTCTCAACGTTTTGAACAGGAATGACGCTTCAGTGATTCGTGTGGGCCCTGGTTCTCCTGGCACTCCAGTTCAACATCCTGCTGTCTTGATTTCATCCTGCCTGTGTCCTGTATGTGCTTTCATGAGTAAACATCAGGATAGCTCAGCTGCAACCACAGCTAAATCAAAAGTGTTATCATCTGATTGCTTTGTTGTCTTTTCTGTCATGAATTGAGCCCTCCGGCTCCGGATTACAAATAGTGTGTGTTGTGCATGTTACTTTCTTCCATCACAGGGCCCCAACCAGCTGCGATGCCGGCCTACCCCAGGCAACGTTCCTGACCAGCCCACCGTCTTCCTACCTGGGTAACCAGAGTGTGTGACTGTGAAGGGGCTCTGAAGTGCATGCATTACTGTCTGATTGCAATAGCCTTTAAGCAAATCAACCTGATTATGCCCTTCCCTTGTTCAAGTTCCCTGACTAAATCAGACCTAACTCTTTTTGTATTTAACCTGACTATGGTTCCAGTTTGTGCCAAAAGTACTGTACTGTACTGTTGCTATTTGCTGTGCATAACCTTGTTTTATAGGGGGTCTTCAGGGTTGAGCTAGAGGAACAGGCCCTGGTGGTAAGTTCAAACTGTGTGTGTAATTGCCTGGTGAATTGTGAAAGTGATTGTTGTGTATTGTTCAGGACACTAGAATGTAAAGAGGGATGTTACAGTGACCCGGATGGCTGTGCCTAGGTGAGCTTGATCACTAACAACTCTGACCTCCGGGTGGAGGCACCCGTGTCATTACCCAGGCACCTCAACCTGCAACTAGCCAAATAGGTGGGGGTAGTAGCCACTGGGGTAGCGCCACCTAGGAGTTACATTATCAAAGGTCTTTGCTCGGTCTAAACTAAAAATTAGGCCAGTAATTTTTCCCATAGTCCCCCTTTGTATTATTTCATGCAGTAATATAAGTCCATCTATGATCTTTCTATCAGGGATCAAGCATGTTTGTGCTATGTGTAATAAAAAATCCGCATTTAGCATGAGCCTGTTATTGATCAATTTTATTAGCATTTTAAAATCAGTATTGAGCAGTGTTATTGGTCTCCAGTTTGCTAAAGCTGCTCTGTCCCCTTTTTTATACATAAAGATTACCAGGCCCTCATTCACACTTTCTTGCAGTATCCCAGAGTCCAATATTTCCTGCAAAGCCTCAGTGAACTCCTGCAATAATACTGAAAAAATGATTTTATACATTTCATAAGGCATCCCATCTTTTCCAGGAGCAGTTCTTGCCGTTATTTGTGCAAGAATAGCTGATACCTCAAGGGGGATCATTTTAGCTACCAACATATCTTTATTGTGTATTTCGAGTTGGGGTACTGTACAATGAGCTAACCAAGGGTTGTGTGCATTTCTTGGTACTTCAGGTGATCCAAACAGCTTATATATGTGTTGGTCTATGGCCTGAATAATGTCTTCCTTAGCTGTGCACCACTTTCCCATTGGATCACGTATCTCTGCCATGTATTTTTGTTGTCTTCGCTGGGCACAAAATTGATAGGGGTCCATAAAGGCTTTACCACCTTGGGAATCAAACCTACACTCTGTGTCTAGAGATTTTAAGTGGTTGTATTGTGTAGCATTCATTAATTTCCTTATTTTATTGAATTCTGGTAGGGCCATCCTGTTACCTTGTGCAACTTGAAAATGTAACTCTAGGAATTGCCTCCTATATTGTTGGTATTTATCAGATTTATATTTCCCATTAATATTTCCTATAATTTGAAAATATTGCTTAATGTCCATTTTTGTATCTTCCCACCACTCCTTATAAGCTTCATATAGGCATACCACTGATTTCATGGCTTTCAACTAGGCCATAAATCCATCTTCTACTGAGGGAAGTGTTATTAGCTCCAGATTTAGTCTCCAGTACCCAGGTCCTCTATGCATTATCTCATGCCTACCCACCGTGACTTCTATCATGGCATGATCTGATGGAGCAACCGGTAGCGTCATAGATTTTATCACCCTCAAGGAGTCTGACAGGAACCAGAAATCTATCCTAGTGACTTTTATGCCCTGGAAGAATGTCTTTTGTGGATTTCCTGTTATGGCAAAAACATCTACCAATCCTGTCTGAATAAGCAGATCATTTAAACAATTAGCATCACAATACATTTTTCTTGTTCTAAACCCTCTATCAGTACGGTACCTGCTACAATAAAAATCTCCTCCTAGAAAGACACATCTAGATATAAATAGGTATGGTTGTATAGCTCTAAATACTGCAATTCTTGCAGATTTAACTGGGGGGGGAATACACATTTATGAATCTATAATACAAACTACTTACTACTATATCTAACAGTAACACACGTCCCGGTATAATATCCACTAATTGAACTAGCTGGGATGTCAGATTATTTACAGCTATACCTACTCCAGAACACATATCCTCACCTACTGACCAATAAGTTACCCCCATTTCCACCACCATGATGCCTGTTCTACAGCAACCTTTGTATGAAAGCAAGTATCCTGTAGGAAAACAATGTCCTGCTCACCATTTTCAAAGAGGGAATAAATTAAAACTCTCTTCCTCTCTGACTGGATACAATTTACATTAAGTGATGCTACACACATTTTGTACATCATAGTCATGAAGAACGTTAAGAGGTACCATATACTGTTAGCCGTCCTACTTTATTAAACCAATAACATTTTATTTTTTCTAGGTCTACTTCCTTGTCCTTAAATTTTTTTTTCTTTTTAACAGTATCTGTGTGCTCCATGGACTGTTCTATGTTGGACGGCCCCTCTGGCTAGGAGGATTGGACTGATGTTGAATCAAACTCCGTACATATGTCCTCCTGCAATACCATGAAGGCATTTTGCAGGGGAATTTATTCTTGTTCAGTTACCACTTTCTCAGTGTTCCTGGATCTTAGGCTACTACACCTATTAGAGACTATTGTATAGGCTTTGTCTGATGGTAGCGGTGGGGGCATCGATGTAGTCAGCGTAGTTAAATCCTTTGATGGATTATCTCCTTCTATTACCACTGGGTTTGGCATAGGTGCCCTAGACCCTTGTAGTGGTACTTCCATATCTGGTGCAGGAGGATCCAGCTGTCCCCCTCGAGCAGATGTCAGGGGTCTCCCAAAGGGTGGGGGTGGAGGTTTTTGTCTTTGGGCCACTTTGACCACTGCATTAATGTAGAAGTCTTGGAAACAAAAGTCTCCATTTGTTTTGTTTTGGGCTGTCCATGGGCAATCCACATAAGATTGGGCCTCTTCACATAAGGAACACTTTGCTGGGTTGTAACAGTCCAACATTACATGTCCCAATTCACCACACTGAACATATTTCACAGTCTCACATGTTCTACTAAGATGCTGTCCTGAACCACATTTTTAGCAATGACATGGTTGCCCTGGATAAAAAATAAAGCCCTTATCTCATCCCAGATAGAAACAGCTTGGCAGATGTTGTAGCCCTTCCTCATTTTTTATTAGGTTAATTTTGTACCTCTAACCCTCATTCCAGAAACCTTCTGTATCAAGAATTGGTTCTGGATTGCCTTGAAGTGTATATTTCCTTTCCAGCCAGTATGTTATGTCTTAAATATTGACTCCTTTGTTTTGAAACAGCACTGTAATAACTTTAAATGATTATTTCATGAGGGGGATAGCTTGGAAATGGGACCATGCAGGATTCATTTTTAATAATGAGTACTTCATCCAGAATCTGTTCAAAATGTCTGGCATTCTGAAACTTATATCATAGGTATTGTCGCCAGGTGTATGGATATGGGCATATACTTTGCTAATGGAAAAACCTAGCATTTGCTTTATTAATACCTTGCCCACCTAGAATCTATCAGGCATGTCATCTGAAGGCCCCCAAAAACTGCAGCCTAATAGCATTCCTTCTTTTTGCTAACATAACTGGTTTTTGGAACAAACTGGCATAAGTAGCCGCAGGGGTTGATAAACGTGGTTGTTCCACTACTTCCTCTATGTTCTCCACTTGGTCTGATGCTGTACTACCGGCGGGGGGTCCCTTGCTATACTAGCAGCATTGGTGTCTTTCCCTGATGTGCCTTGTATAGGGGAAAATGATATTGGACTTTGGGGGGTTATCTGGCTCTTCTCCACCCCTTCCCCTATAACCATATTGCTGTTTATTTGGTCATTCATGTTCACAAAACCCCCAGTAATAGCTGACTTGTGCTGTTTGTGAGTTCCTGTAACATCCTGCATCTGTACTTTCACCTCCTGCTGTTGGGGGTCATATTCCATATGCTGTGTCCCACTCACCCCAGATACCCCCGGGATTGGTATTGTGGGATCCACAATCCACTGGCCCAATTCAAGCTGTAGCCAGCCCGCTCTTTCAAGTGCTATTTTTGGGGACCAAATAACTTTTGCTGCAGCTGAGTGGCCAACTGGGGTCTGGGGAGGGGATCGCATTGCTTTGGGATCATTTAAAACTGTACCTTTCAGAACTATTGTTCCGGTACTTGTAGTTCCTGAGGGCAATCAACCTCAAGGCGTTTCCATTTTTTTAGCTCCTCTTCTGTCGCTAGCTGAGCCACCCGATAATCCTCAGTAGCTGCTTTCCAAATCTTCCGCTTCTCTGCCAAACAACTCAGGGGTTCCTCTGAGCTGTGTTCTGGTTCTGTAATGCCTGCAAGTGCTACATATGCCTCTGTATTAGCCTGCAGTGTGGCATCTGAGGTTTGCTCTCAATCCAGCAAATCCTCCATAATCGTTGGACTATTGGTGACTCCAGCACCATCCAACACTAAAACTGGGTGCGAGGGGGTTGGTACAATGTGCTGACCACCACCTGGGTGCATCCCAGCTGTACTGTTCCCCTCATTTGATGTGTGCTGCTGTTGGTGAGCCGATGCCCAACCTCCTGCACTCGGTCCTCCCATCTGTGGTCTGACACCTTCTTTCAGCTCCGTAGCGCCACCTGCCAAAAAGAGTAGGGGAATGTTTTATTGAAAAATGAACATAACATCACTTAAGTAAAGATACTGAACAATAGAGAAAACAACGCAAAAATAAAATAAAAAAAATAGAGTAAACATTGCAGAAAAACATAAACAAAATGTGCAAAGAACAATAGAATATACTTGAAAATAAAATATGCAGAAATTAGGTCAAGAAATCAAAATATTTCGGTAATAAAAGAACCTTATCAGAAGAAAAACGTTGTAAATCTTTTCCCTTAACCAAAAGTAAATCATTTTCAATTTAGATAATAAGACAGAATGAAAAACAAGTTGTTGCTGTAATACATACTGGCATTTTGCCTGCCATAAATGGTATTGTATAATAGAAAAAAAAACATTCAAAGTACTCTTATGAAACTTCATCCAGAAACCAGTATAATCCCCCAAAATCAGAGTTTGATATGTAACCAAGGTTAAATAAGGTAAACATCATTTGAGAGTGGCAGTTTGCCAAAAAAGGAGACTGTCAGAGCACTCTAAAAAAAAAATGGGACATACTTTCTTTAATATTGACACAGGAGAGTTTGAGACAATACCGTTGAGAAACTGGTTTATATTTTAAATTACCATGCACACCCAATTTACCATGAAGACAAATCCAGACCAAATCCTAGACATGGATGGGAAGACAAAAATCCATCAATTTATGTATTGCCCAAGCCATTCTGGAGGGAAAGCAGTCTGGAAATATATAGGACAAATATGGGTATCAAAAACAACAAGCTGATAGAAGCTTTTATCAAAAACAACAAGCTGATAGAAGCTTTTTCGGTTCAAAGTCACAATAACCTGTTTAGACAATTTCCAAGATTGAAACTTCTTAATAGTGGGAATAGCATAGGAGGGAACAGTAAATTGAGCCTACAGCTTGGGAGGTAAATCAACCCCTTTAGAAAAATATGTCTGAAAGGAGAAATGAATCCATTTCTGCCATGAAAGGTTAGCAAAAACCCATGCCCAAACAAAAGAATGAAAAATAAAAATTCCATGAAAAATAGAGGATTAATCATGTTAAGGCCACCCTTTTTAATGGGTAAATAAGTAATATCATGTTTAACAGGATTCAGCCTATTACCCCATAACATTTGAAAAAAAGAGACTAAATAATCGGGTTTCCAAATGAACTAGGGGGTAAACATAACTAACATAAAGAAACAGAGGTGATAAAAACTTTTTAATAACCAAAATCCTTTTCTGTTTACCAAATTTCCAGGTTTTCCAGAGATTAACCTTAGATTCAGCAAAGTCTAATTGTTTGGTCCAGTAAAGTACGGCTAGGTTACTCTGTCCAAAACAAATACCCAACAGCTTTGAGGGGAGGTAGAAACAGGAATATTACACAAGTCAGCAACGACGGGGAATGGCTGACCCAAAACATAGATAACATTTTTAACAGTATTAAGTTTGGCCCCCAAAAAAGGAGCACAGTCAGCAAAAATAGCAATAGATCTAGAAACAGAATCAATATTCTGTGCTAAAATAGTAACATCATCTGTGTAAGCAACAATTTTCTCAGGGGGGAAAGAAGGGGAAGGAGTAAGTCCTATAATCTGGATATCCCATTTAATCTGATGAATAATAGGATCCAAAGCAAATGTGTATAGTAACGGACTCAGAGGGCATCCTTGCCTAACACCTGTCAAAAAAGGAATATCAACCCCATAAATCCCATTCAACGTAGGGATAATACTAGCATTTGTGTGTAATTTGGATAACCTAGTCACAGAAATATCAGGAATATTATACTGTTTAGAGATATCAAAAAGATAACTGTGTCCTACCCGGTCAAAAGCACCGGCCTGATCTAAAGCAACAATATACCCAGATAAATTCCTGGCCTCAAGTTTTTCCCTTAACACAAAAGATTGTGATGATTCCATCTCTTCAGTATAGCACAAGTCTGGGAAGAATCGATAAGCAATTCAGCGGCTTTTAAAAGTCTAGTATTTAATATTTTAGCCAAAAGTTTGTAATCAGAATTTAAGATACTAATAGACCTCCAATTAGACAACAGCTTCCGATCACCCTTTTAAAAAAGATAACAAATAAGTGCTGTGCTAAAATCCCGGGAATCAATATTGTTAACGAAATAATAGTTAACTGCTTGAGAAAGAAAAAAACTCATATGGGAAGCAAATTTCATATAGAATCCATTTGGTATCCCATCCAAACCAGGAGAAGTTCCAGATTTTAAGGAGTTAATTACAGTAAAAACTTTATCAGGAATAATTGTGGAGCAAAGAGATAGACCAACAGAGGAATCAAAAGATGGTCCAGGAGCTCTAAGAATATCAGAAACAGAACCTGTAGGATGAGGGAGTATAGTGGAGAAAGTTTCCTGAAGACACTGCTGGACTACAGAAAGCATACCTAGATCAGTGGTAACATAGGAACCATCTGGTCTATATAAACCCAACATTAAAGTCTTCTCCAACCTGGTTTTACAGGCCTTATAAGGATCTGAGGAGGGTTGACTATGCGTCCCAAAGTGCATCTCCATATCCAGGGACTTTGCCCTATTATACTGAAAAAATTGCATTTGAGATCTAAGTTCAGTCAATTGAGATTTATACTGAACTCGATCTCTCAGGGGATAGGACATTAAGTGATAAAACTGGTTTCAGTATTGAAAATACAACAAATAATTAGAATTAGCCACTGTACGCCCAAAAGAAATAAGCAAAGACCTTAAATCTCTTTTAGTGTCTCTCCACCAATCCCACAAATTGTCATAAAGACAAAAAATAGAATACCTGGCTTCAAATAACAGTTCCAGGTTATGTAAATGTGTTGGGTCATCTAAAATGGAGACATTCAATCTTCAACGCTGTATAGGGGAATAAAGTTTGGGAGGTACTGTATATCAGCTAAACTAAAAGTATCCAGAAGAATGTGATGGTCAGAAAATTCATTAGGTTTAGAAAAAATAAAAAAAGGTTTGATATGAGTAGAGACAAAAAAGAAATCAATACTAGAGGAATATATATGTTGAAAATAAGTAGCCCCAGCATCCTGTTGAATAGAACGATATGCATCCATTAAACCTGTATCTAGAATAAGTTGCTTTAAAGCATGAGCATCACAACAAACTTTTTTAATTGTGTCCCCAGAATATTTAAGGTCCAAACTAACATTAAAATCCCCAACCCAAATAACATGCTTTCTAGTAAACAAATAGGGTTTAATAGCTGCAAACAGTTCTATGCGAGTAGCTTTAGTTTGTGGGGCATAAATATTAATAAGGTGAAAAAAAAGCTCCCCATAGGATACATCCAGGGCCAAAGCTCTACCAGGTGCTATATCAATTAAGCGGATAACATGAAAATGGGTATGTGTAAATAAAATACCAAGACCATCAGTAGCATCAGTGCCAAAAGTCCAAAAGGAGGGACCGTGGACCCAGTTACGTTTAAGCTGATCAATTTCTCTTGAGGAAGAAATCCTAGTTTCCCAGAGAAAAATGACATCAGCTTGTAGATGACCCAAAAAACACAAAACAGCAAGCTGTTTCTTGTAGTTTTTTAAACTACAAATGTTGAGGGATGCAAAACGGAGAGAAGCCATACAAAAAAAGGAAAAAGAAAAAACCAAAAAAGAAAACAACAGACATCCCAACCGACTATAATTGTTTTTTCCCTTTTTTTCCCCCTTTTTGCCCTTCTTCTTTTTAGCAAGTTCAGTAGCTTTACTATCCTCGTCCTCTGTAACAAAATCAGAATGTAAAGAAGTATCTGACTCCAGGTCAGAATCCCCTATATTGCCCTGTAAAAGGGCAAGAATTAGTGGTAGAAAGGGAGGGTTGCTGTTTCAAAAGGGCCCTAGTAAAACGTTTTCCTGCCTTAATAGTCTCAAAGGGAGGCATGGTAGCATCAGAAAGAGTGTACAGCATGGGAGGGCCCACTGGAGACAAAGTAGTGGGACCAGCAGAAAAAGTATCAGGGAGAGAGGACAAAACCCCGTCACCTAGGTCATTAACCTGACTTTCTGTAATGACATGGTCAGAAATCCCAGGATCCATTTCCTGCTGGGAATCATCAGCCTCCTGATGACTAGCTGTAGGAGCAGGAGAGGGTTCCGACCTCCGGCCCTGAGCCTTATCAACTAGATCATCCTGATCCCACCCATTGGACCTGTTTCGCTTAGCCCAAGGACATTGGTGAAAAGCAAGACCTTTCTCATCACAAAGATTGCACTGAAAAATATTTTCACAAAGATCAGTAGAATGGCCATAGCCTCCACAGAGGGAGCATTTCAACATATCGCTAGAACTACTGAGGTGGGTTTTAGCACCACATTTATAGCATGCATGGGGTTACCCCCATAAAAGAGTACCCCCCTAACTTTCCCAAGGAAAAAAAACTATTCAGGAGATGAATAATTTCAGAGTTAAGCTGAAATAATTTAACTTTGAATTTCCAGCCTCCCATCCAGAGCCCTTCTAAATCAATATTAGCCTCCGGGGGACCCAAAATACTCCCCCGATTCTGCAGCCAGTGATACATGTCACTGACATTCACCCCTTCATTATGAAACATTAATGTGCCGAATCTGAGGTTTAGTAAGGGGTATACCATAAAATGGGGACCATAAAGGAGAGGATTTCAGAGTATTAAACTTTTGCCAAAAATGTTCCAAACCAGAGCTACTCTTAAAACTGACATCAAAAGAGTCTTCCCCTGAAATATGGATTAAGGCATAGATATCAGAGGGTGTAAAATGCATACAGCCTTTCAAAAGTTGCTTCACAACATAATACCTGTCAGGGTGAACAGCAAGACCCCCCCTTACCTCAGATGGACCACATTACACCTGGGAGTCTGTTCTAGTTTATTTTTAAAAAGCTCTGCCATAGGGATCCTCCCAGAACCTTGTCACCCAGATGGTGTGGGACCAGGAGGATTTGCATGGGAAAAATCAGACACACCAGGCCTATAATCCCCTCCATTCCCCTGAGATGTGCTAGGCCCAGAATGGGCCTGAGCCCCATCAGCTAATTTCTGCACAGAAATAGAAACCCCAGTCCCTTTAAAAAGTCTGGTACCTGAGCTGAGGGTTTTTTGTAGAGGAGTGGCTAGCCAAAGCTGTAGAAGATGTGGAAGGTGTAGGGTCGTCACCCCAATCCAGGTTGGGAATCTACTGTCCTGACTCCAACTGTTTCCAGCCAGATTTACAGAGGGCCGATTTGGCTAACCAGTCATTGTCCAATAGATCCTCTGAGAACGTAGACAGTCCAAATTACCATCTCACATGCTGCGACATAGTACAGGCAGCAGAAACTTCCGGGTTTGGGTCCGCATCTCCCCTACGCAGAGTCATACCAATGGCATTCTTATGGGATTCAACAGCACAATCTAAGCCCAAAACACTCATCACAGGACTGGAAGAAACAGAAATAGTCAGCAATCAGGGGAACAGGAGGATCAGACTGTGAATTTGAGTGATCACCGACTCCTGCGTCTATCTCCTGTAGAGCAATATCGAGTACAAGCTAACCGCCATCAGAAAACAAGATGGTAGGAACCAAATTTTCCATCTTCAAAGAAACTTCACTGGTAGTAGCAACTGAAGCATTAGAAAGATCAGGATCAGTAGTAGTCACCAGAGCAGCATCAAAACAGACATCCTGCTCCATTGCGACTTGCTCATCAACTGAGCTGGCCGTCCTTCGATGGCCAGAGGTTCCCCCTACTGACGAGTAGGGGAATTTTTATTAAAGTTGGAAAGTAAAATACAGTCAAATAATACACAAAAGCAAAAGCAAATTACTCGAAACAAAATACACATGCCATCATACATAAAATACAAAACTAACATTGCAATAGACTCAAAACTTACTAGACATACTGAAAAAAATAACCCCCCCCACCCCACTAAAAGAGTAGGGAAATTTTTTATTTCAGTAAACCAAAATTGAAAACATACAGTGTTAAATCACACAAAATAATATATAAATCATATAGAAGATAATCTATCACAAAGATATATCATCAAACTAATAAAGGAAAACTGCCAAAACAGTCCCCCCACTTACAAAATGAGTAGGGAACTTTTGTTATCATAGTCAACCAAACCAAACAATAAATTCAATCAATGTTAAGTCACATTAAAGAAAATGATACAGCATATTGTTATCATAATAGAAAACAAAGATTATACATAAAACGAAAGGAAAAAAAGAAGAGAAGAAAAAGCAAATAGAAAACACTAATTCAATACATCCAAAATAATTATTCTAAATTAACCAATGAAGTTATAGCCAATCTACAGAATCCATCTAAAGTGACATATAAATGAAGAAAATTTCCCATAATCCTGCCTTTTCAATCTCAATATTGCATTAGCAACCATACCAAATAATGCTTCTTGTGAAAAATATTGTTGTTGAATGGTGAAAGCATCTCACATACCATATATAGTATTTAAAACAAAGCAAAATCAGACATAAAGTCACTTTATCATATTGCACAGTGGTTACTGTCAGAATCCCTATACACAACATATCTAACGTCATAGGGTATAAAGGAAAGGTAGGCCATTTACGTAAAACAAGACTCCAAAATCCTTTTATAAAGGACATTCCAAAAATAAGTGTTCCACTAATTCAAAATACGTACCCCTAGGGCAATACCAATCAGTAATTTGCTTATGTTTTAGATTTGCTTGGACATTTAATTTGCCATATAAGGATAACCATAACACATCCAACATATGAGGTGGAATCCGGGGGGAGGTTAACATATTGCCAATTGCAAGTTTTATAGGAGATGGAAAATAATCAAATGGAGCCAAATCTTGAAAATACTTTTGTAAAATATATGCGTATAATTCCTTTCTAGCGAAATTCAAAAAGGTATGCCTTGAAATACCCCATAATTTAATTTTCCCAAAACATATTTTAAGAGATTGTAGGAGATGGTTTATGGAACGTTGTCTCGGGAATACCTCATATTCAGGCCAGAAAAGACATAAATCTCCCAGAGTATCCTGAAGCTATGGTTTCCATTATGTGTCTCTATCTATAAACAGAGGTTTTAAATTTGTATAGAGAAACATAGTAAAGAAAAAAACTACAGGATGTAACATTTTAAGGCCCCCATGTTTTTTCTCCCTAAACAACAAGGCTCTCTTTATGGGGTTCAGTCTACTGCCTCATATACAAGCAAAAAAACATCCATATAACTGTGTCTCCAAAGCTAAAGGAAGACTAAAAACTGCACTTAAATATAAAAATATGGGTAATAAGAATGTTTTAATCAGTTGAATCTGTTTCAGTTTAGGCAGTCTCCATGTATTCCAGACATCTACCTTAGTTTGCGCTTCCTTTAGTTTAAATTTCCAATTTAGATATGCTTAATCTCCTGTTCCGAATAAAAGACCCCAAATTTTACAAGTATCCTTAATTACCAGAATACCTATAACCTGTGTAAGATGCAAATACTCTATCCCCAGTGTTATACAATTACATTTCTCATAGTTAATTTGTGCACCGGTGTATAACAAAAAACCCTGTAAAACCTTTTTGAAAACCGTTGCAGAGGGAAGATCCCCAAACGAAAAACATAAATCATCTGCATAGGCAATACATTTAACTTCAGGATCAGTACTTGAAAACGAGAGTCCCCATATACTGTCATGACTATACACCTGCCTAATTAAGGGATCTATAGAAAATATACACAAAAGGGCACTAAGATGACATCCTGGACGCACACCCCGTAATATGGGATATATAAGCCCTACCCACCCATTACAAAAAGCTTGAACAGTAGCATTGGCATAACAGGTTTTTATCCATTCTATAAAGGTATTGGGTACACCATACCCAACTAAACAGTCTCATAAATAACCATGTCTTACATTATCAAAGGCTTTTACCTGGTCTAAACTCAAAATCAGACCTGTAAGTTCCCCTGTAGATCCCTTTTGAAAAAGTTCCTGCAAAAGTATTAGACTATCAGTAATGTTCCTATTTGGAATGGAACATGTTTGTGCCGGATGTAAAAGGGAATGTGCGCTAAGTAGCAGTCTATTGTTTAATATTTTGGTAAATAGTTTAAAATGTGTATTTAATAGGGTTATAGGTCTCCAGTTTAACAAATCCCCTCTATCTCCTTTTTTATACACAAAAACTACAAGCCCCTCGTTCATACTTTTTGATAATATCCCCAAGGATAGTATTTCATTCAAAACACCTGTAAATTCTTTCAATAATTGTTGAAAAATTATTTTATAAATTTCATATGGAATACCATCATTCCCGGGGCTGTACCAGCTTTTACTTGTGCCAACACTGCAGCAACCTCTTGTGTTGTAATATGTGCTACTAAGTTAACTGACCCTGAATCTAAAATTTGGGGTAAATTACATCCTCCCAACCAGTTCTCATGTGTGTGACTCAATGTTTCAGTAATCCCAAAAAGTTTCTGTACTTGTAAATCAACAATCCGCATAACCTCTCTGGTATCTGTACACCAAATCCCTGCCTGATCATTAAGACCTGTCATATGTTTCTGATGTCTTTGGGAAGCACTAAATTGAAATGAATTCAGAAAGGCCTTTGTGCCTTAGGTACCAAAATAGCGTTCATTTTCTAAAAGATTTTGCCCGATCATATTGAAAATTATTCATCTTTTCTCTTATTTACAGTATAACTGGGGAGGACTGAAACCTCACCATTGGCCACATGAAAGTGTAAATCAAAAATTCTTTTCTATAATTTAAGTAAGTATCAGTTTTGTATTTACCATATAATCTCCCTATTGATTGAAAAAAACGTTTAATTTCAATTTTTGTATCCATCCACCATTCCCGATAAGTATCATAGAGACATAACACAGATTTTCTGGCCTTTAAAATAGCTAGAAAACCATCTTCAATTGTAGGAAGAAGTAATGAGCCAAATTCATTCTCCAGTACCCTGGACCCGATGCATAGGCATATGACTTGCCACCGTAGCTACTATAATTACATGGTCAGAGGAAGTAACAGCCAATGTTCTAGTATCAATCACCTGTAGGAATGGAAAGAAACAAAAATCTATCTTTGTGGCCTTATTGCCTTGAAAAATGTTTTGCGGATTCCCTGAAAGACCATAACATCACTAAGGCCTGTTTGAACTAGTAAATTATTAAGACAAGCAACATCACAAAACATTTTGGTGGTTGACATCCCTATCTGTATTGTATCTACTACAATTGAAGTCAGCCCCAAAAAAACATACTTTGAAGTAAATAAATAAGGTTGAAATAAGCGAAATATTTCAATACGTACAAATTTTGTTTGAGGTGCATAAACATTGATTAACCGACACTGTAAACCGTTAATCACTACATCCAACAACAATACATGACCAGGGACAAGATCAACTAGTTGTATCACCTTTGCAGTGGGACTATTTGGGGCTACACTACACCACTACAGGGGTCTTCACCCATAGAGCAATAGGTAACCCCCCATCTCCAGCCAGTGGTTGCTAATTCAATATCAAATTTGGTATGTAACCTAGTATCCTGCAAAAAAAACACATCATAATCCTTTTTCTCAAAAAGGGATAAAATCAACACTTGTTTCCTCTCAGATAACACACTATTCACATTTAAAGAAGCTACTGAAAGATTATAAACTGCTACCATCAAGAGAGCGGAAATGACCAGCCATATTTTTTAACACATTTTAGCATATTAATTTTTCTTGTTCCCTTTCCTCATTCCCAATCTATTTTTTTTCTTTTTGCCTAAATCAGTTTTTGCCAAATTTTGGTCTATATCAGACGTACCATCATGTTGTGAGGAATTTACAGAAACTGAGTCAGACTCACCGTCCTGTATCGTCTTGTAATACAATAAAAGGATTATGTGTAGCCGTCATAGGGGGTTCAGGAATCACCATGCTAATACTGCCAGATCGAAGACTACGTCTTCTGGACGATACCAGAGTAAAGGCCTCTTTGGGTGGGACCGGTGGAGGCATTGAAATCAAACTGCCGCTAGAAACCTCCACTTGAGAGACAGGATTTTGCGTCACTGACAGAGGCTCAGAAACATCAGAGTGTATCTGCGACTGAAGTTCTTTTTGAATCAATGCACAACCATGATTACCAGAAATATGTGGTTGAGGTCTTCCAGAGGGTGTGGTAGGGGTTTTATTCCTAAGGGCAGCTTTAACCGCTGTATTGATGTAAAAATCTTGAATACTATAGTCTCCAGATTTATTTTGTGCAGCGAAAGAGCAATCAACAAAAGAATGTGCATCTTCACAGAGTGAACACTTACTGGGGTGATGACAGTCAGTAAGGACATGCCCTTGTTCTCCACACTGAGCACATTTTACCACTTCACACATCCTACTCAGGTGCCTAGGAGAGCCACACTTATAACAATGTCTTGGTTGGCCTGGATAAAAAATAAAACCCTTATCCAGACCCAAATAGAAACAACTAGGTAAATGCTGTAGACCTTCATAGTTTTGAAATAGATTAACCTTATATCTCCACCCTCCGTTCCAAAAACCTTCATCATCAATATAGGTTCAGATTCCCTGAACAGTACTTTTTCCACCCAGTACGTTATATCTTCTACATTTACTCCTCATTCTGAAAAAGTACATTTATTACTTTAAAGATTGTTTGGTGAGGTATAGCCTGAAAATGTAACCATGCTGGGTTAGTTTTTAAAAGCATATTCTCATCAAAATTTATTAAGCATATCTGGTGTACGAAAACTAATGTCATAATTGTTATCCCTGGGGGTGTGTATAAGGGCATACACCTCCCTGGAGAAAAACCAACATTACTTAATCAAAACCTTCCCTACATAAAACGATCTGGCATACCATCCATAGGACCTAGGAACCTTAAGCGCACTGCATTCCTCGTTTGCCAAAGTAGCTGTTTTTAAATAAACTAGCAAATGTAACAGGGGTTGTGAGATAACAGGCTGATCCTGTACTGGATTTAACTCAGAACCCAAAACATTCATATATTAAAGCTTCAGGAGTGACAGTTTGTCCTAACGTGAGCTCTGATAGCTAAAACCATTTGATAGTAAATTAGAAATACTGGTTTGAGGAGACACACATAAAGAAGAGTGTACAGTTATTACAGGGGAAGTTTCAAAACAGTCTGGCCCATAGCTAGATACAGCATCCCTTGATGCAGATTTGGCCTTTTCCCCATCTGCTACACTTGTTCCCGGCAGAGGGATTATTGGGTCGGCTATCCAGCCTCCCTCATCTGATTGTATCCAACCTGCCTCCCGGAGAGCTTGTTGAGGGAACCAGGATTCATTAACCACCAGGTTAGCATCCTGAGGTGGGGTTTCATCCGTCGATCGATGTAAAAAACTAGGGCCTTTTAGAACCTTAGGCACAGTACCTGTTAGGCCCGAAGGGGAGTCCAAAATGGGCCTTTTTCTTTTTTGATCCTCCTCAGCTTGTTGTTTTAATTTGTTGAACTCAGCCAAAGCTTCTTTTATCAGCTTCCATTTTTTTTTTCAACAATATGTTAAGCTCCTCAGGCCCTTGCGAAAGAGCTGGAGCTCCACACAAAACTGCAGCATTTTCGCCCATCATTTCTCCCGAGATCCCAGGCTCCGTCAGAAACTCACGGTTTTGCTCCAACTCCACACTCCCGATGACTTCCACATCGTGCACTAATACTTCAGGCCATGGGGATTCCGGTACGCTATGCTGGCCACCATCAAGGTGCATCCCAGCCTTACCACTGTCCCTGCACAGATGATTTAGGAGTTAAGCAACATCCGTCCTACTTCCACTACTCTCTGCAGCCATCTAGAAAGCCGTACTATGTTCCTCGCTGAGCCTTGCTAACTCAGCCACAGCATGTCCTCCTCCACTGTCCTCCTCCTCTGCCATCTTGGTCCCACCAGAAAATGGGTCCCCCCTGCTCACAGGAAACAGGAAGTAGGGGAACTTCCCCGGTGTCTTGGCCAAATTTCCCCCCATTCACTAAAAATACCACCAACAACTTAAAATCTGGTTCAGTTTCAACTGGCATCCATCTGTATTCCCCCCTCCCCCGGGACGAGACTGAAAATAGGCAAAAAATTGTCTAGTCCTCCTTTCCGGTCAACAAAAACTAGATAAATAAATAGACTGTTACTACCTTAGATATGTGTATAGAAAAATACAGATTTACTTTTAATCCATGATGGGTGACTTCCATCATGTAGACAGAAAGAGTGTTGTGATGATGTCAAGCCTCACTATCCCTAACAGTGTGTAGTAAAATTGATGAGAACAAGTCAATCACACTGCTAGGATTCCCAGAATATTAAAACAAGCATTTGTCAGCGTCAAATGTTGATTGCGTTGGTCTGTTGAGCTTGCTCACTGGCCCTCTGTCAGTCACTCACTGTGTTTCTTCTGGTGCTGCAGGCTGCTCTTTTGTACTGGCTCCTGCCTGCATTGGTACCTTGTTCTGCCCACTAAGAAATCTGCAGCTGTCCCGACAGAGCTCCGTTGAGGTGGCTCACTCCCCCTCTCTGACTCGCTCACTATGTTCTCCTGGCACTGCAGGCTGCCCTTTTGTACTGTGCTCCTGCCTCTGTTGGTGGCTTTTTCTGCCCACAAAGAAATCTGCAGCAGTCGAGACACAGGTCTGTTGAGCCTGTTGACTGCCCCTCTTTCACTCACTCGTTCTGTTTCTGCCAGCGCTGCAGGCTGGCCTTTTTCTACTGGACTCCTGCCTGCATTGCCACCTTTTTCTGCGAACAAAGAAATCCACAGCAGTCACGATAGAGCTCCATTGAGCTTGCTCACCCCCCCACTCACTTGTCGTGTTTCTCCCGGCGCTGTAGGCTGCCCTTTTGTACTGAGCTCCTGCCTGCATTGGCACCTTTTTCTGCCTACAAAGAAATCCACAGTTGTTCTGACAGAGCTCTGTTGAGGTCGCTCACTCCCCCTGTGTCAGTCACTCATTCTCTTTCTCCTGGCGCTGCAGGCTGCCCTTTTGTACTGGGCTCCTGCCTCAGTTGGCTCCTTTGTTTGGCCACAAAGAAATCTGCAGCAGTCCCAACAAAGCTCCGTTGAGCTCGGTCACTCCCCTTCTCTCACTCACTCATTCTGTTTCTGCCGGCACTGCAGGCTGCCCTTTTCTATTGAGCTCATGCCTGAGTTGCCACCTTCTTCTGTCCACAAACAAATTTGCGGCAGTTACAATAGAGCTCTGTTGGGCTCACTCACTCTCTCTCTCTCTCTCACTCACTCATTCTGGTTTCCCTGCCACTGCAGGCTGCCCATTTGTACTGGGCCCCTGCATGCATTGCTGGCTTTTTCTGCCCACAAACAATCTGCAGCAGTCCCAACAGAGCTCCATTGAGCTCACTCACTCCCCCTCCCTCACTCACTTGTTCTGTGTCTCCTGCCGCTGCAGGCTGCCCTTGTGTACTGGTCTCCTGCCTGCATTGGCAGCTTGTTCTGGTCAGAAAGAAATCTGAAGCAGTCCCGACACAGATCCATTGAGCTCTCTCACTCACTCATTCCGTTTCGGCCGGTGCTGCAAGCTAGCCTTTTGTACTGGGCTCCTGCCTGCGTTGCTGCATTTTCTGCCCACAAAGAAATCCGCAGAAGTCACAATAGAGCTCCGTTGAGCTTGCTCACTATCGCTCTGTCACTCGATCATTCTGTTTCTCTTGGCGCTGCAGGCTGCGCTTCTGTACCGGGCTCCTGGCTTTGTTGGCACCTTTGTCTGTCCACAAAGAAATCCACAGCTGTCCCAACAGAGCTCCGTTGAGGTCGCTCAGTCTCCCTCTCTCACACGCTCATTCTGTTTGTCCTGGCACTGCAAGCGGCCCTTTTGTATGGGGTTCCTGCCTGCACTGGGGCATTTTTCTGCCCACAAAAAAATCCACAGCAGTTCTGATAGAGCTCTGTTGAGCTCACTAAGCCCCCCTGTCTCACTCGCTCATACTGTTTCTCCCATCGCTGCAGGCTGACCTTTTGTATTGGGCCCCTGCCTGCATTGATGCCTTTTTCTGCCCACAAAGAAATCTGCAGCAGTCCTGACTGTGCTCCAGTGAGTTCGCTCACTCCTCCTCCATCACTTGTTCTCTCGTTTTGTTTCTTCCATTGCTGCAGGCTGCCTTTTTGTACTGGGCTCTTGTGTTTGGGGCCTTTTTCTGCCCACAAACAAATCTGCAGCAATCCCGAGAGAGCTCATTTGAGCTCGGTCACTCCCCCCTCTCAGTTTGATCTTAATCTGTCCCAAACAGTGATTTCCCACAGCGCCGTGCTATTTTCCGGCAGGAGTGCAAAAACATATTTTAGCCAGGATGTGAAAAATGGCAGCTGTACTGTTCATAAGGAGGTGTGGAAAAATGCCACTGTTGAATATGTGGCATGAAAATATTACAAAATTGCGAAGTTACAAGGGTGCGTGGAAACAGTTCAACGCACATGTGTAACACAGTCATGTTATGGAGTTTTATCACCAAATTTTCAACATAGGCATTTTAGGACCTCTGCTCATGAACAGTGCCACTGTCATTTTCTTAATCTGTCTCAAACAGTGATTTCCCACAGCGACTGCGTTATTCTGCGCCGGAACTGTGAAAACACATTTCAGTCAGGATGTGAAAAACGACAGCTGTACTGCTCATAAGGAGGTGTGAAAAAATGCCACTGTTGAAAATCTGGCATGATAATATTACAAATTTGCGAAGTTACAAGGGTGTGTGGAAAACACACCCTTGTAACACAGTCATTTGATGGGCTATCATCACCAAATTGTCAACATAGGCATTTTAGGACCTCTGCTCATGAACAGTATCACTCTGATTTTCTTAATCTGTCCCGGACAATGATTTCCTACAGCGACCGCTCTATTCTGCACCCGAAGTGCGAAAACACATTTCAACCAGGATGGGAAAAATGACAGCTGTATTGTTCATAAGTAGGCGTGGGAAAACAGCAATGTTGAAAATCTGGAGTAAAAATATTATAAAATTCGCGAACTTACGAGCATGCATGCAAACTGCGTAACTCACGCTCATAACACAGTCATTTTATGGAGTATCATTACCAAATTTTCAACATACTCATTTTAGGACCTCTACTCATGAACAGTGTCACTGTCATTTTCTTAATCTGTCCCGTACACTGATTTCCCACAGCGACCGCACTATTCTGCGCTGGAAGTGCAAAAACACATTTCTGCCAGGATGTGAACAATAACAGCTGTACTGTTCACAAGGAGGTGTGAAAAAATGTCAATGTTGTAAATCTGGCATGAAAATATTGCAAATTCGCAAATTTACGAGCGTGCATAGCAACTGCTCAACGCACGCTCTTAAAACAGTCATTTTTTGATTTTTTCCACCAAATTTGCAACATAGACTTTTTGAGAGCCCACCTCATGAACACTGGCACTGTCATTTCATTACTAGGCACCGAAAGGTGATTTTGCGCAGTGACCACAAAATCACCTTTCGAGGCCGATTACCACCATGACAGTTTGAGAATTCATGAGGAGGGGTCCCAAAAACCCCATGTTGAAAATTTGGTGCCCAAATTCCAAAAAATAACTGAGTTATGCATTAAAGTTGAAAAAACCCTATTTCAACCATTATACAGCTTACAGGCATTTCCTCAGTTCGCGGTTGGCTTTGAAGAGTGCAGACGTGTTCCTGGTCCATCGATGATCGTTGCGTCAGACTCCGTAGGTAAGTATGGGGTGAGTGGGGTGTGTGGGGAGGCAGGTTCTGCAGTAGGTGGGTGCAGGTGGTGGGAGAGGGGCCAGGGAGACTGAGAGGGACAGTTTTCTTATTTCACAGGTTCACAAAGAAAAACACCATTGCGGGACAGTTTTTTCTTCACAGGGGCACTAGGCGCGCTGGGGTGGGCTCCCAACGTGCTACCCGAGTGCTTTCTTGAGGGGGCCAGTAGCTGACTGGGGATTGGTCACCCCGTCGGCATACAAGTAAAGAGGGTGTTCATGCCACCCGAGTGCTTCTTTTGGGGGGGCCAGTAGCCGACACAGGATTTGGCACCCCGTCAACACAATCAACATTGAGGCTTGGGCCAGTGAAGTCAATGGGGATTGGGGCCCCCGTCGGCAACTAAACACGGTGGGGTGATATTGTTTGTGATCATGGCAGCAAGCAGCCGCCATGTTCACAAACAATATCAGGGTTTCTACATCCTGCCCTGCAAAGATGGGTCACTCCTTCATTGCTGCGGATGGCTGACACTGCAATGACGAGGCGGCCCCTGATTGCAGCAGCTACTTTTTTAGAAAGTTGTGGCATGCATGCTGGCTAAACTAGTGTCAGCAGCAGCATGCCATGGCATTGGGGGAAGTGGGACAAGCCTTTGCAGGCTGTGGGGGCATTGGCCACAACAGTGCTATGCCTCCACAACCTGCTTGTGGAGAAAGCTGATGCCACATGTTTCTTGTGCATGAGCTCAATCAACATAAAAATAACATTGGAGCCTTGTAGAGATACTGCACATGTTTAATTTGTGGGAGAATTTCTCACAAAGTAGGGTATGTTATATTTTGTGGAGATTTTGTGAAGTATTATTCCACAAAAACTGAAGGAAAAATCCACTAAGTTCTGACTTCTTGCAGTTTGTGTATGATGTTTATAAAAAATGCAATTCACAGCTTTTGTTTCATGTAGTACACAAATTGTGACTTTTATCCCTGAAAACTGAAAGAAGTCCATGAAGTGCCAACTTCTTGCACTATTTGCATGATTTTCATGAACAATGCTTTTACCTATGAAGTACAGAATTTGTGACTTGTTTCCACAAATTGTATTCATTGTAAAGTTAAAAACCCTGCAAAGTGTGGAAAATTCATGAAAACTCAATGGAGCAGGACAACTTCCCACATCTCTCAACCCTTATAAGCATTGGCAATTTAATGTCACCAATGTCATTGTATAAGGGTTGGCAGGGTTGTGCTACCACTGCAACACACCCACATATCTACAAAGCGCATGGACCTGATTCACAAAGGTTGGTGCAAGCTGCGCTGAAGGCAGCTTGTGCTGACCAACCTTGCGCCAGGGCCCCTGCACCTGATTCACTATCAGGTAGGGTCCCGGTGACAAAGTCCCATGGCTTGTGACAGCCCTGGCCCTGTGCCAAACAGACAGCACATCAGGAAGGCATACTGCAAGCCACGGGGTGGCTGTGCTGAAATAGCACCATAGACAGCAGTCCCTGGTGGCTATTGCACCCCCCCAGGCCCCAATCCCAGGTATTATATAAAAATCCCTGGTGGTCTAGCAGACCCCCCCAGCACCCAGCCCACAGCCCAGTTAATAAATAAAAGTCCCTAATGGACTAGCAGACACCTGATCAGCCCCAATCCCATTATTTAATTAGAGAAATACCATCCCTGGTGGTCCATCAGACCCCCAGCCCCAATCCCTGTTTTCTTATAACACTTCCAACCTGGTGGTGACAGTGGATTCCCCAACCCCTCCCCCCCCACAGTTAGGGCCCCACCACCCTGCTGCCCCCATCCCATTCCAGAGCCAGCACCTGGCACAGCCCTCTGCTCTCCACCATTGTAAGGTGCAGACTGAGCTGTCAATTAGTGGACTGTATACAGTCCACTAATTGACAGCTCAGTCAGTGCCTGGCCATGGTGAAGAGTGGAGGGCTGTGCTGGCTCTGGAATGGGATGGGGAGGGGAGTGGTGGGGCACTGGCTGTAGGGTGGGGGAGTGGAGGTCCACTTGATCACCAGGTTGAAAGTGTATAAGAATACAGGAATCAGGGCTGGGGGGGTCTGCTGGATGACCAGGGATGGTATTTTATTTATTTAATAAATGGGATTGGGGATAATCAGGGGTCTGCTTTACCGCCGTGGACTTTTATTTATTAACTGGGATCAGGGCTGGGGGGTCCGCTGAACCACCAGGGATGCTGTTTTTTATTTAATGAATGGAATTGGGGCTGATCAGGGTTCCCTTGGACCACCAGGGATTTTCATAACTTTGAAACGGGGATTGGAACTGGGGTGGGGGGACCACGGCACATTGCTGCAAATGTCAAAACCCTCCCAGAGGACACGTCTAAGTACCCTTAGAGCAGCCATGACTGGTGTAAGGGTACTTAGAAAGTTGCCCTCTGAGAGGGTTTTGTGAATAACAAAAGCAAGGATATGGCAGCTTGCATCTGCTGCAAGCCCCCTAACACCATGTCATAGCCCATTTTGTGCTGCAAGGCTGGCACAAGCCCCCTTTGGTGCATGCAGCCTGCGTTTGGTACAGGCTGCCTTTCTAAATAGCTTTTGGGGCATATTTTGATGCAAGGTGCCACTTGCATCATTTATGTTTGATGCAGGCCCCATAAGTCATTCTAGGGACTTTGTGAAATCAGGCCCCATGTCTCCAACGTGCTTGTGCATCACTATTTAACATCCTAACAAGTAATTCTCTTTGTTTTAATAAAAGCACATGTCAAATCTAAGCTACCATTTCAACTACCGGATCACATCAAAATAGTCAACTAGGAAGGCAGCCCGATACCACAGTGGCTGGGGTCCACTTGCCCTGTCCCCAACCCAGGTTCAAACCTCATGACCAAGTAACTGCTGCAGGCTAGTAGGAGGCTGCAGAAGCATCCTGCTGGTCACTGCCAGCTGCCTAGGAAGGAAAGCTGGTTGGCCCATTCTGTGTCTGCCTCATGTTGTCCCCAGAGTAGAACAAAAAAGTGCCTACCAGGAGAAGGAGAGAGAGAGAGAGAGAGAGAGAGAGAGAGAGAATACTGACTTGCTACCTATTGGCATGTCAGGTGTGTGCACATTTGGATCACTTCTGTTGGTGTCTGCATGAGAGGACACAGGCAGAAAAAGGCAGAGAAAGAATGCCAACCATAGGATAGTGGCTGTGGCATTCTAGGGCTCTATGTCACCCCTATCCCCCACAATCAGAAGGCATCATGACCTATGACAGAATGGAACTATCACAACTTGGTGCTTCATCTGTTTGGATTTGGCCCCAGATTTTGCACTAGGATAAATTCGATATACTCCTTCCCAAAAGCCAGGGTACTTACTAATTATGTTCTGTCAGTCCCCTTCCCATTAGAATGGTGTACTTGGCAGGGATGTCCCCCATCTCCACTTTTGTTTGTGTTGGCAGTGGAGCCCCTAGTGGTGGCCATTAGAGATCACAAAGATATTTTTGGCATCCAAATAGGGAAGTCCCGTTACTCCACTTTCATGTATGTGGACAATTTGCTGATCCTGTTAGCCAAAACACATACATCCCTTGTACCCTGAATGGAATGGAATGGAATGGAACTCTTGCACAAGTTTACTTAAAAGACCGAAATTCTTCCCTTAAATCTACTTTGCTGTCCCCAGAACTCACCAATTCCAGGATTGAAATGGGTCCCAGATGAAGTCACCTATTTAGATATTAAAATTAGTACAAAGGTAGAATCCATCTGGGAGAAAAATTTGTGACCCCTGTTGGCTGAATGTAGAGGGGAGTTAGAAAGATGGGAGAATCTAAACCTCACTACAGAGGGTAAAATCACAGCTGTCAAAATGTCTTTGGCCCCAAGATAATGTATTTCCTGTACCATATTCCCCTGGAACATCCCACTGTTTGATATCAAAAGATTGACAAAATGTTTGGCAAATTTCCTCTGGGGGCAACGAAAACCACGGTACAGTCATAACAAACTTCAGGCCTATTGAAACGTGGGGGGATGGGGTCTCCCATGGATGGAGGGGTCCAAAATTGCTTTTCAATCTGCCCAGGCTCTTCATTGGTTTCGATCATGGTCCTCTACCTCTCTCTAATGGCTCCTGATGGAACAGAATCAGGTAAAGACCACCTTGCTGGCATCACTTTTTTGTACAACAACCCCGCCATCAAGGAGAGGCCTCCCTACCATAGATCCCACACTAAAATATTGGAAGCAGCTCCATCAGTGACTTAAATTCCCCCACAGCAGAACCCACACCTCACTATAGAGAATGCCCCCATACATTGGCACACATTGGTGGCTAGGGGCATTTATTATGTTGTGGATCTACTTGACCAGACACTCCAACATGTGGACACATTTCAGAATTTAAAGAAACTTTGGGACATTCCCAACAAAGATTTTTGGAAGTCTTTCCCTCACAAATGGCAGCCCACTCTTCACCCTCACGTATTTCGAAGTGGCTTTCCCTCCTCAGAGGTAGAGCGGGAGTCATATTCATCCAGCTTAGGGATACAATCCCCAGTCAATCAGATGACTCAAAGCATCAATCAGAAAATGCCCTTAATATTACTATTTCAGACTCGCAGTGGAGGCAGTGTTGGTCTACTGTCCACAGAATCCACTCTGATGCTTACAGTCAGCTAATACATAACAAACTGCTTAACTAGTGGTACAGGACACCAATAGTCCTACATAAAGCTAATGTTCTGGGACACAACAATTACTGGAGGTGTCAACAACCAGAGGGCAACCTCTTTCACAATATATGGTCATTTTCCAGAATACAGTAAATGTGGGGTAAACTGTGTCAGGTAAGCAAGGAAGTTTTGGGCAAGACCATATCACCGTTCCCTTCTATTTTTGAGTATGAGACCCCAGGTTCCTCACCTTTCCAAGTCTGAATTTAAATGGGTGCTGCTGTGCAGTATGCTGGCCAAACACCAGCTTCTTAGCTACTGGCAAAGTATTAGGGTCTCCAAGGTAGATAATATTGATAAATCTATGGAAAATATTTATGAGTTGAAGAGATGGTCTCATGTTATCAAATGGCAAATAGTTAGGTTCAATAAGAGTTGGACACCCTATCTGGCATGCTTGGCTCTCAGAACAGGCATAGGTTAGAAAGGTAAGTAATACAGCCCTCTGCAGTGCAGACTAGACCCTTAAGCATATGAGTGGCCCAAGTGAGTAAGGCTGCCTCCCCTTATTTAACAAATGCTGCACCTATTTGTTGTATATAGTTATAAAGTGTTTGGCAGTTCTATGTTACTTTGTGGGATCTCTTCCCCCTTGCAGATGATGAATGGGTATGGTACCAGATGCAGTCCAGTACTCCAGATCATATCAGCCACCCTGGTTTATGATCAGACTTTTTAGGTTTCTGTGTAGTTTTGTCATTCCTTTTTCTGTTGCGAGGCAGGTACCTCCCATATTAATGGTCCCACTCAACAAGTGTTTTTTTTTCACAGGCTATCTTCTACATTGAGTTTTAAATGTATTCAATATTAGCTTTTCCTGAGTTTTAGCCATGTTAAGCTTGTGTGGGGAACATAGTATTCTCTATTTCATTGTAGGTATGTGATTTGGTTGGTTGTTTGTACTTACTTTTGAAAATCAATAAAAATCATTAACAACAAAATACTTACCTATGTCCTGCACCTCTTCATAATTTATAATTCTACCTTGTCCCTTGTTAATGTTAAACCTTTATTCATCTTCCTAAAATGTGCAACTCTTTTACTGCACCCTCACAAGGGGCTCTGTGCATGAATGCCTGTGCACCACGTAAGGGCAACACGTAGGCATTCCTATGTCTGCATGTCATGCAGCAGTGATCTGCACAACCCTGGCAGAAAAATCATCACAGGCATGCTAGTGCCTTGTGAACCAGATCCCCCAGTTGCCTGAGCAGCTATGCACCACGAGCAGTCTGGGGTGTGCAAGGGAGCATACCCCTCGCTGCACCCATGCACAACACACTGCATGCTGGGCCAGAGTATAAAATGCTATGCAAGGGGGTACACTCCCATAAATATTAACATGCCCCCCAAAGGTTACCAGTGGAGCACAGCAGCAATGTGCTCTCCCTGCACACGGCAGTCACAGCACACTGGGCTGCCTGGGAGGTCTGGGGGTGGCCAGTCAGGCAAATGTCCATTGTTTATTCCATCTAGGGGTCCATGCCTTCCCAGAATTCACTGCATGAGTGCAGCAGGGAATCCACTCCAGGACCTGGGATGGGCACCCAAATGGATGCCTGCCTGCATGGCCGTGCTCCGTGGGAGCATTACCAGGGGAGGTGGAAGCCTCTGTCTTAGTTTTCATGAGAGGGGCATGCCTGTCCCAGATGGCCAGGGATTTAGACTTGAAATAGTCTATGGCAGAATCAATGGTGCTAGTGGTGGAGATGAGCAACCAGTTGGTTGCAGCCAAGTCATCATGGAGGGAGGACAGGTGAATTTTATGAATGCAGTAGACCATGTCGTGATCACTGAGGGCATCTGTGAGGGTGCCAGCAACAATAATAAGGTGGTGATGAGGTGTGAGTGCCCAGTCCAGTAGGGTGTGCTTGAAAGATTTATGGTTTAGTCGGATGGGGTCAGTGATCTGTGATGTAAGATTTAGGGACATAGTGACATGGTGAATTTTGGAGTGAAAAGGGGAGAGGCAATTTAAATTTGAAGTCCCCAAGAATAAGCAGTTCGCCTGAAGAAGCATGGGTTTAGATAGTGCTGAGGAAGTCAGATATCAAGGAGAGGGAGAGACCAGGACAGCAGTAGACACCAGCTATGTAGATGGGGAGGGAAAATGGGATGGAGAGTTTTTGAAGTACAAGTTTATAAGTGGCCGGGGAGGAGACAGAGAGTATAGAGGCAAGTTGGATGGCAGATGAGAGATGAATGGCAATACCCCCACCCCTACTGGAATGATCCTGCCTGATATGGCAGTACCCAGGGATGGAGATGGTACTAGTCAGAATCTTGGGGGGATAGCCATGTTTCCAAGATGATTAACACATTTGTTGGAGGTTAACCATTTACTGGTTGTAGGAGGTCAACCTTAGGAAGGAGACACCTGATGCTGAGGTGAGTGATTCTCCACCCTTTTGGGAGGAAGCTGGGGATGCGAGGGCAGGTTCAGGATTGGGCTCAGTATCACCAGTCACCAAAAGCAGCAATGAGATTAGGAGTTTAACAGACATGGAAATCCATCTGCATGGAGGAAGGGTGTGAGAGTGTAGAGAGGTGATGGGGGGGGGGGATGTGAGGCAGGGGCCTGAGAGAAATGAAATGGAGGCATGAGGAATGGAGGAGTGAACAGTCAGGGAGCCAGGAGCCCAGAAATAATGGTAATGCATGTCTTATATTGATACAGTACTACATTGCCACTGCTTTCACAACCTTACGATATCGTAGATGGTAATGGGGGTAACACTACTGTATGCCTAACCACACTGTGACTGGTCACAGTATATTAGCTGTATGTGAAATCACAAGGCTCTAAAAATGGAGCAATGTAGTATCAACATAGGACAGACTGTATTGGTTATACAGAACTGTTATCAGATGTAGGCAGCCCAGCACCTCATTTAAACCAGCTGTCTGAGGGCTTTCAAATCATGATGGGCTCTGTTCATAAATGTTCACCTTTAAATGGATTATTAATGCTGATAAATCTGAAATAGAGGTAAATTAATGTACTAAGAGCTTATGCTGAACTGTTTACTAATCTGAAACATGTTGCATGACTATTATTTCACAACTGGTCTGAATTCCCTATGTGGCTATGTGGTTCAGTTTAGGTGCTACTGTCTGATCATGTTTGCTTAGATTCTTAAGGATGACCACTTATAAAACGTTCTAACTTTGCAAAGCTGGTGAAGCTACTGAGAGAGTTTGAGTAAGCAGGTTGAACAAATATGTAAGACCTACAGTCTCATTTATTTTAAGAAATATCTATGCTTTGAAAACCAGGATCAATTACAGTGCCTCTTGCTTGGCAAAGCCTTTTTTTTTTTAATGTACTGCCAATTTTCTAGTATTGTCTAGTTTAACCAGTTAGTAGACATGAAAAAATACCTAATGGGTAGAATGGGGCCGTACATTGCAAACTGGTCTATGTGTGGAAATGAAATGCTGCAAATGTCATACTTGGAAATAGGAACATTTTACTATTTTTTCTGTAGAAGTTTGTAATTGCATAATAGCAATTTCATAGAAATATTGCACGAACAATTAAACATTTGCCCAGCCATTATAAAAAACAAAGCCATCATTCTCCATTTTGAGAATGACAGTTGTCTGGAAGCTTTTACATTTCTTGAAGGTTTCCAGGAGTTCCAAGACAAGGCAAGATATTCGAATGTGGGTGCAGTGTCCATGAATGCAGATGTGGTCGTGGAGTTAAAAAATGATGGTGTACCTAGTCCATTTGACACTCCTGTGCCCAGTTATTGAACAGGGCAGGATTCTGCAAATTGAATTATGCCTCCAAGTCACTTCATGATACTACAGAACTTAGCTCAGTTCTGTAGCAGGGCCGAATGACAGTCCATTAAGTAGTACAAATGTTTCTGCAGGTGAAAGTGTATTGCTGGATAAATTAATGATATGAGCCTCCTGTGAGCTATTATTAGCTAGTCCATTTTCAGTGGGAGAAGGGGGATGCTACCTGTATATCTTGCATTGATTTTTCAGGCACTCAGATTTCCTTAGTTTCTTTCCTATATAATCACTGATAGGTATTTCATATATAAGATAGATTTGTTTGTTCTTTATGTCATTTATGAAAGTTTCATTTTCTTGGATCATAGATGTCCTTAATCTTGGTTATAAAGTGTTTCTTCTTACCATAAAATATTTGAAATGATTTATTTTACAATCTGTCTACTGTCCAGTAACACAGTCATCGTGACAATTCCATGTTTGCAAGCGAATGCATCGAGAATGATAATTCTCATTTTCTTGCTAGAAAAGGTTAATAAATCAATCTAACAGAGGGCACTTCAGTGCAACCACACAAAGTGAGCTGACATTTGCAAAACCAGACATGCAACAGGCATAACATGACAATAAGCAGGAGAAATGCCACACTGAAACTCACAAATGTGTCAAAAATGTAAACATTTGAGACTGGTGCACAGGTGGCTTGAGGTGCTGGATGTCACACTGCCACTCACACTGGCAATACGGGTTCAACAACAGACCAGGGCACTCAGGGGCCATCCAGGTACTGAGAACTGAGTGTACGACAACAGACCAGGGCACTCAGGGGCCATCCAGGGGCTGAGAACTGTGTGTACGACAACAGACCAGGGCACTCAGGGGCCATCCAGGGACTGAGAACTGAGTGTACGACAACAGTTCTCCTCCCTTGGGATGGCGGGTTCCTGGGTCTCACCACTTGACTGCCATCTGGTGAAGATGGATCATTACATTATGTAGAAGGTCTAATGGCTATTGTATAGTAGTGTATCATCCATTAACTTAAGCAGACTGCTGGTGACTCCATCTTCTGGGCTGTTGACAAAGACATTGAAATGCAATGGCCCCCAGAACAATGCTGAGAACTCTTCTCCAATTAGGAGTCGTTTCTGAGCACTACCACCCTCTGCTTTCTGCTCCCAGGTCAGCTAACACTCCACCTTTTGCACGTCTCTTGTATAGTGCACTGGCTTACTTTGCTCAGAAGCTTGTCCTGCATTACAATATCAGAAGCATTGCTGAAGTCCACCTAGGCTAAAGTCCATGGCTGTACCCCTGTCTACCTCTCTAGTCACCCTGCAAAGAAAGTGATTAGGTTGGCTTGCACCTCAAAGCCATGTTGAGAGGTGACAAGAACCATAGTTTCAACCTAGTGTTCCATTGCTCTGTTCTTGAGACTAGCCTCCAGGACTCCTGCTCTGAACTGCTGTAAAACTAACTGGCCTATAGTTGCCCATGTCCAGCTTAGTCCACCTTCTTGTAGATGAGAAACACACTGGCCACTTCCCAGTCTTCTGGCACCACACCTTCTGAGACAGATTCCTGAAAGATTATTGCAGCTGGCATTGCCAGTAAGTGGAAATACAGCTAATGTTTCAGTCATTTGCTTCACTATGGATTTGTTTTCTTCTATGCATTCAAGTATGAAAAAGACAATCTACTTAGACAAAATCAGCTGCACATAGAACTACAAAGCAAAACTCAAAGTCAAGTGCATAGAAGATGCACTTTTGTAATTTTTTTTCCAACTTTGTTTCTGTTCCATCTTATGATGGGGTACACCACACATCTTGCCCTTCAGCCACCACTGCCCCCCACTCAGCATCCCCTAGTCCTGCCCACAAGGGAAGGCCAGTGACTTCACCCTTAAAGTGGGGCTCCTGGAGGGGGGGGGGCACATGGGACAGTCTGAGATCAACCTTAGAAACCCTTGACGAGCTAGGCTGGTATCATTTGGGGGTCAGGAAGGTCTGTGGCTGCATCTTGGTTGTCGTTTACACATGAGATAACGGTTTTTGCCTTGAGTTGCCTGCCCTGGAAGAAGCTGACATTCAATGACATCAGTGCACATTGGGGATGTTCTCACTCCTAACATACAGATGTCTGCCATTGCATCAATTCTGTGCCTCAGCTCTCGTCCCAGGTGCACTCACCCCTAGCCATTATCAGGGATCAATGCCTACCAGGCACCAGTACCCTCCCCACTCTGGAGAAGGAGAGCAGTCCATAGGGCACTCATCCTTCTCCCCCCAAATGGCCTCTAAAGGCCTCAGTTTGCTCCCAAACATGGGGTGTCGGCATTGCAAGTGGTAGCGCTACCACTGCGCCAGTTGACCAGACACTTGTTACTTTTTCCATTAACAGCCTGCGAGTGTTATTTACATTTTATCTTACAGCTTGCAGGTCACTGAAAAGATCATACTACAGGACTTTTTTTGAAAATGTGCATGTTATGGTAATGTTGCCATTTAGACTACCCATGGTTTACGTAGAAAACAACTGAGCCTCCCAGATCATTCATTTTGATGGAAAAGTGTACTGAACTTAAACCCAAGCACCAAACCCTGTTTCGCAGCATAAGTGTTATGCAGCAAGTTTTTCTCTCTTGGTACATGTGATATATTTAATAATGCTGTTTTTTAATTTTTTTTCTTTCTATTCACTTCAAAGTGAGTTGACATTTGCAAAACTGGACATACAACAGGCATAACATGACAACAACACAGAAAGGAGGTTTTGGTGCGCACAGGTTGGCGGTGCTGTAATCAGGTAGCAGCCAGCTACCACAATATAGACTAGAAACAAGAAAGATTCAGCACTCAAAGGTTCAGCAGTATCCAACATAGTGAGGATTTTATTCAGCAAAAGTGCCTAGACAAAATGCCTCTAGCCCTGGCACTTCAGCCCTTCAGCGGGCCTTTGTAGGGGGCAGGTCTAAGGTACTAGCCAGGTTACTTACTGAGCTACTTCGATCTTGCCATATTACTCCTGTGCTGCAGGCACTGCACTGTCTGCCAGTGCAATGGCGGATCACCTTTAAGATCAGCTTGCTGACCTACAGAGCCCTACACGGTCAGGCTACAAGTTACTTGCAAGAGCTTCTTCACCCCTACTGCCCCCTCCATCCCTTCGCTCCACCAATGAGGGATTGCTAGAGGTTCCCAGGGTACAGCTGAAAACATCTGGTGCTCGTTCTTTTGCTTATGCTGTGCCTACCTTGTAGAACTCTTTACCTCTTTGGGTTCGGGAATGCCAGACCATGAACAGCTTTAAAACTGCATTAAAAACACATTATTTAATCTTGTATTTATGAATAGTTAAGTAAATTAGCAGACTATACTGGATTTTAGTCCTCATTTTAAATTCCGATTTTATATTTGTGCAGCGCTTTGGCATGTGAATTGTGCTTCATAAATAAAATTATTATTATTACTACAAACGTGCTCTACCTTTATAGTGTGTCATTCAATCAAAGTGCCACATCTGTGATTAATTACAGATGATTAAAAACATTTAGTAAACAACAATGCTACACATATTTCTCAGTGTAATCCATAAGCCAGTATTCAGGTATGACTGTTATAAATTATCTCTCATGATCTTAATATTTAAACATATTCACAGGCTATACATTTATTCAAATGGATCTGGCTTATGCTAAGGCAACATCACCTATGAATTTCAAAACTGCCCAATCAGAGACAAGAAAAACTTTTTCTGAGGGTCAAACACCCCCCCCCCATTCTAATTTATTATTTTGTACATCAGTCAATATCATTTAGGATTCAGCTTATAAGCAAACATTTCATATTAATTCAAGCAACATAGTTTTTTTTAAGTTAACCAACTTCAACAAACATTTATAAGTGGGAGGTCAAATATCTATGCTAAAGGTCAATCTTTACCCGACTTTCTAATATTCTAATTTCACTAGCACTTTAAGTTATATCACTGCTTACATTAAATCTAAGGTAACCATCTAATGTATATGAATAGAAAAGCGGGTTTTGTCTAGGCACTTTTGCTAAATAAAATCTCACTGTGTTGGATACTGATGAACATTCAAGGGCTGAATCTTTCTTTTTTTTAGTCTATAACATGACAACAAGCAGGAGAAATGGCACACTAAAACATTGTCACATTGCAGAGCACACATTACGAACTGATACTTAGAACGTCTTTTCATTTAGCACAGTACAATGAAAACTAGATGAGCATGTTTTCATAGCATTACACAAACATTATTCAGCTGCTGCACAGTTGCATAACTGTTCAGTGTCTCTAGCTAAAGGAAAAACGTGTAGTTTTTTACCTCGCTTTGCAATTTTTATGTATGTTTTGTCTTCACTGTAAACACATTTCAAATGCAAAATGCAGATGAAACAATACATCTTAGTGCAACTTTCTATTCATATTTATA
The DNA here is from genome assembly GCA_016271365.2 of Neoceratodus forsteri. Taxonomy (NCBI): domain Eukaryota; kingdom Metazoa; phylum Chordata; order Ceratodontiformes; family Ceratodontidae; genus Neoceratodus; species Neoceratodus forsteri. Next base: position 53,297,673 of record JADMNL010000027.1, on the reverse strand, counting down.
CCCTTGCTGTGTGATGTTTAGCCCACAGATACTCTCATGTGGTGCTGTGGTGACAGCTGCAGTGTACCCCTCAGAGATGGACCTTTGACCTTAACTACAGCATCAGTAATTGACAGACTCTCTGTGGTGTCAGCTTAAAGGTGCAGTACACATTACTTGTATAGTAGATATATCAATATAGAACAGTACATTGAGGGCCAGACCTCGGCCTTGCACTTGAACCCAGCCTACCAAATGTGGAAGTCTGGGACTGGAATGCATAGTCAGTGTTCCAGGTGGTCTGCCCATATTGAGTCCCATTGATTTAATTCAGATCTTTGGTGTATAATGGAAAATGATTTTACAACAGAATTCAGTGACAGCACAGTCCTGTTGTGCATGGTTGATAGCTGTCAATCAACTATTGAGCACAGTACTAGTAGTAGTACACCAGTAGTAGCAGTAGTACAATAGCAGTACTACAGTAGAAGTAATAGTAGTAGTAGTGTTTTGTGTATTTAAAGCACTCCTCCACTGCTCAAAGAGCTTTTACAAAACAAAATTCTCCATATTAACCCTTAGGCTGCCGCCGACAAGATATCTTGTCCTAAAAACCTATGTGCTCTAAATCTTCCGGCAGCCTAACTTAAAACAATAAACCACAATAACAGAAATACATTTTTGAATAAATAGACTAATCAAACAAAGAAGACTTCTTAAAGGCAGAGCTCTCAGCTCATTAGCTGAAGGCCTGTGCCAGCAGATATATTTTCAGAAAGCATTTAAAGGAGGCAGGGGAACTAACAGAATGAACCTTCACCCAGAGTAGGTTCCATAGAGCAGGGGCAATCACCATCAAATTCTGGCTCAGGGGACTTCAACTACAAGGGTGCCACCTTCAAAAGCCTTTGTCTATGGACCTCAGAATTTTGGTTCAGGTGTGGGGGTCAGAATGCTGTTGAGATACTGGGGGCCCAGTTCATTCATGGCCTTAGAAGTTACAAGTAGAGCAGTGCAGAATTTTTAATATTCATTTCCAAAACTCCACCAAAGTCACAGAATTCAACTGGAAGTGGAATTTCAAAATTCAAAAAGGCAGGCTGGCCCGGTGGCTCTGAGGGTTGAGGTGCTGGATGGCACACTGCACCAGTGACCTGGGGTCAGAAGTGACCTAGGGTTGCCAAGGGTTGACAGGGGAGGGAGAGGATTGAGCATCTGACAAACTGCACTCCTATCCTAGGGAGGGGTGGGTTCTTGTCCCGCTCCTTGGCTGCTCACTACTGGAGGCTGGAAGGCAGTGCCGGAGCCAGGGAGGAACAGGAGCACTGGTACATGGTGTGTGCATGCCACCACATGAGCACACTCACACCACAGGAGGCAGGGGGGTGGGGAGGAAACCAGAAAAAGTGGGTCTGGCAGTCTTCGTGATGGCCTTGTTACATCCCAATCCTGAGTCACCCTGGCATCCAGATTGTACTTTGAGGGGGAGCTGGCACTCCTCCCTCCAGCCCCACCATGAGGGGTAATCTGTGGGGGAACCATCAGGTTAGGGCTGGATCGGGACTACCGTGGTCTGAAAGATGAGTCTCTGAGAAGGGGTGGAGCCACCTGCCAGCCCCGAGGAGGCAAAGAAATACAATAATAAAACCAAAAAGTTTCAAGAAGGCAGGCTTTTTTTTAAACTGCAGATTAGTAATCCCCAGTTTGCATAAACTGTGGACTCATAATTAGCAGTTTATGTAAACGGCAAACCTATTTTCCGCAAACAGCAAAATGCTGTATAAGAATTTAAAAAGAATTTCCAAAAAGCATTTTGGAAGCAAAATTGCCATTCCACATTAATTCTGCTGGTGGAATTCTGCATTTGGCACAAGTGCAGTTATTAACCACGTCTTGCAGTCAGTGTATCGCCTAATCTTCAGCAGGCTCAACACTTGGAGCAAGTGAGTAATATGATGTACTGTAACCTCGGAATCGAGGTCAGAAGCCTCACTCCAGAGTTCTGGACTTGCTGCAGATGGCACAAAAGACAAGGCTGATCCTTATAGCTGCACTGCAATAATTGAGCCAAGGTGAGACAAAGCCCTGAACCAAGGTGTGGGAATATGTAGTATCAATCATTTGGTACAGTCAGGCAATATTCCAGAGATGTTAAAAGTACCCCATGACAACAGAAGAGTCCAGGGGCCCGATATTCAAAACTGGGCAAGGCAGAGTACAAATATTTGCTCTGTGCCTTGTAGTTGCCCAGGTGTCAAAAAATGATGTGTTCAGTGGAATAGTGCACTCTAGTTATTCCACTGAATATAGGGCCATTGTGACTAGTGCTAAGTCACTTAGCACTGGGCAGACATGTCTCCCAAAATAGGGTGTCACATTGGTTTGGGCCCACACTAAAATTCTGATATTCAAACAGATCCATGCAAATGAGCTGCTTGGGCATGCAAGGCACTAAGGAGCCATTTCCATGCCCATTGTGGGTACATTGGCATGGATAGCCTGGCAATTTAGCATGGCACATTCCCCAACTTGCCTGGTCCCAGAGAGTGATCCCTGGTGCTACTGGACCTCCCTGCTTATTGCCAGCCCAAAATGAAGAATTACACTTTCCCTGGTGCTAGTGGCCCCCCCCACCCAATCCCACTGCTCACACCAATTTATGGTACAAACGGTATCTGTCCATTCACAGAACAGGACATACAAAAGCGGACTGTGTTATTCTATTAGTTTTAATTTGTTAAGCAAGAGTAGATAGATGGAAAACATTAGGTCTGGGCCATGTGAGCGGTGCACACTGCTATACCTGCAGGAGCTGTGCCAAAGGAAAGAATAAAGTCATGAGGAAACCAAACATGGGCATAACTCATAGCAATCATTGATAAAAGTGACCAGGAAAACTGTGCAAAAGTGGTCAGTGCTAGCCAAAATTGTGAGAAGGAGACGAGGGAGAATACAGGTGAGCCAGAGCCTTTGACTGGGACAGCCGTGTCAGAAGGCTGGGCACAAATGTTGGAAGTGGAGTTTGCTCTGGTTAGGGCAAAGGCAAAAACTGAGATCCAGAAGATAAACTGGAAGCAGAGGAGTGAGAGAAGGTGGGGAAGTGAAAGGCTGTGGAGTGAGAAAATTAGCATCAGAATAAGATCCAGCAATTGCAAGAAAAGTGAGAGGAGCGAGAAGGCAGTGCCGGTATGAAATCCAGATGAAGGAGTGGGAGCATTTGAGAGAGTTGGAGAGTCTGTGCTAGAGGTCAACACCACAGACTGTGAGTAATGACATGAGGGGTTTGACCCAAGAGGCCAAAATTAAATTTTTTTCCAGATATCAGGAAGGGGTGATCCTGATTTCTTTTGAAGATCTTTCAAAAGAATCTATGGGCAATCTAAATTGATCAGGGCTTCTTCAGTGACTCACTTATTGCCAGTGTGCTTACAGGCAAAGCATTAGAAGCTTTTGCAGGAGTGGACCATGAGGATTTCATGGGTTATGATAAAGTGAAAAATGCCTTGCTGAAGTGTCTTGTGTTAACCCCCAAGACCTATAGACAAAAATTTAGAGGGTTAAGAAAGGCTCTGAGGGAAGCTATGCTGAACTGTGTGTACAGCTAAGTCTCTTGTTAGAACTCTGTGTAGAGGGTATAAAAGCTCACTCTGTAAAGGAAATATAAGAATTCTTTTTTCTGTAACAGTTCATAGTAACTATATCTGAGGAACTGAGAATATGATTGCTGGATAGAACTCCAAGCTCTGCAAGGGAGGCAGCCAAGAGAACTGATCAATTCCTAGCCAGCTGACCATGCTCTCATTGCAAAGGTAATGGGGGAGGGACAGCAGGTGGTTTTACAGGAACTACAGGGGTAGTGCTGTGCAGAATGCAGAATTCCACTGGCAAAGTTAGTGTGGAATGACCTTTTCGCTGGTGGAATTTCTGCCAGAATTTTGTTGGTTCTTCTGTGGAATTCTGCCTGTTGCGATCCATGAAATAATATTCTGGGGAACACCATTTTTTCCACAGAAAATCATTGTAAGACCATTTTCACAGAAAATTTAAAAATTCACCAAAAAATATTCCACAGAACAGCATTTTTTCCCACAGAAAATCATTCCACAGCCATTTCAGTGGAAAATATTAATACTGAATATTAAAATTCTGTGAAAATGTTGCAGAAAAACTCATTCTGTAGTTTTTCTGTTACAGAATTCTGCCATTCCATTTCTGGTGAAATTTGGTTTGAAAATTCTGCGCAGCACTACACAGGGGACAACATAAAGGAAGCCAGCCTGTGCCTGAACAAAAAGGGAAGCAACCTGCTCTCAAAAGCACAGAGATGAGTAAACGTAAGTGCTAGATCTACCAGAAACGGGGGCATTTGTCCTATGATTGTCTGAAAAATGTGAAAAAAGGGGTGAGTGCAGCAGAAGGGGTTAGCTCAGTGAGCTCACAGCATGTAGTGGCATGTACACTGAGTGCAGGGCCCTCTGACTCCACTGCACATACTGGTATACACACAGTGGTGGCGAATAGATTGGTAACCCAGGGATTGAGGAACACTGGGATCTCCATTTCTATTGTGAAGCAGGATTTGATTCAGGAGGAAAAGATCTTGCTTCTTCAGCTTTCTAGGATTAGAGGAGTGACTGGTCCTGTGGTTTCAGTGCTGATGGCCTGGATCTTTCTAACCTAGGAAGGCGGCTAAGACATACAGGAGGTGGGTGTTGTACCAGACCTACCTGTGGATGTAATCATGGGTAATGATTTCAATAGCATGCCCAATACCATGTGTGTCACTACCCATAGCAAAGCAAGGGAACCAGCTCCCGAGGACACAGAGGGGACAGTGCATGAGGAATCAATCCCTTCCTCAGTAGCAAGAGACATTCTAGCCAAAGAATGAGCTGGAAAAGCAGTTCTGTGCCACAGCTACAGACTGAGGAGAGCCCAGCCATGGGTGGCTTTCCCATAGCAGATGGTATTTTGGGAAAGGTTGGGCACGCTGATCTAGGAAGAGCTCAGCATTCTCACCCATCCTGGCAAAAATTAAGGGAGTTCACCACCAGTGTGGAAAGTGACGGTCAGAGTTCTGGAAATAGGAGCTTGCAGTGGGAGAATGGGCTGCTGTAACATGAGTGGATTCCTAAGGGAGGACCGAAGGAATGGTTCTGTGGCAGATAGTGGTTCCTAGAGGGTGTAGGAAGCAGCTTCTGGCCTTAGCCCACAACATGCCCTTTTCGAGACTCCTAGTGATTGGCTGTACAAAAAGGCAGCTGACTAACAATTTTTACTGGTCCTGTATTTTAAGACATGGCAAACTACTGCCGGGTTTATCCTCAGTGCCAAAGGATGGGAAAGGTTGGGGACAAGGCTACGGTAGCTTTGATTCCCTTGCCTGTTATCCAACAGCCATTTCAGTGAGTTGCCATGGACATAGTGGAGTCACTTAGCACCCCAAGTCACATCAGAAAGTGGCACATTCTGGTGGCTATAGATAATGCCACAAGGTACCCTGAGATAGTGCCCTCGTCCTCAATCAAGTCTGAGAAGGTGGCCAATGAACTCCTGGGGATATTTAGATGGGTGGGTTTTCCCCAGGAGATTCATCCAGACCAGGGCATCAACTTTATGTCTGATCTAATGGTTAGTCTTTGAAAGAAGTGTGGGGTAAGGCAGCTCAGGGCCTCACCATACTACTTCCAGACTAACAGTCTAGTCAAGTGATTCAGTGAGTCTCTTAAGACTATGTTAAGAGCATTTGCTGAACAGCATGTGAGAGAGTGGGACAAGTACCTCACCCATCTCTTATTCACATATCTTAAGACCATGTTAAGGGCATTTGCTGACCCCGCATGTGAGACAGTAGGACAAGTACCTCCCCCATTGCTTATTCGCATATTGGGAATTTCCCCAGGAGTCTACAGGGTTCTCACCTTTCGAGCTCCTGTTTTGCCACAGGGTAACGTGCTCCCTTGATTTGGTAAGGGATGAATGGGAGGGTGAGCTTACTCCACAAGGATTATCTGCTGTGGAGTATGTCCTCAATATAAAGTCAAGACTGAGTCTGGGAGAGATTAGTTTGCCCCAGTAGTCTACAAGCTAGTCAACTGCAATTTTTGTACAAATCAAACAGCTCATCAGTGAGTTATTTTTTCTCCCCCTTGCCTTCAAAATTGAATTTCCGTAATCTGTCATGCTGCATCATTATGGTTATCTGTATCAGAGCATAATAAAAAGCTAATTAAATAACTTGTGCTTTACAAACTTAATTAGATTAAGACTGAGGGTCGAGAGGGGGTCCTGCAAGCTTCACTCCTTCCCCCCAATGGCTGCTGACATCCTTATGGCACTCCTCACCCAAGAAGTCATGAACCAGCCAGAAGTCATCCACCCAATCAGGAGGCTCAGGGGTGTAATGGAGTGAGTTTGAATCCCAGTGCCTTTTTTTCCCCCTTTCTTAGCTCTGGTCGCCACTCACAGTGGCCTAATCAGTCACTCCACCTTATCCCACCCTGCTGAGACTTTCTCTGCCAGTAATCCTGTTCCTCCCTCCCACCCACAGCACACCTACCTGCCACCCCTCAGTTATTACCACCTGAGATGGGGCCACTTCCTGCACCATAGCAATCATCCCTCACATGTACTGCCAAGGCAGATGGAGGTGGAAGAGAGACGGAGGCAGTCAGGTCCCAGAGAGGAAGGTCCAGTGTGGGTGTGGTGGTGGAAGTGACATTTTCCTCCCTGCATGCGGGTTTTTTCCTGGTTTCCTTGGATACCTTCCAAGAGACACGGATGTGTAATGACATCCAGCTTGGACACATGTATGCTCCCACACCCCGCCCGTGGACATCCACCATCCCCTCCGGCCAATCCTTGCATGACCCTGGCTGTTGCTCACCATGCCTATGTGTGGTATCACTGCTGCCAGGGGACCATGGCCCACCCCTCCCTGAGAGAGGAGAACTGTCCCTCAGACACTCTATCCTCTCTCCCCTGGCCAGCCTACAGCAACCTGAGCTTGCTTCTGACTCCAGGTTGCCGGCGTGGTATGAGGTAAGGCATTTGGCACCTCAGCCCTCTGCACCACCGGGCCAGTCTGGTGCCTTTCTTAAGGTGATGGAGACTCTTTCTCACCTGGACTCAACTTGTACTCACCATCCCAGACTCAAGGGTTGAGAGGGGGTCCTGCCAGGTTCACTCCCTCTCCCTCAATGGCCAATGATGTCCTCACAGTGCTCCTCAACTGAGAAGCCACAGACCAGCCAGAAATCCCCCAGCCAATCAAAAGGCTTGCGGGAGTGATGATGCACTAAGGATCAAGTGCAAAGGCAGCCATGGAGACAGCCAGCAGCCAGTCATACTGTCTGACCAAATGGTTGATCGTAAGTAATCAGTCTGCAATGTAAAAAGGAATTTTTGTCTCCCTGACTATCTCAAGGACTTCCCACCATTGTGTTGCATTATACATTAATTACTACGCTTGCTCAGTTTGCATTAATTGAAAATCTCATAGAAACATAGATACATAGACTTTGATGGAGATAAGGACCACTTGGCCCACCCAGTCTGCCCATTTCCCTACCTATTGGATAAGCTGCAGATTCTAGTTAACCAACAGCCTAATTCCTGCAACCCCCCCACTATAATTGCCTTATGTTTGTCCCATGCATGTTTGCATTCCCCCACTGTTTTAGACCCCACAGCCTCTCCAGGAAGGCAGTTCCATGTGTCCACCACTCTCTCCCGTGAAAAAAATTTCCTCACGTTACCCCTGAGTCATCCTCCCCCATCTTTAAATTGTGCCCCCTTGTTCTTACACATCTCAACCTATGTAAATGGTTTAACTGTGGTATAATGTATAATGTTTCTTAACCCATACTGCCAAATATCAGTCTGCTAGATAAGAATTGAAACCTACTCCCTACCTTACAGAGTTTTAACACCTAGTTGTTTATTCACTTTTAAACTGTTTAACCAGTTAATGTGGTTAAATGTGGTAGATAATCAGGCTTGCCAATAAAAGGCAGTCCAGCTTGTCTAATGTCCCCCTGCCGGAAAAGCAAAGGGGGGGGGGATAGGAAAGGGCAGGGGGATGGGATGTCAGAGAGGGTGTCAGACAGGGTCAGATGACTAGGGACAGAAGAGCTTCCCAATTGGTGAAGCGGAGGTGCCAGAGAGGGGGACTGGGAGGTGGGGCCTGTTTGGGCTATGTAAGAGCCTGCAGAGCTTTTGGTCTCCCTCTTTTTGCTGGGATAATGATTCTCAGCACAGTACTGGCAGCTAAGGGTAAGGCACTATACTTTGTAACTAGGCCTTAGGCCAGGTAGGTTCCTTGGTTTTTCATTTCATTGCGAGAATGTACTGGGTTGGTAGTTTATAGAGAAAAAAAAAAAAGAGGGAAGGGAAGAAGAAGAAGGAATGTGGGATAATTAGGGAGGGAAGCTATTCCCAGGTTTTGTACTGGGGGGAGGTTTATGCCTCCCATGTTTGGAATTGGGTTTGAGGACAGTTTGTACATGCAGGGTGAGTTCTTAGACAAAGTTATATGCAGTGAGAATGGGTTATACTGCACAGCAGGACGAGATGTGATATCTGTTGGTGCGAGTAAAGCTCGCTTGTAGTTTTTAAAATAAAAAGTGGAACAAGTTGGGGCATTTGGGCAGGTGGAGGGGAGAGCAGGCGGGCCACGAGGAGCAGGATCGCTGTGCAAGCACAGGAGGTTTCGATTGGGCAGCGACCGCTATAGGAGGGCATTTGGTTTGGCAGCATGGTGCAGTGGAGAAGGGGTGTTTTTGCCTCATGGCCTTCCTCGGTATGTGGGGCAGGGGGCAAGGTGCAAGCATGGGAGGGTTTCAGAAGGGTGGCACCTGCTACAGGATGGCAACCAGGCTGGCAGAAGCTCTTGGTTACTGCATTAAAAAAAAAAAAGAAAAGAAAAGATGTGAATGTTTTGCAGCAGTTGAGCAGGCAGAGGGAGGAGCAGGCATGCCACGAGGAGCAGGGTAATGGTGCGAGCATGGGGGGGTTCAACTGGTGTGGCGCCCACTACAGGAAAGCATCTGGTTTGGCCACTTGGGTCCAGGAAGAAGGGACAAGGTGGTCTGACTTGATACAAGGGGCACAGTCAGAGCTCAAAACATAGAACTGTAGCTCTACATTGAGGGTGCAGATGGCTGCAAAGCAGGAAAAGGTAGTGAGTGAGTGGCTCCGTCGCAGAGTGGGCTGTTGCAAGGAAGGAGTGGCCCTGGAAGGGCATAGGCATCATGGATGGCCCAGGTGACTAGGCAGGGGTCAATTTGTGAGCTTTCAGAACGAGGCAGGGTGCAAAAGGGGTTACATGCCAGATGCTTGTGTGGTGTTTGAAAGTCGTGGGCCAAGCGAGGGAAGGGGCATTAGGGTGAGCAGCATTTTGAGGATGATCTCAGATGCACCAAAGCCGTAGTTCATTGTGGAGTGATGGTTTTGGGCCTGGTAGGCTTTTGGGTTTCTAGAGGGAGAGGCCTGACACTGTCGCCAAGTTTGCTCTGGCCCTGCCGGTTGATTTGCTTATGCGGCGGTGAGCAGGAGTCAGTTGGGGGACAGTCTCAGCAGGTGGCATGGGCCACGGGGGTTGCAGGCTGCGCACCAAGTACCGCAGAGGGGGGCCTAGGGAGCCGGATGGTGGCTGGCTAACAGAGTGTGTCAGCGCACTGGCGCTTAAAAGGTTTCCATAGTGGGGGGGGTCCCCAGCTGTAGACAGAACAGTCAGGGGGTGTTTCTGGTATGTTGCACAGTGCCTAGCAGTGGCTTGAAGTGGTGCAGTGGACGAAATCACTCAGGGCAAGCCATCACAAGGCGAGGTGACCATGAGGTGGCACCAGAAGGGCAATGTCAGCCAGAGGCAGTGTGTATATGGGAAGAGCGGTCCAGGCCGAGGACCATTGGGGAAGGGGGGGTTCAGACAGCTCCACAGATGGAGAGAACTTCTGTGAACCAGTCCAGATATTGGGGACCTGGGAAGATTGTTCTCAGTAGATAGAAGGTACTGCACTCCATGATATTTAACTTGGCTATGTATTCACTAGGGGGGTGCTACGTGTTCACATGGGGGGGGGTAACTTGGAAATACATTAGGCAGACCGTTAGTTATATCCACAAAGGTATGGTCTGCTGTCATATTTAGGGGATACTTTCTGGAATGTATACTGTTTATGCAGGCTTTGGTACCATTCAGCACGAGCATTTGAGTGATGGTAGCACCACAGGGGGACATTCCTTGAGACAGTTAAAGCAGGCTAGTATAGGCTGCAGGGCCCAGATGGCATGGCGCCGGCCCTGGTTAGTGGTCAGTAGGTCATATGGGCAGCAGGTCTAGCCAACCGGTAGAGATGAGGTCTCTTTTTATTTATTTTTATTTATTTAGTTTTTGTTGACCGGGTAAGTGCACTAGACAAATCCTGCCTATTTTCAGGCACGACCTGGGGGAGGGGGATACAGATGAATGCTTACTGACCTTGAACCAGATTAAGCTGTTGGTGGTATTTTTTTTAGTTTATTTTTTAAAGTACTAATGGAAGGGGGTGCTGGTACAGATGAGTTGCACAACGGAGACATACCAGGGTGGGCTGTGTCAGGCGGTGCACTCACAAAAATAAAAACAAAACAAAAAAAAAAAAATAAATACATAATATAAAAAATAAAAAATAAAAATCATAAGGAAGCATGCCGGTTATTTGAGGTTGACGCAGCTTTATTGATTTGTGTTAGCTCTGGGGTAACCGGGAAGGCCCACTAGGCACAAGTGCCTGTTTTCAGGGGCGATTGGGAGCACGAGGTGGGTGGGTGATTTGCTGGGGGTCACACATTGTGTGAGTGGAGGTTGTGAGAAGCAGACTCTGGTTTGGTTTGCTGGATGTACCAAGATCGTTGGTGCCTCTTTCCTCTAGCCTCTAGGCTATACTACAGCTAAAGGGGCTGAGCTGTAAAGGGTGCACAGGGGGCTCATGGGAAGGTTTTGCCTTTGTCCTCCCTCTGAACTGGGATGGGGGATTCCCCTGAAGCCCCCTGCTGCATACGTAATAGATCTGAAGCAATGCTGCGGTGGGGGGATGTTACAAGAAACACATTGAAGGGGAAGAGGCCAAAGCTAAAACAATGGATGACTTCCTAGGGCTGAGGGTAGTTTTGAATGGTTGTCAAAGGTAACAAAGCGGGTTTATTAAAAAAAAAAGAAGAAAGCAAAATGTGTGTGTGGATGGGGGGCGTTGTCCCAGTGCTGGTACTGAGGTGAGTTGGTTGGGGTGGGGGAGTTGGAAAGGGTGAGACATATACCCTAGATTAAATGGGAGGAACACAAAATCCTTTCCTGTGGATCAACCAAAGATGGAATGAGGTGGCGGCTGGGAGTGCAGCTCTGGGGGTGGGGGTGGGGGGTTCAAGCAGGGCAGAAAAGTGGCAAATTTGAACCAGGGAATTTTTTTTCCAGTGGGGGCATAGTAAGGACAAGGGGAGTGTTGGGGATTTCAATCTGTGATGAGTACTAACGGTCAACCAGAGCAATTTCTCCAGAGGGGCAAAGTAGGGGAGGATGGAGCACCCAAGCAATGTCAGGGCAGGTTTATGAGGCTTAAGGGGTTTTTCAACTGTTGGCAGCTGGGGGGATCTGGTCCCCAATCCAATGTGGACAGGATCTGGTCAGAAAGCACAAGTTCGGGGGCACTGGGGAGGAGCACATACATGGCTAGGCAGCCCGGTCTGAGCTCCAAGGTCAAGCAGGCCAGCAGTACGCAGGCTAGGAAAAGGGAACAAACCAGTGACACCCACTGGACATGGCTGGGGCATATTTTGCCATATCTAATTAACAGGTAGCGGGCAAGAAAATCTGTGAGCAATGATTGTCAGAGATGGCAGGGGAATCCACTTGGGGAGGTTGTAGCCCTGAAGTGGGAGATGGGGTAGGGCGCAGAGAGATGTCCCGGAGGGTACCCGGGAACCTCGGTCACACCAGCAAGGTCTGGAGGGGCTGGGGAAGGGGCAGGTGTAGGAAGGCTTAATCCAGCTAGGAGGGATTTTCAGGAGGCAATATAGTCTCAAGAAGTAATTTCAGGAAGCGATGTGGTACAGAGGTCGGGGAACCAGAGAGGCATGGCCTGAAAGGCGGCTGGCACTGGGTTTGGAAGCTCACAGTCCCCTCGTGCACCGGTGCACCCTCAAGTGAGGCCCTTAGTTAATAGAGATCCCCCCAAAGCCAGCCCTGGGAGGTATGCCCAGTGTGGATGGAAGGGTTGGCATGAGTGAGGAGTAGGCCCTATGACCCCATGGGGGCAGAGCCTTGGGGGAGGTGAGGGCACAGAGATGAGGTAGGGAATTAGGCTATGGGAGTCCACCCACCATGTTGTTTCATGGCAGTGAAAGCATGCTGAGGGAGGGACACAGGCCAACAGAGAGTGGGAAGGCCAGGGTAGGAAGTGGCAGATTATACAAGGTGGGGCTCAGAGGCAGGAAGGGGGGTGCACCTGGGAGGAGCCCTGCAGGTTCCTCTGTGAACGGGGCCTTGATGGGGACTACCCAGCCCAGGAGGGGGCGGAGGAATCGGCTCGGGGGGGGGGGGGAGGATCTTTGAACCGTGAGCTAGGCAAGCCCAAAGGCCTGGGGTGCCCCCCCCCGGGAAGGTTGACTGATCCCAATGGGGATATCCAGGATCCAGAAGGAGTGAGAGTGTACCAGCCAGCCAGTCTGGGCCAAGAATGAGGATTCGGTGGGTAGGACAGCTGAGCAACAGCAGACAGGAGTGACTGAGACCCAGGCTGGGGAGCCATGGGGGCTGAACAGGGAAGCACACCAGTAGTGGGGTCCCAACAGCATGAGGCTTTCAGAGCAGCAGAGCAAGGGCAAGCATGGAAGCTAGGGCAGTGGCAAGCTATGGCAATCATACCTCGGGGGCCATGAGAACAGCCTCAAGGGGAGTAAGAGGGGTGTGTGGTGCATGGGGTCCCGAATAAAGGAAGGAAAATGGACAACCTGGCCAGTGGCACGAGGGCTACAAGGGAGGGGCAGGATATGGTTCTGGAAGGTTCCTAAGCCCCGGTGGTAGGGGCAAGTTCGATCAATGAGCTGTAACCCAGGACAGGATGAAGAAGGGCTACGGAGCTGGATAGTTGTGGATGGGGGACAGAACAAAGAGCCCTGGCCACCTCGGGGGCCCAGTGACAGGCTTACAAGGGCAGGGGGATAACCATGAGAGGGCTGCAAGGGTATGGCCAGGAGAGCGGTGGGCTGCTGCAAGGGACATGGATGATGGGTAAGAAGAAGAATGGAAGGCAACACATTTTGGTTAGGGGGGTCTAGAATGGCCCAGCACAGGAACTGCTGAAGGAGGTGGGGCAGGTGCAAAAAGCAGGGTCACCCTGCCAGGGCCTGGAAAGGAGGAGGGGCATTCTGGAACAGGGGTGTGACCACCCCAGGAGGGGCCGACACAGGGGCACAAGGGAGAGTCCGTCCAAAAGAGTGCAAAGCAGGCAGGATGTTAGGTGGCTGGGGCTATGGGGGGTCATGGAAGGGCAGGCCCAAGGAGCCACAAAGGAGGCACTGGGGGCCAAGGGCCAATTGCAGGGGATTCATGCTTTTCCCCACATCAGGGAGAGGCAGCAGCTGCAACAGGCAGGGGGCCCAGGGGGGCTTGGCCTCAACCACAGCAGTGCGAGGATACAACATCGGAGGCATGTGGGGGCCTGCCCTCACCCCGGCGGGCTCGGCAAGGACATGATGGGTGTACCTGCATGCATGGCCAACCCCATAGTGGGGCTCCTAGGGGGAGGTGTGCCCCTGGGTGGAAGAGGGCAGGCAGCAACAGACTAGGTGGCACTGTGCAAGGCTGATTAGAAGGTCTGGGGGTCCAGGCGCATCCCAAGGACATGTGTAGGGGTAGGGGATCCCTACAAGAGAGATAGGGCAGGCCCAGCATGGGGCAAGTGCCCCTACTGAGGGCTGCAGGAGCTGTGGGGGTAGGGGTGCTAAGAAAGAGGGAAGGACCAGGTTTTTTCCTAGCCCGCAAGGGGGGAGCCCCATCATCCTTCACAAGCTGGAGGTGGGTCAGTGATTCTTCTGAATCAATATGCATCAAATTATTTTTGGGCAACGCCAAGCCCTTGAATGTAGGCTACAACTATAGCCTCCCCATAGCAAGCCTGCTTTGGAGAACCTGCTGGGCTGTCTCAGAGAATAAGAGTTTGATAACGTAATTTTTTAGGGGATTTTAACCTTAACTGGTCAGACAAGGGTGACTGTACCTTTAATAATGCTCTAAATTATGCTAACCTACACCAAATAATTAATGAACCTACAAGATTAAATACCAAAGCAGGGAGCCACTCCCTAATAAACTGGGTCCTGATCAGCAGAACACATCAAATATAAGCAGCTGGACCACTCTTCGGTGTACTGCATTTGGCAAAATAATTTCCATAAGCCCCCGCCGAATTATAATTATCAGAATTTACTCAGGTTTGGATAGCAATGTTTTTCTCAAAGACCTCATGCTGGTGGACTGGGAAAGTTTTGGCTATTTTGGGGATGTTAACCTCTCCCCTGACTTCCTAACACATAACTTTGCTAATGTCATAAATAAGAATGCCCCCTTTGTTCAAAGAAGGGTCAAACGCACATGCTCCAAATGGTTAACCCCTCCCTCTGCAACCTTATGAATAAGAGGGACTGAGCCTGGCAGCTGTTTCTCAGAAACTTATGTAAATTCACCTTGAAGAAGGCCAAGATCACCTACCTAAAGGGTCTTCAAGCCAACAACTTAAATAATCCCAAATGTTTCTGGACACAAGTTAATTTTCTCCTCAAGAGAAGAACCAGTGCACTAAACTGAGAAATTCTCCACAATGCAAAAATAATTGGCGACCCTAAACAAATTGCTGAACTTGCTTTCAACGCTTTCTTCACTGATGTGGATGCTTACAAGGGGCCCTTCTGTAGAACCCCAGCCTAATTCTCATAGCCCACCAAATCACCAAAATTTCCACTTTTGACTAGTCTCCAAAAAGAGATCCTTGACTTCCCCCTAAGAGTTAAAGCAGACAAATCAGCAGGCCATAATAATGTTGAGCCTCAGCTCCTAAAATGTGCTGCCCCAGTCATTGACCCTCCTTTGGCTGCCATCTGTAACCCATCCCTGTTTAAAGGCACAGTTTCCATAAAATGGAAGGCAGCACACATGGTTGCGGTGCACAGAGGAGAAGCCAGGTAACTGCAAATTATTACCCCATCTCATTACTCTACAACCTGGCAAAGATCCAAGAGAGGCTTGTGTATTACCAACTATTGGCATACACAGAGACCCATTCACTGCTCACAGACATTCAGCATGAGTTCTGTAAACACTGTGTTACTGATTCAGCAGCAGTATGGTTCACCTCTGGCATTTTACATGATCTAGACCATGATAACCATCTAGGGGCTATAATCATTGACTTGACAAAGACTTTTGATTTAGTGAATCGCAGTCTGCTACTTTCTAGGTTAAGGAGGCTAAGTCTAGACCAACTCTCTTGCCAGTGGTTTAGAAGCTACTTCATCAGGCAAAAGCAGTCAGTTAAGTGGGGGACATGCCTCTCCTCAAAGCATGAGATCTCAGATGGGGTCCCCCAATACCCCATCCTGGAGTTTATACTCTTTTCACTGTTTGTTAATGAGCTCCCTTCAAACCGTGGTGATGCCAAAGTTCTCCTACATGCAGACAACATTGTTTTATACTGATCCAGCCAAGACTTGAGCACTGTAAAAACTGAACTATATAATGACTTCTATAAACTTGAATCCTAATTTGTATCCAATTGATTTCTCTTCAATGGTAAAGAAAAAAACCCTAAAGCCATGCTGTTTGGATCCGAAAAGCTGGTCCCAACCAAAGTGAACTCTTGCAGATTGTCACCTCCTTGGGTACATGGCTAGAGGTAGTAAACACTATAAAATATCTTGGCATTTGGCTTGACCAGGACCTTTCCTTTAAGACCCATACCGAACATGTCTGTAAGCTACTTACTCAAAAGCTGAGGCTGCTCTATAGTTTCAAGCCCTACCTAATTAATGAAGCATGGCAATCTGTAGCCAAGACCGTATGGGGCCCCAATCCTGTCCTCCCTGAAGGGTGCAGAGCTAACTAAACTAAAAACTCTGTACCACAGAATTGTCAGGTTTGTGTCTGGAGCACGGAATAGAGATCACCACTGTGATGTGCTTACCTCCCTTTACTGGCCCCCACTTGAAGAATGCCTCCACTATACAACCCTTTGTCTGGCCTACAAGATGTTAAAGGGCTGCTTTCCTAGAATTGAAGGCATACTGTCCTGGAAGGCCACGAGAGAAGGCATTTGCATTCCTCTTCACAATCCTGTTTGATGTCCATAGAACATGACCCTCTTACTACCAGCAGTCTTTTCTTACTGAGTGCCCCAACTCAGGTATGAGCTTCCAGTCCCTATCCAGGAAAGACATACTCTATCAGTCCTTCAAGGGACAACTCAAAGGGTGCTCCCCTAAACACTGCTGAATCTGCTTCTGGTGAGTCAGTATTAGCCTATGCTAAGTCAAACAGCCTCTACATCCTCAAATCTAACGTGATGTACTGTATATTGCATATACTGAAACTGCATGGCTGCACTTTGTTCTATCGAACTGTATGTAAACAACGTTATTCTTCTTCAAAGTGAAAACTGTTGTACAAATTGTAACTACCATTGTTCTTGTTGTCTGTATTGTACTGTACCTGATGTTGTATCATATGAATTCCACTTACTGTATGCAACTTATCCTTGGTCGCTCCTGAAAAAGGGACACAAGTCTCAGCAAGCCTACCCAATTACCAAAATCTAAAAAATAATTAAAATAAACATTATCATAGTAGATGACAAGTGACTTGTGATCACAATTACCAGCATGGGACATGGTGGCTGCTAATGCAGGGACTTTGCTTTTCAAAGTCTCTGAATCTTATATATCTCTTGCTGATCTAAACTCAGTTCCCTGCAGCTCAGGTCATGCAATACCCGTACATAGCTAAGAGTAATTTGAGAAGGCTAGTTGTCTTTTCTCAAAAGACGAATGGTCAAATTGGCATTGAAGAAAAATGGCCATCTGACCCTAGTCCTTTCAAAGTCATAACTATAGTGTACCGGCTTAGTGGTATAATGTTATAATAACTGGGGAGTGTTTTTTCCATAGGAAACCTGGGTTATAATTTGCCGTTATAACCTGCTGGTTATAATGGTGAACAGGAGCCAGGTTTCCAATGCTCCACACATGCACCTACCTCCACTCTCTTCTCTTCACTTATGGGGCTCTGGACACTTTTCCTGGACACCACCAGTATCACACGGTGGTAAGTGGAAAAAAAAAGAAAAATTGCATCTTAGCTGTTTACTTTGCTCACACACTCACTAACCTTAAAAAAGAAAAAAGGCTCTGGCAGTCGCTCGGCCACAGACCGCGAACTGCGAGTCATCTATACCGGAGTGGCTGTTTCATTTTATATGATTGCTGCTGTGGTGAGAAAATGCTTTCGACGAATTATATAAAATAAAAAAATGGGGTTGTGTGTTTAACTTGAGATTTTACACACACTCCTGGGAGTTGAATTCTTAAATAAACCCCTTGAGCTTCGCTCTCTGGGTTTATGTAGCATCCAACACCTCAGGGTGTGTGTAAAATCTCGTTAAACACACCACCCCATGCATTATTTTAAAAGTTATTTAGAGTTAACCAGTAACTCTTCAGTGAAGCAAACATTTCACCACAGAATGATTAAGTACACAAAACCTATTTTATTTATAGAACAACACAGTTCAGCCAGCTGCACTGAATGCTTTTTATTCCCTTCTCCCGCTCTACATTTGTGTACATTAACATTGCAAAATGCTATGTTGAGCTACTTGTTAGGGTTGCAGCATCAAGCTCCAAGAGAAAAGAAATGCAATGTCAGGATAAAGAGCCTCCTGTATCTTGATGATTGTGTAGTGAGGCATTCCTGGGATTTGATAATTGCTCAAAGAAGCTTTTGTATTACCATAACTTTGGCACATCCATTTAGGGGAAGATAAAGTACTCACAAACCAACAAATCCTTGTGTTATGATTAGAGGAGGGTACCAAGTGGTGCTGAGCAACAATTCCACTTCTGGCAGAATTCTGGAGAATTTCAGAAATTGACGTTAATTCTGCAGAATTTCATCTGAAGTGGAACTCCAAAATTTAGTAAGTGGAATGTTAGTCATGGGATCATATTCTGCAGTATATGTAAACTGCCAGTACATTTTTTGCAAATCACAGAATATACCACAAATTACTTACTCTGTGTAACATTGTACTGTGGTCTACATAGAAATACTAACATACTAACATACTAAAATGCCAGCAGAATAGGCCTAACGGTCTTTCGTGTCTGCTCGTTTGGTCAGCCCCAACCCTGGGTGCTGACCTTGCTGTCCCCCTGGCCTTCTCTGGCTTCTCCCTTCCCAGTTCCGGATATTCTTGCTGCATTGCATTTTGCTTCCAGAACCCTTCCCCTGTACCTGTCCCACCCCTCTTGAACCCTCCACTGTCTCTGCCTCCACCAGCCCCCTAGGTAGTGCATTCCATGGCTCCACCACCCTCTCTGTGAAGTAGCACCTCCTCCTTTCTCCCCTGAATCTTCCCCCTCCAGCTTCCACCATGCCCTCTAGTGGCCCCTTCCTCCTTCCTTTGAAGCACCCCTGACTGTTCCTCCCCATTTACCCTCTTCATGTACCTGAGAGACTCTATCATGTCCCCCGGTCCCTTCTCTCTTCCAATGTGTACATATTTAGCTCTTGAGCCTCTCCTCATAGGTCCTGTCCCAAGCCCCAAATCATTTTGGTTGCCCTCTCTCTGGATCCTTCCAGGAGGTTAATGTCCCTCTTTAAGTGTGGCCTCCAAAACTGCACGCAGTACTCCAGGTGGCCTCACCAAGCAGTTATACAGAGGGAGTATCACTTCCTCCTTCTGGAGGTGATCCCTAGTGATGCATCCCAGCATCCTGTTGGCCTTGGCTGCTGCCCTCCTACAAGTCTCAGAGTTGTTCATCTTGACATCCACCACCACCCCCAGGTCCCTCTAAGCCATTGAGACTTGTAGTTTTTTCCCCCCCAGGGTGTACACTTGGCCTGGGTTTCTGGCCCCCAGGTGGAGTACCTTGCATTTCCCTGCATTGAACCTCAGCTTCCACTTTCTAGACCATCTTTCCAGAGCCTCCAGGTCCCCCTGCAGGGCCACCCTCCCCTCCTCCCCATCCACCACCGCCCCCAGTTTCGAGTCATCTGCAAAGAGAAATGCTTTTCAGAATTCCACAGAATTAGAAAAGAAATTATGAAAAGCATTTTGGAAGTGGAATTGCCTTTCTGCATGAATTTCGCTGGTGGAATTCCGCATTACACATAGTTCTAGTGTCCAGATTAGGGTGACGACAATGTTGCTTTTAGTGCTGGTTCAAATGCTAGGGACACCACATCACACATTCTTAAAGGTTTGGGAGATTTGTTTTTTTTAAATTTATTTCCCCAGGGTAGTCATTCTGAGCTGCAGCATCTCATTCAGGTGGTGCCCTGCTTCTATCCATTTCTGCAGCTGGGTGGACTGGAGCACTGAGAGGTTTTATGACTTGTCCATGGTCACACAGTGAGTTTTTGGCTCTAGTAGGGTTTCATTCCTAATAGCAATGTTCTAGAGATGTTATGAAGTTGTTCCTTGCTGGCAAAGATGTGATAAAGTGAAGTACATTGCCCTACACAAAGACATGAAATGATTGTAGAGTACCAATCCACTTTTGGGGCATACTGCACTTGATGAATCTATACAAGGTGTTTTGTTAGTGAAGTGTGCTTCAATGGACTTCATGAAGGTTAAATAAATAGCTAGGCAGGTAACATGGTCTGCAAATGTTGGATCACATAGTTGTGTTACAGCAGGAAGAACAGGAATATAACCGTGTGACAGTGTGCAGTCCAACCCTGTTATGGGAAGGAAGGAAGGAGTAGGATACGTCTCCACTATGCTGTGAAGTACATCAGACGAAACCAGAAACATTCTTGATTTAGTGCATCTATTTTATGATAGCTTTTATTGTGAGTTTTTTAAAATAATTTAAGGTCAGAATATTAATTGTAATTTTAGTACGTTGGTTCTTAAGGATTTGGAGCAATTAAAAAAACACAACAAATTCTAGTTTGGGGCACAAAGGTTGTGAAAAGGATATTGCAGCAGTTCTTTATTTATTTCAAACATTTTACCAGCAAGTGCATATTGAATTAAGAACAGTTCATTTCCAGATGTGTCTTGGGGAGGAGCAAAAGGGAAAAGTGCAAGACAATAATACAATCAACTAATGATAATGTAACCGAGCAGTAGTAGAAGTCAATCTATACAATCAGTTCATTAGTGGGTCTCAAGTGAGTGGAAAGAAACATGTCAGCAATGGGATAAACATACTGTTGTACAGGTGTGCAGCAGGATCATATATAAATACATATAATATAAAATGCAGTGCGTTATGTGGAGAGTGCAGAGCTGTAAATTATTCAGAATAGTTGCAAACATAAGATTTGTTGTGATTATCGATTAAAGTAATTAAAATCTATTTTCAAGACTTAAAATTCCAGGAATTGCACTGGTGACTTGGTGTAATTTCTGGATTTTACCAGGATTCTACTGTCATTCTTTTATTATGTGTATAAATAATCAGAATAAAAGAAGACTTAATATACACAGCATTAAATAAAACAAATTGAAAATGGTACAGGAAGACATTTTCAGAAAACTACAAGTTCTGTAGATTTGTTGATTTGGTATAAATAGTGAAATTGCATGAAAGCCTTTGTTTTAACCTGTATACAGGCAGTCGGAGATTTTGGAATTTTACCAGGTTTCCTGGTAAAAACCCCAAAGCAGTGTCCTCGATCATAGAGAAGGACATTCAGGTCAAAAGAAGGCGCAGAACAGGTAAGAAGTGGATGGCTGGCCCAGAGCTGGGAGAACCTAAAGGTAAAATGAACCACAGTTAGAGAGATTCAAGCACTCCTCGCCGGTCTCTCCCACCATACGAGGCGGGCCATGACAACCTCGAGCCAAAGCTGCTTAGCTTGGGGGTGCCCCTCCTTGCCTGGCCTGTCACTCATATATTCAACTCTTCCCTTATCTCGGGACTCATACCTGACGTATGGAAAGTGGCCAAGGTTGTCCCAGTTTACAAACATGATGACCCCAAAGAGATGAAAAACTATTGCCCCATTGCCATACTCTCTGCTACCTGTAAGCTCCTTGAAAAGGCAGTGGCTGCACAAATTTCCCATTACTTTCAGGAGTACGTAGTTCTTTCCCTTGCACAACATGGTTTCAGGAAGGGGCACAGTATGGCGACTGCACTTGCCATGGTCACTTCTGAGGTCAGATCCGTGACAGACCAAGGTAAACTGACTGGAGCAATCTTCGTTGACCTCTCAAAGGCCTTCGATCGGGTTGACCATAATCTTCTCCACTCCACTGTACACTCGCTCGGATTCTCCCCCCGAGCCCTTGCATGGTTCTCCAACTACCTTGGGGGAAGACAGCAATACATCAGCTTCAACCGTGCCCTCTCGGCCCTTTCCCCAGATAGCTGTGGGGTCTCCCAGGGGTCTGTCCTTGGTCCCATACTATTTTCCCTCTTCATAAATGAACTGCCCTCCGTTGCATCCTACGAGCATACTACACTATATGCGGATGACCTCATAGTACTGTCTAGTTCCCAGGACATTACTATCATCAATTCCCGACTTAATTCAGACTTCGCTCCTATCCAGAACTGGCTTACGGGACACAAGCTCACCATAAACTTGGACAAGACCCAAGCCATGATCTTCAGATCAGTGGCCAAAACTGCTTCCTGCTCTACTCCTCTAGCTATCCTTGGAGCTAATGGCTCCCTCCTGCCAGTCATTGACTCCGCAAGTACCTAGGTGTCATCCTTAATCCTCAACTGGATCTTACCGAGCATCTTCAGAACATTTGTAAAGCCATGAACAGCAAGCTTGGACTTGCCTACAGAAATAAGGATTGCCTCATTCTGCCTGCTCAGCTCGCCATAGCCAGGGGGATTCTCCTTCCCACGCTCTGCTATGGGCTTGTAGCCTTTGCACCAGTTCCGAACTCCAGCCTAGCAAAATGGGATACTGTATATAACATTTGTCTCTTCGCACTCTCTGCACCTCACCTTATGCATCGCTGTGAGCACTACTCTAGACTGGAGTGGCTCCCCCCTGAGAAACACTGAGCCTTTGTCCTCAGCAACTTCGTGGATTATATAGTTAGAACAGCTACACCCTCTGCTCTTGTCCTACCCCTCAAACATGGAACCTCTGCCTACCACTTAAGGTCTAGTGCTGCCCAGGTCCACCTGGTCCCAAGGACATGCTCCCTCACTGGTGACCGGGCCTTCTACGTCTATTAGCCCAGACTATGGAACTCCCTTCCTGCCCTAGTTCGTGCCTCCCCCACCTACCCCTGCTTCAAATCATCCCTATGGAACTTACTCAAAGCAGCTTCTACTTGTCTATGTGCCGTATAGACCCAGAGTAGCCTCTCCCTCACCCCGACCTCTCTCCACCCTGGGAGATGGTGTGCTGACTCACCGGCCACTGTTACTCTCTGTTGAAATCCCTGCCTTAAGCACTTTCTACCTGTCCTCTGGAGAGGCACTCCCTGAAATATTAGCACCCACTTTAGCTGAACTTTGATGCCCCAACTCTCCCATGTTATTCCCTCAGGTCATGCAAATGTATGTCTGTACTTTCTTTTTCGTGGAATGTTGACACCGCCACTTTGTCTCCTGCTGTTTTCAACCTCTTCAACACTATTATGCATCTTGCTGACATACTGCCAACTCTCTGCCTTGATGTTACCTGTTGATTTTTACTTCTCCATGCTGATGTACTGCCTATCTTACTGTATAATGCCATGTGTACTGTTTGCTGTCCCACCCACTAGTATGTGGGCCTGTATGTTACCCTGACTCTGTATTTTGTTTCTCATGTACTCTGGAACCACTTGTTTGTTGGCCTGTATGATCCCTGACAATGTATAATGTATCACATGTACTCTGTAACCTCCCGGGTTGCACCTGAAAATAGGCACTTGTTGTCTAGTGTGCTTACCTGGTTAACAAAAACAAACAAATAAATAAATAAATAAAAGCAGATTGACCCACACATGTTTTTATGCTAGGAAGAGTGAAAGAATGTCTGAGTTAAGGCAGGAGTGTGGGGAGTCAGGTAGACAGGTAATTAAGGAGCTGAGATAGATAGGTAACAAGGGTTCCAAACCATAACTTTAACATAAATGAAGCACAGTGGGCAAGCAGTCTACCCTCAAGAGATGGGAGTGAGAATGAGGTGTACAGGAAGCAGTGATGAGGGCAGGAGGGCAGTTAAGGGTAAAGAGACAGAAGGCATTAAAAAGGGGATCCAGTCTAGTAAAGGTGGACTTGGGTGCAGCACAATATGCTATATCACGGTAATCAAAAATTGGGAAGACTATCTTAATGATGATCTCATGCCAGGCAAGGAGTAGGATGTAGGCTTTGTTCCTGTACAGCACTCCCAGTTTGAGGTGGACTATCTTCTGAATGGCATCCATGTGACAGGAGATATTGAGGTAGTGGTCTAGCCAAACTCTGAGGTACTTGACATAGGTGACCTCCTCCAGTGCTTCACCATCAATGGCAGTGACGTGAAGACATCTGTAGACAGGGATTTGGACAGATGCTGCCTTGTGCCAAAGGTTGCTGAGACCATTTTTCTGGAATTAATAATAAGCCGGTTAAAGTGAAAACAGAATTAGATATGGGTAAAATTACTCTCTAGACAAACCGCCAAATCAGAGGCAGATGGCTCTGAGGCAAAATGTTATGTCATCTGCACACATATATACATTTGAGGGGATACATGCTTAGGTGAAGCCATTTAGGAAAACCGAGAACAGGAAAGAACCATGGACAGTGTCTTGGGGGACACTTGTTTTGATAAAGAGTAGAGGGAAGAGGAAATCTCCTATGTGGACTACTTCTGAACTGCACACTAGGTATAAGCCAAACCATTTAGTTGCCAGGTCACATAGTCCAGTACTTTTATGTCTGTCCAGGAGAATACTCAACTATATCTGAATGCTCAGTCTTGTTCATACCTTCAGTGTGCAAAAGGCTGGGGTCATGTCCCCTCTCAGCCTTTTCTCCAGAATGCACATGTTGACTGCCTGTAGTCTCTCCTTGTGTTTTTGCACCCATACCAGGTGTGGGCAAAGTTACCAAAATTCACTTTGTGAATAAATTCACAAATTTGTGGAACTTTGATTTGCCTATGACCACAGTTTGTTTATTTTTTTGCACCCTTTGAATGGCCAACATTTGTGTGCTGAACCTATGCGAATTGCCAATTTGCTGGCAAATTAGGCAATTCATACTGTTTTCTGTGGACAAAACCGACACTACGCTGGTGCAAAATACATAGACTGTGGTTCTCTAAAAGCATAAACTCCCTCCCCCAACCACTGTGCTGTAATTCCACCCCCTCTCACCTCCAAAATACCTTCATTTCAAAACTCCCCTGTAATTCCCTCTGCTAGCGTTCTCCTCTCTCCTCTCCCCCTACTGCCCAGGCAAATTTATTGTTAATACTACTGTACTGTACATATATATATATATCTATATATATATATATATATACCCTTCCCCCACCTGTGCTCCAAAACACACTCCTCCTAAGCAATCCGACAATATTATTTCACATAATAAGACCCCCACACAACCATGTTCTGGCCCCCCACTCCCCACTCCCCATCATTACCCAGTAAAATTAACTTTTATACAATCCTGCAACAAAGAAACTGTCCCCTGGTGCAGAGCATCTGCTCTGTTAAGTGTCTGTCTCTATAATAGCATGAATGAATGGTGATATCTTAGCTCCTAGTAAAACCTGATTGGCTGAAATTCAACTGGGAAGGAAGGGGACTTATGCCCGACTAGAGAGCTTTAAAAAAATATACTAGCTAAACTGGAGCACCTGCCATGATATTCATGAAGCTTTGTGGATTGCAAATTTCCCAAATTTGTGCCAACTTTACCAGCAAATAAAAGCTTACAACACTCCTACCATATGCCACTGATGATTTTAATGGACAACATTGCACCTTCACAGCTGCCTCTGTGTCCCTATTGTATTGAAGAGACCAGAACTGCATGCAGTACTCTAGCCGAACTTTTTTGGTGTTTCATCTAGGCGTATGGAACTCACTGTTCGACAAATTTACCATTTGGAAAAAACATTACTCACTATGTGGTAACTCTCGTGTGCTAATACCTGGATTGTCTCGAGCACTCCAGGTAAGGCATGACCACAGCCTTCTGCAATAGCAGGATTACTTTCACTGCCCTGCTGGTCCCCCCCCTCCCCCCGATGTACCCCAGCACCCTGCTGGCCCATTTGACAGCAATCATTCACTGCTTGCTCTGCTTCAGCCTTTTGACTATTAGGAACCCAGATCCTTTTCTTCTTTGACTGCAGCAAGAGGAGTACCTCACACAGTGTATAGCCCCTACCTCTGTTCCCACTCCCAAAGTGCAGCACCATCTAGTTAGCTAAACTGAAACTGAAGCTCAAGGAGTCAATCAAATCACCCAGTTAGGTCAGGTTCCCCTAATGTTTGTCCCCATCCTCAATGGAGTCTACTACACTGGACAACTTAGTTTCATCCATGAACTTAAGCATCCCTCTGGTCACCCCAGCTTCCAGAGCATGATGAAGATGCAAAAGGCAGAGGGCCTAGCAATGAACCCTGAGTGCTGCTACTGACTACTCCTCACCACTAGGTGTAGTACTCATCCACCACCACACTCCGCATCCTGTTCCCAAGCCAAAAGGTGATCCACTTTATGAATGTTTCAGGTATACTGCACTGGTTTACACTGTCCAGAGGCTTGTCATGCAACACAGCATCAAACAGCTTTCTGAGGTCCAAATAGACTATGTACATGCCACTACCCCTATCTAACTCCCTGGTCACCACCACAAAGATGATCAGGTTCATTTGGAATGAGCTGGCCCTCTAAAAGCCATGCTGAGAGAGGGAAATAACCTAGGCTTTAATCAAGTTCTCCATTGTTCTGCCCTTGATCATATCTTCCAGGACTTGAAGATGGAAGCCACTTTCCAGCTCTCTCTCTCACCATACCTGTCTGGACAGAGACTTGAAAGATTACAGCAAGTGAAACAACCAACTGTTCTCTTAGTTTCCCTGTGATCCTGGGGTGTATCTCATCCACCACTTGAGACACACCTAAGTTGATATTTGCTAGGTAGTCAGCTACCAGGTCATGCATGGTGCCCACTGGTTACACTGTGGCTACATCTGATACTGTATGTCCTCTCAATGAGCTTCCTTTCCCTATCAGTGA
Source organism: Neoceratodus forsteri (assembly GCA_016271365.2). Taxonomy (NCBI): domain Eukaryota; kingdom Metazoa; phylum Chordata; order Ceratodontiformes; family Ceratodontidae; genus Neoceratodus; species Neoceratodus forsteri. The sequence goes on along the minus strand of JADMNL010000027.1, from coordinate 53,271,234 downwards.
CCCTTTGGTGAACACCGAAGTGAAGGATCTGTTAAGCATCTCATCCGTCACTTCTGGTTCTCACAGGCTTCTCCCCCTATGCCTGCTTTCAGGGGACCAGTCCTCTCCTTCGTCATCCACCTTCCATTATTTTATCGGAAAAAAGCTTTGGTGTTGTCTGCAGTTTCTGTCACTATCATGGCTTCTAGCCCTTCCAAAGCTTTTCAAATTCTAAAATGTACATTTTATCTTGGTTCCTATTTTCAGCATGCATGTAATCTAACCATTTTGCCTTTAAAGTAAGGAATAACACACAACAAAGAGAACACTGATTCCTTGATAATCATAACCTGTGGTTGGGTTGTAAGGCATGAGGCATAGCCAAGTGCCTTCAACCACCCAGAAGTGCAGTTATTACAGCTCATAAAATCCTCTGGAGTGTGTTCTAGCACTTACAATGCATGAGAGGTCCTTTTCCCCATTGGGAAAGTGCAGTGTTGCAAACCCATACTGTATATACATATGGATTCATCAATTATGACATCATTATTCCATAATGCCACATCAAAATCAATTATGACATCATCAGTTCAGGAGTTGTTCTACCAAATATGACATTATCAATTGACAGTTTTATCATTCCTATATCATGCTCAAAACCAAGCTTGAGTTTTCTCAATATTTTTGGTCCCCAAACACAGCATGAGAACAAGGGATCATGTTTAAGAAGTGTGTCTTCCAGTTCTTCCAGTTACAGTCTTTTATTTTGATTTTCCAGTGCTGTTGACCTATTTTATATACTGTAGTATTGTTTAATGTACATACTGTAGGTTAATTGTATTTATTGAACCTGTTTTTTTTTGCATTTATGTATGAGTTGAAAGATTTTACAAACCAAATAAAAACTGTTACTTTCCTGCCTACCTACCATTTCAAATTCCATCCCCCTCACACACTCGCACGCACACACACCGAAATGAGGGTGACTTTTAATTTGAATGCTTTCTCTGGCTGGCTTAAAGCATCTTGACCTGACCACCATCTGGTCAAAAAACAATTTTAATCATTATCATCACAGCGTTTAATTATTAAAATGTTTTGCCTGTGGCTATTATTCATGGTGGTATCTCTCTGAGGATGGCTTCTAATTGATGAAATACAGTGGCCAGGTTATTCAAAGGGGTTGTGCCTGGTGCAACCGAGTTGCACTGGCACAACCCCAGTAATGCGCCTGGTATGATATTGAAAGGTGGTAATAGCGCAGCGCAAGTCTCGATGCACCGGCACGCAAAGTTAATGTATGCCATGCAAATGCAGGGGCGTGTCCATGCATAAGCACATCCTGATATTCAGTTCTGGATGTGCGGCGCATATGCTGGCACAACCCTGCTTTGTGCCACATAGGTGGGCTCAAAGTTGAGCCAAAAAAAGGAACAAAGCCAGGCCACCCACAGGTGGGCTGCTGTACTGCAGGGTGCAACACAGCACCCACCAGCTGAGGGTGGCCACCCGCCTAGCAAGGATACTGTCTGTGAGCACCCACACCTTCCCCGGTGGTCTAGTGGGTCTCTCACTCCCATTATGTCCAACAGGTGACCGTACAGGTTAAAAATCTGGTGGTCCAGTGGTAACCCCCCTCCCTCCTGTAAACCCGATTGCTGGTAGTAGTAATAGAAATATATTCCCAGGTAGTCTAGTGGTATCCCCCCTCCCTCCCATAAACCTGATCATGGGCAAATGTTAAATATAGAATCCCTGGTGGTGTAGTGGTATCCCCCTCCCTCCATATGCCCAATCGTAGGCAAATGGTAAAATAATATCCCTGGTGGTCTAGTGGTACCCCCCAACACCCCACCCACACAGGCACCCCTGCCCACCCAGCTCCCCCCATCATCAGCTGGCAACAGCAACCTGCTCGCATACCGCCTGCCAAATGACAGCTTAGTAGCAGCTGTAAGCCTATTGTCCACATTGCGGACCATTGGCTTGCAGTGTATACTGTACTAGTCATTCACAGATCTGTGAATGACTAGTACAGTATGCACTGCAAGCCCATTGGTCCACAGTGTGGACCTCAACAGGCTTACAGCTGCTACTGTAAGCTGTCAATTCAGCAGGTGGTGGGCTGCATGTGGGTGGGTTGCCACCCGCCAATGACGGGGGCATGGGTGGGCAGGGTGCCTGTGTGGGTGGGGGGTGGGGTACCACCAGACCACCAAGATATTATTTTACCATTTGCCTGCAATTGGGTTTATGAGAGGGAGGGGGGATACCACTAGACTACCAGGGAATATATTTCTATTACTACTACCCGCGATCGGGTTTACAGGAGGGAAGGGGGATACCATTAGACTACCAGGGAAAATATTTCTATTACTACTACCTGTGCTAGGCATTACAGGAGGGAGGGGGGATGCCACTAAACTACCAGGGATTCCTGTCGTGTTGACGGTGGCTATGCAGGGCGCCAGGTGCATTTCGCCAGGATGCCCTACACATCACATGCAAATGGGGCCATAATGACATGCAAATGGCCCCATTTGCACTATGCATATATTATGGCCCCATTTGCATGCCCACATCTGAATATCGTGGGTGATGCACACAGCGCAACCATACTTGCGCTGGAGCATTCCCAGTCCCCCTATCTGGGGGATGCGCCAGTGCATTCTTCTTGCGCTATTCACATTCTCTGTCATATTCAATGGTGATGTACCATGGCTCATCTCCTTTGAATATCACCCTATCTTGGCCCCGACGCAGCTCGGTTACACTGTGCTCCCACTTGCGCCATTGCCCGGCACCGTCTGAAAATCTGGGCCAGTATTTTCATGTAGAAACCAAAGCTAGTATTTACCAAAATGAGTAAGTAAATGTCCAGCTTCTCCATGAGCTCACATTACCATCTTCTCTCAGCCACATCGTCCCACAGTAATTTGGTTACATTCAAACTTTATTCTGTAGTGATCACTAACATTACGAAGCAACAAATTGAAATATTAACCCTAATTAGGTCTTCATTTTTTGATTAACACCTTGATTCCAGAAAACATTTTAAAATCCCTAAACAATTTCAAATACAGCTATTTTCTACCTAACCAAATGCATTATACAAAGCCAAAATAAAAAAGGTCTGTATTTTCTAGAGCTGTGTGGAATTTACAAATTCTGCTTCTGCTGACATTCTGTGACTTTTTGGAAAATCCATCTAACACTGTGGAATTCTGTCAGTTGACTGCAGAATCATATTCTGCAGCTTATGTAAACCATGAATTCATTTTACACACACCATGGGATATTATTCTGTGGATTACGGGATCCCCAATTCATATAGAAATGCTTTTGGGAGTTCTGAAGAATTTAAACAGAAAATTCCAAATGGAATTTCAGAAGAAGAATCGTCATTCTACACTAATTCCAATGGTGGAATTCCTCAATAGACACAGCTCAAGTATACTTATAAAGTGATGCCATCTTGGGAGTCTACTGAGTTATTTATTCCACTGCCCTGCTGGTCCAGTGGGGTGGAGGATTGATGCACTGGATGCCACACCTCCCACCACACACGTGGCCCAAGTTCAGAAGTGGACTCAGGTTGCCAGAGATCAGCCAGACAGACAGGATAAAGCATTCTTTGACAGCTCTCTACTCACGGGGGAAGGATTGTGCTGTGCTGCTCTTGTATTGCCACCACATTGAGGCATAGTGGTGGGGCTGCAGTTGCGGCCGGAATGCGGGGTGGGGACAGTCAGTGGCTGACACAATTTGTGCATGTGCCTGTAGATGCATTTGCGTTTGTGCCATTGCACACCACTGGCCACCAATGGGAAGAAAATAGAGGGAGAAAAATCAGTCTGTGGTGTGGTAGGATGATGCCAATCCCACTCTGGACCTCCACCATCACCCAGACAAGGTCGTAGCTGGATTATGCCACTGGGAGGTGGGAGGTTGGCCCCTCGCCTCCCCACCTGGACCTGCTACAGGGGTAATCTATGGGGGTTTGAATGGCCAGTAAGTTCTGAGGGATATGTGTGCTGGCTGTGAGCTGGATGGGGGTGAAGGGAAACAGCAGCACACAAGGAGATGAACACCATGATTGAAAAAAAATAACAATTCCACTACCTCTTTGGGCTTGTGGCTCATTACCGCACCTCCCCCCCAAAGCATTTTCTTGTAAACAAAAGTGTTCTACCATTTATTCTAACCATAATGTGAATTCTGTATAAAGGTAAAACCTTTCATAATAAAGGATAATACAGTACTGAATGACATAAATAGAAGTAATGAATTACAAGTGATGGTCTATAACATGTTATTTGGTTGATCCATATGCTGAACAACATTATAGTATATGGATAGCCTTTATTGTCCATGGAAACCAGTGGCTTTCTAAACGTTGTTGTAGGGCAGTTCAAAGGTCAAGAAAGCTGTTGTACTATCGTTCTGGCATCACATCGATAGTACAACAGCTTTTTAGCCTCATTCTCTCACCTGATTGGCTCATTCATTGAGGACCTGCAAGAACAAAAAAGAAAACATGGCAGCGCGATTTACCGAGCGCCAAATGGTAGACGGTCCATTCATTAAGTGACACTCATAGAACCGCAGACGGCTGTTTGTCAGGAAAGAAAATTACTTTTTTTCATTTTAAAATTAAACTGCTCATCCACAGAAGAAGAAAACCAGAAGGAGGAGTTTGCTCAGACCGATATGGTCTGACTGTGAGAAGACGGAGCAAGCGGAAGCAGGAGAGGCCAGAGCGAGTGGGACAGGGAACGGCACCAGTAAAAAAAAAAAAAGGTAAATATTTAAAAAGCCTGCTGGTTTCCATGGACAATAAAGGCTGTCCACATACTATATAAAACAGTGGATGATCGCCCATCCACAACAAGGCTGTTTCCCTCTCGGGTGTTGATGACATCAGTGAGACCTCTCGAGCTTCGCTCTCGAGGTCTCTATGATGTCATCAGCTCCCTCGAGGGAAACACAGCCTTGTTGTGGATGGGCGACCATCCACTATTCTATATATTCTATGTACATTTGCAACATTTATTTCTTTAACTAAAGAGCATGACAAAATTCCTCAGCCCACATAATAAGTCTCAGTTATCACCCACCCTTCTATATGCTCCCCAAACTACCACTTCCATTACTATCAAATAAACCAGTGTTTTAAATTTACAGGATAATAATACAGATAATTTACAAAATATAACCAACCAGCTTTTTGGTTGTACGGTATTTAATATGAATAATTAGAATGTCAAAGCTTATCATCTAAAGCATCTGTCATCTTGTTAGCATGTCTAATTAAAATATACGATGAATGCATTTTCCACTGATTAATTTTAATGTCAAACAATATTTACACAATTACATCAGGCATTTCAACACAGGATTCCTGTGCTGTTTTGGAAAAACATAATGCCCTGGCTGTTGATCACCTCTGAACTTGCATACAGTGAACCCAGTGGTCCATCCACTAATGCAATGTTTTTCATTGTAAATCATTTTTCAAGACATATTCATGTAATCTGTAATATTCTTAGTTAACATTTTATGTTGTGTTTTCTTTCAGCTCCCTAGTCAAAAAGTAAAGAAGCTTTCAAGGCATTTTTATATTTCTTTAATAAAGCAATAATGACTTCTCTAGATGGGCTTTTCAAGAGGATTAACATGTGGCTGGGAAGTGTTGGTGGACTAAGGCAAAGGTAAAGGCTTCTAACCCTAGATCAGGTGTTATTCTATATAAAATGCCCAGTTGTGTGGTTGCTATTCCAATTATATGTCTAATTTTGACACAATCATTATTTTTCTTGAGTATAAACTTAAGGTGCTCTGTGGTGTTGTGAGCTTTAACAGGCATTTCTAGGAGAGTAATGCCTAGTACAGCAATTGCAAACTATGCTGGACTCATGAATAATGAATTAGACCCATGGCGTCATAGAAACATAGAGCCTAACTTTTAGAAGGACATGTTTGATGCAAGGTGCCTGAGCAAAATGGATATGATGCAAGTGGCACCTTGCATAAAATTTTGTGGCAATCCCAATATTCGAATGCAGGCTGCGTAGAAATTGGGATGCCTTGTGGTCAAGCTGCATTGCACCCAAGCCACCCTGCACCATCCTTGTGACAGAAGCACCCATGTGCCAGGTCCCACGGGGGTTTGCGCCACACTGGGGCTGAACCATTCCATTATTTGTAATTTTTGAAGCCCCAATGGGGATGCAGCAGGGGGCTCAGGTTAGGCCAGCAAGGAGGTGATCTAAGTAACTTGCACCACTGTCAGACACTGTGGCAAGTTGGGGGGGACCTGCCAAGAGGGGTGCTTGGGGTAGAAGGAGAATGGAGGGTGCCCTGGGGGTGTCAGGGAGACAGCGACACTAAGAACCACCATGGACACAACAGGGGGCTCAGGTTAGGCCAGCCAGGAGGTGGTATAAGTGACTTGCACCACTGCCAGACACTGGCCAGTGGGGGGTACCTTCCAGGAGAGGCGCCATGGGGGCAGAAGGAGCATGGGGGGTACCCTAGAGGGCATCAGGGAGACAGTGGCACTGCTAGGGTTTTGGGGTGTCACCCAGAGGGGGTGCCATGTGGAAAGTCACTTAGCTGATAGGATGGGACCTCTTTGTGGTGGGTTGGAAGGGACAGACACTGGCATGGCCCCTGGTGGGCACAGCCCTGACACTTACCCCATAGGTGCAAGATGCACAACCCTGTAGGTGGATAGGTGTAGTTGCAGGTTGAGGGAAGTCAGTGATGGAGGGAAACATCCTCTGGCACTGCAACAGTCCCCACCCTCCTGTGTTGTGGCAGGCTTCCTCCCACCTACAGGGTTGTACATTGTTGTACCTATGGGGCAGGTGCCAGGGCTGTGCCCACCTGGGGCCATGTCAGTGTCCATCCCTGCCAACCCCCCATGAAGTGATTCCATCCTATTGACTGTGGGGGTTTCCACAAGGCACCCCCACCGGGTGCCACCTCACATCTCTGGCAGTGCTACTGTCTCACTGACACCCCCAGGGAACCCCTCCATAGTCCTTCTTCCCTGGCCCCCTCCTGGCATGCCTATTCACTCCCCTAACCCTCATGGCCCCTCTAGTGTTGTGCTGGGCAGAGGACTGCATCCCTGTATCAATTGCTGCAGGTGCACCAAATGTTTGGCACCAGCCTGCGTCTGTGGAAACTCCTTGGTCTTTAGTGTAGGAACCCCCCTTTTATAAAATTGGGTACAGGATCCCTGATGCACCTGGAGTTTGCTGCAGTTGTAGAGCAACGCAACTTGTGTTGCTCTAAGGGCTGTTTTAAAACTGGACTCATAGACATTGTCAGTAAAAAAGACCTCTTGGCCCACCCAGTCTGCCCAGATTTTCTCTGCCTAATCTGTCCCCACAGACCCTAACTGGTATCTGGCAACCGTCTCTTCTCCCTGCCTGTTTTCTAATATACCCCAGTATTTATGCCATGGAAACTTGAAAACTCCCACTGTTTTCACCTCCACCACTTCTGCTGGCAGTCTGTTCCAGGCGTCTATCACCCTTTCAGTGAAGAAATATTTCCTCCCATCTCTCTTAACACCCTCCCTTTCAGCTTCATCACATGCCTCTTGAACCTGGGGATTCTTCTCATTTGAAAGAGACTTCCCTCCTGCATTCTGTTCACCCCTGAGAGTTACTTGTAGGTCTCTATCATGTCACCTCTCACTCTCCTCTCTTCCAAGGTGCACATTATGAGATCCCTCAGTCTCTCCTGATAGGGCTTCTTGTGCAACCCCAGCACCATTTGAGTAGCCCTCCTCTGGACTGCCTCTACCCTGTCTATATCTTTTCAGAGGTAAGGAGTCTAACTGGACACAATACTCCAGGTAAGGTCTCACAGTTGAACAATACAATGGCAACACCAACTCCCACCTCCTGCTGGATGTACCCCTCATTGTACACTCTAGAATCCCATTAGCACTGCACACTGCTTTGTTACATTGCCCTGCCACCTTGAAGTTATCAGATATGATAACCCCAAGATCATTTTCCTGTTCAGTGACTGTCAGTACCTCCCCCTCCTCCCATCTTATACTATGCACCTGGCTTCCTATGCCCTAGGTGCATGATTTAACACCTTTTGTCAATGAAGCACAACTGCCATGCTTTAAACTACTCCTCGAGTTTTCCCAGATCTCTACTAATTTTCTCCACCACCTCCTGAGTGTCCACCATATTGTAGATCTTGGGATCATCTGCAAAAAGACATACCTTTCCTTCCAGTTCCTCAGTGGTGTTACTTATGAAGACATTGAAGAGGATGGTCCAAGTACTGAACCCTGTGGCACCCTGCTGGTCACTCCTTCATTATTAGAATGAGTGCCTTTTACCACCATCCTCTGTCTCCCAACTGTTAACCAGTTTCTAACCCTGTTCACAACTTTACATCCCACCCTGAGGCTACTCAGTTTCTTTATCAGCCTCCTATGCGACACAATGTGGAAGGCCTCTTGTTTAAATCCAGATAGGTCACATCCACTGCCTTCCCCAATCTAGTTCCCTGGTCATTCAGTGAAAAAAGTCCATCAGATTAATTTGACATACCCCCCTCCTGTGAATTCACATTGTCTGTGGTTTTGCAAACCACTGGATTCAAGATAATCTACCTCTCTTTCTTTTGGCAGAGTTTCCATTAATTTCCTCACCACTGAAGTAAGACTGACTGGCCTATAATAGTTGCTAGTCTCCTCCTTGTTGCTGCTCTTATGTAGAGAAGTCACATCAACTCTTTTCCAGTCCTACATAACCATGCCTGTTTCAAGTGAACTGTTAAAAAAGGCAGACAGTAGAGAAGCTTTTACCTCCCCAAGTTCCTATAGAACTGTTGGAAGTGTCCCTCTGGCCCCATAGCTTAGTCCACTGTCAGAGTTACAATTCCTTTCCGGACTGTTTCTTCTGAAAATGGACTTGTGTCCATTTCCCCTCCCCTTTCCTGATAGTCCCCAGTAGTCCATCCCTTCTTCCTTCCACTATGAAGACTGAGCAAAAATAACCGGTTCATGATTTCTGCTTTTTCTTGGTCTTCTTCTGCACACTATCCCCCTCTGGCCTTCTAATCCTCACTGTCTCTCCTCTGGCTTCCTTTTCTCACTTATGTTACCTGAAGAAAGTCTTATCCCCTTTGTGACCCCTTTGGCTAATTCTTCCTCTGTCTGCACTTCACTGCCTTGCCTGTTTCTGTCTGTTTTACTAGGTATACCTTCCTGTCCTTCTCCCTCGCCATTTCCTTTTCCCTCCTAAATGCCACCATTCTTTCCTTTACCACCTTTGTCACGTCCTCAGACAACCATAACTATCTATTTTCCCCTTCTGCCTATACCCACTTCCTTAATGCAGAGGTTAGTTGCCTTAGTTATACCTTCCCTTATTTGTTTTCCCCACTGTGCCTTTACCCTTCCCTGGCAACTTCCAGAGGCAGTTTCTAAGGCAGTCCCCATTTCTTTAAAATCCACTCTCCTAAATTCCAGGACCCTCATCCTTGTGTGATTAGCTTCAGTTTTAATATTAAACTACACTGTATGCTGATCACTGGTACTCAGGGGACTGCCCATTCTGACATCTGCAACAAATGTATTTCAGTGTTTTCAGCTTCTTAAAATTGAGTGCTTTCTAAACTCTAAGCATCTGTTCTGAGCTTCATCTACAGAGTTGCAATTTATATGAATCATTCTGCATGATACAGAATTTGACTATACATCAGCCAAACTCAGGGGTCTTGCTTTAAGTTAATGCATTACTCAAAAATCAATATAAGCACACGGTTGCAATTTTATTTTGTAAAATATTTTCGATAAACTTAAGCTTCAAAAGTAAATATGAAGCAGGGTCCCTCCAGGCTTAGGATTTCAATGGTTATGTTACAAACTCTTTCCACCATGGAAATTATATAACTTCAGTGCATCTGACACCACAAGATAATATGAAGGCGAAGGATTAAGGTTTGTCTAGTGACTATGGCTTCATTTCTATGAAACATTTATTTCAGCAATCAAAACCTCCTCTTCAAAACTGCCTGTGTGCTCAGTAGAGTTGTCATGAGGGCAGGAATCTAGTGACATGAATTTTTCAAATTTTCTCTTAATGTAAGCAAGTAGTCAGGTGGTTGTCAAGTGTGACTGGGATTCAAGCTGAAATAATTTTGTGTCAGCTTGCAGACACTGTGCTGTATGCCAGAGAAACTATTAATGCAGATGGAATGCTGATGTTACTTAACAAACCTATTGCTTTTCATGAATGTAATAGTCAGCATTTTATTTTCAGCCAGTTATACTTCCAGTGATGTTGGGACAGTTCATTTGGCAAAGCAGAACAGAAACCCCTTGGGTACGTTATAATCGTGATATGCCTGGAATGATTAAAATGTCACAAGCTTAATTATGGCAATAAGCTGTTGTTTACAATCAGGTAATGAGACAATGTTAACAAGTATTTGTTAATGCTGAACGTTCACTTGCTGGTGTTTGCATTGGTGTTTGGCATTTGTGCAGCCCCCCCCCCCCAAGTTCCCTCATGCCCCTTCAGCATCCATATCCCAGCAGAGTACCTCTCTACAACTCATCTTGCATCTGAGTAACATTTCACCCTCATACTTCTTAAATGTCAGTCTTAGGAACCCTAATGCCCTAGTTGTGCTCAAGGGTACGAGCCTGTGTGGAAACTGCGTAACCCGCACTTGTAACACAGTCATTCAGTGGAATCACCAAATTTTCAACATAGGCATTTTGTCACCTCTGGTCATGAACAGTGCCACTATGATTTTCTTACTGTGTACCGAATCCTGATTTCCCACAGTGACTGTGCTATTCTGCGACGGAAGTGTGAAAACAGATTTCATCCAGGATGTGAAAAATGACAGCTGTATTGTTCATGAGGAGGTGTGGGAAAATGCAAATGTTGAAAATCTGGCATGAAAATATGACAAATTCACAAAGTTACGAGTGGGCGTAGAATTTTTCCACCGATTTTTCAACATAGGCATTTTAGGATGTCTACTCATGAACAGTGTCACTGTAATTTTCTTACTCTGTACCGAATATGATTTCCCGCAACTGCTGCGCTATTGTACGCCAGAAGTGCGAAAACACATTTTGGCCAGGATGTGAAAAATGACAGCTGTACTGGTCATACGGAAATGTGGGAAAATGGCAATGTTGAAAATCTAGAGTGGAAATATTACAAATTCATGAACTTTCAAGTGTGCATCGAAACTGCGCAATGCATGCTTGTAACACAGTCATTTTGTGGACTTTTGCCACTAAATTTTCAACATAGGCATTTTAGGACCTCTGCTCATGGACAGTGTCACTGTGATTGTCATACTCTGTAGCGAACACTGATTTCCAGCAGCCACCATGCTATTTTGTGCCAGAAATGTGAAAATACATTTCAGCCAGATGTGAAAATTGACAGCTGTGCTGTTCATAAGGAGGTGTGGAAATATGCCTATGTTGAAAATCTGGAGTGGAGATCACGTGATGACTCTGTGAGACTCGCAGCTCCTCGATCCAGCTCCTGCCCCAACTTCCAATATATACTAAAATACAACAGCTCAGCCTCACTTTTTTTGCTCTATATAGCACAGCCTGTGTTTCTGATAGACTCCCGATGGGCTCAGAATGTAGTTCAAGTGCTTGGAGAAAGAGCTCGGTGTTAAAAGCTTTGCGGTTCAAGTCGGGGCCAAACTCTACCATGGAGGCCAAAATTCGCCAGGCCCCACTGAAGCATATGCCCCCACAGACTCCTGAGAAGGGGCTGAAGTGACCTAAAAATCAGCCCGATGCCTCCTCAAAACCTGCTATGTCTACAGTGATTCAACAAATGCTGACTCCGCTATCAGAACAAAAATTTATGGAGGAGCTTCAACCTTTTAAAGCTGCCCTACAAGATATAACTGCGGAAATTAAATCACTTAGGGGGGAGCTTTCAGAAACAAACTGGGATATCTCTGATTTTATAGCCCATACTACATCCCTGGAAAACTGGAAGGGCAAAATAGAGCCTGATATAGTGAACCTGAGGCAATGGCTGCATAAAATGGAATCCAAACTAGAAGATCTGGAAGGCCAAAGTCACAGAAACAACATCATAATCTTCGGCCTTCCAGAGGACGCTGAGGGATCTATGCCTATACTTTTTCTACAGAAGATGCTCACGAAAATCGCGGGGCCCTCTCCCTAATAATACTACTTACATCATAGAGAGGGCCCATCGCTTGCTTCATCCTAAACCAGCAGCTGGAAAGTCCACAAGGCCACTCATTCTAAAATTCCTCAATTACCTAGACAAATCCTACATTCTTGAGCAAGTTAGAGGTCTGCAACAAGTTTTATGAGAAGGCCAACAACTGAGATTTGCACAAGTCTTACCGGCTATAGTAAGACAGAGAAGATCGGAGTACCATCCCCTAGTCTCCAAGCTAATTGCTGCAGGGATCAAGTATAGGGTACAATATCCATCTTGACTGTCTGTCCTACATGCTGGCACTTGGCACTCTTTTGATACAGTGCAGCAGGCTACTCCTGCTTTATATTCTCTGCTTCCGAATCTATTCACCGCCCATTGATGCTTTTCGATGAGGATCTCCTTGGGGTTTTCCCACTCGTCTAAATAGGAGGGTGTGCAGGTTTGCCTTGGTGAGTTCTGGTAATTCCACCGATTGGCCACAAGAGGGCTGCAGAGACCACGGCATTGAAAAGGAGACCTTGTGTTCTTATATGTCACAAGCAGAGTTTTGTTTTGATGCGGTTTTGATGACTGGCTCTTCAGTTTTCACAGGCTCCTTCTAAGGACGCGGCGCTGACACAAGATGCTGTTGGCTGGTTAGCCGGTCCCTCCCTGGCCATCTTTCTTTCCTTCTTTAAGCGTATGGTTACTGCGAGACTGTTTGGATTTAAAAAAAAAAAAATTTTCGTATAAAAGGCCACAAGAGGGCGGCAAATATTTATGGTACAGACAAAGTGCGATAGCATTTTCCCTGTCTAAGATACAGGATCTTCTATTTTTGTGAGCTCTAAAGGCTTGTTTACTTTCTCTTAATTGTTCAGGTTAAAGTTATGCTGTTAGCCAGTGACTCTGCTTGCCTGTAGAACTGTTGGACTGACATAACAGTCTTTTTCCTTTTCTTGTATTTTATACGCCATATCTGGTTGTTGCATCCTTATTCTTGCTATTTCGAAGTCAAGGCTGTAATTATGTTCTACTGGCTTTATCAATACATTTGGTTTTGGGGCGGCAGGCGAGTTTTTTGGGGTTATTCTGCAGTCTAAACATAGCACTACGTACTGGCACAGAGAGGGGAGGGCTTCCACAACTGTTTCAGGTGCATATGTTTGGATGCTATTGCTCTCAATGTTTATGCTCCAGGGGCTGTCAAAGGTCACAGTCTCAGCACTAAATCAACCCATTAGGGGTACTATTTACATTGTTTTGGAAATGGAATATGGGGTAAGGGAAGGGGGGGGATGGTGTGTTTGGGTTAAATTAGTATTTCAATTCTCTTCTATGGATCCTTTTACACCACAAAATTCTATGTTTACAGTATATGACTGGGAGGGGCAAGTGTTATGGGGGGATATGTATAATTGGGAATTGGAGCTAATAGTAAGGGAAGGGAGGGGGAGGGACTTATACTCTTTACCACTGGTTGCTTACAAAATAGTTCACCGGGGAACTGGTATTTGCCTCTACAGGAATGCTTTATTTTTATAGAGCAAATATGGGTATCTTATTTGGTTATGGTTTCAATACTAAAAATCTGTTCTTGGAATGTTAAAGGTGCTCAATCCCCTACTAAAAGAGCTAAGATACTGTTACACCTCCATAAGCTTCATGTTGATGTAGCTCTTCTTTAAGAGACCCACATACCTACCTCACATATCCTTTGCTTCAGAAGAACATGGGTGGGGGAAGTACTGGGGGCTGGCCTGGACACCCGAAAATGCAGATTCATAGTGTTGGTAGCTCAATACGTACCTTTTAGGCTGCTTCAATCGATAGCCGATCCCCAGGGCAGATATATATTGCTACAAGCTATTTTGGGTCACACTGAACTAATACTGGGATCCGTTTATGGCCCTGTAAGTGATGGCCCACAATTCGTTACCAACCTTATGACTAACCTGGCTTCTTGGTCTACTCTCCCTGTATTACTCGGTGGGGACTGGAACTTAGTCCTTTGTAACACTTTGGATAGGTCCAACCCCCGACGTTCTCCTCCTACTCCTGCACAACTGGCCTTGAGAGACTTGATGGACACTATGGGCCTTGTGGACCCCTGGAGGGCCCTCTTCCCCTCAACAAAGGATTACTCATTTCAATCCCTGCCCCATAATATGCTCTCAATGATTGATTATTTCTTGTTGGGGATGGAGCATCTATCAAGAGTTCAAAATTGTACTTATCTAAAGTGATATCCGATTACCACCCAACCCTTTAACATTGGTCCCTACCTGCTTCAGTGGATTATGATAAAGTATGGAAGTTTAACCCTCAATTATTGAAATCCCCATCTTTGGTAGATCATCTTCAAAGCTTTATAGAGAATTTCTATGAGCTTAATGCTCCCTCCATGCCAAAACTTGATGTGCTATGGGGTGCACTGAAGTGCTCACTGAGAGGAGAGATTGTTCACCTGGCTTCTATTAGGAAAAAGAAAATCTCCCAAGAGTCTTTTATATTGTTACAGCAAATTAGATCCTTAGAACAATCTCTCTCCTCTTATTCCACTGCAACAGAATTTGAAAAATTAGAAAGCCTTCGCTTTCGATACAACATTCTTATCAGTGATAAGGCCGAACACCTCCTTTTTAGAGCAAAAGTTACTTATTTTGATCAAGGAGATAAGGTTACATAGAAACATAGAAACATAGAATTTGACGGCAGATAAGGACCGCTTGGCCCACCCAGTCTGCCCATTTCCCTACCTACTGGATAAGCTGCAGATCCTAGTTAACCAGCAGCCTACTTCTTCCTACCCCCACCCCCCAGAATTGCCTTATGACTATCCCATGCATGCTTGAATTCCCCCACTGATTTTGACTCCACAACCTCCTCCGGAGGCCGTTCCATGCATCCACAACCCTCTCTGTGAAAAATACTTCCTTTAAATTACCTCTGAGCCGCCTCTTCCTCTATCTTCAAATTGTGCCTCTTGTTCTTGCACCCTCTTTTTTGAAAGATGCTACCCTCTTGGACTTTGTTGATTCCTTGAGGTACTTGAAAGTTTCTATCATGTCCCCTCTCCTCCTTTCCTCGAGGCTATACATATTAAGCTCCTTAGTCTCTCTTCATACAACTTCCGGTGAGACCTGCACCATTTTAGTTGCCCTCCTCTGGACAGCTTCCATCCTGTCTATGTCTTTTGGAGATTGGGTCTCCAGAACTGCACACAGTACTCAGATGGGGTCTCACCAGCTGTCTGTACAGAGGATAATAACTTCCTGTTTTCTACTGGTGATGCCTCTCTCTATGCATCCCAGTATCCCCCACCCTCCTTGCTGCCATCTCACATTGCTTGCCCACCTTTAGGTCATCTGATATGACTACCCCCAGGTCCCTTTCCATTCTTGTTGTTGTTAGTATCTCATCCCCCATTGTGTACTCTTCCCATGGGTTTTTGTTTCCCAGGTGCATTACCTTGCACTTCTTAGCATTGAATCTAAGCTGCCATACATTTGACCATTCCTCTAACCTTGCCAATTCCTTCTCATCCTTTCCACCCCACCCTGTGCATCAACTCTGTTGCAGATCTTAGTGTCATCTGCAAAGAGACACACTTTTCCTTCCAGTCCTTCTGCAATGTCGCTTATAAAGACATTGAAGAGGACCGTCCTAATACTGAACTCATGTACCCACTAGTAACCCTCCTTTCTTCTGAGTGGACTCCATTTACTATTACTTTCTGTGTCCTATTCTCCAGCCAATTTTTTACCCAGGCTGTCATCTTGGGACCCACTCCCAGGCTGGCTAACTGTATATTAATCTTTTGTGTGGGACTGTGTCAAATGCCTTGCTAAAAGTCTAGGTAGGCCATGTCCACAGCCCCTCCTGATCTACTACTTTGGTCACCCAGTCAAGAAATCTATCAGATTCGTCTGGCATGACTTTCCCACTGTGAATCCATGCTGCCTAGGGTCCTGTGCCCTCTGGCCTCTAGATACTCGACAATTCTTTCCTTTAGAAGTGATTCCATCATTTCCCTATCACTGAGGTTAAACTAACAGGTGTATAGTTTCCTGCTTCTGCCTTGCTCCACTTTTGTGAAGGAATCACATCTGCCTCCTCCAGTCCTCGGGTACCACCCCATCCTCCCATGATTTGTTAAAAGGGTAGTCAGTGGTGTCACTAGTTCTACCCTTAGTTCTTTAGAATTCTGGGACAGAATCCCATCAGGCCCCATTGCTTTGTCCACCTTCAGTTTTAAGAGCTCTTTCAGAACCCTTTCTTCTGTAAATGGGCTGGTATCAACTTCTGTATCCAGAGTGTTATTACTGTTTTGTTTTATGTATCTCCCCTCTTCCTTCGTAAATACTGAGCAAACATATTTGTTTAGTATCTCTGCCTTTTCACAGTCTCCCTCTGCCCACCCTCCTCCCCTTTATTAAGCCTCACTATCCCTCCTTGGTCTTCCTCTTCACTCCTGATGTACCTATAAAAGGTTTTATCCTCTTCTTAATTGAGTTGGCCATATTTTCCTCGGTTTGGGCCTTTGCTGTTCTGACTGCCTTCCCAGCCTCCTTTTGCTTTAACTGATACAGTTCTCTGTCCTGCTCCTCTCATGATTCCTTGTACTTCCTGAATGCTTTCTTTTTCTCTTGAACCTTCACTGCCACTTCCTTTGAGAACCATAGTGGTTTCTTACATCGTCTTGCTTTGTTTATTTGCTTCACACAAAGGCTTGTTACCTCTGTGATGGCAGTTTTTATTATTCCCCATTGTTCTTCCACCCCTCCTTCCTGCCCATTTGCTAGTGCATTCCTTAGGCACTCACCCATTATGGCAAAGTCAGCCCTCCTAAAGTCCAGTACTTTTGTCTTTGTATGGCTTGACTCTATTACTGTGTTTATTGTGAACCATACTGTTCGATGGTTGCTAGTTCCCAGATGGCTACCCACTTCCATCTGTGATCCTCTCCATCTCCATTTGAGGTACCAAGTCTAATATTGCTCCCTCTCGAGTGGGCTCCAGTACTAGTTGTCTAAGGCATGCCCCTGTAGGGCATCTAGAATAACTGCATTCTTCAAGTGGCAGCTGCAACTGCACTCAGTTAACATCTGGCATATTCAGATCACCCATCAGCAGTATCTCCCTTTTCTGCCATTCTAAGTATACTTTCTATCATTTCCTTGTCCATTTCCTCCCCCTGAGAAGGGGGTCTGTATACAACCCCTGTACAGATTGTGGTGCCATTGCCTGTCTCCAAATTTACCCACAGTGCTTCTTCTCCTCCCTGTTTACCCTTTTGTTCTGTTGCTTTTATTTCTTCCTTTATGTAAAGAACTACTCCTCCTCCTCTGTTACCCTCCCTGTCCCTCCTGTAGATAGTGTATCCTGGTATGTTTACGTCCCAGTCATGGTTTTGTGTGTACCATGTTTCTGTGACTGCCACGATATCCAGATGTTCCTCCTCCATCAAGGCCACTAATTCAGGAAGCTTGTTACCTAAACTACGGGCATTCGTACTCATTGCTCTCCATTTTTTGATGGCTTTACCTTCTGTTGCAGCATCCCCCACTGGCCTTCTACCTTGGTCTTTTTCTCATTTAGTACCCTGTTTTGTAGGGAGTTGCTGGGTTTTCTGCTGCTTGTCAGTGCTCCTCCTTTCGACTAGTTTAAAAGCTTGCCAATGAAGCATTTAAACCGATTGCTCAAAAGACTTGTTCCTTCCTGGACAGATGCAGACCATCCTGCCAGTACAGCCTATGTCCCTCAGGTGGAACCCCAGTCCCCATGAAGCCAAACCCTGTGCTCCGCACCATTTTTCAACCATTCATTAAACTGCATGGTGCCAATTACCCTCGCCTCACCCATGCCTTTGACAGGCAGCACCTCTGAGAAGGATACTGTGTGTGCTACTTGTCTTAGACCCTCCCCAACTCTGCAATGTCCTCCTGCACTGCTCTAACCTCATGATGAGCCAAGTCATTTGTCCCTAGGTGGACAATTGGGTCCAGCTCAGAATCCCTTGCAGCTGTTGTCGTGATCCTGAGGATGCGCCTCCTGTCCCTCCAAGCCATGGCACCAGGCAGGCACCTTACTTCAGTTTCCCAGCTCCTCCCAGTTCTATCCCCCTAATAATTGAGTCCCCCACCAGGAGCTTCTTCCTTTCCTTGTGGTGTCCTCTGCCTCTTTCCTGTGGGCCTCCCTTGTGACAGCTGTCTTCAGCCTCCTTAGTCTCCTCTGTGGGTGCATCCATAGGGGAGCTATGCTCCCCCAGAATGGTGTATGGATTGTGGAGTGGAACAACTGACTGGGTGTGCCTCCATTCCACCATCCTCACCCTTCCTGAGCCCACTGTGGTCCAACTGCTGTGTTTTCTTCGCAATCTCTGAGGTAGTGGTGGTGGCTGTGGTGCTCCCTGGTTGGGGGAGGTTCCCTTCCTACTGTCCAGTGTGGCCTGGGGGAAGGTCCCCGTACTACTGTCCAGTGTGGCCTGAAGACAGGCAACTTCCTCCCTTAGGGCAGAGAGTTGTCTACAAATAAGGCAGCATCTCAGCCTCCAGAAAGACTCCCGGAAGACTGCTGCCCCACAGCCATTACATTGCACTACTCCCCACATTTTTTTTTTTTGTGTGTGTATGTGATTGGTTTGTAATATAGAAATATATATTTATAATATACAATGTGTATGCTTATATTGTCAGTGCAGTGTGCTAGAGAGGATATGACAGTGACATGCACCTTGCACTCTTGAGGAATGATGTCAGAACCCCAGGTATAAAGGAACTATTTCCAGGGTGGGTGGGGTGAGGGGTGGAAGGGTTGGGCCTAATCTGTGCCCTTGCAAAACAATCAGCTAAAAGCTCTGACCCACTGCTGCAATGAGTGCCTTCCTGCCAGCAAGATGCCCTACACAACAATTTGATAGAAAAATACCCTGCTAATCAAACAGAGAAAAATCCACACATACAAGTCAGACACAGGTAAACCTTCCCAACCCCAAAACAGGCCTGGTGGTTTGTGCTCCGAGAGCTGTCAGCCCCAAAATAAGTCAGCTGTGCTTTAAACTCTTCCTGCACTGAAAATCTTATGAATTGTAACAAACAAACGTAAACCTAGATCCACCACCCTTGCTTGAAAGACTGTCTTTTCCTGTTTCACACTGCAGTATTTTCTGTGACCACTCCTTAACCCCAGTAACTCTGTTAAGAGTTTAACTATCACAAACTCCTACGCACCAGTAAATTATTTAAAAATAGTTTCTGTCCCAAAATCCTAGTAGTCAATCCAGCTACCCCCAAGGGACAACCAGAATGCAGTATTCAAACACTTATGAGGTTACTTCCAAGATAAGCAGAGTTTGCAAGTTTCTTTTCAACTCCTCAGCCAACTGTAATTCATTTAAAATAGTTTAACTGTCAACAAATCCTAGTAGACAATCTAGCTACCTCCAAGGACCTACCCAAATGCAGTATTTAAATCCTTCTGAAGTTACTAACAAGATAAACAGAGTTTACAAGCCCCTTCTTGGTTAAACACTAAATAAATGTGAATAAAAAGCAATTCCCAAGGGTGGTAAGTTTCACCTCCCACAGAATTAAGCAAAAGTGCACGTTTGTTGCAGATATCAAGTGCAATACAGAATTTCTCACACAGCTCGCAGTTGAAGAAAGTAGTGTCCTTCCAGCTCCAGAAGGTTGGGAAACTCCTAGCTCTGAGGCTCAGGGCACAAATAGCAGATAGAATTGTGGCATCTATACAGGATGATACCAGCAATTTACATACTTCCCCCAGAGACATTGTCTTCTGTTTCAAAACATACTATCAATCTATCTACTCACGTTCCCTCTCACCTTTTAGTAGTACTGACTTAGATAATTTTCTCCAGGATATAGACCTTCCATATTTGTCACAACACCAAATTGCCCTTCTTCAAGCTCCATTTTCTTTAATGGAGGTGCACAAAGCCATTGATGCACTTCCATTAGATAAAGCCCCGTGCCCTGATGGTTACACATCAAATTTTTATAAAACTTTCAAATCTCAATTAGGTTCAACTCTCCTCAATACCTACAACGACATTTATAAACAAGGCCTCTCAAACCACAGTTCCACTGCTGCTACTATTGTGGCAATCTCAAAACCAGGCAAGGATTCCACATTGATGTCAAATTACCATCCAATATTGCTCATAAATGTTAACCTGAAGATTCTAGTAAAAATCCTTGCCAATAGGCTGGCTCTGGTCTGGCAGACTCTACTGAGTCCTGAACAGGTGGGCTTTGTGTCTGGACACCTATCGGCGGATCACCTGTGTAAACTCTCTCATCTCATTTCTGCGTCCAGGGACTCCCATATTCCATCAGTTTTGGTGTCCCTGGATGCAGAAAAAGCCTTCAACCGGGTATCCTGGGATTATTTGTTTAATCTACTTCCAAGATATCGTATCCCTGTACAATTTATACAGTGGATAAAAATCCTCTATTCTCAACCTTCAGCTCGCATACTATGTAACAGAGTTTTTTTTCCCCATCCTTCATATTACAACAGGGCACTCGACAAGGATGCCCTTTTTCTTCTTATTTGTTCAATTTATTTTTGGAGCCACTTATCAGGAAAATTAAGATCTCTACACTAGTTTCTGGAATCCCAATCAATCATCTCCAATATAAATTGTCAGTGTATGCTGATGATATTATGCTTCATATTACCCACCAATCTAAATCTATACCAGCTGCCTTAAATATTATTCAGGACTTTGGATGATTATCCAATTATAAACTGAACCTGTCCAAGACTGAGGTAATGCCCTTAAATAATCAGACTCTAAAAACAGACATTCAACATCTTGGGCTTTCTTGGGAAAGAGATAAGATAAAATATCTTGGTATATACTGATCTCAATCTAACTCCAAAATGAAACAATATAATTTAGATCAGTTAATAACACATATTAGGACAGATCTGAATCATTGGGCATTACTGCCTATCTCCCTTTGGGGATGTATCAATGTAGTCAAAATGAATGTACTGCCCTGTTTGTTATATCCCCTTCAAATGCTTAATCAGTTCCTCCCCAAGACCTGGTTTAGACAAGTCCACGGCATTATTTCTAGATTTATTTGGAAAAATAACCCCCCTGAAGGGTGTTTTCCAAACTACAGAGATCAAAAGAATTGGGAGGGCTACAGGTTCACAATATCTACCTTTATTATCTATCGATTAACTGTTTGGTTGTTTCACAATGGATGAGACTGGCCCCTGCCCCTAGTTCAAACCATTATTCCCCACTGTGGTTACAATTAGAAAAGTCACTCTGTACTCTATCGGGGGTAGACATTATGGTGTTATCTTATCTCTCCCTTAACAAAGTTCCTTGTTAGCTTAAATCTACGCCCATCATGGCATCCCTTCAAACATACTGTATATGCAATTTAATAAGACTTTCGGTTATGCTTTGGAGAAGGACTCCTCCAAACCCATTCTGGGCAATCCCAATTTTAAAATTGGAGGTTGAGTTATCATTTCTTTCTTCTGGCCGGTTGGAGTGGGTAAAAAGGTTACAGACCTAATGGAGAACTATAAGTTGCTAGCATTCTCTGACATAAGAGCAAAATACAGTTTACCAATCTCTTTTTGTTTCAGATACCTCCAAATCTCTCAAACCTTAATGCAACACTTTGGTAATAGCCCTTGGGACCAGTATAGGGTTGGCCCTGTCCTTAGTACACTCTCAACAAGGCCCACTTCTCATCATGTCTCCTTTTATTATAAAGAGCTTCATAATCAGAAAAGGGAACTAGATGGTACTCCTTGCTATGTATGGGACAGTGTCCTTCCCCCAACCCCTATGGCCCTCCATCACTGGCCACAAATTTGGAGCAGATTGTACAAGGATGTCAGGTGGGACCGCTATAGGTTACTCTAATTCCAGATTTTACAAGATTTATATTATACCCCAGCAAAACTTTGTAAAATGGGAAAGCTACAGTCTGATATGTGCACTAGATGTGGGCTTCAATGGGGTGCACTATTCCACATTCTTTGGGAATGTGCTAAGGTGTCCCTTTTCTGGGAAAATATCCGCTCAAGACTTGATCCCCTACTTGGGTGACAAAATGCCTTCCAGCCAGGAATTTGTATCCTTGGGGACTTGGGGGATATTCTAGTAGGGAATCAATGGAAACACATGACCCTGATCTCCCTTTGTGCTAAGAAAGTCATATTACGTCATTGGCTGGACCAGCAGATCCCTACATATACAGAATGGCATCAAGAAATTCTCTTTGCCTTACAAGCTGAACACCTCTTGGCGAGCATCTCTAAATGTAATAATAAATACCAGAAAACCTGGGCTCCTTTGCATACGTTACTGTCCATTTAAGGTTGTTTAAGCACATGATATTGCTCGTTCCACTGAAGCAAATTGAGCTCTGTAGAAGTTAATGACCTTCATGTATCCCCTAATTTTCATTTTGTATTATCCCCAGTTCTATGTAACACATGATGTGCTCACTGGTTTTATATTAATTACCTAGTGGTGAGGAAAGGGGGGGGGGGAGAATTAGGAGGACATGTTATTTATTTCTTGGATGTTACTGTTAATAGTTCTCAATTATCTCCTAATAATTACTGTTGTGTTTTAAATGTGAACTAAATTATAGGGCTATGTTTGAGGTCAAATCCAACTATGGTACTTATAGGAGATTAAAAAGTATAGGACTTGTTCCTTTGTCTCAGTGCTCCTTAGCTCTTGTATAATGTTGTTTGTTTATAAACATGTATAAATGAAAATACAATAAAGTTTATTAAATTTTAAAAAAAAGAAACTCTGGAGTGAAAATATTACAAATTCACGAACTTACGAGTGTGCGTGCAACACATGCTCATAAACAGTAATTTTTTGGAATTCTTTCACAAAATTTGCAACATAGGCTTTTTGAGAGCCTACCTCATGAACACCTACACTGTCATTTTGTTACCCCGTCCCAAAAGGAGATTCTGTGCAGTGACTGCAAAATCACCTTTCAGGACTGAATAACGTCATGACAGTGACTGAATTCATGGGAAGGGGTGTCAAGAACCCCATGTTAAAAATTTGATGCCAAAAGTCAAAAAAATGGCCGCGATATCCACCTAACTTGGAAAAACCCTATTTATGCCATTATACAGCTTACCAGCATTTCCTCAGTTTGTGGTCAGCTTTGAAGAGTGCAGACGTGTTCCTGGTCCAGCGATGACCATCACGCCGGGCTCCAGAGGTAAGCATGGGGAGAGGGTGTGTGTGGGGAGGTGGTTGTGAGTTGCTGGGGGGGCAGGGACTCACTGTGGGAATGTTTTCTTCTTTCACAGGATTTAAAAAAAAGAAAAAAAGGACGCTTTTGGCATGCTGGGGTGGGCTCCCAGCATGCCATCTACCTGTTTATTTGAGGGGGACTGGAGCAGGCAGGGATTGAGCACCCCCGCTGACCATACAGTGTGGGTGGGAGGCATGAGCATGCTGGGGTGAGCTCCCAGCGTGCCAACTGGGTGTTTGTTTGGGGGCGGGCTGCAGCCGACGGGGGATTAGGCACCCCCGTCGGCCACACAGTGTCTGGGGGGAGCGCATGAGCCGAGGGGGATTGGGCACCCCCCTCAGCACACAACATCGGCGCAGGGAGTACACTAACAAGGAAGGGGGAGGATGTTAGCAGAGGGAGGAAGTGGGAGGGCTTTTTAATGCCAAGCTGTGCATGACAGCAGTTCAGCTGATGTGTATGCTAGTTGCATACATGCTACCACTGCTGATTGCAGCAGACCTTTTCTTTGAAGTGAAGATCAACACAGCCAAACTGCTGTCATACACAGCTCAACATGTATTGGTCCAGTAGGGTCGCATCTGCTACACTGAGCACTAGATTTGGGAGGAGGGTCACACACCTCCAAAAGTCGTACTGTTGCTAGACGTTAATTGCGCATGTGCACAAGCGAACGTAAAAAGTGAATATCAGTCAGCTTGCTGCATAGAAATGCCCCAAACACAAAAACGCACAAAGAAGCAATATGGCACAGTAGTTTAAGGCTCTGAGCTGCAAATCTGGAGACCTGGGTTTGAATCCCACAGCCCCCACTTGCATATACTGTGTCACCCTGAGCAAGTCACTTAACTTCCCTATGTTCCCAGGTTGCACCTTTAAAAAAGCTTTCAGCTTAGTGCGTCTCACCTGGTTAAACAACTGGAAAAAAACGTTTACATTTCTTCTTGATGAGGATGCTAGGATTCTAGACACTGTCAATTCCAAAGCAACCATCTCTCTTGGAGAATAGCAAAATGTTGGCTAAGATATGAAACAATGTCTAAGTTATATTCATGGCTCCACGAGAGATGGTTGCTACTGTAAAAAAAAACAGACATGAAAAAAAAGATTCATATAAGAAAGTAGCTAAGAGACTTACAAATCTAGACTGGGATAGCAACACCAATTTGTTTAGAGTACATTAACCTTCCCACTTGCAACTTTGAGATTTGTCCCACATGCAGTGACCAACAGTTAGCTTTCTGACTAAGATGTAAGCACACATGGTCCCTGAATCACAACTCTGCTTGATTTTTTTTCATCATCCTGAAATGTGAATTCGTGAACACTTTTTATTCTACAGTTATTATATGTATGTACTGTATAGTAGCATAGAAATAGTTTGAGTTTGGATGGCAACAAACAGCATTGAGATAGTTTGAGTCTGAAGGGATGGCAACAGTGAAAGCAATGTTATAGTTTCTAGGAAAACTTTTTAAACTGATATTCAGACAAAATTCAGCTTATATTTCATGAATTTTCCATATTTACTGCATATGACAGATAGAAAGTCAGTGTGGTTCCAGGTACCTGTAGGATTTTGTCAGAAACAGAATTCTAAAATTCTGAAAGTGGATTCATTTCCCACGTGTTCAGTGGAATATTATTCTGTGGTATACATAGAAATACTTTTCAGAATTCTGCAGAATTCAAAAACAAATTTTGAAAAGCATTTGGAAGTAGAATTTCTGTTCTGCAAGAATTCTGCTGGCAGAGTTCTGCATTCCGCACAACAAAGATTACAATCCAGTGCTGTGGTATTTACTATTATATCACAAATAGAGGATTAAGGGCCTAATCCACAAAACTGTCTTGGCTATGTGCTACAGATGTGTGTAAGGGTTTCTGAGCTCTGCATTCACAGATGGAAGCAGCAGTGGTGCCATCCACCATCCCTGGCCAACTGTCCCCAGTCCTCCATGTGCACAACCATTAGCACAAAGCGGTCAGGGTGTTTTAGAGTGGAGCAGGGATCAGAAGCAGGCATCCAATCAAATAACTGTGTCAGTTCCTTAGGGAAGCCCTTGCTCTTCACAGAGCATGAGGTTGTGGAATTTTACAGTTCTCCAAAAATCACACTATCCCTAATAAACTTTGACTGGTGCCAGCAAGACTGGTCTTGTTCTTATGGCTGCATGGGTGGAGCCCTGCAGTCGTTTTGGGATCACATCACTGTAGGAGAAAGTGGAACCGATATCCATGTTCTCCTACAGTGATGCAGTCTCCTGTCCACAGCACTGAAGTTGCTTGTGGTCTGCGGTGGCTCCTATTCCCCAGCACTCTGCAGATGCAACTCCCATGTATGGCACTCAGTCCCCCTGGTGCACTACTTTCCCCAACTGCGGAAGTGACTGCCCTGACCCAAACTGCACATGCGTGCATGTCATGCATGTGCAGATCTGTCGGAGCCACCATCTTGTGCACAGCAGCCTCTGGTGTGCAGAACATAGTGGCTCTGATGCAAACTTCGAATGCAGCGAGAGCTCTGACTATGGTTTTACTCTCTCATCACACAAAAGCACCACAGTTGCTCTGGGCAGCCATATTGGCTCTGACCAGTGTTTGTTTATGTTGTTATGTCTGTTTATCTTTGTGGTGTTTCTAGTATTGTGTGTGGCTCTGTTAGTATAACAGTTATTATGTAAGAGTGTACAATATTTTACATTTGTACAGTTTCATTACAGGCCTTACTGTCTCATCAGTCGAACATTTAATAAGCATTTGTCAATGCTGAATGTTGATTGCTTTGGTCCGTTGAGCTCATTCACTGCCACTCTGTCACTCGCTCGTTCTGTTTCTCCCAGTGCTGCAGGCTGCCCTTTTGTACTGGGCTCCTGCCTGCATTGGCACCTTTTCCTGCCCACAAAGAAATCCGCAGCTGTCCCAACAGAGCTCCGTTGAGGTGGCTCACTCCCCCCTCTCACTCACTCATTCTGTTTCTCCTGACGCTAAAGGCTGCCCTTTTGTACTGGGCTCCTGCCTCTGTTGGCACCTTTTTCTGCCCACAAAGAAATCTGCAGCAGTTCCAACAGAGCTCCGTTGAGCTCACTCACTCCCCCTCTCTCACTCACTTGTTCCATTTCTGCCGGTGCTGCAGGCAGCCCTTTTGTACTGGGCTCCTGCCTGCATTGGTGCCTTTTCCTGCCCACAAAGAAATCCACAGCAGTCCTGACAGAGCTCAGTTGAGCTTGGTCACTCCCCCTCTCTCACTCGCTCGATCCTAATCTGTCCCAAACTCTGATTTCCGACAGTGACTGCAGTATTCTGTGCCAGAAGTGTGAAAACACATTTCAGCCAGGATGTGAAAAATGACAGCTGTACTGTTCATAAGGAGGTGTGAAAAAATGCCAGTGTTGAAAATCTGGCCTGACAATATTACTAATTTGCAAAGTTACAATGGTGCATGGAAACTGCACAACGCACGCTCATAACACAGTCATTGTATGGAGTTTCATCACAAAATTTTCAAGATAGGCATTTTAGGACCTCTGCTCATGAACAGTGTCACTGTGATTTTCTTAGTGTTTTCTGAACACTGATTTCCCACAGTGACCACACTATTCTGCGCCAGAAGAGTGAAAACACATTTCAGCCAGGATGTGAAAAATGACAGCTGCACTGTTCATAAGGAGGTGTGGACAAATGACAATGCTGAAAATCTGGAGTGAAAATATTGCAAAGTTGCGAAGTTACGAGCGTGCATGGAACCTGTGCACCCATCACCAAGATACACTAACTTTATGGACTTTCATCACAAACTTTCAACATAGGCATTTTAGGACCTTTGCTCATGAACAGTGTCACTGTGATTTTCTTAATGTGTCCTGAACACTGATTTCCCACAGCGACTGCGCTATTCTGCACTGGAACTGTGAAAACACATTTCAGCCAGGATGTGAAAAATGACAGCTGTACTGTTCATAAGGAGGTGTGTAAAAATGGCAATGTTGAAAATCTGGAGTGAAAATATTGCAAATTGGCTAAGTTATGTGAGTGCGTAGCAAATGCGCAATGCACCCTAGTAAAACAGTCATTTTTTGGATTTTTCCCACCAAATGTGCAACATACACTTTTTGAGACCCCACCTCATGAACACTTGCACTGTCATTTCGTTAATCGGTCCCGAAAGATGATTCCATGCAGTGACTGCAAAATCACCTCTCGGGACTGATTAACACCATGACAGTAGTTGAATTCATGAGGAGGGGAGCCCAGTAAACTCATGTTGAAAATTTGGTGCCAAAATTCCAAAAAAATGCCTGAGATATGCAACAAAGTTGAAAAAGCCCTATTAATGCCATTATACAGCTTACCGGCATTTCCTCAGTTTGCGGTCGGCTTTGAAGAGTGCAGACATGTTCTCGGTCCACTGAAGATTGTCACGCTGGACTCCAAAGGTAAGTATGGTGTGAGGGGGGTGTGGGGAGGCAGGGTGCACAGTGGGTGGGCGCGGGTGTTGGGAGGGACCAGGGAGACTGCGAGGGACCGTTTTCTTTTTTACAGGTTTAAACAAGACAAAAAAAACAGTGCAGGACATTTTTTTCTTTACAAGGGCATTGGGCATGCTGGGGTGAGCTCCCAGCATGCCACCTGAATATTTGGATGGGCCATAGCTGACAGGGATTTGGGCACCCCCATCAGCACAAGGGGCATTGGGCACGCTGGGGTGGGCTTCCATCATGTTACCTGAATGTTTTGGGGCACTATAGCTGATGGGGGATTGGACACCCCCATTGTCACATATTCACTGCTGGGGGGGAAGAGAGCCAAGGGGGACAGAGCACCCCCTCTGCATAAATCGACCATTTTGGTGGGGGGGGCCATTATGCCGATGGGGACTGGGGCCCTTGTCAGCAAACACACACTGTTGTGGGGGGGCACATGCTGCCAAAGGGGATTGGGCACCCCCTTGGCACTGGGGGCTCACTAATATTGTTTGCGAACACGGCGGCAAGCCACCACCATATTCACAAACAATATTACAGTACTAATGTAACCACCTTGTTACCTGGGGTTACTAGAATCCCAGTAAGACCTAGTGGTAGGGAGGGAAGGCAGCTTGTGAAACTCCAGTTAAATGGGTTTCACACTGTCTCACTCTGTTCTCAGTCTCAGCTGAGACTGAGGGATGACATCACCATTGAACTATCACAGCTGCATGAGCCACAATGGAATCTGCAGCAAGGGAGTTGGAATAAAATGTTGGGAGGTTTGAAGATTAGTCTGTAGTCAGTTGGAGTTGGGAGCTTGCTGAGGTAGCATCACAGCAGCTCAGAGTAGGCTCTAGGAGCCTCAGCCCTGACAGAGGGCTACTTTTAGGTAAAAAGGGTATGTGTCTTCGCCAAAAGAGAGACACAGAAGATAATTGAAGTGGTGGAGACCGCTGTTTTCAGGTCTCAGTGCCCCCTCCCTCTGGGGATGGGGGCAGGAAAGGGTTCCCTGCATATTCCTGGGGCAACCCCCTAGTTCTGCTAGTAATGGAGAAGCTGCCTATTTGTTCCAGAGTTTTTTAGGGGAACAAGAAGGCTTGTGAGTCACCTGTGGGGCACCTGCAACCAGAGGGTGAGTGTCTGCTCTTCCTGAAAGGGCCTATGTTTTTCACCCTGGGACTTGTGCGACAATGTGGGGATTGAACTACTGAGATAGTGGGAGGCCTAGAGTAATAGGCTTAGCCAACAAGTAAAAGTAGGTTCAAGTCCAGTACTTATTGGGATCAAAATGATATGTAGAGGAGATGTGACATATGTCTACCCAGGAATCTACATTTGCAAGTTTTCAGTAAAGGAATTGTTTAGTTTCCAGAGAAATGGCCGGGTATGGGCTGTGGGAGCTGGAGGTGGGAGACCCCCCATCTTTAGTGACCAGGTCCACCTCTACGGATTTTCTCTGTGGATTTCTACTTTGCCTCAGGCACTTGGCCAGTGATGAGGGAAGTACCCAGACGTGGGATTGGAAGGAAAATTCCATCTAGGAGTCGAAGGCTCTAGTGTGGTTTGGGGAGTCACAACAGGATAACTGGTTCATTTCTCAAAATGGACAACAGATCAAGTGGCCAGTGGGGGAGCTGGACCAGTGGGGAAAACCCAAGTAGTGTACAAGTCGGGCTGTGTACCCAAAGCTTCGTGCAAGTCCGGGCTGTGTACCTGGTGGGTTCAGAGCCTGAGGGCTGGAAATAGTGTTAGTGTTCTGTTGTCTCTAATCTGCATTACCAGGAATGTAGCCCCGTGGAGATCAGTCTATTCTTTGTTCAGCTTGGATGTGAATAAAAGCCACACTGTAGAATCCCATTCCTGGTTCTGGACATTACAGTTATTGCTTCCTGTGTTCAGATTTACTTGGGTGCCCCTGTGCAGAGTAGCCAAACCTAGGCCCCCTGTGCCGAGTAACCTCATCCTCCCCGAACCCAGTCCCCACCAGGTACTGCTGTCAGCTTCAACAGCATGCCACCTGTCGTTTTGCAAAAAGGCAGGGGTGAGGGGTTACACTAACATTCTGCTCAGCAATGACAGGTCACTCCCTCATTGCAGCGCAATGGCTGATGCTGCAATGACAAGGCAGCCCCTGATTGCAGCGGCTGAAACATTTCAGGGTGGTGGCACACTGGCTGAACTAGTGTCAGCAGCAGCATGCCACCCTATTGGGGAAAGCGGGCCAAGCCTTTAAAGGCTGTGGGGGCATTGGCCACAACAGTGCCATGACTCCACAACCTGCGTCTGTCAAGCTGTCACAATATGTTTCTAGCGCATGAGCACAATCAACATAAAAATGTATTAATTTAAGAACCACATCCATCCTCACTTTGCAATTTAATTTTGTAGTTTCCACGTGGGAGAGCTTTGACACTGTAGCACTGCTTTTCACTAAAGCTCCCTGCTTCATACACAATGATTCAACTCTCCCCAACAATTGACAATTTCACTCCCACCAAGCACCACAACTACTTGTACTCCCCCTTCCCAAGTACTAGACACACAGATTCAATCTTCTCAACCCAGTTTCAAACACTCTTTTAGGCCCTACCCCCCCACCGTACACCCAAATTAAACCTCCTAAACACCAGATACAGTAACAGTCACCTCAAGGACCAAACCCCCTTGTGGCATTCCCAATCACTGGACACACAGGTTCAACCCCCTCCCCCCAACCACCACCACTACCATCTGGTTTGGTCGCACAAACGTTTTCCCACACAGGACACACAGGATGACCCGCACCCTGACACCAGATACAATTACAGTCCCCTCCCCCCAGCACCTGACCCTTCTAACAACCACAGGACACACAGACGGCCACCCCCCCACCAGCTTTGGACACACTTGTAACACCCATGCACACACCTTTATAGTACATACAGGTTTCTTCAGCATGTAATGCAACAGGCAAGTGTAACTGTGAAAGACTAAGAGCTGCAGGATTTTTTTTAAACTCCTCTCACCATATTTTTTGTAGCAACAGATATATAAGACATAAAACATCAGGGATTTCTAGCGACTTAATAATATGTCCATTTAATGGCTCTGCAGACCATTCATTAGATAGTGATAATATCCTAGAGCCCTTTTGCACACAAAGAAAAACTGCTGTGTTGCTGTTCATTAACAACCTTTACAAAATGGCAAGAAACAATCCAATACTGTTATTTGCTAATACCAGTCACATGACCGTGTGGAAATTTTACCCACCGCATGGTTAGCCTGGTATGAAGCCTCTTCACATATTTGTTTGCCAGCTCACAACAGGAAAATGTCTGGCTGTCATTTTTTTTGTGTACTGCTAACAGTTCGTGACCACCCCCATCAAACCACCTCCTCAGCTGACAGCGCTATTAATCAGTGCTAGGCTGACTGCTCTGGTATTCAGTGCTTTCTGTCATAGTTCATAACAGAATGGCTTAGTTTTAGTTAAGAACATTTCCTTTCTGGATAGTTTGAAAGACAGAACTGCTACAAGCACTGTACAAGCATTCCATTTTTTTTCTGGACCCTTTGAAAGGCACGAGCGCAATTACGATTGCACTTTCACTTTCAAAACCGCTGCAAGCACTGTACAAGCACTGAAACATCTTTTCATGAAAAAAAAAAATCATACCTCTACTCCGCAATCTCTCCTCTTCTGTTTCATGCAAGTGATCTGCATGTTTACTAGTGACCCTGGCATCATTTTGTTGGGGGGGGGGGATATCACAAAAAACTACCTAAACTACAACTATGGCAGCCTTCTTAGGATAAATGTCCTCAAGCAAAGCTGTAAATTCAAAGTAGTTCCAGCAGGCGGAAGGACTAATTGAGCAAAACTGCTTGTAAACTTTTATGTTTTTCACATATTCCTTCATGACTTCTATAATTACTACATCATTTGAAAAAGCAAAGTCATTGTTTAGGTGCAGTAAGACACTCCAGAGTGTGCATTATGCTAGATCTCCACATTTCCCAGGTGGTTGAAGGCACTCACCCTCCGACATCAAGCCTCACAATGCACCCAGGGCATGCGGCGATCTAGCATGATGCACATCCTGAAGTGTCTTACTGCTTGCTTAGAGAGAATACACAGTTCTTTTGTTTCTGTGTAAAGAGCTGCTGATGCCTCTGGTAAAAATCTGTAAAACTAAATATTTAAATAAAATTTAAGCTTTTATTTCATATCTCTTCTATAGATGTTTCCTTCCCCTTATTTATTACTGAGCAAAGTTGCTTGAAAACAGGGTCTATCCCTTAGGAGCTCATCTGCACCTTCAGTGTATTCACAACTTGAAGTCTCATAATCCTCTTTTATCACATCAAAATCTGCTGCCATGGGAGCAGCTGTGATGGCAGAAGTGGTGTAGTATGACCTAATGTGGGGAGTAAGTAATAGGAGCTCCAGACCTCAGAAGGAACAAAGATCCTGTTTTCATGCAAATGACCTCAGTTATAAATACTAGGGACAGGAAATACAGGACTAATGTAAAAAATAAGCTGAACTGTATCCAAATATCATGTTTTTCAAAGTCCTTCTGGAGGTGTAAGATGCTCTTTAAGATCTGTCTCCCTTATCCTTGTTCTGTAAATGAACAGTCAGTCAGGGACAAATGTTGTTTTAATCCTGCCTCTAACTTATCATTCCAAAATAATTAACACAGCACAAAGGACTGATCTGCTGTCTATTTACAGAACAAGTATAAGATAGAGAATAGACTACAGCCCGACTTCCAAATAGAAAATGAGTTTAAGAAATTCATAGTTACATAGGTCTGCCAAAGTCAAGGTACAAAACAAATACAAATATATGGGAAGAGTCTGATTTGCTAATTCTGTTACCACAACCTTCCTCATTTTATAGTTTAACAGGAAAATATGTTTGAATGAATGAATGACATGTTTCATAAATTTCAAATGGTATTGTAATAGCAATGCAGTAAATTGCAAGAGGGATCCTTCATACAGTACATTAATTAGTTGGTAACTGCTTACACAGGAACAGGGAATGCTGGCTCTATCACTATGTGATCCTTGAAGATGAAAAACTGTTGACATTTGGCACTAGACAATCCACACACTCCCCTGGCAAGGTTCTTTTCCTGTCTTGGATCTTGGAAGGAAGGGGATACAAAAATAAAGTATATTTATTACCGGGAACCAGGGTTGGTCATAGCACTGGAGGGCACCATTGAAACACATACAGACCACTTACAGAAGAATGTCCACAAGCAAAACTATGGTCAAGAAGTAATTTACTTCCAGTTCATTTGTCGCCCCCCCCTCCCCGCTCTTTAGAGGGTACTAAAATAACATTTCCATTCATCCCTCTTCTAGACTATGAGCAAAGGACAGAGCTTGTCTAGAATGAAAATAAACAACACTGGGATCACATATCCAAGGGCTTAACAACACCGGGCTTCACCAATTACCAAAGTCCCAAACATCACAAAGTCTTTCACAGGATAGTGAATGTCCTCCAAACGGTGTTAAACAGTTTCCCTTCAGGATTCTTCAACCCCTATGGGATAACGCACAGGAGAAGGCCAACACCAAGACCCAGGCAGATCTCTGTAATCTGACTAGGGGCTTAAAAGGGTCAGGAGAGAGGTGTCACCTCTTCTGCAGCTTTTTGTAGTCAGCACCCAAGCTAACTGCACTGCTCTGAGCCGGACAACTGACTGCACAGCAACATTCTAATGTGGGTTATGCTGCTGTGAAAGCCACTCTCACTTGGAACCTCTGCCAGAGTGACTGTCAGAAGCTGCTGAAGGAGCCTTAGAAGCTTAACTCTTTCCTGCCCAGCATGTCTACCTAAAAACTCACTATTTTATAGGGTTGTATTAACTCAAGGGTTAACCCGGAGGTTACATTCATCACCACCGGAAAACCTTTCTTTTTGCAGCAAGGGCTTTGGACTGCAACAGGTCTTCCCTCCCCCTACAAAGAGGGCTGCTTATCCTCTCCTCTGCTTATGACCAGCATAGGCAGGTTATCACAGAGGTCATGGAAGCCATGCTATAACTGCCTACAACTGGCTCCTCAACAGTAGCATGTCTGGCTACCAGAGGTGGCTTGCTGATGGAATGAGACTGACTATCCACCACAATGGTAGGGCTCACCAGTCCATCTCCCATCAGGCACTCACATGGCTCCACCAACAAATGCTTACCAGGGACCCCCCCTAACTAGGCACTAGCCACTATGCTGCAGTACAGGGGCATCCGAACCATGCCCTTTACCAAACATGGAATATAAAAAGACATCAGCACCTGTTAAGGATATGTACAATGGATTGCTATGTATTTTCTAACACTAGCAACTACTAACTTTAGACCTGTAAAAAAAATTCATAACAGTTCATGTTAAAACATCTAAAACCATTTGTAGAACAATTCTAAAAACAGTCCCTGAGTCACCCACAGATGCTTTGGTTGACTCCTCTGGTTCTTCTTCTTCTTCTTCAGCTGCACCTGCAAAAGAGAATGCAAAAGCACACAATTACATAATACTTGGCTCTAAACACTTTTGTCAAACATTTTTTATAAAGGTTTTTTTTTTCCTTTTTTGTTTTTTTTATGTAAAACAGTATAAAGCATTAAACTATGAGGAAATAGGAACCCTATTAGTCCATCTAAGGAGAAATGCCTTTTGGTCTTGGAGTTCAGAGACCAAAGTGTCTCTAGCAATCAGATGGTGAACAGTTCCTGAGTACTCTGAAACAAGGCACAATGCCTGCTAGAAATTACCAGATACAAATGTCCAGAAGGACCAAGATGGCATGCTGTCCTACATTGTCCCTTGGAGGTGTGATCACTGTACAGGAACATGTATAACAAAAAATAAGGAAAACTTGGCCCTACCAGTTCAATGCACTAGATTCAAATGCCACCCATAACAAAAGCGTGGTCAAGGACCGTACAGTAAAAACAGCACAGACAACAACAGTGCCTAGTATGACAGCCGTACTCAACAATACTGCTAGTGGTAATGATCCAAACACACATGGAGGACTGCTACCATTGCAAAGTAAAGAACTTAAATTTGTGTTTTTGAGGAGGCCTCCACACCCCTCAGACTTCAATATAATCAACTCCATGGGGAGGTGGACCTTGGGAATGGGGAGAGCCATGGGGGAGGGATGAATTGGGCACTAACAAAAATAAAAAAAATTAAAAAGGCAAACCACTACTCAGGAGTCTGGGAACAGAACACAGGTCCCTGGGTCTCCTCTACTCTGGATGTGAGTGCCTTAGCCTATCCACCACAGTAATGGCTCGATCAGGCACCTCCTTTCAGCTACTTCACTCCCTTCCTTCCATCTTCCTGTGACTCCCTCCTGTCTGCCTGGACAGATTCAGGGGTAGCGGTAATGCACTTTCGCTATTCTACCCCTACCACTGTCAAGGCTAATGCACTTCCTGAAGTGCTGTTTTGAACAGCTCTATTATGGAAACACTATTCTGACTGGGTACACCAGTTCAGACATGTAGGATGACACTGGAAACTTATGACCACTGCCAGCTGGTACCTAGTCCTGTGGCCAGAACTGCAACATGCAGATCTCACGACTCCAGTCGCCCTCATGACCATCTGGTACTGAAACTGAAATTGGACCCAGGTGAAGGCTCACCCCTCTTCTCCCTTGTGCAATGAGGATGCAATGGTAAGTCATCCTCCTCTTTCGCTGATGCCTTGCAGAATGTGGCCTGCCGACCACAGCTTACAGTCTCTTCCATTCATCACCAGCATGGCAACTTTGTACATCAGGCTCCATTGAGGTGCCAATCTGGACTGTCCAGTAAATTTCTTTAGGGGTACCAATCAGGATGAGGCCAGTACAAAATGGTACCATCTGGGTGTCACACAGCAACATATGAATTGTCTGCCTCCCCTCTTTCTCTGTACAAATCACCGCATCCATGCATAGAGTATGGCCGATCCTCCACATTCTGATGCATTCTTCATACCTCCTCTGTAACTCAGCAGTACCTGCAGGAGTCCACAGGTATCTCTTGCCCATAGCCATTACCATGTCCTCCTCCATTAGCTATGCTTCATGGAAGACCTCTATCTCATACCAGGCCCACAGTGGCAGATACAGGTACTTTTTATCCTGATGATTAATTTCACCTTTCTCTGGATTACTCTCTCCTCCTTACTGCATTTGGGTCAATGATTCTTCCCAGCCTGACCATGGCCAAATCTGGTTATTCAAGGCATCTCTGCCCCAGGTCAGTAGAACACTTACATCTTCCCCCTCTTCCTCAGCTGTTGAGGATTTCTCAGGAAACACAGTGGCAGTAGTAGAACCAGTGGCACTGGGCAGTATCTTAGGGTCATTCTCCCAGTTCAGAATCTTCTGCTGGCTCATGGACTCTGAGCTGTGCCTTGATTCCCACTACTTCTCCCACTGGAGACAATGTTGAGGAATCCCACTTCACACCCATCCCCAGTGTTGCTGCTTGTTCCTGCTGGATGCCCATGCAGACCGGTGACTTTTCTCCTTGCTGACTCCTCCCAGGCTCTTCCTCGCCTGAGGAGCTGGTTTCTGAAGCTGGGGTGATGGCTGTATGGGGCAGCTGCTGCAGCCACTCCTTAAAGAATTACTCTAAGTCCTCTTCTTCCAATGATGGGGTGTTAACATCCCACCTAGCCACCAGGTGGGCACAGTGGCTTGTGTCCAGGCAGGCCTTGATTGTTATCTCAGTCCAGAAGTCTCTCGATAGGCCTGACAGTGAGGTACTAGGAATATGTCCCTCCCATGATGGTAGCACACTATGCACACATTTACAGGCCACTCCAGTAATGACACATAGTCTCATGCTCCAGAACATCCACTTTCTTTCTCTAGCCTTCTAAGCTCTCTTTCCTGCTGGCTGATACAGGCATACACATGCTGAGGGTAAAGCATCTCTTAACTGGGATCCATCGTTACTGGATGTTGCAAAACACAAACAACAACTTCAGCTGTAGCTTGTTGCACTTATACTGACTCTCACAATGGCCTGGTTAAGTACAGGAGGGTGTAATGTGTTTTGTTACTGATTCCCACACCCATTCTTTACCATTTAACTTTACACTGAATCTCATTTTTACAGTCCAAAATGTCTTAAAGGTTTCAACATGTAGATTGCTGTTTCAGCTTTTTGCTCACAGTGCTTAACTGCACCTCGGAGCCTTTGCATGCTGAGTTTAACTTTACTGTACTGTGCCACAGTTAGGCCTCTGAATCTCTGTTCCATGAGTCTCTGCCTGCCGCTGTCTGCCAAACAAATTTGCAAAATTCCAATCTGACTTGGGGTACTGTAACTCCACAACCTATGTCTACAATTAAAATTCCTCTTCATACCCTTCCCTGCACCCATTTTGCTAAGTGACCAAACTTGTATCCAAAAAATTGTTTATCTTGACAACGACCGTTACTTTTACTCCCTTTAGCTGTCTGAGGCAATTTTGAAGTGTGTTTTGATTCAGAACACTTACAGTCCAGTCATTTTTCAAACTCTTCTCTTCTGTCCTGGTCAAACAGACAAGATTGCTAAAAAATTAGAGCACTTTGCTTCACAGGATGGTCCTGACCATGGTGACCAAACAATGGGGTTCATTGCACCCACAAAATGGACTGTTGGCTTTGCACAGATTTTATGCCCACCACACACACTGGGTGAACTTTTCACTGTCCAAATTCAAAAAGAAATTTCCAGCTAGGCCTTTCACCCTGGCAATGCTGCTGCACTGAATTCCCAAACAGCTTTGTCCATCCCCACTTGCACAGTACACAGTACAATGGGTGGGACTTCCTGGTTCAGACAATCACTCAATGCCATGCAAATTAAGGCAGGGGCACCCTTCTCTCTCCTTCAAGCACATTCTAAGGCTTTCTGGGAAAGATTTTAAACTGAAATTGAACATACTTTTTTCCTTCATTGCTCAAATCATGGTTTGAAACCACTTGTCCCGACAGCTAATGCTTCCTGTTGTGGGTACACCGCCACCAAACTCACCACCCTAGGCAATTTCTTCAGGCAACATAAACCCCTGAAATCCTGGGATAAGCTCCCATTTTTGTGTGGCCCTTCAAGAAAAAACACAGTTGGCATTTGGCATCAGACAGACCACACACTCCCCTGGCAAGGGTGTTTTTCTGGCTCTGATCTTGGGAGGAAGGGCACACAAAAATAATGTATGTTTTTTACCAGGAACAAGGGTGGCCATAGCACTGGAAGACATAATTGAAACATATACAGTCCACTCACAGAAGAATGTCCACAGGCAGAACTAGGGCCAAGTAGTAGGTTTCATTCAGACTCGGACTGACAGACAATTGCCCAGAGGGGCTGCAGGTGCAGAAACTGGTACAACAAAGTCCAGAAATCCACAGTTGTGATTTACTACCAGTTCATTTGT
Source organism: Neoceratodus forsteri (assembly GCA_016271365.2). Taxonomy (NCBI): domain Eukaryota; kingdom Metazoa; phylum Chordata; order Ceratodontiformes; family Ceratodontidae; genus Neoceratodus; species Neoceratodus forsteri. The sequence goes on along the minus strand of JADMNL010000027.1, from coordinate 53,232,855 downwards.
TCCAATCCCCCCCCCCCGCTTTACAGGGTACAAGAAACAACATTCCCATCCATCCCTCTTCCAGGCTATGGACAATGAATGTCCTTTAAACTGTTACAAATACTTCCACTAACATTCAACCCAAATGAGAAAAGGTTTGCTCCTTATATCCCAGATAGAAGCCAGTGTAGTAATGACTTCCAGAATAGAGGGGAGGCAACTCTCTTTCCAAAATGTATTCATAATTGTGAAGGCACCATTTGAGTATTTAAATAGTCCTCCGACAGTTCTGAAGTAAATATTTCTCAACAAGCAGGAATTCCCAGAGAGCTAGGGCAAAACCTGGCCATTCCAGAAACTGGTTAGCACTTTCCTATCCAAACATCTCTCAGAAATGGGGAAGTCCTCATAAATTACTCATGGTTACCGGAATAATTTCCCTTTAGAAATCTTCTGCCCCTATGGTGCACTGCACAGGAGATGGCTGTCACCATGACTCAATGCAGGTCCCTCTGTAAACTGGCTAGGGGCTGAAAAGGTAAGGGAGAGGTGTCACCTCTCCTGAGGCTCACCTCTATTAGCACCCCAAGTTAGCTGTACTGTTCTGAGGTAGACAACTGACTGCACAACAACATTCTATTGTGGCATATGCTGCTGCAAAAGCTACTCACAATTGAAACCTCTGCCCGAGTGACTTCAAAGAAGCGGCCAAGGGAACCCTAGAAGCTTAACTTTCTGCTGTCCTGCATGCCTACCTAAAAACTCACTAACTAACAGGGTTCTAGTAACTGCAGGGGGAACCTGGGGGTTACAGCAAGTGATGGTTTATGTAAGCAGTAAGACATGATAGGGTGGTGGTTGTTATGGGTTGATAAAAACACCATGTATTTTAAAGAAAAAAACAGATCAAGTCACAGTTCACAGTGGGTGCAGTTTTCCCAGTTTACTACTAACTGGCACTGTTATGTGTGACAGACATTTAGGGAAAGAGTTATATTAAATTATGATCTTGACTTGGATAAATAGGTTTATAAAACATTACTTATGTGTTGTGGGTGTTTTTTGTATGTATTTAAGTTTGGTAAGATAGTGAGAGTAAGAGGCAGCTGACTGGGTAATCAGCTGGACAAGAGAGAGAATGTGCTGTATGCCCAGGCTGTGTGCCTGGTTTATTCAGTGAGTTTGTTCTACCATGAGAGAGTAAACCTCTGTGTCAGCTGTGAGCTGCCATGGTTATTTTGAGGGACTGTAGTAGAGCCTGTCATTTGTGGCTTGTCTTGAAATTCAAACTGCAGAAGGAATCAGACATGACAGAAATAAAAGGAATTACAGAGTATTGGAGTTGACTGGGGAACATTTGGCCAGGCACGCAAAATTCATACAGTAAGAATTGTGGGAGGGAATGACATGATGTGGCTGTGGACTTTATAGCTTGGAAGCAGTTAGAGGAAATTTACCGTGAGCATCTGTAGCCTGTAAAATAAAAAGTAATGAAGTAAAAAAAAATATGTAAGTACATTGATTTAAATGTTTTATTTTGATATTGTGTGTGTGTGTGTGTGTGTGTGTGTGTGTGTGTGTGTGTATATGTGTCTGTGTGTGTCTGTGTGTGTGAGAGAGGCCATGACTGGATAGGAAGTATTTCAGAAAATGCAGTTTCTAAAGTTATGGCAAGGCAGGGGAGTTAAGGCCTTCTGCTTTACAAACACAGAGGCATTGAAACAGACTCTGATGGCAGATGAGGACTGCTAGGCCCACTCAGTCTGCCCATTTTCCCTACCTACAGTATCACCAGAGACCCTAATCAGTCTCCGTCTCTTTCTCTCTCCCCCTTCCTTTCAACTCAGAGATCCTTATGACTATCCCATGAATTCTTTAACCCCACCACCATCATTGCCTCCACCATTTCCAGTAGAAGGCTGTTCCAGGAACCCATTACTCTTTCTGTGGAGAAGTGCTTCCTCACATTTCTCCTGAATCTATCCCCCTCCAGCTTCATAGCATGCCCCCTTGTTTGTGAGCCCCTTTTGTTGCCAAAAATACTTCTGTCCTGTATATCTATTTACCCCTGTAAGGTATTTAAAGGGCTCTATCATATCCTTCCTCTCTCTTCTCTCTTCTCTCTTCCAGAGTGTACATATTGAGGTCCTTTAGTCTCTCAACATAGGACATTTGGTGCACACTCTGTTCCATTTTAGCTGTCCTCCTCTGGATCACCGCCACTCTGTCTATGTCCTTCTGGAGATGTGGTCTCCTAAACTGGACACAGTGCTCAAGATGGGGTCTTATCAACAATCTATACAGGGGCAATACCATCTGCCTCTTTCTGCTGGTGATACCCACCTCTATGCATGCCAGTATCCCACTAGCCTTCCCAACTGCCTTGTTGCACTACCTGGCCACTGTTAGGTCATCTGATATGGTTACCTCCTGGTCTGCATGGCTACTAGAAGTTGTTTTTTTTTGCTAGCGGCAAGGATTTATACAGTAGGTGTGCTGCATACCAGTTGCCAGAAGGGTTCCCCAGCCAGCAGTTGTCCTCATGTAAGGCACAGAGTAATAAACCCTCTCTGCCGATTAGGGAACCAAAAATTCCCTACCCATTTTATAATATTTATTATCAGTTTGCATTTCCCCACATACTGTTCATGCATTTTTACAGTGTGCCAGCCTAAGTATTTTTGTTTGTTTGTGGTCATTGCTATGCCTCCTGGTGCACTGCTCCTTAAAAACTTCCCAATCTCACTCCACCCAGCAACACAAACTCACTGCCTGCTACCTGTAACTGTCGTCAGACTCCCTCTGGTTTGCCAGTTCTCCCACAAATCTGAAGCTACCCAGTGGGGGCCCCCCTGGTGCTGCAACCAGGAAGACTTTGAATGTGCAAGTCAGGACTTGGAAGAGGGAAGACTGACCTGGTGCACTGTGGGACTGGTTGGCTTGGGGAGCTTCAGGAAGTCATCATCTAGTGCATCAGGAATCTTTTTTCCTTGTAGACTAGACCCTTCCTTATGCAGACAAACAGTATGGTAGCTTAGGGGGTGAATATCAAGCAATGCGTGGTCACATGTACTGCCAGGAACATCTTTGAGAGGCTCGACTTGAAGCCAATGATCTATTGCTCTGCATTCTGTGTCACTCATACCCTTTACTGCTCAGATTTCAGGAAATTTACTGTATGTAGTAATGTTATTTGGAGAGTAGTCCATTCTCAATGCCGAATACCCCATTTGATGCCTGACTATGTTTTCCCCTTTGTTAATTAAAAGTTGTCAGACCCAGACTTCCTCACTAATATAATTGTATTTGTGTTGTGTATATGTTTTTGTCTGCACATTTTTAAAAGTTGTATTATATACAGGAACACCTTGTAAATTGGAATTGTTCTAATGGTGTATACTTCTGACATCCAAATCCTGTCTAAAAATATATCTTTTTACTACTACATAATGCTGAGTACTGACTATCACGCTCTGTCTCTTCCCTCCTATAGGACTGTTCATTACATTGTGGTGCTGAATAAGGAAAGAGGCTGATTGCTGGACAGCCATGAAGATATTGAGATAAGTACTGCCATGTCCACAGGGATATGCTGCCAAATGTTTAACAACTCCACCTCCATGAAGACCTGCATAACCCCCACCCAGACCCACACAACATCCCTACCCCTCACCTGCACCCATAAAGACATTCACCAAGGATTGCACTCCCCAACCCAGGTCCACATAATACCCCTACCCCCAACTGGGGTCAAACAGACCCCTACCCTCACCCAGGCCTACACAGACCCCAAGGCCCACACAACCCACTCTGCAAACTAGGCCCGCACTGCTCTGTCACCACCCACCATACTTGCACAAGAGAACCTAGTTCCAGACTGGAGAGTTGACCATTCATGAGACAAAACAGACACAGTATTAAACAGTAGTTTGAGGCACATACCTACTAGAAGAAGACAGGTGATACTGCCACTGTATAACACACTCCTGAGACCACACTTGAAGTACTGTGCACAGCTTGGGGCACTGAGTGCCAAATGAGAAACAAGAGTCCTTGAGGGGGTACAGATGAAAGCCACTAAGGTTATTAGTGGAGTCAAAAATTTTACATATGAGGAGAGAAGAAATGAATTAGGGCTCTTCTCACTGGAATATAGAAGATTACGTGAGGACATGTGTCTACTATTTCGTGCCCTGACCAATAATGATCTATGGGACCAATCAGGTCAAATTAAGTCCCTCTAACTATTGTAATACACACTCACATGTAATGCAACTCAGAGGTGCACTATGTCACTCCAGGAAAAGGAAATTTTGGTTTGATCAGAAACTGGTTGTTCTTTGGAATTCTTTGCCAGAAGAGGTTGTGGTAAGCATGACTATGAATGAGTTCAAGAGAAAGTTTGATACCTACTGTACCAACAACAATATCAAAGGGTGCTTTTAAACTCATGGCAAGCTCAATGGACAACTCTGTCAACTTTGCTCTGCAATCACCTATGATAACTATGATACATGTGATCCTGTTTGTTACCTGGGTGTTTTTCCCCTTTGTTAATTAAAAGAAGTCAGACCCAAATTCCTTCACTAATATAAGGTTGAGTGATAACCATCACTCTCCATCTCTTTGGTACTGTAGGTATGGTCTTAATATGGTTTAGCTGCGGAACAACAGAGGCACACTGCTGGACAGCAACGGTGACTAGAAGGCAAGTACTGCCCCATCCAAAGTGATGTGCTGCCACATTTGTACACCCCCACCTACTCCAGGCCTGTATACACACACACACACACACACACACACACACACACAACTTCTTCCCCCATTCTAGTTCCACAAAATTCATTCTCCCTCACAACTTCCCCTAGACAGTGTCCTCTTATCTGGCATCCGATTCCCTCAGCACCACTGAAGCAGTAAGTTGCTGAAGGAAGTTACACACACAGTGAGTCAGTCGTGTTAGTAAGCCTGCTGTAATCAGAAGGCTGTCTACCTACCATATTTCTAATCCTTCCCACTCAGTGCAGCAGCTAGAGCAGTGCAGCAAGCAGGGAAGATGCAAGCACACACACACACACACACACATATACATTTACAGGAACAGCATAATGCAATTAAACTAGCTGTTCTGTTTCCCAAAGCAACTTTTTCTCAAAGATACTAAAACTCAAAAAGAGTATTTTATTCTTAAACAGAACAACCACTATTATCTTCAGTCTATTTCCAAAAGGTATCCAGTTAAAACAGCAAGGCAATTTGAACAAGTCACATATAACACGTGATATGTGAGCGAGGATGGTTTTATAGCGATTGTCTTCTTAGCGAGGAGAGAGCGATGTAGCTCATTACGTTTGTCAACATGTAGGTAGTGATTTGTGAGCCAGGGTCTATGATGGCAGCATGATTTAAAGGTTACAGTCACCTCCTGTGTCCTCGCTTGCCACGGCTAGCAGACCTGGGTTTGAGACATGCAGCTGTGTGTTTTTTTTTTAGTTTTGTTTGTTGAATTTTGTGGCTGGTTTTGTTCTCCTGACTATTTATGCATCACTGAATTGTGCCTCCCTTGAGTAGGAATGTTATTTGTCCCCCCCCCAAACTTTCTCCCTTTCCACGAGTTGCATCCCATTTAGTGATGGTTATATAATTTAAGAGGGGTTCAGGAGGTGAATCCCCCTGCAAGGGAAGGTGCCGGGGCAGAGCTCCCTGGTGAAAGTCACTGCAACTGCTGGTTTCAGCTTCTTGATCCGCACAGTAGTGCTGGTTGCAGTTTTTACTTTCACTGTTTTTGCCTCGCTATTTTGGTCCATGCATTATTGCTGGCATTGTTTTGACATGAAACCTTTCCAAAAATATTTTTTTTATGATATTTCATCATTCTAAAACTTATATTTCGAAAGTTGTAATATTTAATATTTTTGGCTTAGAAATGTGTTTTTCTTTTTTTAAATAAAAGCCTGGAGTCCAATCAGCATGCAGAGATCATGCTGATACAGCATGCGTGTATTGATACATGTGTACACTTGTCGATATAATGGTATGTTAAAAATAACAGGATTTAAAAATATTGTGAATCACTTCATGCTTTATGTATTAATATATAGGAGATGTAGCAATATCATGTATTTCTAACCCCAGTGACCCCCTATATTACTAGACTATTTTACTAGAGTGCGTACTAGAAGTGTTTTCTACAGGGTGTTTGCAGTTTTATACAGCTGTCTTCAAAGTGTTTAGTGGTGTACTAGAATCCCATATAGTGTGATGGATTTCTTTTTATTTAGTCACTGTGGACAGCAAATGGTTAAACTTTCAGGTCTTCCCTGAAACCCCTGTCAATCATCTGGACAGAGGTTCCAAGTGGAAGGAGCCCCTCAGCAGCATAAGTCACAATAGAATGTTGCAGATGAAGGCAGTTGCTCATAAAGAGCTGAGCTGTAGAGTCACCAGTCCAAGACAGCGAGCTAAAGGAGAGTTTTCAAATCCTCTTCTGTCCTGATTTTTGGTCCATAGTTCAGTCCCAGAGCAGCTGAGTACTGAGTTATGGTGGAGGCCTTCTCTAGTTCTATACCCCAATGGGAGTGAAGAACTTTTAACAGATTTGGTCATGTGAATAGTGAGTAAAATGCAGGGAACATCTCTGAACTGTGAAATACTTTTTTCTTTGTGTGGCAGCTCAGAGCTGGCTTCTCCAGGAGGACAGCCAGGAGGGCAGAACTGAGAAGAATCATCTTCTTCCTGGTATTCAAACCTACTATTTGGTCCTACCTAAGGGAAAGGACATTTCTTTGCGATTACTGTATTTTACTGATGCTCCACCATGATTGTGCCAGTACCCAATGTCATGGCCCCAGTTCCTGTGTTAAATAGACATGTTTGGTGTAAAACCCCTCTTAAGATCCAAGTGCTGCAGAGTAACACTAGATGGGGGGGAGGCAGGTGTCAACAGCAAGGCAGGCTGATGGTGACATTAAGGGATTGAAAAGGGAGAATCCATGATAGCTGCTTGAAGGATGGACACTCAGCCTCTTGATCTTGTACTGCTCTAATATATTTGTGGGTTCTTTGTTTTAACAATGTCACAGTTATATTTAAATTTCTGTGAACATGCAGAGAACTTTTACAGTTGTTTTCAGTATTTAAAGTCTGTTCACAGAACTAGAGATATCATGGAGCATTTCATTGTGGATAAAAAAGTAGAAGAAAGCTTGCTTTAAACCTGCTTGAACCTTTCCTGAGCCAACGACTTGATGGCAACTAACACCTTTGGCCACACACGTCTGCAACAGAAGATGCTCCAATTTATTCTGTCCACTGTTGTTGCATTATCAGGACTGGCACATTCACCAATTCCTGCTACTCCTGCATGGAATGAAGTGTTTCCTGATGCCCAGGCTCTAGTCAGTTCTCCACTTGCACTGCCCAACTTGGAAGCCTTGCCACCACAGACACAACACGTACCTGCTAACAACGCACCTTAGCCCTCAGCTGCAGTGGCCAAGGCCGCATTTACCACCACAACAGAGATCTACACCCATGTTGTAAGTTCCATCTCAGAAACTAGGCTAACACACAGGTCAGTCTGGAAAGTGTGTATGATTCTCCTTGCTCACACAAAGAAATAAATAAATAAATCCACTGGCTCTAGTTCCCTAATTATATATTCGACACCCCTACACTCTGTGGATACAGTACATGTACCTGTGGGTCTATCCTTGGATCAATAGTCACTTGATCCTCTATACAGCCATTATACTGTACTTGTCTTCTAAATCATCAGTGGGTATTATACAGATAGAGCTTGTTTCTGACCAGTCAAAACCTTTCTCCATTACGGAAGATTGAAACCTAGAGCTTCTGACACAATTTAAAAATGAACTTACAGATGACATTCAGAAAGGTTTTGATTCATTGAACACGACCTTAACATCTTTGTCAAAATTAGTTTCTGGCCTTGGTGAAAAAAGAAAAGCTTTGAGCTTACGTAGAGGTGAAAATAAGGACCAGGTCAGTGATCTTGAAGATCGTGTGAACCCTTTACTGAAAATGGTCAACAATCATGCCTTTGAAATGCAGATGGTGCCAAGAAAAATTACCAACAAGGAGGATAGATCATGGTGGAATAATTTTAAGTTAATCAAGATACCTGAAGAAGTCGAGGGAAAAGGGGATCCAATTCCCTTTTATGAAAAACATCTCACCACTTCCTTGGGATTAAAACAGCCAGAAGAAAAAAATAATTATTGATAGAGCTCATCATGGAGGGGCCCCAAGAGATACTGTGTCCTGTACGGGTGTTGCAAAACCACCTTGTCCAGCCTGTGTTAAACCCCACTTTTTTTTTAACTGTGAAGAAGTGCTCAGAAAAGCTTGTACTGAACGTTGCTTATTTGCTGATGGTATCACATTTTTGGCTTACCTTGATTTCAGCAGGGAAACTTAAAATCTGGAAGGCATTCGATAAAGTCAGGGATATTTTGAGAGAAAGGGGCATAAAAACTGCCCTCCTTCTGCTTGCAAAAAGCCACTTTTTCTGGCATGGCAGCATGTATTATTTCACCAACCCTAAATGTGCTGAAGAATTCTTGGTGTCTAATCAGGAACTAGCCCCAGCTAAGAAAGCCTTGGCTCACTCACAGAGGTTTTATGTGATAAAGGTGAGTCTGAAAGACTGCTTATCACATAAAACAACCATAAAAGAGCCCATGGTCTAAAGAGCACCTGATATTGTAACATCCGTTGCAAATAGTGACGGTGGCTACAATACTTCAAATTCACACACATAAACATTTGTTTTATGTGGGTGGGGGGGCACACCCCCTGAATTAAAATAATGAACTCCAAAGGGGGTGTGGACCATGGGGCAAGTTATTGATTTTTATACAAAAAAAAATTTCAGCCAGCAGCCAGATCCAAACCCGTGTCTACTCACGTCGCAAGCGGTGATGTACACCACTATGCAATGCTAGCAGCTCAACAGAAACTGGCCATGCAGGATCCTATATCCTGTAGTAGCGAGTACAGCTTCTTGCTATACTCGCTATACAGAATATAGTGACCTTCTGTACCAGTCGCTCTGAGTGACAGCGGTATTATTGAGTCGCTCAAAAGTGTAGCTCAATAATAAGCACTCTACATGGGTGCTACCCTTGCAGTTACCCTCAAAGAAAATCTCTACAGGTTTGAGCAACACAAGGGTTCATTCTCATTCTGATCAACAACTTATAGGGCAACAAGTGGCACAGCGGGCTCATGAATCTACCCAGTCCCCACAGAATACAGTAGAAAGATACCAGAGAGAATGAACCTTGGGGGACAAGCTTCACCAGTCAGACCACCCGGTTTCTTTATTTCCAGAACAAGTCATCTCATCCAAACTTGCCATTGAGCTTCCAGAGGCAGCTCAATGGGCATCAATGACTCAAGCTATTACAAGCTGGGACTCATGTAATGACCCTATGTCCAAACCTGACCCTGAGCCGTCTTAGTCATTTAAACTCACTTTACCTTATGGCTTGAGTCAATATGTCAATTATGGTTAGCCTACTTTCAGTGATGGATACTAAGATTGGAAAGCATTGAGTAGAACCAGGTTGGGGGTGATTATATGACATCCATCTTAGACACTAAGAATAAGTTAGCACTTTCATTAATATATGGTGTTGTGACACAATAATATGTGGTTCCCCCCTCCCTCATATGTATAAATATTTGAGTAATGTAAATAGTAGCATGAAAACAAGAAGGGAAATCCTAGCCCCTTCCCCCCAAAAAAATGAGGGTAGTTAGTGAGGTAAACACTAAGATAGAGAAGTCGATAGGGAGAAGGGCAGGGGTAAATGGAGAAAAAGATAAATGCAGTAAGGACAGGGATTGGGCAAAAAGGGGTAAGGCCATCAAAAAATGGTGGGTAATGAGTACCAATGCCCATAGTCTAGGTAACAAGCTGCCTGAACTGGTGGCCTTGATGGAAGAGGGATGCCTGGATATTGTGGCATTCACAGAAATATGGTACACAGAGAACCATGACTGGGATGTCAACATACCTGAGTACACAATCTACAGGAGGGACAGGGAGGGTAGAAGAGGAGGAGGAGTAGCTCTCTATGTAAGGGAAGGGATCAAAGCAATGGAACTAAAGGGTAAACAGGGAGGGGAGGAGGTACTGTGGGTCACCTTGAAGACTGGAAATGGCACCACAATCCCCACAGGGGTTGTATACAGACTCCCATATCAGAGGGAGGAAACAGACAAGGACATGATAGAAGGCATCCTTAGAATGGCAGAGAAAGGGGAGATATTGCTGATGGGGACCTGGATATCCCAGATGTTAGCTGGAGCACCTTTGCTGCAGCCACATCAAAGAGCAGGGCCATTCTCAATGCCCTACAGGGGACATGCCTCAGACAGCTAGTGTTGGGAACCCACTCGGGAGGGAGCAATCTTAGACCTGGTACTCTCAAATAGGGATGGAGAGAGGATCTCAGATCTAGAAGTGGGTAGCCACCTGGGAACAAGTGACCACCAAATGGTGTGGTTCACGATAAACTCAGCTGTAGAGTCAAGCCATACAAAAGTGAAGGTACTGGACTTCAGCAGGGCTGATTTTGTCAACAGAGGAGAGTGCCTCAGAAAAGCACTAGCAAACAGGCAAGAAGGAGGGGTGGAGCAACAATGGTGAAACATCAAAACTGCCATCACAGAGGCAAAACACCTTTGTGTGAAGCGAATAAACAAATCAAAATGAAAGAAACCACTATGGTTCTCAAAAGAGGTGGCGGGGAATGTTAGGGAGAAAAAGATAGCATTCAGGATGTATAAGGAAACACAGAAGGAGCAAGACAGAGAACTGTACCAGTTAAAGCAGAAGGAAGCAGGGAAGGCAGTCAGAATAGCAAATACCCAAACCGAGGAAACGATAGCCAACTCGGTTAAGAAGGGGGATAAAAAATGTTATAGGTAAATTAGAGAGTGAAGAAGGACAAAGGGAGGGATACTGAGGCTGAATAAAGAGGAGGGTGAGTGGGTAGAGAAGGACAGTGTAAAAACAGGGATACTGAATGAATGCTTCTGCTCAGTATTCACAAAGGAAGAGGAGGGGGAGGTACCTAATCCAGTCAATAGAAGCACTCTGTATAGGGGGGTCGATATCAGTCCTTTCACAGAAGAAAGGGTTATGAAAGAACTCCTAAAGCTGAAGGTGAAAAAAGCAATGGGGACTGATGGGATTCACCCCAGAGTCCTAAAAGAACTAAGGGGAAAACTAGTAACACCACTGACTATCCTTTTTTTTTTTTTCGCATTATCTCTTTATCCCTCCTACGTACTCCATCTCAGTCACTCCTTCAGGCATTAGCCAAGGCTGAATCTGACCCATCTCACTCTCTGAGGGGACAGATCAGCATAAATGCTTGGCCCCAGGGTGCTGCTGGAATGGATGGCTCTGCAGGACATCGATGGCCTTGGACAGCCAGGCAGCCATCATCTGGCTGAACATAGAGCAGATATTTCTGCTTTTCTAGTGGCAATCCCTCCTACGTTGTGTCTGCAGTGCTTCCAGTCTCCACTGGGGGCTGCTGCAGAGTGACGCCACCCCTCTGCACACCCCAGGAGAGGAGAGCAGTTCTACAGATGCTTAATCCTCTCCTCCCCCTGCCAGTCTTCAGCGTCCCGAGTCTGCTCCCGAACCCGGGTCACCGGCATGGCTCGAGGTAAGACACCAGCTCCTCAACCCTCTGTGCCACTGGGCTGGCTTTACTATCCTTTTTAACAAATCATGGGAGGATGGTGTGGTACCTGAGGACTGGAGGAGGGTGGATATGATTCCCCTTCACAAAAGTGGGGCAAGAAAGAGGCAGGAAACTACAGACCTGTCAGTTTGACCTCAGTGGTAAGGAAAATGATGGAAGCACTTCTGAAGGAAAGAATTGTTGAGTACCTAGAGGCCAGTGGGGCACAGGACCCAAGGCACCATGGATTCACAGTGGAAAGGTCATGGCAGGTGAATCTAATTGATTTCTTTGACTGAGTAACCAAAGTAGTAGACCAGGGAGGGGCTGTGGAGATGGCCTACCTAGACTTTAGAAAGGCATTTGACACAGTCCCACACAAAAGATTAATAAACAAATTAGCCAGCCTAGGAGTGGGTCCCAGGGTGGTAGCCTGGGTAAAAAATTGGCTGGACAACAGGATGCAGAGGATAATAGCAAACGGAGTCCACAGTGAAGAAAGGGAATTACTAGTGGGGTACTGTAGAGTTTGGAACTGGGTCCAGTCCTTTTTAATGTCTTTATAAGTAACATTGCAGAGGGACTGGAAGGAAAAGTATGTCTCTTTGCAGATGACACAGTGATCTGCAACAGGGTTGATACACAAGGTGGGGAGGAAAAGATGAGGAGGAACTTGGCAAGGTTGGAGGATTGGTCAAATGTATGGCAGCTTAGATTCAATGCAAAGAAGTGCAAAGTAATGCACCTGGGAAGCAAAAACCCATGAGAAGTGTACACAATGGGGGGGTGAGATACTGAGAACAGCAAAAATGGAAAAGGACCTTGGAGGTAGTTATATCAGGTGACCTAAAGGTGGGCAAGCAATGTGAGAAGGCAGTAAGAAGGGCTGGAAGGATAATGGGATGCATAGGGAGAGGCATCAACAGTAGAAAACAGGAAGTTGTTATCCCTCTGTACCGACAGGTGGTGAGACCCCATCTAGAGTACTGCATGCAGTTCTGGAGACCCCATCTCTGCAAAGACATAGACAGAGTGGAGACTGTTCAGAAGAGGGCAACTAAAATGGTGCATGGTCTGCACCAGAAGGCATACGAAGAGAGACTAAAGGAGCTTAATATGTATACCCTTGAGGAAAGGAGGAAGAGGGATGATATGATAGAGACTTTCAAGTACCTCAAGGGACTCAACAAAGTCCAAGAGGGTAGCATCTTTTGGAAAAAGAGATGTGCAAGAACAAGGGGCACAATTTGAAGATGGGGGGGATGGCTCAGAGATAATGTGAGGAATGTGAGCAATAAGAGACAGGGCTATCCTAGGTCTAGTACTGACTAACAGGGAAGGAATCACAGATCTCCAGGTAGAAGGCCACCTGGGGGCCAGTGACCATCAGATGGTATGGTTCAGTTTGGCCACTACGACTAAATCATCCCATTCCAAGACAAAAATATGGGACTTCAGAGGAGCTGACTTTGATAAGATGGCCAACAGAGTTAAGTTAGCCCAGGCAAAAAGAAACACAAATGAGGGGGTACAGGCAAAGTGGCCAAGCATTAAGGATGCAATACTTGAAGCAACATCCCATTGTGTTAGACAGAAAAGGAAGTGCAAAAGAAGAAGGAAACCACTTTGGTTCTCATTTATAGTAGAAGAAAAGGTCAGAGCCAAAAGGCTGACCTTCGGGAAATATAAGGGAACACAGCGGGATGAAGATAGGGAGGCATACCAAACTGCCCTAAGGGAAGCAGGGAAGGCAGTAAAGCAGGCAAAGTCACAAACTGAGGAAGCACTTGCACAAATAATAAAAGAAGGTGACAAGACTTTCTATAGATACATTAGTGAAAGGAAAAAGTCCAGAGGGAGTATTGCAAAAGCTCAAAGGAGAAAAGGGAGCATGTGAAGAGGAGGACCCTGCAAAAGCATCTATCCTAGTTGCTGCTAGCCTTGCTTGTAGAGCAGAAAGCAGCTAACTAAAAGAAGCTACATTTTCTTCTTAATTTAAAACTTATATCTCAGTAGGAGTCAGTGTCAGTTAAGATTAAGTAGACAGATAACTTTAGTAGAAGTAGAAGGGGTCTTATTTAAGGTTAAAAAGAAAGAAAAGAAAAAAAGGCAGTGTGTGTTCTGTGCAGGGAAAGGTACTCTATCAGGTGACTTTGCTAAACCAGTAGGAGGAAAGAGAGCTTACCTGGGGGTGTGGTTTAGACACTAGAAAAGCAGGTGAGTCAAATTACAACTTCCTGTTGCTAGCCTTTTTTCTTACCAATTGTCCTCCATCCCACCCCTCCACCCACCCACCGAAAGCCAGTTCTACTTTTATAGCCACTGGATTTAACTGTCAACAGGAACTTCCTGTTTGGCAGTAGGAAGAAAGGATCATAGAAACATTGGTTTTATCAACCTGAAGTAGAAAAAGTAGCTCACTCTCCCCACTAGCTGCTGGTAGTTTGATATTGAGCAAGGAAGAAGGAGACTACTGAAGATAGAAAGTTGCTGTCCCAGAACAGGAAGGGTGAGAGTTGTAAGGAGAGGAGAGTAAGCATCAGAGAAACAGTAGAGGACACAAAATAAGACATGATAGGAGTGGTGCAGTGCAATGGCTGTGGGCGGCAGTGTTCCGGAGACATTCTGGAGGCTGCGATGCTGCCCTATTTGCAGACACCTCTCTGGTCTGAGAGGAGGTTGCCCGTCTCCAGGCTGACCTGGCTAGGATTATGAACCTCCTCCCCACCCAGGGACCACCAGGGCCAATGCCACTACCTCAGAGGTTGCCAAGAAGAGGAGTGGCTGGACCAGGGAGTGGGCTCAAGGAGGAGGGTGGTGGAACAGTTGCATCCCTCAGCTGTACCTCTTCACAATTCATTCACTCTTCTGGTGGATAGTGGTTCCTCTATGGAGGCACCTGCAGTGGAGACCAAGGAGGATGCTAGGAACCTTCCAAAGGAGACCCAAGGAGGGTGGCATTGGACCCACAGGGAAGAGCAACTCCTGGTGGGGACTCAATCATTAGGGGTAGGGTGGGGAGGATTGGGAGAGGAGGTAAGGTGCCTTCTGGCTGCCCGGCTTGAGGGACAGGAGGCGAATCCTCAGGATCGTGGGAGGAGCTGCACGAGGAGGGAGCTGGATGTCATTGTCCACCTGGGGACAAATGACCTGGCTAGGAATGGGATCAGAGCAGTGCCAAGAGGTTTGTGAGTTGGGAAGGGGCCTTAGACAAGTGGCGCATGGTAACCTTCTCGGAGGTGCTGCCTGTCTATGGCAAGGGAGATGCTAGGGCACTTCTCACCAGGGAATTCAATGAGTGGTTGAAAAACTGGTGTGGAACTCAGGGTTTTGGCTTCATTGGGGACTGGGGAGCCACCTGGAGG
Source organism: Neoceratodus forsteri (assembly GCA_016271365.2). Classification (NCBI taxonomy): domain Eukaryota; kingdom Metazoa; phylum Chordata; order Ceratodontiformes; family Ceratodontidae; genus Neoceratodus; species Neoceratodus forsteri. The sequence goes on along the minus strand of JADMNL010000027.1, from coordinate 53,217,785 downwards.
AATGCAGACCTATACTGGTGCAATGGTCTGCATCTGTCCAGGGGGGGAAACCAAGATCCTAGGTGAGAGGTTTGAATGCTTCAATGGCAAGCATTTAAACTAGCCAAGGGGGGAGGCACTGAAAAGGAACTGGGAAATCCGAGCCTCCCCCCACAAAACATGGTGATTAGTGAGGTAAACACCAAGGTACAGAAGTTATTAGGGAGCAGAACAGATTTAAATGTAAAAAAAGGCAAAGGCAGTAAGGACAGAAATGGGGCTAAAAGGGGTAAGGATATCAAAAAGTGGAGGGTGATGAGTACCAATGCCCGCAGTCTGTGTAACAAGCTCCCTGAACTAGTGGCCTTGATGGAAGAGGGTTGCCTGGATATTGTGGCAGTCACAGAAACATGGTACACAGAGAACCATGACTGGGATGTCAACATACCAGGATACACAATCTACAGGAGGGACAGGGAGGGTAAAAAGAGGAGGAGGAGTAGCTCTCTATGTAAAGGAAGGGATCAAAGCAACAGAACTAAAGAGTAAACAGGGAGCAGATGAGGCACTTTGGGTCACCCTGGAGACAGGAAATGGCACCACAATCCGCATGTGGGTTGTATACAGACCCCCATCTCAGTGGGAGGGAATGGATAAGGAAATGATAGAAGGCTTTCTTAGAATGGCAGAAAAAGGGGAGATATTGTTGATGGGGGACCTGAATATGCCAGATGTTAACTGGAGCACCATTGCTGCAGGCACATCCAAGAGCAGGGTCATTCTTGATGCCCTACAGGGGGGCATGTCTCAGACAGCTAGTATCGGAACCGACTCGGGACGGAGCAATCTTAGACCTGGTACTTTCAAATGGGGATAGAGAAAGAATCTCAGATTTAGAAGTGGGTAGCCATCTGGGAACAAGTGACCACCAAATAGTGTGGTTCACGATAAACACAGCCATACAATCAAGCCATACAAAAGCAAGAGTACTAGACTTTAGGAGGGCTGACTTTGGGAAAATGAGAGAGTGCCTCAGAAAAACACTAGCAAACAGGCAAGAAGGAGGGGTGGAGGAACAATGGAGAGTGATCAAAACAGCCATCACAGAGGCAACAAGCCTTTGCGTAAAAAAAATCAATAAAACACAACGAAGGAAAAAAACGCTATGGTTCACAAAAGAGGTGGCAGGGAAGGTTAAGGAGAAAAGGGCAGCATTCAGGAAATATAAGGAAACACAGAAGAAGCAGGACAGAGAACTTTATCAGTTAAAGCAGAAAGAGGCTGGGAAGGTAGTCAGAATAGCAAAGGCCCAAACCGAAGAAAGGATAGCCAATTCTGTTAAGAAGGGGATAAGACCTTTATAAGTACATTAGGGAGCGAAGAAAGACCAAAGGAGGATACTGAAGCTTAATAAAGGGAAGGGAATGTGGGTAGGGGGTGACAGTGAAAAAGCAGGGTTACTGAACGAATATTTCTGCTCAGTATTCACAAAGGAAGAGCAGGGAGAGTTACCTAAACCAAACTAGAGAAACACTCTGAAGACAGGGGTCGATACCAGTCCATTTACAGAAGAAAGGGTTCTGAAAGAACTAATAAAATTGAAGGTGGACAAAGCAATGGGGCCCGATGGGATTCACCCAAGAATTCTAAAAGAACTAAGGGTAGAACTAGTGACATCGCTGACTACTCTTTTTAACAAATCATGGGAGGGTGGGGTGGTACCCAAGGACTGGAGGAGGGCAGATGTAATTCCTTTTCACAAAAGTGGGAGCAGAACAGAGGCAGGAAGCTATAGACCAGTTAGTTTGACCTCAGCGGTAGGGAAAATGATGGAATCACTTCTGAAGGAAAGAATTGTTGAGTACCTAGAGGCCATTGGGGCTCAGGACCTGAGGCAACATGGATTCACGATGGGAAGGTCATGTCAGACGAATCTAATAGATTTCTTTGACTGGGTAACCAAAGTAGTAGATCAGGGAGGGGCTGTGGACATGGCCTACCTAGATTTTAGCAAGGCATTTGATACAGTCCCCACAAAGATTAATACAAGATATCCAGCCTTAGAATGGGTCCCAAGGTGGTAGCCTGGATAAAAATTGGCTAGACAACAGGACACAAAGGGTAGTAGTAAATGGAGTACACAGTGAAGAAAGGAGGGTTACTAGTGGGCACCGTGCAGGGTTCAGTACTGGGACCGGTCCTTTTAATGTCTTTATAAGTGACATTGCAGAGGAACTGGAAGGAAAATATGTCTCTTTGCAGATGACACAAAGATCTGCAACAGGGTTGATACACAGGCTGGAGTGGAAAGGATGAGAAGGGACTTGGCAAGGTTGGAGGAATGGTCAAATATATGGCAGCTCAGATTTAATGCAAAGAGTGCAAGATAATGCAATGGGAAAAAAAACCCAGGGAAGTGTACACAATGGGGGGTGAGATACTGACAACGGTAAAAATAGAAAGGGATCTGGGGGTAATTATATCAGATGACCTAAAGGTGGGCAAGCAATGTGAGAAGGCAGTAAGGAAGGCTGGAGGAATACTGGGATGCATAGGAAGAGGCATCAATAGTAGAAAACAGGAAGTTGTTATCCCTCTGTACAGACAGTTGGTGAGACCCCATCTAGAGTACTGTGTGCAGTTCTGGAGACCCCATCTCCAAAGACATAGACAGAGTGGAGGCTGTCAGAGGAGGCAACCAAAATGGTGCAGGGTCTGCACCAGAAGACATACGAAGAAAGACTAAAGGAGCTTAATATGTATACTCTTGAGGAAAGAAGGGAGAGAGGGGACATGATAGAAACTTTCAAGTACCTCAAGGGAATTAACAAAGTCCAAGAGGGTAGCATCTTCCAGAAAAAGAGATGTGCAAGAACAAGGAGGCACAATTTGAAGATAGAGGGAGGACGGCTCAGGGGTAATGTGAGGAAGTATTTTTTCACTGAGAGGGTTGTGGATGCATGGAACAGCCTCCCTGAGGAGGTCGTGGAGTCAAGAACAGTGGGGGACTTCAAGAATGCATGGGACAGGCATAAGGCAGTCCTAGGGGCGGGTAAGAGGAAGTAAGCTGTTGATTAACTAGGACATACCTCTCAACCTTTTGTCCCCCAAATGTGGAACATTGCCTGTCACAATGCGGAACAAATGGGCAAAATGTGGAACACTTAAACAAATCTTTACCTAAGAAACTCAAAACACTATTAAAATGTTGCATTTATGTTGAGAATGTCTGTTATTAATTGAATAAGTTATTTTTTCCATAATTTACTATGGATATTTGCTTTGAAATGTTGACTCTGAATGTGGAACAAGTCCTCACAATGTGGAACAGGGACCTTTTTTGAAGTAAAATGAGGAACGTTCCTCGTAATGTGGTACAGTTGAGAGGTATGAACTAGGATCTGCAGCTTATCTGTTAGGTAGGAAAATGGGCAGACTGGGTGGGCCCAGCGGTCCTTATCTGCCGTCAAATTCTATGTTTCTATGTTTCTATCCTAAATAGATACTTTTGCTCAGTATTTACTGAAAAGAAGGTAGGGCAGGGCCCACAGCTCAGCACCATGGACACAGGGGGGAGGAAGGTGAGCACTACTCCCTTCACAAAAGAAAGGGTCCTACAAGAGCTCGCTAAGCTCAGGGTGGACAAGGCAATGGGACCTGATGGCATACATCCCAGGGTACTTCATGAGCCAAGGGTAGAACTAGCAGAGCCATTAGCAGAACTGTTTAGTGAGTCTCTGAGCACAGGAGAGGTCTCAGAAGACTGGAGAAGGGCTCATGTGATCCCGCTCCACAAGAGTGGTAGCAGGGAGGAGGCAGGGAACTGCAGACCAGTCAGTCTTACCTCAGTAGTGGGCAAGATTATGGAGGCACTCCTTAAGGAAAGGATAGTGCAACACCTGGAATCCATAGGGGCACAGGATCCAAGACAGCATGGGTTTACAAAAGGAAGGTCCTGTCAAACTAATCTCATAGATTTCTTTGTCTGGGTAACCAGAGTGGTGGACCAAGGGAGAAAAGTTGATGTCACCTACCTTGACTTCACCAAAGCTTTCGACAGTGTTCCACATAGAAGATTGATAAATAAGCTGCGTAGACTCGTGGTGGGTCAGAACTTAGTCAACTGGGTGGCAAACTGGTTGATGGGCAGAAAACAGAGAGTGGTGGTAAATGGTATACAGTCAGAAGAGATGCAAGTCACAAGTGGGGTTCCTCAGGGATCAGTCCTGGGGCCAGTCCTTATCAATATCTTCATTAGTGACTTTGCAGATGGACTGGAGGGTAAGGCTTGTCTGTTTGCAGATGACACCAAGATCTGCAACAGAGTAGATGATCCAGATGGGGTGGGCAGAATGAGAAGAGATCTGGATAAACTAGCAAAATGGTTGGAAGAATGGCAAGTGGGATTTAATGCAAAGAAGTGCAAGATCATGCACATAGGGAAGAGAAACCCTGACGCCACCTATAGGCTTGGAGGGGAGTTGCTGGCAGTCATAAAGGAAGAAAGAGACTTGGGCATCATCATCACAGATGACCTGAAATCATCAAGCAGACCTCTAAAGCAGTAGGTAAGGCTAGGGGATGTTAGGGTGTATTAGTAGGGGTATCACAAGTCGGAAGAGGAAGGTAATAATCCCTCTTTACAAGACACTGGTTATGCCCCATCTGGAGTACTGCATGAAGTACTGGAGGCCACACCTTCACAAGGACATTAACCAAATTGAGGCAGTCCAGAGAAAGGCAACAAAAATGGTGCAGGGACTGCATCAGAAGACATATGAGGACAGATTAATGGAGCTCAATATGTATACCCTAGAGTGAAGGAGAGAGAGAGAGAGGTGATATGATCGAAACATTCAAACACCTTAGGGGCTTTAACAAGGTAAAAGAGTCTTACATGTTTCAATATAAGAAAAATAGCAGTACAAGAGGACACAGCATAAGATTAGAGGTAGGCCAATTAAGGGGTAATGTGAGGAAGTTCTTTTTCACAGAAAGGGTGGTGGATGCATGGACTGGCCTATCTCAGGACATGGTGCCTATGAGTACAGTGCAGGGCTTCAAACAGGCATGGGATAGGTATAAAGGAGCAATACAGATGAGTATGAATAGATAGACTACTGACAGAGCAAAGGCCAATGGCACATTTATAAGGTAGAAAAAGAAATGGGCAGACTGGATAGGCCTTGCGGTCCTTATCTGCCGTCAACTTCTATGTTTCTATGAACAGTGCAATGCTGCAGTATCAAAGGCAAATAAGGTGATGAGCGCTATCAAATGCAATACCAGGAGCAGAAACACACAAGTAATTATGCCACTATACAAGTCATATTTAGTACCATATTTGGACAACTGCAGTCAACTGTGATGTCCTTATAGAAAAACAGAAATGAATAATGTAGAGAGGGTGCAGCGACATGCCACCACAATCTTAACAGAATATAAAGATTGTCCATACACTGAGAGATTAATTGATTTAAGACTCTACTGATTAAAGGATCATAGGAAGAGAGGTGATTTGCTGATGTTCTTTGATGTTATACATGATCAATACTTGATGGAATACCTGAATATAAGTAACAAGCAAAATAATCATAATATGGGTGGCCAAATTGGCCATCCTCTGCAAGTGTAGATTACAAAATTTAAATCTGACAAAAGTAAATATTTTTATACACAGAGAGTGGTTAACTTATGGAACAATCTTCCTCAAAATATAGTTGCTAGTGAGTCCAAGGGTGACTTGAAAAACAGATTGGACAGATTCATGTCTAACGGTGGCAAGCTGTTGCATTACTCTTAATTCAGAGGAGCTAACCAATGGACTAACACCTTATCAGCTCCTGAACATAATTGGTGTCATTAGTGTCAGTAGGTGGGTCTGATTGTCATGAGTGAAGGGGAACGTCTTTGGAAAGGAGCTCCTTAAATGTATTTGCTATACAAGTCAGGCCTATGTGAGTGTTCTACACCACAAGCACATGAAATAAAGTGGAGCACTGTTTGGACTAAATCAAGGTTTGCTCTCTTTTCCTTATCTTGTGTGAAAAAGCTTTTTTGTGGTCAAAAGGTTGCAACTTATGGCAGGTGCTGGCTACCCTTATGCTACAATTGCTCCACATTTTAGCACGGCACTGCATTCCCAGGTGCAGCTCCTCACATCCCTCATTGTTCTACTTGTTTTGCATGGAGGAGATATATACAGGTTGTGGCGAAAGGAAAACAGCAGAAGGACTAAATTTGGTCTAGTGCAACAGAATCCACACTGTCAGTTCTTAATCGTGTACTCCAGCACCCATTAAATGGCAAGTGGAACAACAATCCTCGAAAATCCTCGAGGAGATACACAGAATCAGGAATCCCCCTCCCTCACACATTTTGTTCTTCAGAGCACTGCTCCTGAAGCTGACAACTTTATGGAGTTGCTTAACCAAGAAAGAAGCATGAATTATGGTCCATTTAACATTAAACAGGCTTTCAGCCATTTTGAAATGATTGTTTTCCAATTAAAGAGACTGCATTGGGAAAGGATATCCCTCCGGGTGTACCTGGAGGTAGATAGAGTTCCTCATGGACTGTGAATCCTTAAAAGTCCTACATTTGGCAAGCAAAGAGAGGGTTTTCTGGAAAACTGGCATTGTATTAGCAAAGCAGTGAGTAAGCAATACGTTGCACTGATTTTAAAAGAATACGAGGTAGCACAAAAAGAAACAGAAAACGAGATTAAAAAGAGGGAAGAAGCTCTTAAGGAATTTGAAAATCACCCATTATATGCAGATCTTAGAGACTCTTTTAAAATGAATTTGATTAAATATGATAAGAAATGTCAAGAAATTAAATAAACTAAGTTTGAACATGATACTAATGATTACGAGGATGGGAAGCATGCAATTGGAGCAATTCTGGCAGGAAAGATTCAGGTACATCTCCAGGATTAAGATCAATATTAAAAATGCCACAAAGATCAGAGGAACCTGGAATACATACGAATGAAGAAAGCAGTTCCGATGACCTGGATGCTTTTTTAGGATAGGAAGAGTACAGAAAATTTACACCACCCCAATAAACACCCCAGCAATCCCCACTGGGACCCAGATGCAGCCAGAGACTCAACTTCAATTGGGGTCAAAAAAGCATATGGGGGGGGCAAGAAGAGGGGTTGGAAAAAACAGAGGCAGAGGCAAAGGACATGGATGGAACCAGGGGAGACAACAGAGGAACAGATTTCATCAGGGAAAATTATCAATATTTCTGACTACAGTTGATCAGAACTGGAATTACAGGTTTTGAACAAACATTTGTCCTTCACATCCACACAGAGAATCAATTTTTTTGATACTATAATTGATTGTAACAAATTTGTGAAAAATTTGAGCCTGAAGTCTTTTTTCACACGCAAGAATTTGGAGGAAGCAGAAACAGTGGCAGATGAGGTAAGTGACAATTCCATTAATATTGAATCACAAGAAAGTACTGTGACTCTGGAGGACAGTATTGGTAAAATTTAAACCTAAGTCCACTTTCTGCCCACCACTGACTCCTGCACTTCAGTCTTTTCTTAGGAGATGTGAGATGGATTTACAACAGCTGGGCAATGTGACTGATAACTATTCCTTTCATGATTTAAACAATGCTGAGATGAAAGTTTTGAATGATTTATGGGCCAAAAAAATGTATAAGCATCAAGCCCACTGACAAGGGGGGCTTCATAGTGATGTTAGATACTCATAAATATTATGCTGATGGATTCCATGTTATAACAGCGAGTGTACATTGCCGAAAATCAAAACGGCGATGTACATTCCCAACCGAACCGACAACAGCAAGCCAACAACAATGTATCTGTGCAGATGGCTGCCCCCCATACCCCACATTTAGCATTCTCACTCCAGGAAGGAGGTGTCAGGGGAGGGGAGAACCTAGACATAAAACAAAATTTAAGTGCCACACACACGCGAAACAAAATGAAAAAAAACTGCCCAGCCCCAAGTCCTGGACCTCCCTCACTGCAACCCACCACAATCACCTCCACACCAGAACAGCAGCTCATAGCTCACTTCCAAACTGCAGCTCACATACCTTTTACTTCCTGAACCCTCCCCTTCTGTTTCTTTGCCCTCGTAGCACCTCACTATTTTTGTCCCTAACCTGGTGCTATTACTGTGCCTCGTGACCCTTTCAGGGTAGCTCATATCACAGGCACTGAAATTGAGTTGCTCACAAATGAGTGGCTCAATTTCTGTTGCTATTATAATGTGCTACCATGCTGAGGTCCTCAGACAGTCAGGAAATATGAAATTTTACGAGAAACTTGTGGAAGACCCTACAAATAAGTTTAAACAGAAGACGCACAAATATTTAACACTAGCTAAACAAAAAAATTGGCTCTCATCCCAGATTATAGAATTTTTGACAGTAAAAAACAGTAAGATAATGCTTTTTTTGTCTTCCTAAGGTTCATAAGTGTTTGATAAACCTATCCTATAGTTTCTGGAAATGACTCCTTAACTGAGCCGCTGGTTAAATTTGTTGAGCACCATATTTGTGATTTAGTCAACCAAGTACCCTTGTACATAAAAGACACGGGTGACATCCCAAAAGTACTAGACTATTTAGCCATTCAGAATAATAGCATTCTGATTATATTAGATGTGGAGGCATTATATTCAAATATTCCACATAAGGATGGCCTGAGTGCTATGTCACACTGTTTGGATAGTAGACAGCTTCAGGACCTTTCCACTAGTGTATTGGTACAATTGTCTGAATATGTCCTTAGTTGCAATACATTCTTTTCTTTTTGCAAAAAAAGGTACAGCAATGGGAGCAAGTTTTGCTCCACATTTTGCTAATTTGTGTCTTGGCAAATGGGAGGAAGAAATTGTCAGGGACCCAAAGGAGAATCCTTTCTTTGAAAAGGTAAACCTCTGGATACACTTCATTGATGACATCATAATGGTGTGGACAGGATGTGAAACTGATATGTTTCCTTTTGTGAAATAGCTGGAAAAAAGTAATGAAAACTTAAGGTTTGTTTTATCTTTCAGCTGTAAACAAATACTTTGCTTTGGCCTGATTATATCAAAGGATAGAAATGGGGGTGTCACAATGGATCTGTTCCATAAAAAAACAAATAGAAATACCTTGCTTCATGCCAATGACAATCACCCCTTCAACACCATAGCTGGGTTCCCAAAAGGGCAATTCATTATAGTAAAAAGAAATTGCAGTGATGAGGAAAAATATAACACTAGAGCTACAGAATTGGAAAAAAAGGCTACTTGAAAGAGGGTACTCAGAACATATTATAGGTAAGGCCAGGACTGAAGTGGACAAGGTAGTACATAATGACTTGCTGGTGACAAGGATCACAGAAAAAGTAATAAATGACCCAAGAGTTAATTTTGTCAGCACGTACACTGCTCAGTCCAACAAGATCTGTGGTATTTAAGAAAACATTGGTACATGGTCAGCCTAGATCCAGGTCTCAGGTCTTAAAAAATGTACATACAAGAATGGTTCACAGAAGGGGAAGAAACATAAGGGACAGGTTGGTGCAGTCAGTACAACCCACAGTTGACAAACCCAGAATGTGGTTGACATCAGGACAAGACGAATGTCACAAATGTGGCAACTGTAAATATTGTCCAAATGCGATCACCACAAAAGTTTTCAAAAATACCCACACAGGAAAAGATGTAAAAGTGAAAGGGTTTATCACATGTGTAACAGAGGGGATCATTTTTATGGCAACATGACCATGTGGCAGTTATTACATAGGAAAAATGAAATGCCAATTCAAAATCAGAATAGGTGGATACATGAGAGCCATTGAGAATAATTACCTCAGTTACACCCTAGTAGCTCACATAACCTGAGCAAGAGACAGGAGTGCCCATAAAGTCTCTTTTCTAGGAACTGAGAAACCTATCAAAAGCCCAAGAGTGGGTGATTATAATGGGGTGTTATTGAACAGAGAACAATACTGGATATTTTCCATGGGAGGGATGAATGCAGCAGGGCTCAGTGACAAATTGGAATTGGGTCCTTTTTTAAGAGAGTAGTGGTCAGGCCAGCCCACCAGCACAGCGGTTGGATTTTTCACTTGTGGCACTAGCGACCCAGGTTTGGGAAAGGACACGGGTTGTCGGAGGGCCGGCCGGAGGGAGAAGGATTGAGCATCCCAGGGACTGCTCTCCTTCTCTGGGGGGGGGGCAAGTGTCCAGCACACTGAGAACTCCTGGCAGAGGCCGGGATAAACCCACTCTACCAGCGCTCAGCTTCAGGGAGGTGGAGCGGACGCAGGCATCACTGAATGTCCCCGCCTCCACAGAAAACAGGGGAAAATAGCAGGCAGGCGAGGTCCACTGTTGGAGTGAAGCCCTCCTCGGGGCTTCAATTAACCGTCATCACCACCACATTCCCTGACCAGATACAGTCCACAGCATGGATAGGGGCGTTGCTGTGTTACCCTCAGAGTGGCGGAGGTAACTGGGGGAATAGAAGTGGCAATGGGTGGTGGTGGAAGCCCTGGGGGCTGTGACCAGGGAAGATGTGTGACAGTGGACCTGCCACACAAAAAGAGAAAGTAGAGGCCATATAATGGGGCTAGCTGTCCTTTTAACCCCCCTCCTCAAGAAGTAAACACCTTTTTAACCCCTCTCTTTTTTCCCTACTTAACATTCTACAATCTCTGAATATATTTTTTTTTAAATTGGTGTTCCTGGATCTGACTTTTCAGTTTTGCCCCAATGTGTACCTTACCCACCTTGGACAGATATGATAAATAGATAAATAAATGAATTACTTATTTTTAATTGTTTATTTTTTGCATTTTCAAATATGACCAACCACAGCTTGCCCAGCACCCTGGGAGACTGTGTGAGAAGAGAATACTGAAGTGGCTCGAGAAAGGATCCCTTGTCTGTTCAGCCAGTTTGCAATTCTCATTCTGTTGGAATTGACATATCTCTTATCCTGCAAGTGCCAAATACCATTTAAAATGGAGCACCAGGATTTCTACAGTGACCTATGTAACTAATAATTGATTGAAACTAAGATAATAACCTCTGCATTGAAGTTCATTGTAAATGCTAGCCTAAGCTGTTTCATGATCCAGGTAGCTCAGCTCCAGTCATCCACAGGCTGCTCACGGCTGAGTGAAGCACCACTGTTGGTTGGAGCCACTTCTCTGCATCTCCCTGATTGGATCCAACCTCTGTTTTGTCAGTCCAGCTTCTCTGGTGATCGATTTTTAAAATACTCTCTCTTGCAAGATATTTTAGCTGGTCCTGCTCCATATCTGCAAAAGTTTTTCTGCCCACCTGCCCCAACTCTGACTGCTATTAAATACCCCTCCTCCCCCACAGGGCAGCACCACTTAGCTCCTCTCCCCTGTCTCTCACTCTACCTTGTACTCCCCTTAAAGTGACCCTTCTTATTCTCTCTAGCATATCCTACTCTCCCTGTCTGCCCTTCCTATCATAGACACACTTGTACTAGCTTTCTTTTGCTGCTGTTTTACAGCCTACTGCTCAATAAATTATAACCACTCCCCTTCTAGCTACCCCTGTCACTTGCTGAAGTCATAATGTTCCATCCTACTACTATACTCCTATTTTTTCTCATTATTTTACCCTCTTCCTTTACTGTGCCCCCCCGCTCTACTGTCCACGTGCATTATACCCCTTACAGACATCCTAAATAGCACACTGTGCTTTGACTTTTACTCTACCTGGCTAACCACTGTAACCCTCCCTACTGAATGCATAAGAGCCTGACCCCTTGAGTACTGCAATCTCCTATTGCTAATCTCTCCTGTCAGCAACTCCCATCCACATAAAATCCCCAGACGGCAACAGCTTAAGCACAATAAACTCCTTGCTTGTTGCCTTCTTAGGACTACTCTGCTATTATTACTTCTCCCAGGAAATGTCCACCCCAACTCAGGTCCCCAAGCAACACCCATTTATCCATGAAACTCCTTAAATTCCCTCACTTTAGCCTCAATTAATATTCAGAGCTTGCTACCCAAGCTAGATGAACTCCAAGTCTGGGTATCTGTACATAAACTGGACATCTTAGCACTCAGCGAAACCTGGCTATCCCCTAAGGTTCTGGACAATGCAGTAGCAATCTCTGGCTATGTCCTTTTCAGACTTGACCATGTTGGGACACGAGGGGGTGGCAGTGCCATTTATGTAACTGAAACCATTACAAGCCATGTCCTCCCAGCAGCACCACCTGCCAACAAATTCCAAATGCTTGCAGTCAAAATTATCCTTGGTCACCAGAGAAAATCCCTCACTGTCATATCCATCTATATCCCCCCATGTGATCAGGCCTGTGGTAATAAAATGGTTCCTAAGTACCTCAAGAATCTCCCGCATCGTACTGAGACAGTGATGCTGGGGGACTTCAACATAAATTGGATTGCCCCGGAAACTGAACCATTTAAAGATGCTCTTGCCTCAATTGACATCACCCAAATGGTTACCTCCCCAACTCAAATGAACTACAGAACTGGCTTCAGCTTCCTCCTGGACTGGATTCTCACCACTCACCCAAGTAACGTCTCTAACGTTCAAGTCCTTTCCGACACCTTAAGCGATCACTCCCCTGTGCTCTGTCAGTGGTCCACTAAAGTGCTCAAACCTAAAACCAAGTTCTCCTATCATCATATATTAAAAAAAGGGATGCTCCCAGAATTTTTGAGCACACTCTCTATGATTGACTGGTCCCACCTTAACAACATGAACTGCATTGACAATGCACTAACCTTTTTTATCAGTTATTTTAGTTCGGTGTGTGACCAGTTTGCCCCCTTCAGGAAAATAAAACCTAGAGGAGTATCTAATGCTTGGATCACCCCTGCCCTACTAACAATGGTGAAGAACAGGGACATCTTTGGCACATTGCAATGGCCTCCGGACTCCACACTGTTATGCAATAGTATAAAGCCACCAGAAACCAATGCACTCAGGTGGTACGGAGAACTAAGCAGGTCTACTACAAAGGTGTACTAACCAACAGCTGGGGTAATAGTAAACAATGTTGGAATAACATAAAAAAACCTAATTAGTAAATCCAATAAATCCCCCCATACTATGTTAGAGGTCAATGGCACTCTTACTCAAGACTATAAATTAATTGTTGACTCTCTTAATACCGCCTTTACCGATCTCAGTGGAATACCCCTTCCAGATTTCCTTACCAGCTCCACCCTGCCGCCCAAAAATGTAAATTCCACACCTCCCCCCAACATCTTCACCCTTCTACTTCAGAAAGCTATCCCTTCCCAAAGCTCATAGATATCTAGGGAAGGTGCTTGGCAAATCTAGAACAAGTAGACACCCTCGACCTAAAACTTCTCCTCCTCACACTTGAGGCTGTCCTACACCCCCCTTACCAAACTCCTAAACCTCTCACTCACCCTCAGGCAATTCCCCCAGGCTCGAAAATCTACCACTGTAATGCCCATGCACAAAAGAGGAGACCGTATCCAACATTCTAACCACCGCCCCATATTAATCCTCATCCCACTTTCCAAAGCCTTAGAGCGCATAGTTGCTGATCAACTGACAGAAAACCTGGACAAACACAACATCCAGTGCACACAGCAACATGGTTTTAGGAAGGCACATAGTACAACCACTGCCTTACTTGACTTCACAACACACATTCATAAGGCCTTGGACTCTGGACAGCTGCTTGGAGCACTGTATGTAGCTCTAACCAAGGTGTTTGACACCCGTTAATCACCAGCTACTTCTACACTCGCTCTCTGCCTTAGGCCTCTCCACCAAAGTTACCGGCTGGTTTGAAAGTTACCCGATGGGCAGGCACCAATGTGTTAGGATTGGAGACTCACTGTCTGACTACCTCCCAGTGTGCTCTGGGGTCCCCCAAGGATCCATCCTCGGTACGCTACTTTTTAAACAATCTCCCAGCAGCAAGTAACACCAATGTGATCCTTTACATGGATGATGCCACCCTTTTCTCTACTCATTGTAGCCCAGGTCAACTATCCTCCAATCTGCAGTCCAGCTTTAACATTGTTGAAAAGTGGTTTGATCAACATAAACTGTTGATGAACTGCAAGAAAACAAAGTCCATGCTGTTTGCCAACACCCACAGCAAATACAAAATGGCTGACCTACTCATTCTGAATAAGCAAATCCTCCCACTTGATCAAGTCCATGAGCTTAAATACCTGGGTGTTACTCTGGACAGTCCACCCTCCTGTACTGCCCATGTTAAATTAATCTCCAGAGCTATAAACTCCAGAATAGGTACCCTCTATCACTATCAGAACTGTCTCATTCAAGGGGCGATGCATGTAGCTGTAAACAGCTCAGTCCTATTGTTAATTTATTATGGACTGATCATCCATATAGCTGCCACAGACACCACCTTAAATAGAATCAGAACAGCCTTGAATAAGTGCTGTCACCTTGTGACAGCAGCTGGTAAAAGAATCCATACCTACGAGCTCTACAAACAATCAAGCTAACTGCCCCTTCAAGGTACAGTAGAACTGCATACCAGACATGCCTCCTGGCTAAGAAAATCTGCCTCAGCCTTACTCCACCCGCCACACATGGCCTCATGTCACCTACCACAGTTGCATGTTGCACTCTTAATTCTGACAAATTCTTCTTCCAGATTCCCTTTTCTCACACATCCCAAGCATAACACTCCTTTTTTACTAGGGCCCCCACTCTAATGAATCGTCTCCCTCCCGAGGTCTCATGTGAGACTAGGCTTGGCCCTTTCAAATGTAGCCTACACCAGCACCTCAATAGTCTCAGCCACTGCAATTGTTCCTGCTAGTCTCCCTCTGTGCACCTCTCCCACTCTGCCCTCCCTCTCTTCTCCCTCCCTGCCCTTTTTCCTCCTATATCCCTCCCCCCTGTTGCGATATTCCACTCCGCACCACCACTCACCCATGACTTCCATCCTCCCTGTATTCACCCTATAGACCAACCTTTCCTTGTTCTGCTCTCTCCTGTCACTACCTATCTCCTACTCCCTCTCACACCCCTCACTTGTTCTTTCCCTACTGCCCCCTTGCCTTCTATCTCCACAGCATTTACTACTGAAACCTGCACTTTATGACAAAGTCTAATTTTGGACTGCTTCTCTTTTGTTGACCTCTTGACTCTAAAACCTTGTTTTATTTTCCTTTAAATCTATGTAACATTTACTATTTTCAAAATCATGTGTTAAGCTTAGTAATTGTTGGATCAAGTTGTTTCTTGCATTTTACATTTTGAACGTTCTGCATTTTGACTCATTTCACTTATATTGTTTCTTTTGTTTGCTGACGTAGAACCTTTGTAAATGAGCTGCTGGTTCAAAGGTAATTTGTAATCCTAGATCTCAATAAATAAATAAATCATGTAGTTACCAAGAAACATCTAGCATTTGGCTTGGCCTCGTACCTTAAAAAGTGCATGGTTGTGCAAAACTGTTTTTGATACATGTAAAGTTTATGTAATGACTTTTTAATACATTTGACTTTGCTAATATTGTTATTTATATTTTGCACGTCATGCTTTGCATATTATATATGTGGCTATCTTAATGTGGGGCTATTCCTTTAACTGGATGCAGGGTATTAAAGGCCAGTATTATCCACACCATATTAGTCTTTGATAAAGTGTTGAGGGCATGAAACGCACCAGGTGATGTGAGGTGAATCTGATTGCCATGAGTGGAGGGGGAATGCCTTTGGAAAGGAGCTCCTTAATATATATACTATACATGTCTTGTCTATGTGAATGTTCTGCACTGAATGCACATGAAATAAAGTGAAGCACTGTTTGGAATAAATCAAGGTTTGCTTTCAATTCCTTATCTTGTGTGAAAATGTTTTATTTTGTGATCAAAAAGTTGCTCCTGTTGCAGGTGCCAGCACGCTTATCCTATAATTAAGCTTACTTTTCACCAGTACATCAAAGCTATTCAAGAACTGACTTTTGTTTTGGTTTCACACTCCTTGCTACATAATATTAAGGAAACCGAATACAGAGGCATTTTTATTTCAGACCATTCTCCTATGATTATAACTACAGCCCTTACTCAGATACCAACTCAGTTTACTTTTAAGATAGATCCTACACTTTTGCAAGATCCTGCATATCAAAGTATAATAATGAATGAAATCCTGCAGTTTTTTCAGGTTAATTATGATACTGGCGCTCCAATAACTATGGTCTGGGATGTGCTTAAAGCCTATATAGAGGGATAACAATAGCATTAAATAGTAAGCAAAGAAAAGATAGATATCTGAGACTGGATACTTCAGAAAGACTCATTAAACTGAAAGAACAACTACATAATGTAAACAATGATCCCAAACTGTTACAGGAGTTTCTTGATTTACGTAATCAATATAATAACTAGGCAACTTACCAAGCTGAAAAACAGATACTGCTAACACACTCTAAATATTATGCCCTTGGGGATAAGCCTGATAAAATCCTTGCATGGCAACTTAGAAAAGGATACAAGGAGAACAATATTATGAACATCAGAAATGTATCAGGTATCATTATTATCTCCTCTCAGGAAATTAACCAGCAATTTGCCAAAGTTTTACAAAAAGCTATACTCATCTGAAATGAAGCAGGACAAATCAGATATGGATTATTTTTTACAAAATATTCCTCTCCCTACACATAATCATGCACAGCTAACATCTTTAGAGGCAGATATTTCCTCTAGCAATATATATCCCACTATTAAAGCTCTTGTTAGAGGTAAAGCCCCAGGCACAGATGGAATTCCATTCAACTTTTATAAATCCTTTTCTTTTTAATAATTCCCCACCTTAAAAAGCTATTTGATTTCAGCTTTTCTAATAATTCACCTCCTCCCTCTTTCAGTGAAGCTACAATCTTATTGTTTAAAACAATCTGAATCTAGCCACCCCATTTCACTCATTAATTCAGATGCTAAAATTCTGGCCAGTGTTTTAGCAAATAGACTAGATCCTATGTTGCCTAACATTATACATTATGATAAAAATGGATTTATTAAGGTATGTAAACTCAGATCAAACATCAGACACACAATAAATCTGGTTAATAAGCTCAAAACTTCAGGTTGGTCGGGTTGCTCTAGACACAGAGAAGGATATCAATAGACTAGAATGGGATTATATAAAAGTTGTCTTAAAACACTTCCAATTTGACCCTTATTTTAGATCATAGGTTGATAGTCTATATTCAGAACCTTCCACTAGAATTATGACCAATAAAGACATCTACAAAACATTTCTAGTACAGTATGGGACTTGCCAAGGCTGCCTTCTGGCCACACTCATTTTTGCTCTTGCAGTGGAGCCTTTGGCAATTGCTATCAGAGCCAATAAAATATTATGGGGACCAATAGTAGACTTGACTGAACACAAGATCGGTCTTTATGTGGATGATGCATTAGTTTTTACTACTAATCATTACCACTGCTTTTCAGAATTAAATAATGTCCTGAGTCACTCTGGTTCTATTTCAGAGCACAAAATCAATTGGAATAAATTAGAGCTAATGGAATCAAAAGCTAATTCAGATAAATTAAGTTTACCCTTTCCACATAAGTTACAAAAGGTTACCAAGTAAAAATATCTAGGAGTTTACATTGACAATGACCTCTTGAGATATGATGTAAACATTAACCCTCTAGTAACTAAGACAAAAAAAGACTTAGATAACTGGGACACCCTCCACCCTAATGTTAATTGTCTGGTCTAATGTAATCAAGATGAATATACTTCCTAAATTTTTATTTCAGTTCCAAACACTATCAGTTTTGACCATGGACAAATTTTTCTCTGACCTTAAAAAAATTATTAAAAAAATTTATTTGGAAGGAGAAAAGCCTTGACTCAAAATGGATAAACTTAATATTCCTAAACATCTAGGTAGTCTTTCACTCTGACTTTTACTGGTATTATCTAGCTGCCAACTTAGCATTGGCCCACACTGGTTTTATTGCAGTTTGGATTGGCTACCATGTCAAATAGTGACTGCCTCCAGTCCTTATAATGACATCAAGTATGTTTTATATGCCAATTCTTACAGGAAGCAAATATTAAACATTTGCATGAGTACCAATATGACTTGTAAAACTTGAGATAAAGTATTGAGTTTAACTATAATAATTCATAAAGTTTTGATCCACTCCCCTGTATGTCTAAACAGAAATTTTAGTTCCTCTGTCTTAGACACAGCTTTTAAAAATGGCATACTAAAGGTCTGAAAGAGATAAAAAATGTATTTAGTGATAATGGCCTTATGGATTTCACTACCTTACAATCTTTGTATGATTTACCACAGATGGATATTTTTAGAGTCCTCCAAATCAATGGCTATACTGTGAAAACATGGATTTATCAACTTACCCAGAACAAAATGCATTAGAGGATATTCTCACTAGTAATTATAGATTTAAAATCATATCAAAAATGTATACATTTCTGGTTTTATAGTGTGGGGGTAATCTCTTGTATCTTAAATCTAAATGGGAAGCTAAATTAGACTGTGAAATCTCAACACAGAGTTAGGAAGGTATTATTGATCTTCCAACATTAGGAATCTTTTCCACAAAACCGCATCAAATTTATTTCAATATGTAACACAGAACCTATTACACACCTAATATATTAAATGGCAACATTTTATTTTAAGTGTCCTTAACTACACTGTAATTACTGTATATCTACAATGTAACTGGTATGTAAGTACTGTGTAAGTTACATGTAACTACAATGTAGTTGGTAATTAGTTTCACATTTTCATATTATGCAGTTAGACACACATTTCTATGAAGTAACTACACTGTTATTGCACTGTAAATACTATGTAGTTGTTAATTACTTTCACATTTGACTGGTGTGTAGTTATACAGTTTGGATGGAGTGATAGTTACATGCGCATCCACAACCATTTCTCTTTTGGCACAAATTGATTTATGCTGGAAGTGTAACTACATGTAACAACTGTTGCAAAGTGCAAAGAAAAAATGAGTTTATGCTGGAAGTGTAACTACACATGTAACATCTGTTGCAAAGTGCGACATACATAGTTACATTTGCCAGAAAGAATGGGTTTGAGGCAGAAGGGAGGCAACAGTAATTGCAGTAACTACCACTTCATGTGAATTGTGTAACTACAGTACAGTACTACCAATCTTCCCTGTGTCAGTCTTCACCATTTATCACCGTCTGGGTGACAGCTGGAGGCACAGCACCCAGTGTGAGTTTTTTTTGTAGGGGGAAGATCCAGCATCAGAGATGGTGCCACCCTTGAGGCCGATGCATTATGTGGTACTCGTGGGTCAGCCAGTAATGGTCAAGAACTCCTCCTCTGCTCCAGTTCTGCTTCTCCCACCATCGAGAGTACAGTAGCTCACACCTGCTGAAGAAATTTCATCCGCGACATTGTGGCCTAGTTAGTTATTTTGACGTTGTTGTTTGACACCATTTTTGCTGTTTCAGTTCCACCATCAGCTAGTAACTTGATGCTGTTTTCTGCAGGAATCTGGTAAAACCTTCCCTTTTTCTTTCTTGAAGCAGCACTGTCTGTTTTTTATTATTATTTTAGTTACTGCGAGTCATGTTGGGTTCATCCGGGGACAAATAGTGCTCTTTCATGGCAGGCTGGCCTCCTATGTGCCACTGTCCCTGCACGGGCAGATGTCCATCATGGACCAGCATGACCAACACGTTACCTATCTGGGTCCATCTCATGATATCGATAGTTGCAACAATTGCTTCTCCATGGACTGTGGAGGACTGGAGCACTGCATGTGGAAAGTCAGCCATGATCCACTGACTTTTGGAAGGCAGTGTTGTATGAGGGACTCCAAGCGCAGGTTTCTCCACCCTTCCTTCAGATCCCCTCCTGATTCTATTCAGACCTCTGAGGATGGGGCCTCCACTTCTTCTAATCTTGCCAGGGAGGAGGTCTCTTCTACAGTGCTGGAGGATTGGTCTGTACATCTTGGGGGATGGGCTGAGTGCAACACACAGGCAGTCAACTCCTCAGAGGTGCATGCTCCTCTGGTGTCACAGCCCAGGCTTGCTGGGCCTGGCATGGGTGGCTCCTCAGCACTGCCCACCAGTGCTGTACTGTATCCCATGACAGTTTGCAGCTCTGGTGATTGGGACAGTGAGCGATACTGGGCCCTCCTGCTTCACCGGAAGTGGCACAGTGGGTGGGAAAACCTTTGAGGCTGCTCATCTGGAGGTCTTCTGGATCTCATTCTCTCCAGAGCCAGATGCTTGGGAGACTGATCTGGACTGGCTACCCAACTCCACAGAGTTGGAGGGTTCTCCAGTGCCCAGTAACTCTGTGCCCTCCCAGACATCCCTTCCTTTGGCACAGGTGACTATGATCAGTGCTGTCTCCTATGCCAGTGGTGACATCAGGAGAGTGCCTGCCAATAGTGACCCTCCATCTGAGGGGATGGTGGTTTGGGTATCATGGGCTCAGAGAGCTGTATGCCCTGGTGCTGCTTCCCCCAGGCTAGAACAGGGACTCACTGTTCTGTGGTCTCCCTCAGGAGGCCTGCAGGACTGGTGCAGTCCCTAGCTTTGGGAGTGAGGAAGAGGTTGACCTCAGAATTGATGGGGTTGAGGGGGGCAGGACATGGGGCAGTGACCTTCCCTGGAGACCCTTTTGGTTTAAGGATGTGTCACAGTGCTGAGCCCTTGTTCTCTCCCTTGTTCATTCAAGGGAGGCCTTATTGGGTGGGGTTGGGGTCCACCCTTCTGGTTCTATGCAGCTCTGGTCTCCTCACAGGGGAGTTTTCCATTCAGGGCTCTGTCCTGACAGCTTCGAGCTGGTTGAGTGGCCAGTAATTGCACAGACCAGTGGATCCCCAGGAGGTCCAAGATCACCAGAGAGGTCCTCTAGCCCTGGCAGAGGTCGCTTAGATAAAGTGAAGCGTGTCTCCCCATTACCTCTGCAGCCCTCCCTCATTTCCCAGGGCACATGGGTCCTTCAGGGCCCTTGACCAGGGGAGCAGTTTAAAGCCACTGCTGCTGCCTTCCTCAGGTACATCAGGGCTATGGATGAGCAGGACTTTTGCCTGTCTTCCCCACAGCAGCCAGACTTGGACTCTCCAGATACATCAGCCTCCTCATCTTCATCCTTCAATGAAGAGGATACCTCTGTCCATCTGTCCTCAGATGCTGATCATATAGAGTATCAGTACTTCCTATTGAGGCTGGTTGGCAATCTGCACCTATACCACATCACAAGATGAAATACTGAGTGGACAACAGCTATTTTCCTTAGCGAATTCAGTGCTGACCACCTGGTCATCCTTTCCTGGCTGATTCCCTTCCAGAAAGCATCATCCCACACCTGACAGTGCCCATTTGTCCCAACTCCAGTCCCTATGAACTGCCAGCACCGGTACTGCACACACCACGGGTCTCCATGGACCTTGCTTCATCCCACTTCAGGAGTGAGGGTACTGGATGCCCATTCTGGGCTTAGGTACCTGGTGTGCAACTGGCTCCCAGATGTGGACTCTGGAGTTTGGCCACTGGAGAAGGACAGTGTTCTCTTTGGCTCGTAACATGCTCAGCTTTGCCACTCATCAGGCACACCACACTGCCTACAACCTGCATCTGTGGTCAATGCTAGGTCAGGTGCTGACATTTCTGTCTGATATGAAGGCAACTAGACAGGCCATTGCCCTCTCTGTGCAGGGCCTGGAGCTCACAAGCACCAGGCAAGGGTGTCTTATGACACCAAAGAGGTAGCTTCAAGGCTAGCAGCGACAGTGATCTGCATTAGGCAGACAGCATGGCTTCATCTATCAAGGTTGTCACCCTTGGCATGGTATAGGGTGCAGCCTCTGCTCTCCAGGGGACCCACCTTTTCTCCCACATGGCAAAGTGAGAACTGCAGGGGTGACTTTCATCTCCCAGACAAATGGAGACCCACCTCGTCTTGACCAGTCACAGGCCTAACTGACCTGTAATGGGTCTCCTCCTTTTGTGGTCCTCCCCCACAAGAGCCTGAGAGACTCACGTCCCTCATGGAAGTGCTGGGGCCCCTTCAGGGGGCTCGGTACTCACCCAGACAGTAATGAATGGTGAAGACTGACACAGGAAAGGTATGAAAATTACGTACCTATCATAATTCTTGCTCTTCTTGTATGTCTTCACCATACATCACTGGCACCTTCCCTTCAAGGCCTGAGTAACTGGGCAATGCCCCCTTCCTCCTTGCCCTCCCCCTCCTGGAGGCCACTTGTGGGCTGGGTCTTACTGGAACCTCCAGGTCCTCTTTTACCTTCCTAAGTGACAGAGGGCCCACCCTTGGAGGAAGGGCAAGTAGGGCTCCTTGTCTTCTTATATAATTTTTCCTCCTCCCCCTCCACTTTTTTCGGGGAGGGTTAGACTTGTCCTGGACAGGATTGACCCCAAACCCTGTGGGATTTCCCTCTTAGGACAATGGTAACCTGAGGGGCTCTTCTCTACCTATGAATAAACTGTCCTGTTGTACAATGCTGAACAGTCATAAGACTGACTGATTGTACATCATGTATATTGCACCCACACTTTAGCTGCTGCTCTATTGTATTTCAACTGTATTCTTGCACTAAGTTGTACCTAGCTGTACTCAATAGATTCAATGTATTCTATTTCCTGTACCTTTCTTTGTTATTGTAAGTGTATTGTCTGTATTACCTGTGTACCATCTTTATAGCCCAGGTTGTGCCTGAAAACAGTCCATTGGATCAATACACCTAGGAAAATACAAACATAGGAAATTTGCCAGCAGAAATAAGCCACATGGTCTAGCAAGTCTACTTGAATGTGTAGCTAGCACACCTACCTTGTAGCTGCCCCTCCCCCTCCCCTTCACAATACCCTCCCATCTCACCCTGTCCCATCCCCCTTTTGAAACCCCCACTGTCTTGAGGATACCAGCTCCTCTGACAGAGAGTTCCATTCTGCCACAACCCTCTCTGTGGAAAAGTGTCTCCTCATTTCCCTCCTATATCTACCCCCCTCCAGTCTAGGACCATGAAGTCTTGTGTCCCTCCCCCTGCTAAACTTAAATATCCCTTCTGTTCCTGTCTTGTTAATCCCCTTTAAGTACTTGAAGGTCTCAGTTATATCCCCCCCGATCTCTCCTCTCCTACAGGGAGTATAGATTCAAGTCATGCAGCCTCTCCTGATATGGCCTTCCCCCCAGGCCCTGTATCATCTTAGTTGCTCTATACTGTACCACTTCACGTAGTCTGATATCCTTCTTTAGATATGGGCACCAGTACTGCATGCAGTACTCCAGGAGTGGTGTGACCACTGAGCTGTAGAGAGGTAGGATCACCTCCCTTTTCCTGGAGAAGATTCTTCTCCCAGTACACCCCAGCATCCTGTTGGTCTTTGCTGCCACATTCCTGCACTGCCCAGAGTTGTTCATTTTCCCATTGACAACCACCCCTAGATCTTTTTCATCCTTGGTGGTACCCAGCTGTACTCAACCACCCAGCTGATAGCTCCTCCCTGGGTTCTTCACTCCAAAGTGCATTGCCTTGCACTTTTTAGCATTGAACCCCAGCTGCCGCTATTCCAACGACTCCTCCAGTTTAATCAGGTCATTCTGCAGTTCCTGCTATCCCTCTATGTCACTCACCACCGCCCTCAACTTGGTATCATCAGCGAAGAGGCTCATCTTATTCCTGATGCCATGCGAGATGTCCCCTATGAATATCCCAAACAACACTGGCCCCAGTACTGATCCTGCGGCACCCTGCTTGTAACTGTCCTTGGAGACAAGAGCTCCCCCCAACCACTACCCTGTGCTGTCTTCCCTGAAGCCAATTTTTGACCCAGTTAACCATCTTAGTCCCAACCCCCACATACCTCAATCCCCCCAACCTCTCATGCAACACTGAATCAAAGGCCTTGCTGAAGTCCAAAAATATGACATCCACCATATGACCTTTGTCCAATTCCCTCAGTACCCAGTCATAGTACTCAACTAGATTGGTCTGACAGGACCTTCCTGAGACAAACCCATGCTGATGACTGTTCTGGAGTCCATTATCCTCCAGAAATGTCACCAGCCTCTCCTTCAGGATTGTCTCCATCAGCTTCCCCACAATGGATGTCAGGCCTACAGGTCTGTAATTGCCTGGTTCATCCTTAGGGACACTTTTATGGAGGGGCACCACATTGGCCATTCTCCAGTCCTGTGGCATGCACCTTATATCCAGGGAGGTATTGAATAGGTCCTCCAGTGGCCCTGCCAGTACTTCTGCCAGTTCCCTCAGCACCCTGGGATGTATGCTGTCTAGTCCTGGTGCCTTATCCACCCTCATAGCCCTCAGACCCTCTAATATCTGTCCTCAGTAATTACCCCATCTGTCACACCCTCCACTCTGCCCACCCTCCCACCCTGTGGAGCTGCCTGCCCTTCTCCCTTGTGAATATGGAACAGAAGTACTCATTTAGTGCTTCTGCCTGTTCTGATCCTTTCTCTGCCCACCTCGTCCTTCTTGATCCACATTATCTGATCCTTGCAGCTCCTTTTTTCCCTAATGTGTCTGAAGAAGTCCTTTTCCCAGTCTTTGATTCCCAAAGCCAGACTCAGTTCTCTGGAAGCCTTGGCTACTCTAGAACCCTCGGTAACTTCTCTGGACTTCCTCTCATACTCATCCCTATCTTACCCCTCCCGGAATTCTTGTATGTACTGAATGGTGCTTTTTTGCCCTCACCTTATTTAAAACTTCCCTACTCATCCAGCTTCACTTCTTATATCTTCCCTTTTTGCTCTGCAGGTTGGTACAGGTCCCAAAAGCCTCCACAAGCCCCAATGTAGTTTTTTTCCCATTTCTGGTTTGCATCCCAGTGAGACTGAATTCCTGCCAGGTACTCTCCTAAGATTTCACCCATCCTACTGAAGTCAGCCTTTCTGAAGTCAACCACCCTCATCCCTGTACCAACTGTCTCCCTGCCCACGTTGAGCATGAACCACACAGATTGGTGGTCACTCCCTGCCAGTGGGTCCACCTCCCTTACAGTCTCCCTGATAAACAAATATCTGCTGTGTGGAGTAATGGTGGGTGGTACCAGATACACATGCAGGGACTCTTCCTTAGTTGTTACATGCACGTCTTCACCACCATACCCCAACCCTGATGGTATAGTCAGGGGCTGTGGTAGCTTGGTGTGAATGATGGTGCCATGGCTGCCACATCATTCAGCTAGTGGGAAGGGAATGTAATGGCTAAGGAGGCATGTGTATCTGGCATCACCCACTATCACTCCACACAGCAGAGTGGTGCTATTTATTGTTTGTCTTTTTGTTTGTTTGTTTACCAGGTAGGAGGACTGATTCAGTGGACCATTTCCAGGCATGACCCAGGCCATAAAGATGGTACACATGTAATACAGACAATACACTTACATTAAAAGAGAAAGGAATGGAAAATAGAATACATTGAATATATTATGTACAGCTAGGTACAATTAAGTGCAAGAATACAGTTGAAACACAATAGAGTAGCAACTAAGGAGAGGGTGCAATATACATGAGATACAATCAGACTTATGATGACTGTTCAGCACTGTACAATGGGACAGCTTAGTCTTTGATACAGAAGAATTAGGACTGCCATCGAAGGGTAGCACATGCACCACCCCCAGCCACCCACCTGGGCAGCAGCAGGACAGGGGTGTGGTTGCAGTAGAGGTGTGGGTCAATCTTACAGAAGCAGCACATTTAAAGTTATGTAAGTGTACAATACACATTGTGAAATTTGTTAACAACTACATAGTGCAGTTACAGTGTAGTTATACAGCAGTTACAGTGTAGTTAGTGACACTTAAAATTATCCTTCAGAAATCACTCCCTCATGAAGCTGCTGCAGTATTGCGTAATGGTTAAAAGCACTGCCCTCAAACCTGGAGAACTGGGTTTGAATCTCAGACCCACCACTTGTATGCTGTGCAACCAAAAAAGGAAAATAACTAAAAATAAACATGCAATCTAACATTGTAAATTGCTATACAATAAAAATTCATTAATTTACGTAATTACTTATTGACTTTCAACAGTGCTATAGTTGCTAAGGAATGTGCTGCTTCTGTGGCATTGTTTCTGCAGTTAATGCCTAACTAACATGTACTCACAAAGTAAGTATGCAGAAACAGACACTTAAAATAATGTGTAAGAAGAAGGTGTAACAGTGCAGTAGATACTATGGAATGTGCTGCTTCTGAGGCATTGCTTCCACAGTTAATGACTAACTAACATGTATTTGCAAAGTAAGAACACAGAAACTGATACTTAAAATAAAGTGTACGAAGAAGTGTGTAACAGTGCTGTAGTTACTAAGGAATGTGATGCTTCTGTGGCATTGTTTCCACAGTTACACATGCAACCACAATGCTGTGTGGATTGGTGGTGGTTGGCAAAGGATACACAGGTAGGGATCCTTTCTGGTGTGTAGTTATACAGATTGCATGATGTGGTAGTTACACATGCAACCACAACTGTCTCTCTTTTTGGCACAAATTGATTTATGCTGGAAGTGTAACTACACATGTAACAGCTGTTGCAAAGTGCAACAGAAAATTCGATTTATGCTGGAAGTGTAACTACACATGTAACAACTGTTGCAGCAGTACTTGTGGTAACTACCAGTTCATGCAAATTATGTAACTACACTATACCTCAAATGTGAAACTAGTTAACTACTAACATGTATTTGCAAAGCAAGTACACAGAAAATGACACTTAAAATAAAGCATGCAAAAAAGGGTGCAACTATTATACACCTACACTGAATGTCAGTGCTGTAGTTCTGATGTATGCTTTCCTTCAGAAATCAGTCCCAAATGCACTTACTGCTTAACAAACATGCAGTCTGATATTCTTAATTGCTATACAACTACATTGGTTACTTATACAATACAACTAATTTACATAATTACTTATTGGCTTGTAACAATGATGTAGTTACTAAGAAATATGTTGCTTCTGTGGCATGAACCCCCCATCTCTTCTGCACCCACACTCCTGGCCTGCTATGGCCCAGGTGGCTGGCTGGGGGTGGGGCATGGCTACATGCCATGCACTTTACCACTGATATGCTGTGTAAAGTGGTGGCAGATGGCAAAGGGTACACAGGTAGGGCTACCCCAGTGTCAACTGCCAGGTGGTGTATGATGCCAGGGGGTGCATGATCAATGTCTGTGCCACACACCCTGGTGGAGCACAAAATGCCTTCATCTGGCACCAGTCAGCACTGTGCCACAGGTTTGAGAGTGGGGACATCCCCATTGGCCACCTAATAGGTGAGCATGCAGCTGGAATGGGCAGCCTAGCACAACAGGGCAGGGGGTAGGGGACGCTATGCCTGGGGCATCAGAGGGTGTGGCAGGGAATGTGGGGGGAAGCTACACAGGCCTCCATGCTAACCATACATGTCAACACACAGGTGACAGTGGATACCCACTCCGGCCCTGGCATCTCACCCGTCAACCCCAGCGCAGGAGTGATACAATGAGGCACATGCCAGCACACGGAACATCATTGAGCGTGTGTTTGGGCTGCTGAAGGCATGGTTCTGTTGCCTGTCCAGGTCTGGTGGTGCCCTACAGTACAGTCCCTCAAAGGCCTGTGGCCTATTCCTGGCCTGCTGTATGATACACAACATGGCCACTGACTGTAGGATAGTTGTCGAGGTCGAAGAGGGGAACAGCAGTGGGGACGACATGGCCACCGGCCCAGGTGGTGGTGGGCAGCCCCCCCCGGGTTACTGGAACCCCGGCTGAACAGGATGGCCCAGCAGCACTGGAACACAATTGCAGAGGAGCACTACAGTGCATGCAGGTAGGTGTACATGACCACATGTAAGTCCCAGGGACCATGGCACAGTACACAGGCATGGAAGGCCTGGCCCCATGACAGACACAGCTGGAGGGTAGCATGGAATTGGACTCCATGGAAGCACCCTGTACAGCACTGTAGACCCCACACACACCTACACACACCCGCACACACATGGGCACCCACACGAGCACACCCAGAGGCTGCCAACGGCCATCTATCAGACGCTGCACACCAGTGCACAGTAGTGACTGTTGTTGTGTTGGAATCATCATGCACATGCCACAGTTGCCAGCAGCTGGGTGGGTGTGCACAAGGTGGGTGTGTGGCATTGACCATGGATGACATGTCCCTGGAATACATATGCACACATGCCACATCAATGTGCACACAGGGCAGTGGCAGAAAGTGGATGGGGAGGGATGCAGATCAGGACCACCTCACAGTCCCACAGCCACTGATGACACATGGACGGCCACGCCGGGACCGCCCAGCAGACACAGGCTGTGCAACAGCCACAGGGTGTGTCTTAGACATTCTCCCAGGTGTGTCACTGCGGGAACCTGACCGGTCCCTCACAAGGATCTGCAGGCTACCGAACATGCTTGCTCCAGGCATGCCCAGAATGCCCACAGTGGATCCCAGCATTGACACTAAAGAGGTCACACGATGCCATAACCGAGGGGTTTAGAAGGCACTCCGCAAGGTCCACAGTGGATGGCCATGCACCAGGATGGCCAGTGGTGCTAGGCCAGTCATGAGCGCAGCAGTAAGCCAATCCAGGGCTGCGGTCATGTCCTCCCACATGCATGTAGTCTCGGCCAGGAGCTGCTCATAGTCCAGGTCATGCCTTCCTGCAGACTGGTGCAGATCTGTGTGGAGTACACGCACCCCTGCCACGACCAGCACCTGTTGCTCCACGGAGGCCCATAGCAGACAGGTGTGCTCGGTCAAGGGGTCAGTGCCCTGGGGGGCATGGGCATTGCACCAATCCACAGGTGTTGCATGACCCCGCAGCACAGCCCCCCTCACTGGTGGGGCCTGCACAGCGGGACCCCCATGGGGCTGATCAGTCCGCGGTGCAATGGCAGCTGCCACTGCACCCGGCTCCCCCTCAACCCCATCCTGCTGCCACTACTGCTCCTCCAGCCACTGTGTGCAGAATGGCACCAGGGCGGTTGCAGTAACCCTGCCACCCCTTCAGACTGTGCCACGCTGTTGGCACCCACGTCCTCACCGGGCGTGGTGGCCGGTGGGTGGACAACTGCCACCAGGGCACCGTCTGGGCTGCCGTGGTGAGTGTGTGCTACGGTTGCCCCCCTCTGACTGGCAACACCACTATCCAAGATAAGTCACGGCATTGTCAATGGTCCCGGACCCCACCCCGATCTGTGTCTCTGCATACTAGATGCAATGGTTGCCGTCCAGCTGAAACACAGCCAGAGCCTCATCCGCAACCAAGCCACAGCATCCGGTCAGACTGGTGTTGGTCTGCCTTCGGTCCGGACCCTGGACACCAGTGTAGGTGGACGGATGGTCCTCCAGGTCCAGGACTGCCCCCATGGTGGCCACCCCCCCTGACGCTGCAAGCAGGCGCTCCAGAGCTGAAAAGGAACACAGTCACATTAGTGCTGCTGGCATACACCCCTGAACTCCTTCCCCCCTGCCCTCCTGCCCCCTTTCCCCCTTCCCCAGGCACTGCTGTACCCACCATGCAGTGATGGGCTGCCACCCTGTCTGGAATCCTCTGCCGGGCACACCCTCAACAGCGCTGCGCTGCATGAACGCTGACAACAACTCCTCCTGTGGTGTCAGCTGTGGCACATCAGGCTGTCCACTGCCCATGGCAGCATGTGCAGCCCAAATGGTGGCCACCTTCTCCTTGATCCTTCTCTGGTCTGTGCCTACCTTCTTTTTGCACTCCTGTGCTGTCCTCTGATGGATGCCCTGCTTGTTCGCAGCCCTGGCCACACCCTCCCATGCTGTCGCCTGGGCCTGTAGGGTGCCTGTTGAGCCACTCAGGAGAGGCTCCTGGTCCAGGTAGGCATCAAATAGGGCATCGCTCTCTGCCCTCGTGAAGATGGGCCTGTACCTCCGTGCAGGCCCACACTTCTCAACCTCCTCGTGATCCATCATGCTTATTCCTGTGGGTAAGAACATGTGGTCAGTGATGGCTACAACACACAATGCCCTCCCAATCCACTGTCCCGACAGGCCCACAGCCTGGTGGATTACCTCTGAAGGATGCAATACCGGTCTGGTGCCTGTGCAGTCCCATGGTGCATTTATAGCACATCACATGCAAATGAGAGGATGCGCAACTGTAATGGGATGCAAATGCCTCCGATGCACCATGGATATGATGATCAGCCCATCTACATATTCTGGCTGAATATCGCCAAGTTGCACATGGCGCATTAGTGTTGTGCATGCACAAGCCATGGCACAACTGTTTGACCTGCGCAGTAGACCTGGCAGTGTGCATGCGTGGACTGACATCATGTACATCGATGGTGCATCCTATGCACACTGCACTATCTGCAGTACAGCGCTCTGCCACTGTTGGGCTTGTGGTACTCATGCGCTGTATGCCCTATGGCACCTGTGGGAGATTGGCACATGGACCGTGCGGCACACATGCCTCTATTGCGCACCATGCGTGGTGTGCCCTATCACACTGTTGTGCACTGTGTGCATGCTGACCTATAACCCCATGAGTGCCCTTTGACCCTCTGGGTGCCTGCAGCATGTGCCAGTGCTGCCCCAGCTGTATCGCACGTCACCAGGGAATACGCGATTGGGGATGGCAGTGCATCACCAAGCGAGTCGCACACCCACAGCACATGTGACTTGTGCACTACTGGGTGCCAGTTTGGATTTGCAATTGCAGAATCGGGCATGCTGCACTGGAGCACTGCGAGGGCACCCAACTGGACCCAGGTAGAACTGGTGAACCTTGTAGCCCTGGTGGAGCCACATGTGGGTTCTCCGTATGGCCAGGTGCCCCTAGATCGGCCTCAAACAGAGGTGTGGCAGAGGTGTTGGAGGAGGCACTGGGGCACAGTGCCGCGGGGAGCAGTGCCGCCATCACTATGGGGACCTGCGTAGGAGGGACTCTAACAGGTTACAGTCACTACTGGCACGTGTCCAGAGGGGTGCCGTGCCACGTCCAGGTGAGTGCACTATGTCCATGTCTGTACCATTCCAGTGTTCTATGGGGGCCAGCAGGGCGTCACACCATGCTGCGGGGGGGGCTGTGGCTACACGCTCTGTTGGCCATGGCAGCACACCATGGGTTTGCTGTGCCACCGCACCGCCACTGCAAAGGGCCAGGGGGCATGCTGTGCTGGAGGGGGGGCATGTGGGGTGTTGCCAGGTACTGATGTGTCCTTCTCAATGTCTCCCTACTAGGCCCTGAGGATAGGTGATGTGCCCAGATGGCAGGCGCTGCAGGTGGACGAGGGCAGGACAATGCTGGGGCACTGGCACAGGTTGCAGGCTGCATGGGCAGTGCCACTGGACAGGTGCCAGTGGTGCACAGCAAGCAGGTAGGCACTCTTTCAGGGTTTGTTGTTGTGCAGGGAGGGGGTGGGCCTCATCCCCCTGTGCACATGGCCATTCCAGCTGTGCACCGCTGGCGGGGTCTATTGCACCATGCCGTGGCTATCACAAATGTGTGTGGCTGCTGCAGGTGGGCTGTGGGTGCACCTGGGTTCCAGCCATGCCACTGCCATCCCATAGCTTAGCCCTGTAGCCTGGCCACCATGGTTGTGGTGTGCAGCACATGGGTGGTGTTGGTGTGCAGTGCTCTGAGTGGCTGTGGATGGTCAGGATGGTGGTTTATGTGGGTACACATGCTGCGGGTGGCTGTGTGCCATCTCAAGGGTGCATGTCACCGCTGACTGCTACACACTGTGGATGGACTATGATCGTATGGACATGCACTCATACCATGTCCCCTCCTTTGTCCTAGGCGTCCAATGGGATGCTGTCAACACCAGGCTCCTTCAGAGGATACTGCAGGTCACCACAGCCATGCTCCAGGTGGCATGACTGATTTGACAGGCCCTGTGCAGGCCACAGAGGAGACGGCGCACCAGGCACCAGTAGGGCATGGATGCCCATAGGGCCCCGTTGGCCTGCACCCCCTTCCATTCCCTGACTCCCTCCCTTTCCCTCCCTTGTACCCTTACCCAGCTATGTCCCTTGTCCCCCTGCCTCCCTTCTCCAGCCTACCATTTTGTTTGTGGCCTCCCCATTTCCTGCTCCCTGTACCTGTTGTTATGTACATAGTTATTGTTGCTTTGTTTTAATACACTTTTCTATTGTTAGCCATCTGTTTCTGTGTCTGCTTTCCAGCTGGCATGTGGAGCCATGCTGCAGTGGTGTGCATGGTGACCGAGTGGTATGTCTGGGGTTGAATGGGGAATGTGCCTGGTGGTCTGTGCCCAGTGGCTGGTGGGTGTGCCCTGGGGTGTACGTGTGCACTCTGTTCGTGTTGTATGGCATATGTGTTGTGTGCTATTGGCATGTGTGTTGTCAGCTGTGGTCCAGGTGGTGTATCCCATGTCTTCCTGTGGGTGTTTCCCATGGCTGTTTGCCAGTGGACATTGGTGCCACACTGCCTCCGTGCACCACTGTGGTGCGCATGGTCAGGGGCCTACAGCCGTGCACCTGCCATGCCTCCCTCCTGGCATCCTCTGCACCCTGGTGGTGGTCTGTCCTACTCTGGTGGCATGCTCCCTGCTGTGTCTGTTGTCCTGTGTCCTGGCCCATCCACCTCTGACCCTTGTGCAGCCCTGGTTGTGCTATGGCACTTGCTGGCTTGCTCCCTGGCACAGTTCTGGTTGTGCTATGGCACTTGCTGGCTTGCTCCCTGGTGCAGCCCTGGTTGCACTACAGCGCATCCCTGCGATATTTAGCTGTGTTGCGCTGGCACTTGCCGTCATGCGCTACCTTTGAATATCTCATTCTGTGCACACTGGCGCAGTGTACTTACACTGCGCAGCTACTGCGCCTGCCTCTGGCACATTTCTGAATATCCCACCCTCTACAGGCAAGGGAAGAGATGGTGTATTCCAGTTACAGCAGACAAAATAAACCAGTGAAAGAATGTTAGCACCCCATTTCCCTTAGAATCCAATAATGTGCTCCTGGCAATTATATGTGCTAAACTGTCAGAAAAATACAGAATACACATAAAACAAAACATAAAAATTCAAAGCAAACCCTTCAAGTTTTGTTAGTTGTAGGACTTGTTTGACACAACTATTGTGAAAAGAACATTTTTATTAACTAATACTGCTGCTTTAAGTCCATCCAGACATTAGTGTAACACTCTCAGACTGATGGCTTAGTTGAAAGATTAGTTGAAAGAGCAAACAAGTCACATGCTGCCTAAATTTGTTTTAGCAGAAACAAAAACTGGGATGGATTGTTACCTTATTTAATATTTGCAGTTCAGGAGGTGCCACAGTCATCCACTGGTTTCTCGCCTTTTGAATTGTTGTATGAGCAACAATATCAAGGGATGCTGAGTCTCATAAAAGAGTTATGGGAAGAACAAACATATACTGTAGTCCCCCTATTGTACTCCAATATGTATTGTAAATGAAAGAAGTATTGGACATGATTGGCAGATTTGACAGAGAAAATTTATTCACAGCACAGCAAACCCAGGTAGGACACTATAACCAAGGGGCAGACTACACAAGTTCACACCTGGTGACAGAGTACTTCTGCTCCCTAGCTCTGAAAGTAAAATCATGACTAAGTGGCAAGGATCATATGAGGTCCTGAGAAAAGGGGGGCCAGTTGATTAAGAGGTTTTGCAACGTGACTGAAAAAAAGAAAAACAATGTATTACATTAATTCATTGAAACCCTGGAAAGACAGGGAGGTTTTGCTAGTTGACCCACAGCAATCTAAAAGGTCCCTTAGTCAAATGAAGGATCAGGACATTGAAGATGGAAACCTCAACTTAGGCCCTAAAATTTTAAAAGAATCAAGCCCCAGCCCATTGGATGAATGGCTCAACCTAACCCAGAAATGCAAAGCCCAGCAACGGGTGAGAACTTTTTGGGGATGTTTTCTCCCAAAAACCGGGATGAACTCATGTGATCCAGCACCACAGACCCAGGTGTCCACATCTGCCAACAGTGTCCAAATCTTCCAACAGCCATATAGACTCCTAGAAGAAGTCCAAGAGATGGTACAGGATGAGATCTGCTCTATACTGTAACTGGGAGTCACTGAGCAGTCACAGTCTATATATTGAAACTGGGAGTCATTGAGAAGTCATAGAGTAACTGGTCTACCTCTACTGTAGTAGTCCCAAAACCAGATAGGTCAACTTCATTTTGTATCAACTTCTGGAAAGTCAATGCAATCTCCCATTTTGATGCATATCCCATGCCTAAGGGTTGATGGCCATCTGGACTGACTGGTTAAGACATGGTACATTAGTACTCAAGCTGACCAAAGGGTACTGACAAATCATGCTAAATCCTGAATTCCACAAGAATAGGGTCTTTGTCACCCGATTTGGTCTGTATTGTTTGACCATTTTTCCCTTTGGGCTGCTTGGTGCCCTGACCACATTTCAGAGAATTATGGATTGCATCCTCCATCTCCATGGGTTATATGCAGCAGCATAACCTGGATGATGTTGTATTTAGCTCTGATTGGGACATTCAACTGCGGGATATGGCTGCAATATAGCTGTCGATCAGGGATGCAGATCTCATGGTTAATGCTTCAAAATGCATCCTAGGGTGACAGGAAACAAAAACCCTGAGATATGTGGTTGGGAATGGCCATGTATGACCAGTTGTTGATAAGGTAGGATGTTTATCCTATTGTTGTCTCTGTACTTATTACTGTACTGTATATTACTCTGTATATGTCCTCACTAAATGTATGCTGTGGAGCCTTTGTAAATGAGTCCCTGACTCAAAGGGTTGTAATTCCTAGCCTGTATACACAAATAAAAAAATACAAAAAATAAATAAAGGTAAAAACCCTTGTTGATAGCCTTGTACTACTGACTACCAAAAATCAAGTTAAATCCTTTCTTGACATACTGGGGTATTACTGTTCAGTCATTATGGAGTTTTTCACACTTGCTGCCCCACTGACTGGCTGACTGAAAAGGCTGCCACAAATAATGTTAAGCTATTCACAAAGTGTCATAAGGCCTTCCAAACTCTCAAAAGTTTTGTGCGCCTGGAGTTAACTGCCATTGACTTTTTTCTCCCACTTAGAAAAAATATGTATGAATACCCTGCAATGTATTCAATTTTTAATCCAGATTCTACCCTGAAACCCTCTTCTTGTCATTTCTCATATTGAATTAAGCTACTTTCTCATTTTATCTGGGGTATGTAGCACCCCAGAATTCGGTACTCCATGATGCAACTCATTACATCGCAAGGAGGAGTAAAGGTAATTAGGTTATAGAACAGTCAAACACAAAGGAGGAGATCTCAAAGAAAAAAAGGGGGAGGGAGTTAAGTAAGTGGTGCATCCAAATCAGTTACCCATGGTAAATTTCTCCAGGTAGATAATAAAAAAACATTTATTACATATTTTGTTTCAGTGTGATAAATATTTAACAACTCATACGTAATTTTCTGAACCGGTTCTACATGACAGATATGCTTCTGCTGCAGAGTAAACAAACACGTAGTACTCCAGATATACTGTACAATTTAATAACTGTGAATAGGATATGAAGTGTACCTTTATGCCATGTCTGCCAACTCTCTAGGTAATGACCAAACATGAGAATGTCATAAGAGACTGAGGCCATATGGGACCTCTGGTCTGTGAGTAGTTTCCAAAACCTTGGAATGTAGGTGCAAGAAAAAAATAAAGGATCCATGGTTTCAAGCTGCTGAACACAGGAATCACTGCTACACATCCTTTCCTCTAGCTGCTTGTGTTTCTGGTTAGCCTTAACATTTAGTTTACCATGACAAGACAGCCAATGGACATTCCACATTTTAGGTGGTATTCTAGCTGCAGTTAGATATTCTAGTTGATGAGGGAGTAATGGAGAAGGGCAGGAGGGGAATGGGAAAGGTTCTGTATAATGAGTTCCTATAATGAGGGCTTAGAGAGCCTTCCTCTGTAATGTTAAAATCAATCTGCTAGATATTGCCCATATTTTAAGTTTTAAAAAAATGTCCCCGCTATAGGGTAGGGTCAAAACAGAACATCCGAAAGTTTGTAGGTTGCTTGCATCCCAACACCTGAACCAGGTCTGACATGTGCAAAATAATAAGCTACTCCAACTTTTTCTCATATGCACTAATAGTGCTCTAAGGTTTGTATGAAAAATAAATGCTATAAAAGAAGACAAGGGGGTTGATCATATTCATAGGTATCATAGGTATGTTCAAGCTAATGGACTAATGTCCTTAAATGCTTGCCTTAAAGTTTGACTTTAAATCTAATGGTAAATGTTCATATTCCTGGTAGTTCGTATACCTTTCTTTATCTAAAAAAAGTATCCAGCCTATGTTGAAATGAATCTATACTTGTACTATTTACTATATCGGTTGGCAGTGAATTCCACCCAGCGACCACTCTCAGACTGAACCAGTGTTTCCGCGGTAGTGTATGCCATCTTTGAGTCTCTAACTAATAAGGATTATTCCTAGATTCATATTTAGAGTTCCTCAGTATCAAACCTGAATCATCTCTAAGATGCTCATCTTGTATGGCCCTATAAAGCATGCAATAGTCCCCCATGGTGCATCTATATTTCAAGGTAAATAGATCCAGCTCACTCAGTCTTTCCTCATAGGACATGCCTTCAGTACCCTTTACAGCCCTAGTTGCCCTTCATTGAACTCCCTCCAGTCTTCAAATAACATCCTTTTTAAAAGGTGCCCACACCTGGGCACAATATTCTGAGTTAGGTCTGACCAAGGCACTATATAGGGGCATAATCACCTTCCTATCTCTGCTAGTTATATGTCTTAATATACAGTTTAATATCTGATTATTTCTTTTTACTAAATTATTACAGTGAGTACTAAACTTCAGGTCATTGCTGATGGTTACCCCCAAATCTCTTTCATCAGAAGTATCACAAAGTACTGTATTTTCTGTTTTGTACTGTGGCTTGATATTTATTTTACCCATATGCATAACAGTACTTTTTTAATTTAATTCAAATGTGTTTGTTTTTGTCCAATTTTGTATTGTGTCCAGTGCATCTTGAAGCTCAGAGATATTTTGTTGTGTATTTTAATAGTACTTAACCTACAATCATCCACAAATTTGGTCAGCCAAATCATTTTATTTGGTATTTTTTGTGACGTTATATAAATATTAAACAGGCAAGGTCCAAGTACCGAGCCCTGGGGCACTCCACTGGTCACTCCTACCCAATCAGACATTTCACCATGTATCACCACTCTCTGTCTTCTGTCCTTCAACTAAGCCTCTATCCAGTTTGTTACATTAATATTAATTCTAGTATCTTGGAGTGTATTTTGCTAGTTCTTGATGTGGAAGTTTATCGAAAGCTTTCGAAAAATCCCCCCAAAAAACATGTCAACATTGTTGCCCTCATCCAGTGCCTTGCCCACCTTCTCATAAAAGCCCAAAAGGTTTGTCTGGCATGATCTTCCCTTCCTAAATCCGTGCTGAACAGAGTCTTGTAGGTTTTCTTTATCTAAATGTTCTATTAAAATATCATTTATTATGGATTCCAATAGTTTACCCATAACGGATGTCAGACTTACAGGTCTGTAGTTTTGTAAATCTGTTTTTGCACCTTTTTTATATATTGGGATCACTACTGCCTCCCTCCAACCCTGTGGAACTTCTTCCTTATATAGCGATGATTGAAAAATATCAGTTAGGGGATCAGCTAATTGGTCAGCTAGTTCATATATTACTCTTGGATGAATTTCATCAGGGCCCTGTGATTTATTAATCTGATTTTTTTTTTAGTTTATCAAGTACATCCAGTACTGCAATTTGTATAAGTCCAGGTGTAGAGCTATTTCTGTCCCATTTATTAAATGAGGTGGCTGCATTGAATACTGAGCAAAAAAAAGTGTTTTGTAATTGTGCAGACTTTTTTTATTCAGCAATTCCCCTTGTTCATTTCTGAAAGGTCCTATGATATTATCACTTTTCTTTCTATTATTTATATATGAGTAAAAAGTCTTGTAATTGTCTTTTACTTGTGATGCCAATTTAAATTCATAATCCCTCTTAGCTTTTTTAATTTCCTGCTTTACCTTTTTAACCAAATGTCTGTATTTAGTTATAGCTTGGATGCTTTGGCTTTTCTTTGTTTTGTGGTAAAGTCTATTTTTTTATTAATTAACTTTTTTATTTTAGGGCTTAGCCATTTAGGAATGCCTTTTTTGTTTGCATATTTCTCAATTTTATGTATACCATTTTGTATAATTATTTTCAATTTCTCCACTAGTGCCTCCCACATATTATTTACAGATTCTGTTTTGAATGCATTTTTCCAGTTCCACTGTTTCATACTATTTCTCATAGCAGGAAAATCAGCTCTGTTAAAGTTTGATATAATAGTCTTACATGTTCTAGTAATCTTATTTACTTCTTTAATATGGAAAAAAATTGTACAGTGGTTGCTATTTCCTAAGGGACTATCAATTTTAATACCATTTACTGCAGATCCCATATTAGTTAAATTTAGGTCAAGAGTGTTCTGTGCCCTAGTCGTTCCCATCACTAATTGTTTAAGGCCTACCTAATTAACCATATCTAAGAATTGGCAATCTATTTTATTACTCCCTTGTTGTTGTTGCCAATCAATACCTGGCAAATTAAAGTCACCCACAAGTATTATCCTGTCTGCAGGATCTAAATTGCTTATAATCTTTACTAATGCTGTATCATTCTCAGTTGTAATCAACGGTGGTCTATATAGTAACCCCAGTTTAATTTTTGGTAGTCCTTTTGGTATTAATTTTAACAATAGTAACTCTAAGTCATCCTTATCACTAATAATTTCCCCGCATTTTATTGTTTCGTCAATATAAATGGCAATACCGCCCCTTTTTTATGTTCTCTTGATAGGTAAAAAAGATGATAATCTTCTATACTTTTATCCCATTTGTCCTCTTTCATCCACCAGGTTTCAGTTTTAAGTGCAATTTGTATATTTGTGGAGATTAATAAATGCTGAAGTTCATCAAACTTACTTACCAGACTTTTTGCATTTATTAATACTGAATTCCATCCTGAATTAAAATCATTAACATTCAGGTTGTGAATTGGCCCCCTCTCCTTTTCCAGTTTAAATTAAAGTTAATGATATAATGTATTTTCCTGCTCAATATGCATATACCAACCCTGTTTAAAAGCAGTCCATCCTATTTAAATAGATTTTTGTTATGAAAAGTAAATGAATTATCCATAAATCCAATATTTTGCTATTTACAGAAGGAACATAACCATACATTAAGCTTTATTAATACTGGATTTTTAAAATCATATTTTCCATGATTAGGGAGCAAGCCAGATATTATAATGTCTCTTCCTTTTTCCTGTATTTTGTTTATAATATATTGGTAGTCCTGTTTTATAACTTCAATATTTTGGTTGCCCACATCATTTATTCCTATATAAAGTATAACTGGTGGCTTTTTTAATCCTTCCATTAATCCCTCTAATAAAGATGCTATGTGTTCAGTTTTTACCCCTGGTAGTGAGCGAACTGTTGTATTCATTTTTCTACCCTGGCAAACCAGTGAGTTGATTCCTTTAGTGATAGAATCTCCTATGATTAAAATATCTTGTCCTACCTTTGCCCACTTGTTGTTACCTGCAGTGAGATCCAGACTGGGTGTTAAATCAGTTTGATTCTCACTTGCAGAGCCCCTTTTTTGTTTTCCATTTACTGTTGACAGTACTACTCCAGCCATCTTTTTTATATTGTGTTTTTCTCCAACATTCTGTGACTGTTCCTTATCTAACTGATCATCTTTTAGCTTCTCACTTGTGTTCAGGTCCTTACTGTCCGGGTCCAAAACAGTATATCTATTTTCCAGAGCCAGATATTTTTTTGGTGTTTGTTCCACAGGTTTTGCTTTTGTAAATTGATTCTGATTTTTTTCCCATATGTTGCCCTGTTCCTCATTTTTTATTTCTGGGTCATTAGGTGTGTGAATTAAATTTTCCTTATCTTGTATTTATTTATTTAGTTTTTGTTAACTGGGTTAGGTGCACTAGCCGAAGTTGACTGTTTTCAGGCACGACCCGGGAGAATACATACATAAAATGAGATGAGATTATACAATACATAATATATAGTACAGGTACATAGTATATAGTACAGGTAGGTTAGAATACAGATCAAGTCAGACAGTACTCAAGATAATACATATAGCTATGCAGAGATGACAAAAGTGACATTACTACATGCAAATAACTGAAACTGGGCTAAGTGGCAGCTATAAAGACATTTATAGCAAAGCTTGTTTAGAAGTGCAGCAGTGTCTTGGGTGAAATAGGGTGGTTAGCTGTGAGGCATTAAGTGGGATCAAAGTATGTGCAGGGGTCCTGGGATAGGTTACGATATAGTTCTTTTTTGAAGATTGGGTGGGAGTTAGCCTGCCTCAGGGCAGGAGGAAGGGAGTTCCAGGTGGTTGGGGTGGTGCAGTGAAATGCTCCAGAGCTTTTTGAAGTAAGACACCTTGGTATGGTGAGTAGAAATATGTTTGCTGAGCGTAGTCCATGGGCAGGTGTCTGTGGTACAAGTAGAGCTGCAAGGAAGGAGGGGGGTTGGTTATGGATTACAGAGTCTGTGAGGGTCCCTAGGGAGTATAGTCAGTAGGTAGTTGGGGAGAGCCAGCCTAGGTTGCTATACAGTGTGCAGTGGTGCTTGAGGTGATGGGAAGAGGAGGTATACGGACATATGTTGTTATACCCAACATCCCATTTATGGAGAGCAGTCTTATGGGCATTAGCAAAAGTGGAGACGCCATATGTCAGTGCTGGAAGCAGAATACCCTTGGCAATTGCCAATTTGGCAGATGGTGTTAGCAGGTGACAAGTCTTATAGGCGATATCAAGTTTGGCATTTGTTGCTTTACAGGTTGACTGGATGTGCAGACTGAAATCAAGGGATTTATCAAGAAGGACTCCCAGGTATTTGAAGGATGTGACACAGTTGATGAGAGACCCCCCAGAGACATGGACTAGGTAGGGTTTCTTACAGGGCCTGAGTTTCGGAGTAATGCCAAATATCATGGCTTGGGTCTTTTTTGTGTTGAGGATGAGCTTATTAGCATTTAGCCAGTTTGCACATTCCTGAAATCCTAGGAGAGGTTTTTGTTAATGATGTTAACTTTATCAGCCCTGGAGTAGAGGACAAGATCATCAGCATATAAGATAGCTGAGCAGGAGAGTATGGCATAGTCTATGTTGTTGATGTATAGTGAGAAAAGAAGGGGGTCCCAGGATGGAGCCCTGGGGTATTCCGATGTCAGTGCTGGTCACATCCAAGAGAGCGGAGTTGAATTTAACAAGTTGTAATCTGTTTGATAGGTAGTTGTTAAACCAGTCAACTACTGAGGATGAGAAGTTAAGTATATGCAGGGTTGAGAGAAGCAGGGGATGATCAACAAGATCAAAGCTTTGGTAAAATCTATAAATACTGCTCCAGTGAGTAGGCCTTTGTCCAAGTTGCAGAGTACATCGGTGGAGAATTTGAGAACAGCAGTTGAGGTACTGTGCCCTTTTCTGAAACCATGCTGAGTGTCTGACAGAAGGCTGTTCTTTGTGAGATAGTCAATGGTTTGGATTGCAACAAGCTTCTCCAGTAGCTTGCTTAGCACAGAGAGGATGGCAATGGGCCTGTAGTTGTTGATATCCCTTGGGTCTCCTATTTTAAGGATAGGTGTAACTTCAGCAATCTTTCAGAGATCTGGGACAACACCAAGAGAGAGGGAGACAGAGTGAAAATCTTGGCCAGTGGCGAGGCAATCAATGGTGCCGCTAGCTTCAGGAGTTGTGGCTCGAGTGAATCTGAGCCGGGGCTAGTGTTGTCGGATATGTTTTGCAATAGCCTTTGGACCTCAGATCTAGATATAGCTTTAAAGTGGAAAGTGGGGGTAGTAGTTAGTTGGCAGTAGTCAGCACCAGATGCAGATCTCTGGGGTGTACAGTAAGGCTGAGATGCTGTGGGAGGTGAAGCGAAGGACGAGGTGTACTGAGACAGGTCCATGAATAATCTGTTAAAAGCATTTGCTATAGTGCTCGAGTCATTGCAATGTACACCATTTAGGATTATATCCCCTCGGGTCGATGACTGGGTAGCCCCAAGAAAGGTGTTGATGTGTGTCCAGAATTTTCTAGGGTCACCAGCAGAGTTTGTGAGCAGTTCCTTGCAGTAGATGCTCTTTGCTGTTCTGATTTGTTTTTCACAGGCACTCTGAGAGGCCCTGTAGGTATTGTAATCCTCCTGTAGTCTGGACACTTTATACTTCTTCCAGAGTTTGTCCCATGTGCGCAGGTTAGCCAGCAGGTCCTTGTGTAGCCATCTTGTTTGTTTACCCGTGACCCTTCTGGTGACCTTCGGGGTATGTTTATCCTGAAGTGCTGTGAAATTATCAATGAAGATATCAAGTGCTATTTGAACATCATGGGAGTGATAAATGTCAGACCAGTTGATACAGGATACATCATAG
This sequence comes from Neoceratodus forsteri, assembly GCA_016271365.2. Lineage (NCBI taxonomy): Eukaryota > Metazoa > Chordata > Ceratodontiformes > Ceratodontidae > Neoceratodus > Neoceratodus forsteri. The sequence continues at coordinate 53,175,253 of JADMNL010000027.1, read as the reverse complement.
AGGAAAGCTTCCATGTCCAGTTTGGCAAAGTTGGTAATTGTGATGTAGCATGGAGGGGGTGGGGGAGCAGTATCTGGGCTCCATACACAGAAAGTGTGGGGGGGTGGTCTGTGATAGCATCTGCCAAGATGCCTGCAGTTTGCACATGGTCAAGGTGATTCACCAGTACCCTGTCTATGAGGGTGGAGGTAGTTAGAGAAGGGGTGGTTCTAGTGGGTTCAGTTAAGATCTGGTGCAGGTTATAGCTCTGCATTAGTGTCAGCAGTGTGCTATGAGTTGGTCTCAGCCAGTTTAGGTTAAAGTCACCTAAGATTATGACCTCATTTTGCTTGGTGTTTGTGACAGTTTGATTAAGTGAATCCTGAAGACCTGTGATACCTCCAGTGGGTGGGCTGTAGGCACAGATAATGTGGATTTTTTTTTTGCATCAAGGGCAATGGTTGTGTGTAGGGACTCACAGACTGAGTGAGAGCCAGTGGGTGGGCAGACCGTAACATCAAGATGGTTTTATAGAGGATAGAGACATATGAAGAGAGACTAAAGGAGCTTAATATGTATAGCCTCGAGGAAAGGAGGGAGAGGGGGACATGATAGAAAGTTTCAAGTACCTCAAGGGAATCAACAACGTCCAAGAGGGTAGCATCTTTCAAAAAAAGTGGTGTGCAAGAACAAGGGGGCACAATTTGAAGATGGGGGGCTCAAAGGTAATGTAAGGAAGTTTTTTTCACAGAGAGGATTGTGGATGCATGGAATGGCCTTCCAGAGGAGGTTGTGGAGTCAAAAACAGTGGTTGAATTCAAGCATGCATGGGACAGTCATAAGGCAATTCTAGGGGGTGGGGGTAGAAAGAAGTAGGCTGCTGGTTAACTAGGATCTGCAGCTTATCCATTAGGTAGGGAAATGGGCAGACTGGGTGGACCAAGCGGTCCTTATCTGCCATCAAATTCTATGTTTCTATGTTTTTCCTCCACATTTTGGGGAAGGGCTATCTCTCCGTATCAAGGAATAATTGGGCAAGGAACATAAGGAGTTCGGAATGTGAGGCTTGAGCCATGTTTCAGATAGGTACAGTAGGTCAGGATTGTACACTTTTGTCCATGCCTCGAGATCAGCAAAGTGCCTGGTAATGCTCCTAATATTCATATGGGTAATGAGAAGCCCTTTTCCTGAGACAGTCAATAGGTCAGTGAGAGAGTGGTGGACAGAGGGGCCAGGATTAAGTTCTACATCCCCTGACAATAGGGTGATGAGGAGTAGGAGAAACCACAATTTAATAGTGTGGAATGGGAGATGAACCAGTTGTGTCATTTTGTATTTTCTGAGCATACGAGACAAGTTGTAGGTACAACTCTTCAGAAAGATAAGGGTGGTGTAGGCACGCACACGTGTTTCGGCAATTTGGTTGGAGAAAGTAAAGTCATTGTGTTGTGCCGTGTTCTCTCCATAGTAGTTGTTGATTGGAACAGAAGTAGATAACCCATGTAAGCATAATAGCAGTATCAGAAGCAGGATTCATCCTCCCAATCTATGAGTTGCCAGTTTTGGCAGGAGACTGCAAATGTTTACTGTAGCAAGGGTGAGTGTTCCTGAGTGACTCATGGTGAGCTACTGTAGACCAGAAAACTGATTGTTACTGTAGACCAAAGACCCAGAAAGTGTTAAATTCCTGAAGGTGATGAACATTAGCCTAGGGCATATGCAGGATGTAAAAATCATTTGTTAGAATCTTCCTTTTGTTCTCCAAAACAGTTGTGAATAGACCTCAAAGACAAGCACACATCCTTTAAGAAAGTCAGATGGAAATGTGGATTCAATGCAGCATTCCACAACCCAGAAACTTGTATAAAAGATTTACTGACCTCCTATTTGCTTTTTGATGTTTTCCAAAAAAGTTGATTTATGATGAGAATGCCACTACCTGGTGGTGATGTTTTGTAGTTTCTTAGTCCAGGAAATGTTCATAGATGTTATGTCCAAGAATGGTCCAGTTCCTCCAAGAAGAAACACATGAAAAACCACAAAAACTAAACTACTGACAGAGACAAACACAAACAGCCAGCCACATTGATAGAAGGCACAGGGCTAGTATTGACTCATTAGCTACTATACATGAGTCAATAAATGCTTCTAATTCCTCTAATTCACTCTGAACCTTCCCTTCCCCTGGTTTACTGTGTAATTTTAACTTTTTAGTCAGTTGTTCAATTTCAAGTTTAGGGACCCTATTAACAAGCACTTATGACATGTGTAGTCATCTAATACTACCTCTTCAGTAAACATTTTGCAATTTAAACAGGATTTGTGGGTCTTTTCTTAGTTTTTTGCCTTTGCCATGTTATCTTTAATGAGACCAATTTCAAATGTACTAATTCCTTAAAACATTTTTTTTGTCTAAATGCCTACTTTTAGTACTAGTTACCAGTGGTCCAGTGGTCCCAGCAGACACAGCTGACACGTGCAGATGCGTATGTCTCTGTGCGCATCTCCGTGCATGACTATCACATGCCCACCCTGCACGAGCTCGCCCCGCTCACTCTGAGTGGTGTTATTTATGTGTAGATATCAGGAAGTGGTTGTCATGTCACTTCCTGTCTCCCTCACTCCCTGTCTGTAATTTAATAAAAGAATGGCTTCTAAAAAACAAAGTACCACCTCATGCAGTAGATTTACAGTATTTAAAAGTGTAGGTCTACCCCAGCATTTCTCCCCCAGCCAGGACTGCAGACACCACTAGTTTAAAATGTGCAGCATTATCTGTGCACTTCTTGTTGGTTGCTAAGCAACAATCTACACTCCTCACACACAGAGGCAGTGTCACGTAGCAAGGCAGTATGTTTTATTTACTTTGGATTCTCCCAGAATAACGATTCTGTTCAAAAGTAACTGGTCTCCCAGCAGGTATTCACCACATATACACTCCACTAATGCTCCCGCTCTTTTTGCATGGGAAGATAAAAGATATTCCTTTTAATTGGATTAAGGCACCTTCCCCAAATTGTCTGAAAAAAATACTATAACAGGTGGTTTCCAGTTGTTTTGGTGGGCGGAAAATGTAAGTAGGATATAAGAAAGGGGAATCAGGAATATTTTAATTAGCACAATTCTTTTTTTTCTTACTCAGTTGTTTTTTCCATTTGGAAACAAGGGCCTTTCCTTGGTTCAGTTTTGTTTCTCAATTCAGTGTGTCCATATTCTGAGAACCAAAGTTAATACCTAAAATCTTAATTGGGTCTGTTGTAAGGTGGATGTCTGCAATCTCCATGATGGAGAGATTATGGTCTCCAAGTCATACACCTACCCATTTGTGCAGATTAAGGGAGGATCCAGAAAAAGCTCCATACTGGGCGCAGGTACACAGGGACTGCTCAGCAGAAGATCTGGTGTCAGTAAGAATACACAAGTCATCAGCATAAGCTATGGCCTTGTATGGGTGGACCCCTCCAGACACTGCAGGGGACATACTAGCAGGATGAATTCAGAGTCCATAGAAGGGGGTCTATGCTGAAGATGTATAATGGGGCTAAGGGGGCAGCCTTGTCTGACCCCACATTTGACAGAGATTAGGGAGCCACAATGACCATTGACAATAGGTGTGACAGTGGCTGTTCAGTATAAACATTGCAACCATGTTATAAAAGTCAGTGGAGTACCATACTAGTCCAATGCAAATCAGAGAAAATCATGATTAGCAGAGTCAAAGGCCTTACTTTAATCTAAGGCAAGAACAAAAGCCCTGAGTTTATCTGTATTACCTCATTCAAAAATTTCACGTAATAGGATTAGGTGATCCAAAATAGTCCGTCCAGGGACAGAGCAGGCTTGGCCAGATATGGTGTTACAAAGTGCTACCTGGTGTTCAAAATTTTGGTCAAAATTTTAATATCTGACTTCAGTAAAACAATTGTCTCCAGTTTTGTAGAGTGTGTCTATCTTCTTTTTTATGGAGCTACATCAAGTCCTTCCGACATTTGCAGTGGCATTTGTAGGATTGTCAAAACTGACATGTAAACCAAGGCCAGTTCTTTTGCTATCTCAGGGACAATTAACTTATAAGCCTTACTAGTAAGACCATCTTTACTGGGGGCCTTTTTATTTTTAAGAGAGAAAATTGTAGTGGTTATCTCAGAAGGTAAAATATCGAAAACCAGTGCATCTGTGAGGTCAGCTGGGTGCTGTAGGATAGGGAAACTACTAAAAAATGTGCTTTATGTGTAATGTTGGAGGGCTTTTCCTGAAAAAGACTGGCAGTGTATACAGTAATTGCTCTCATTATGTCCTGGGCACTGGTGCATTCCACATTATGACAATCTAGAACTGATGTCATTTGTTTTTTGTTAACCCTGTCCCTACAGCTGTCATAAGGACAAATCTTCGTTGTTTTCCCTTGGGTGCCAAACAGCTGTTGCTATTTTAAACTATTTGCCTGTTTTGCATGAAACTGCAACATTTGTTGCTTGATATTGTTGATTTGAGTTGTAAAAATATGTGCCAGATGCATCAATTTTTGCAACTGACAAATATCCTTTAAATATTGAAAATAGCGAATATTCCTATTCTCCCTATTTAAAGATTTTAAAAGTTGTATAAGGTCATGTTTAGTATCTGTCCAACAACTAACACGGTCTTCATACAAAATAAAAACAGATCTACGTGATAAATTAAAATAGTGGATGTGCTGAGTTATGGCAGGGTAAGATAGAGAGGAATTAAACATCCATACCCCGGGCTATGAGTAGGGCCCAATGCTCCCCTATGTGTAATTGCAGAGTATTATGATCAGCAAATTCAGTTGGGAAAAGTGTGACTGCTTGAATCTGAAGTGATGTAGAACTAAAATAGAAATCTATTCATGTAGCCAAAACCCCATTTCTGAAAAGTGAGGTCCAACCTCTTGTGGAAAGAGAAATAAGTATCCGCTAGCTTAGCAGTCTGAACAACATGAGTGAGACTTGACCTATCGCAATAGACTTTCTTTGTCTTGCTTTGTTTACCTCAATCCAATTAGGATAGACTACAGTTAAAACTGCCACCCAAAATAACATTGTGTGCTGAAAACAGGTATAGTTGGAGTAGGTGAAATAATCAATTCTCTCAGCCTTGGTCTGGGCTGCATAACCATTAATGAGACAAAAAGATCCTGGTTAATCTTAGTATCCAAAATTAAGACTCTCCAAGGAACTAGATCAATTCATTTAATTAGTTGTACCTCTACATTATGAAAGATAATTCCTACCCTTGAACTGGCGTCCTGGCCTATTGACCAGCAGGAGGGCCCCACATACCATGCCATAACTGTTCATGTTATCTTGGGGAATGGAGTGTAACCGGGAGTCATGTAAAAAGGTAATTGCCCAACCATGTAATATCAGGTGGGAAAATACTGCTCCTCTTTTTCTGTGACTCTTAATGCTTTTTGCATCTATAGTGCTATGTGACAGAATGGGAGCCGTAAGAAAAAGGTAGGAAGTAAAGAAGTGTTACCCAAGACAACTCAGGTTTTTTTTTTCCTGCTCTTTGAAGACCCAGTTTTTTCATGTTTACCAGAAGGTTTCTCATCTGGTTTGTCTGTGTGAGACTCTGAAAATTCAAAGCAAGCTCTTCAGTGTCCATAGACTGCTCGGGTTGGGAAGACCCAAGAGAGGAATTATCTGAATCATTCCCAGAAATATCAGAGGGGGTCTGCAAAGTGTTAAAATGATTAGCTATAGGGAGGGGGCAGTTTTAGTCATTTTGGGGGCTGCTTTCCAATTCTGTCATTTCCTAGAGGAGCATCTCCTTCCACCAATCTCAAAAGGGGGGGTAGGGGGTCATCCCACTAGAATCTGTGGAGATAGAGGCAGGCATCTGAACAGGGTGTGGTGGTAATTGAGGAGCAGGAGGGGGTCCTGAAGTTCTGCAGCTGGAGTCATTTCTACTGGTGGGGTAACTGTTTCCTGGTCCAGCTCAGCTCAGCTGAGGGTTGGGGTCAGGAATGATCATCGGAGTCTGTTCAGGAGAAATAACTATGGGGGGGGCCAACAGGAACCCTAGCTCTGATGTGCTCTGATAACTGGTGCTAAAGCTTCATATCTTTGTGCAAGGGACACAAGCAGTCATTGTTCCTCACTGTCAGCCTGATTCTCCTGATTGTGCACTGCCCATGGGCAGTTAGTATAGGTATGCCCTTTAGTTTCACATAAATTGCATAACTAGGGATTTACACAGTGGCCACTAGTGTGACCTAACTCACTACAAAGTGTGAACCTCAACCTGTCGCACAAGCTGCTTAAATGGCCTGTAGACCCACAATGATAACAGGCCTTTGGTTGGTCAGCATAGAATAGAACCCCCTATCCCTATCCAGAAAAAAAAACAGTTAAGCAAATGTACTAGTCCAGTGTCTGAAGATCTCAGGACCACTCAAACCCACCATCCACCTGTCCAGATACATGCTGAGTCAAAAATAGCCTCTGGGGATACCAGAACTGTATAACACTTTTTAACCAGTGCAATAAAATCTGACAAGCTCACTCCTTCATTTCTGAAAAGTATAGTGATGGTATTAAAGGCTGGCTTCATCAAAGGTACAGCCTCAAAGGAGGATCACAGAGGGGTGAGCCTCAAAGTGTGAAACTTTGTCCAGAATTTTTCCAGACCACTGTTCATTTTAAAGCTGATGTCAAATGTTGTCTCACCAGAGACATGAAAGTGGGCATGGACCTTGGCAACAAAAAAAAAAAACATTGATTCTTTAAGCAGGGTTCTGGCCACAAACTCTCTGTCTGACAGTACATCCATGCCCCTTCGTAGTGAAGGCGTACTGCATTATGGCACTTGGCAGGGTACATGGGAGTTTGATAAAGTGAGCCATATGGTCTGGAAGGAGGTGCATGTCAAGGCTGTTGAGGGGGCCACACTGTGGCCCTCAGTGGTCATAGCAGCTCCAGTTGGTAGCTAATCATCAGTAGCACTAGACATGATGCTATGTTCAGGAATGTTAGGCAACCATATTGTATTCAAGATTGACTGTGGTTGGGTTACAGTATTCCCAAGTTGGAGCACAGGGTTTTGAGTCAAACCTAAGCTCTGTGTCAGGGCTACAGGAAATGATGCACCCAGACTCAAGCTCTCCATTTCTGAGTCAGATACCAGAGCAGGTAATATAATGGATATCATCCCTTGAGAAGGAAGAAGTGTCATACCTGTTGTTGTATTCTGTGGAGCAGGCACTTGAATGGGAGATGCACCTGAGACCCATTTGCCCGACTCCAGTGATTTTTCCCAGGAAACTGACTGTAGGGCCAAATCCACTGTCCACTCCTGTGGTGCTGGAGTAATGCTGCCTGAAGGTTTCACCCATCCTAGGCCAGATGGACTGCCATCTGTAAGTGCCATTGCCAACTGGGTGCTGTGATTAACATCACTCAAAAAGATAATCAGATACTGGTCCCAATGCTGTGGGGAGAAGGAAAATTGTTGGGGCGATGCTGCCACCTGCTGGTCAATCTGTTCAGAGGCAGGAGTGGCCACAGCTGAGTCACTGGATGCCTCTGCATCACAGGAAGAAATCTGGGCTTGTGCTCCATCCGAGGCTCAGTGGGAATACCCGTTTCAGTTTTGTGAAGTCTGTATATTGCTAAAGTAAGTTCCTGCTTCCGTTTTTCAAAACGGGCTTCCTCATCCCAAAGCAAAGCTTGCAAATGCTCCTTACTCTGTAAATCTGAGTTGTCTGTAACTGTAAGAGCTGTATTGCATAAAGACTTACTGCCCAAAGCCAAAGCTGATTTCTCCATTGAAGTAGCGTCCGAGTGTACAGTTTCTGTTGGCAATACCGTGATATCCTCCATTGAACCATTTGTATCAAAAAAGTAGTCAGCCTCTAACACAGCCAAGGCAGGGGTGGAGACCCTACTCCCCGGCCTCTGAGACATCCATTCCTTCCACTGGCTTACCAAGAGTGGCCATTGCATGGAATGGTCAGTGGTTTCCCCTACTGGAGAGTAGAGGAGTTTATTATGGAAGACAAATTTAAATAGCCAAATACATCACATGGTAGTATAAATTAAATACAATGTTATCAACGAAATAAAGTCATAAAATTAATAATACAGAATAAGGAAACTAATACAAATTGCTTAATTCAGCTATGCAATAAAAGGGATAAAGATAACTCAGAACATTACTTTTTCTGGAAGTAACCCTCTATATAGTGGGGGAGAATGAAAGAGAAAATCCTTACATTGTATACAATCCTCTGCTGGAAGCTGGGTAATGTCTGCTATCTTTATTTAAGCAATGGGCGCATCTGAGTTTGTCACCCAGGGCATATTTCTCCATGCTGCATTAAAGTTTCTCTGAGTCATTTGCTTAGACTCTATAAAGTAAATAGTTTGTAATTCTGAGGTTATTGTCTTAATTAATTTGATATGTGAGATCTGTTTTTGCTGCAATATAAAAAGACATATCACATTCCAAATATATCATTAGATGACTAATAAGATCAAATGTAATGTACGCTTATGCCATTTATCCGCTGGTTTCTATAATACCCAAACATCAGTGCTTTATAAGTAAAAGAGGCCCTCCAAGGTTCCTTCCACTCATTAGCCAGGTAAGCCCAAAATACTAATATATGTGAACAGGTAAAAAAAGGTGATGAATAATTTCTTCTTGTTGACTACACTGGGATCTACTACACATCTCGTCTGCCAACTGTTTATGTTTTTGATTTGATTTTACATTTATTTTAGCATGGCAACCTAGCCAGTGGATGTCCCATTTTTTTGTCTGGTACTCTGCTGTTTTTTAATAGATGTAGTAGGGAAGAGAGATATTGGGCAGGGCATAGTAGGAAAGTAGTTTCTTCTCTAAAATGTTGCTCTTGGATCCAAACATATATTTACTTCCTATGTTTGGTTAACACTATCTGGCTTGAAATATTCCAGGTCTTAAGTTTTAAAAATGTGACTCTGACATACTCTGGGGCATTCATGGACCATTTTAAGGTTCCAGTTTGCCCTAGTTCCCATTTGTGAAACCAATATGAGCAAGAGGAGAAAAGAAAATCTGTCCAGCCTTGTCCGGTGTGTGCTAGTAAGGATTTTAGATTTGTCTGGAAGAAAGTGCTGTACAAAATGTAATGGGATCACCATTTCTAAACCTCCCTGTGTTATTGATAAATGTGTTAAGTTCCTCTCAATGGGGTTAAGTCTACTTCCCCAAACCACTTGGAAAAATATACTTAGTAATGTGGTTTCTAATGACTTCGGTAGGGGAAATATATAATTGATATAGAGGAATATTGGTATTAAATATGATTTAATGAGGTGGATTCTTTTCATTTGCTGAGTTGCCATCTGTTCCATTGTGCTACCAGCTGTTTCCCCTGTTGTAGCTTAGGTTCTCAATTTAAAGTATCTAGGTTTGCTGAGCCAAAAGTGATACCTAAAATCTGAATAGGTTCTTCTGTCAATTAAATTGCTGCAATCAGCAGCTGTCTGGTGCATGCCAGGCCTAGTTGTGTCCCAGAGCATTCAGTCAAATTCAAAGTGGCTCCTGAGTATGAGTCACATGATTGACAGCTCTGAATAGCTGTCGCTGCTGACTGTGTATCCTGGACACAGAGGTCGTCTGCGTAAGCAACTGCTGCATAAGGTGCTGTATTTTCTACTATACTGATAGGGGGCTGGATATTCAAACTGCGCCATTCTGAGGCGCAAGCCCTTGCGCTGTGCAAAATAGTTGCGCAGGGATATGGCCAGGGCGATATTCAAAGGAGTTGCGCTATTGAGCAACTCCTTTGAATATCAACCCCAGCCACAGCCACTGTGCATGTAGCGAGTGGAACTTGCACCACCGCAAGTTGTCAAGTGGAGCATTCAACTTGCGATGGCGCGAAAGTACCATTGCGCCATCGCAAAATCACAATATTCAAAAAGGTGACATGCAAATGGGGCCATAATTTATGCAAGTGCAGGGTGGGCCATTTGCATCTGATTATGGCCCCATTTGCATGCCATTAGCATGTAGGTGCGCCGATCCCCGAGGACTTGCGCCTGGCACCCTGCCAGGCAGCAGCCGTTGGGGACCGATGCACCCTGCAGCCCGATCGCGGGCAGCAATGTGGCTCCCCCACCTCCTCCCGTACATATCCCTGGTGGTTCAGTGGACCGAAATGCCCAATCACGGGCGGTATGTTTAATACCCCCTCCTGTTCACATCCTGGTGGTCCAGTGGACTGAAATGCCCGATCGCGGGCAGAAAGTAAACTGAACCCCCGAACATCTCCCTTGTGCCCGATCGCAGGCAGTAAGTAAATTGAAACCCCCAAACATCTCCCTTGTGCCCGATCGCTGGCAGTAAGTAAATTGAACCCCCAAACATCTCCCTGGTGGCTGGTGTCCCCACCCCCACCACAAGCCCCACCGCTCCCTCCCGGCGGCCGGTGGTGGCAGCATCCACCCGCCTGCCGCCCGCCGCCGCCGACTGACTGCCCGGTAGGGCTGCATGCCAGTGGTGCAGAGCAAGAGCCAATGGGCGTGCAGCCATACCGCATAATGACAGTCCAGATTTGTGAATGAACCTACCAGGCAGTCAGTCGGTGGGTGGCGGGCGGCAGGTGGGTGGGATGCTGCCGCCCGCCGTGCGGGGAGAGCGGGGTGAGTGAGGCTTCGTGGGTGGGTGGGGTGGGGGGACACTAGCCACCAGGAGATGTTTGGGGGTTCAATTACTTACTGCCCGTGATCGGGCACAAGGGAGATGTTCGAAGGTTTCACTTACTTTCTGCCCGTGATCGGGCATTTGGTCCACTGGACCACCAGGGATGTGAGCAGGAGGGGAGTTATTAAACATACTGCCCGCGATCGGGCATTTCGTCCACTGGACCACCAGGGATGTGAGCGGGGAGGGGAGTTATTAAACATACTGCCCAGGATCGGGCATTTGATCCACTGGACCACCAGGGATGTGAGCGGGAGGGGCCACATTGATGCCCGCGATCGGGCTGGTGGGGGAGTACACTATGCCCATGATCGGGCTCTGGGGGCACAGGGACTGAGTTGGGGCCAGCCACAGGTGGCAGCTGCTGTGTTGTGCCCTGCAATACAGCAGCTCATCTGTGGGTGGCCCTCAACTTAAGCCTTTTTTGGCTCAAAGTCCTGCAGGCGCAGGTTGGGGTTGCCTGCACAACTCTGCACAGCCCGGCTGAATATCGGGCTGTGCAGTTTATCATAGTTCCTGCCCTCCAGTTGAGCATGCATTCATTTGCATTGCGCTGTTGCTCAGCCTGTTTTCAGTGGCGCAACTGCCTCCTGCTGAATATCGCAGAATGGCACAATTTAGGACTTACGCATGCGCAACCCTGTTGCACATGGCGCAACCCTTTTGAATATCTGGCCCAGGATGTATATCTGGAGAGGTGTTCAATACTCAGAAAAGTGAATCTATACAAAGGCATAGAACAATGGACTCAGGGGGCATCCCTGCCTTACAGCCCGAAGAACTGACAACATAGGCCTTTTTCCATCCATTGACCGGGGTAATTTTTTATTTATTTTATTTATTTCGTTTTTGTTGACCGGGTAAGTGCACTAGACAAATCCTGCCTATATTCAGGCACGACCCGGGGGGAGGGGGATACAGATGAATGCCAACTGACCTTGAACCTGATTAAGCTGTAATGGTGGCTACTTTGTATAATCCTTGTATCCATCCTATAAATTTGAGGGATATGCGATACTCCCATAATACCGCCCAAAGAAATTTATGAGTAACACAATCAAATGCTTTTTGCTGGTCTGAAGACAATATATATCCTGACAGAGTGCCTTTATTTCCTTGCTCAAATATCTCTCTTAATAAACTCAAGTGATCAGTGATCTACTTGCCTGGTATGGAGCAGATCTGGGCAAGCAAAATTAATTGTTGTGCTATTTTTAAAAGTCTTTTATTCTAAAAATGTTCAAGTTCTTAAAATCCGTATTAAGGATGCATATAGGCCTCCAGTTATTAATGTAATATTTATTACCTTTTTTATACAGGTAAATCAGTTGGCCATTTGTTATCCTAAGGGAAGGAGATAGCTTATTCAGTACACATGTAAAAACCTCAGATAATTCTGTTGTAAGTTCTGTACCTATTATTTTATTCAGTTCCCTCATTAACCAGTCTCCACCAGGTATCTTGCCTGTGGGCAAGGAATGTATGGCCATTTCTGTTTCTGTCAGTGTGATGTTATTTGTCAATTGGTTATTGTCATCTACTAGGCAGGTAGGGTGCTGAAGATTGATAAAAAATCCTCTACCTCTATGAACTGTTGCTGTGGTAACTGAAAAAGCTTTCTCCTATGCTGTGTAATAATATATTGTATTTCTTGCTGACTGGTACACACCCTTTGTATATCATGCCATATTCCCTCTATGTGTTTTTGCTTATTTTGTTCATTGCAGCTTTCATAATGGCATATTTTACCTTTTTTTCTGTGTTCCAAATTTTTGCTAGTATAGAATGTTCTCTTTCTGCTGTATTTGAAAATTGGTCATTTGTTGCCTAATGTTATTTATGTGTGAGGTGGAATTCTGTCCAGTAGTAGAGGCCAGAGTTAGACGCTTTTGTAACTGTTGCCTATGTTGTAAATACTGTATATAGGTGTCATTTCTGAGTTATTTACTATGAGTTTTTTAATGGAGTGCAATATCTGAGATAGTATCCTCCCATCAGATAAATGGGTCTTCATATATAATGTACATCGATTTCCTGGATATCAAAAAATACTGTATAGATTGTACAATATCATTCCTGGACAGTAGAGATGAGTTGCATTTCCAAGTTCCTGGCCATTAGGTGGGGTGATAATATTGCCTAACTGTAAGTACACAATATCATGATCTGTGTATTCTACTACTAATATCTTTGCTGCTTTTATATGTAATGTGGGTGTGATAAAAATAATCTATTCATGTTGCCAAGGTCCCTTTACGAAAAGTAGGGTCGGGTTTCCCTACTATAGACAAATATGCATCAAGTAAGTTAATATGTTGAATCATGCATTTTAAAACGGTCATATCAGAATATATTTTCTTTGTCTTAGCATTCTTTCCTCTATTGGTCAGGGAGAGACCACAACTGAAATCTCCCCCTAAAATTACATTCTGTGCTGAACAGAATAAGGTTGTACAGTCTGAAAAAGTTCAATCCTTTCTACCTTTGTTTAGGCTGCATATATATTAATTAAGCAGAGTAAAATATTTTATATTTTTACATCTAGGACTATAGCCCTGCCAGGTATGAGATCCACTAATTTAACAAGTTGCATAGAGACATTATAAAACAAGATGGCTACCCCTGAACATGTATCTTCCCCAATGAACCAGTATAAAGGTGCTGCATGCCATTGAGTTATGGCTTGATGTAGTTCAGTAGTGGTGTGCATTCTTGTGTCTTGGAGAAAAAAATGACTGCTCTAAATGATTTTAAATGGGAAAATACAGCCATTTTTCTCCTACAGTTCTTAATACTATTGACATTAATAGTAAAAAGAGGGATGGTTGGTTCCATTAATCAAGTGGAAGGGTAATAATCATTACAGGCATTGATTCATGGTGGATGCTGTTTACTGCTTCTGGTTAATCTGGTATGTTTTAGTTTGGATTTTGGATTTTGAATTGGGAGCTGGTTTTTGGAGGCTGGGGTTTCAGGGGGAAGGGGGCCTTCTCTATCAGAGATTACACCTGGCAGGGAGGACCAAATGGAGGAGTCATCTGACTCATTCTCAGAGGTGCCAGCAGCTTCTGTTAAGGCTTCAAATCTGTTAGTGAGGGAGAGTTGTGATGTTTTTGGCACTTTGGGGGTTTGAGACTAGGCCTGTCTCCTTCTGGTTGCTTGCCCTTCTCTGTGTCCCTGGGGTTGTGGAAGGGGCATATCTGGGGGGTGGGGAGGAGGTACTGAGGTTCCAGAGACCTCTTGGAAATATCAGTTATTTCTGAGTCCTGTGGAGGGACGTTTACCTCTGCTTGCTGCAGTACTGCAGGAAGGGAAGGGGAGGAGCTTCCCTATTCTCTTCATTTGGCCATCCTGTGCTGTTGGTTGAAGGTGGAGGGGGGCTGCATTATTCACTTTCCTTTGTGAAATTGCTATCAAGAGCCTCTGTACATCACTATTAGTTTGATTGGGCTGGTTGTGTGCCACCCTGAGGCATGTGTGGTATGGGTGCCCTTTTGCCTCACATAAATTACACATCTGTGAGGGGTATGGCTTAACTGGCAAGCAGGATGGCAGCCTGAACTGTGAGCTGCAGCATGCAGATGGCTAAATCCGGCAATTTCCACAATATAACCAACCGCTGACCACACCAAATTCAGAATCGCTAGTACTTTGGCTTTCTGGACATACCTCTCAAGTGCGAATCAGCTGATATTCTGCCCATCATGCTCCCTCAACGATTCTGGCTTACACCATGGCTGAGGCATCTGGCTCAATGCTTGACCTCGGCCATATCAACGCAATGTTTGAGAAGCTTTTGCAGATAATGGACAAGGTCACAGAAGCTTCCCACCATACCACAATGGCTATTCAAAGTCTATCTGGGCATTTAACGACAATAGATCATCAGGCACTTCTACACGAATTGGCAATCGACGAGATCGGGGTATCCAAAGGGACCAGCAGTCTAAAATCAATCAACTTCTGGCTAAAGTAGATGATTTTGAGAATCGTAGCAGAAGGAACAATTTGCAGCTGCTAGGCTTTCTGGAGGGAGTGAAAAAACGAGACATGGTCCGGTTCCTTCAGCAGGCCGTTCCCGAAATCCTAGGCCTCTAGCCAGATTTTTGGCTAGAAATAGAACACGCACATCGATCTCTCACTCCAATGCCAGAGAAAGGGTGAAAGCCTAGGTCAATCTTAATTAAACTGTTGGCATACAATATGTGCCAGGCATTGTTACAGCGGTCCAGGGAAGTGGGTCACTTGAATTGGCAGGGACACAAGACTTCTCAAAGGAACTTTTGAATAAAAGGAGAGAATACACACAAGCCCGACATAAAATGCAGAAGCTGGGCATCCAATATTCTCTCCGGTACCCAACCGCTATGCGAATAGTGCACAATGGGGTCCCACTCTTTTTCGAGACGCCAGCTACCCTGGAGGATTTCCTGGCGCATCAGGCCGGAGACCAGTCGGAGAACTCCTATACGCACCTCCCCAGGCCTACCAGTCATATAGGCCCCGCGGAATCCGAAGAAATGCCAATGGACACTGACACTCAACCTGAGACCCACGGTGGGCTCCCACAGCATAGCAGGAAGAGAATGGCAAGAGATAGCCACAATCACAGAGACCATCCCCTTCTTAGAACAGGTTCCCACTCAGAAACTGCAGACAGGGAACAACAGCGGGATGCAAGCACAGCACTGGTGAGGTACATGACCCGCAACCCATATGAAGTCCTGCAATTTCCCTCGCCTTCATCCAGAGATCCACCACAAGAGGAAAACCTCCTGACTGAAGCACCACTCCAGGCCACCACAAGCACGCCACCTGACAATAGACCAAATTGAAGAGAAGCCCAGGGCCTAATGATGGCACAGTGTCCTCCTGGCACAGCAACCAAAGACTGCAAAGAGACCCAGGCCATAAGAGCAGCGCTAGTGAGATCCCAGAGCCCCGTGATCATCAGAAAAGACTCCTGAAATACATTTTAGATAAGTATTATGTTGCTGTGTTCAGTTGAAATGAAAGGGGTATGTTGTCATTGTTAATGTTAACTATTTAGTCATTCCGGTTGAGAGATCTCGAGACATTGGGACTTTTGCCCCCTCGGGCATGCTGATCTCCAGGCTACGCTTCTTACCTCTCTGTAATTAATGTATGGGGAAATGTGTTGGGGGGTGGGAGATGGGGGGAGGTGTTGTAGATTTAGGACATGCCTCTGTGAAGTGGATTTCTTTTTCCTTTTAACTATCTTGGGGAGGTAAGTCCGTGCAGGGCCATATATTTATAGTGACTGCATAAGTGCAACCTTCTCTATAGTATGGCCCCGACCTCAACTAATACCTTGTATGAGTATTTATTTATTTATTAAATTTTGATAACCGGGTAAGCCCGCTGGGCCCCGAAGGTCCCTTTTTCAGGGGCGACCCGGGGAATTACATGGAGTAATACATGGGGTAGCATACAGCACAGGTACATTACACTAGACAGCGAAGAACATAATACATAGTAGTTTTTATTTCCAACATGGAAGAGGACTCCCAGATTTTGTTTCACTGTTCATGGCAGCCTTGAGCCTCTACCGGATCATGGCTGATATGAGATGGGCACCTCTGGGGGAATATCCTCATAACTAAGTTATTCTCTCTCGGCTTCAGAGCCGCTGGATTATGAACCCTCTCCTACCCCCTGCCATGTATTCTACATCCTCCAATTGGGAGCTTCTCCAGTTATATAGGCCTATGGCCTAGCACTCCCCCCCCCACATATTAACCCCCTATATTAATCCCTATGTTGCGAAATAGAGAACTTGGCCCCTATTAACACGCCACCACACTGTTCATAATATACAAGGTGGTGGTGTTGGGTGTTGCATATTATATTAACAAGCTGCTAACTCCCCCTTAAGTTCATATAGTAATGGGAAACCAAGGGGAAGTCCGGTTGGACCTATTTTTGGCCACCACATCCACAGGAGCCACTCTGCAGATCCGGCCTTTCCAAGTTTGGCAAGGGATCTTACAGGCAGGATGGCTCCAACTGAGCATGGTAGTGCATTTTGTAAATATGTTTAAATGTTAGTTCTTGTTTTGGTACTAGATAAAGGGGATGCATACATCTAAAGATGACTATGGTGAAACCCTACTGCGAATGTGTGTCAGGGGGAAGGTCTTGACCACAGGTAGGTCACATATATGCACTCTTACCAAAGCAACACTATATAGCTATTCCGAAATATCTGGATTGTTACCAGTTGACAAGGTCCCCAATTCTCAAGGTGGTCCAAAAATCTTCACACCATTTCATGAGGCTTCCACTGGTTACATGGGTAGTTGTCAGACCTCAGTATTAAGGTACTCCCAGAAGGCTCCTCATGCTTAGAGTAAGAAATCAGCACTGGCCATTCTCATCCATCTTTCTCAGGGCGATGTCTACTCCCCTGCATCAGTGGTTTACATTTATTTTACTCCCCATTACCCCTTGACAATTATGATTATGGCTGACTTGACTTGCATTACTTGGAATGTGAGAAGGTTGAATACACCGGTGAAGAGGAAGAAGGCACTGTCATATCTGAAGCAGGCCAAGGCCCAGGTGGCCTTCTTGCAGGAGACAAAACTTACTAGAAAAGACCATGAGCTCCTTAGGAGGGACCGGGTGAGAGTGGAGGTTCATGCTTCAGCCCCAACGAAAAAGTGTGGGGTGGCAATTTTAATATATAAACAGTTACATTGGTCTCTCAGCATGTCCAAGGCCGATCCCCAGGGCAGGTGGGTGTTTGGAATTTTTCAGACCCCTACCGGTCCTATTTTGTTGGGGAATATTTTTGGATCTAATGAAGATGACCTGGTTTTCTTCCACCAGGCCTCTCAAACTCTTCTTATTATGAATAAAGGCGATATACCCACTATTGTGGTAGGGGACTTTAATTTAGTGCCTGACCCCATGCTAGATAAAACCATGACCAAAGGTGGGAATATGCATGAGATGGAAGGAGAGCCCTGTTAAATTGGATGAGTGACCAAGGACTGGCAGATGTGTGGAGGGTACTGAACCCCAGAGGGCAGGATTAGTCCTTTTACTCCCCCGTACATGGCTCGCATAGCCGTATTGATTTTCTGTTAACTTCCCCTCAGATTACAAAGGCAGCAACAGAGTCCAGTATTCTCCCTATAATAATCTCTGATCAAGCCCCATTTTGACTGAACATTTTATGGGGCCCCCCTACTCCCACCTCTACCTCTTGGAGGTTGGACCCCTTGTTAGCTAAAGATGAAGAGTTTCTCATCTGGGCCAAGGCTGATGCACAGCTATTTTTTCAGGAAAACCCAGCTCAGGACACCACAGCAGGGATAAGATGGGAGGCATTAAAAGCCACCATGAGGTGTAAGATTATTGCTTATGCAGGGACCAGAAGGAGGTGTAGGGAGCAAAAATTGAAGGTACTAGAAGATGAGCTTAAAACAGTGGAGCAGCAACATAAGGAACAGAGAGGGAAAGCTTTACGTGACCCCCTTAGAAGGAAGATACTGGGTGTCCAGATGGTGATAAACTCTCTTATATTGCAGTGAGCTGAACTCTGTATACTGAGACTGAAGCATAAATATTGGGGAGAGAGGTGAGAAAGGAGGGAAGTGTTAGCCTATAGGTTGCAGAAGCAGCAAATGGAGCGTCATATAGCTGGGTTGAGGGATACCTCAGGGATAATACATACCAAAAATACTGAATTGAATGCGGTTATGGCAGAATATTATACTACCTTGTATGCCTCTTCTAGAGCTGCTGACTCCCAAGCGATCCACTCTTTCTTTCACTCACTACATCTTCCCACTATAACTCCACAACAGGCTGAACAACTAGACACCCCGCTTATGGTAGATGAAGTGAAGAAGGCCCTATTCTCCCTCAAAGCAGGGAAGGCCCCAGGTGGGGATGGCTACTCAGTGGAATTCTGGCAAGCCCTGATTGATATTATGGCCCCTGCTCTTCAACAAACTTATGTCGAATCAGAAATGCAGGGGACTCTACCCACACTCTGAGAGAGGCTGTGATTACAGTGTTGCCAAAGAAGGGGAAGGAGCCTACCTCCCTGAGTAGCTACCGCCCAACATCTCTCCTCAATGTAGACAGTAAGGTATTTACAAAAGCCATGGCCCAAGATTAGGACCCTTACTGCCTCCGCTCATACATCCCTCCCAAGTAGGCTTTGTCCCAGGCAGGTATAGTGCAGATCATCTCAGAACTCTGAATAATTTGGCTCAAGTCGCCTCTCAACTTCTGACCCCAGCAGCTAAGGTAGCCATAGATTTTGAAAAGGCTTTTGATTCCCTGGAATGGGACTATCTCCATGCCGTCATGGAGAAACTGGGAATTGGTCCTCACTTTCGGTCATGGGTAACAGCTATATATAATTCTCCCTCGGCCCGACTACTAACTAACTCTACTTTATCCCCTCCCTTTGAGTTAGTCTGTGGCACTAGACAAGGGCGCCCTCACTCTCCTCTGTTGTTTGTGTTGGCTATGGAACCTTGGCTGTCACCCTTAGAGCTAATGAAAGGATCCAGGAGATCTTTGCAGGAAGCAAGGAGTATACCACTCTTTTATATGCAGATGACCTTCTGGTCCTTCTAGCAGATGCACCAGAGGCACTACCCTCATTACTTAGCACACTCACTACTTCAGAGGACTGTCAGGCCTTCAGCGTAACCCCACCAAGACTGAAGTACTTCCTCTTAATCCCAGGTGTAAACCATCAGTTTTGGGTAATACCAGTATGAAATGAGCAGGGGAGAGTAACACATATCTTGGTATTCGCTTTTCCACTACAATTTCCAAACTATGGGACTACAATCTCCACCCTGTCCTATTGGAAGTGAAGGAGGATATGTCCAGATGGACTAAACTCCATCTAACCTTAACAGGCAAGATAACTGTGGTCAAAATTATCCTTGCACCAAAACTTTTTTATCGTTTGGTGCATATCCCCCTTTCCCTCCCCCAGAGCTGGACCCAGAAGTTGTACAAGGCCATAGGTGGATATTTGTGGGAAGGAACACCCCCTAGGTACAGTAGGAACAAGCTCAGAGCACACTGGAGTGTAGGAGGGTGGTGCCTTCTGTGGTTTGAAGGCTACAAATGGGCCTTTCATATGGCACAATCATGCTGGCTGGGTACAGGTACTAATCCTCAGCCTCAATGGGTGAACATAGAGCTAGCTGTTAGTCAGAATAACTCCCTAGCACTTCCGGTTTACAATACCCCTCCTGCAAGCCTTAGAGCACATCCTACTATAGAAGCCTCCCTGCAATGCTGGGCCAAGCTAAGGAGAAAGTGGAAAATGACCCTTGCACTAGTTAAAATGACCCCACTGTGGGGAAATGAGAAACTGTGTATTGATAAAAGACTTGTATATTGGAAGGGGTGGGCAGACAGGGGAATTACTATGATGAGAGATATACTGGCCCCATCCTCTGTTAATAGATACTTTTGCTAATTTGCAAATCCATTGGTCACTCCCTACCTCGGATTTATGGAGATACCTGCAACTGTGCATTGCAACCCAGAAGTATATGTCCCACATACCAAAAGGAAATGTCCAGATTATTCCCTCTTGGTTAAAAAAGGAAAAGGGGCTGGCAAGTTCCATATATGCTGCCCTTGGGGACATTCTACCCAGTCAAACTGAGAAGTCCAAGCAGAAATGGGAGGTGGCCTTGCATCTGGAGTTTACAGACTTACAGTGGAAAGAATGCTGGAAAGATGCCCAAAAATATTTTACAGATACAAGAAGTAGATTAATACAAAGTAAGATCCTCCATTCGTGGCACCACACACTGGTGGTACTACATAAGGCAGGGTTGTTGAGCTCCAATTTGTGCTGGAGATGTAACTCCCAACCTGGGGACTTGCTCCATATCCTCTGGTCTTGTTCCTTGATACAACGGACATGGGATCAAGTCTGTGAGATAGGGGCTAAAGTACTACAGAAGTATATTTCCAAGTCCCCCCCTCCTTTTTCTGGGTATGAGATCAGAAGCCCCCCCCCACCTCCAAAATCTAGAATATCATTGGCTAGCCTTATGGGCTATGCAGGCCAAGTCCAAGTGACTTCTAATTTGTAGATAGAGAACTGCTGAGATTCCTAGTGTTCAAGAGCTTCTGACATTATGGTACAAATAGCCTCTATGGACAAACTCTCCCACCTGGCCCACAACTCCTTGGAAACCTATGAAAAATGTTGGACCCCCTTTACCAGATATGCCACCCCCAAGACAGGGGTGGGTTAAGAATCCAATAATTAGGACTACTGCCTGGTATCTGAACTATAGTTATGGCTTTATCCCTACCCACTTATCTGAGACTATGTACCTATGATGTGCTGCATTGTTATCCCTACGTGTATATAGTTATGTTGCACAGTATATAGAATAGTAATTCTTTGTGGCTGCTCTTACCCAGGGTGTCAGAAGCCCAGACAGCACCCAAACCCACAAAGAGAACTGCGATGCCATTTTATGGAGCATGGAAGCCTTGCCCCTCCAACACCTTAAAGTTAGACACCTCATGTATAGGGGTAAGTACCTGTTAATTGGTAATAGTTTTCTTTCTCCTGCTCTGATGTTTGAGTTATCTATGTAACCAACTCCTTTCCAGCTTCTCATTTTTTATGTTGATGTTGATTTTTGTAAAAGGGGAAAATGTTAATAAACAATTTAACAGTAAAAAAAATAAATGACACATCTGCTTGTTCTGGAATTGATCACCAGTGTGGCCCAGATCATTGCACAAAGTGCATTTTAATCTGTCACATAAGCTACTTATGTGACCAGTAGCTCCACAACGATAGCACACTGTTGGTTGTCCTGCATAGAACAGGACTCCCCTGTCCCTTTCTTAAAAAAAACAATTAAGTAAATGTTGCAGTCCACCATCAGTGGTATTCAAAACCACTCTGATCCTTCATCCACCAGTCCAAATTTGTTCATTGAAGAAGATTGCTTTGGGGTTCCCCAACACTGCATCATTGCCTAAGCCAATAGAGTAAGTCAGTCACGTTTACTCCCTCATCACGAAATAAGACAGTTTTTGTTCTGATGGAGGTTTAGTGAGTAGAATCACCTCAAAGGGTGTCCACAGTGGTGACGTTTTCAGCATGTGATATTGGGTCTAAAATTTATTTAATTCACTGTTTAATTTAAAACTGACATCAAATGTGGATTTGCCTGAGACATGTATAAGGACGTATATTTCAGCTACTGAAAAGTGCATAGATCCTTTCAGAAGAGATCTTGCAATGATGTGTCTATCTGGAAAGGTCTCCATCCTTCCTCTTTAGAGAAGCCTGATGGCATTGTGTCTCTTTGCCAGATATGTAAGTATTCTAAACAATGAGACATAGGATCTGGGATTATGTCTTCCCATATTTGGTACGGATTTGTTAATTGATGGGCAGTTAGCTGATGTAAAGTCCATTTGGGCCGTTAAGGGTCCAGGTGCAGAATTATTCTCAAACCGTTTTTCAGTGTTAATCTGTGGCCCTGCAGGATTCCCCACTTGGGGGGGGGGGTCTGGGTGTTCTGGTAGCAGAAGTCTGGGATTTTAAGTTAATTGTAGTCCATCATGTAAATGTAGGGTGATGTAATTTGTTTGCCAAAGACCCCTTCTAAGTCGATCTCAGAAGAATCTGAGACATGGCCAGAATTTTGTATAATGTTATTATCCTGAGTCATTTGCCTTCTTCCAGGTATCTGTATGGGAGAAGCACCAGATACCCACTGTCCCATATTGCTGGCTTTCTTCCAACCTGCAGCCTAGAGGGCAGCATCCACTGACCACTGCAGTGGTTCAGAATTGGTCTTCACATTTTTAGGATCCCATCTAAGGCCAGGTACTGCTGTGCTCATATTTGCCATTCCCAACTGGGTCCCTGTAGTAGCCTGTGCCAAATTCCTCTCAAACAGAAACAAAAACATTGCACTAGTACTTGCCTTGAAGAAAAATGTAGTTTGCATTGCTGATTCTGGTGTTTTTACAGCATTTGATTCATGCAGCTGGAGCTGTTCATCCCTCGGTGACTGTTCAGTTTCTTGCATTGCAGCTGCATCACAGGATTGCAGCTGGGCATGTACAGCTGGGTGAGTCATTGGTGTCAGTGCTGGTTGTTGCACTTGCTGCAATTCTATGGCTTTATTTATTGATTTATTTATTTGTACAAGTCGGATTTGCAACCTTTGAGTCATGGACTCATTTACAAAGGCACCTCATCACAGGGAGGGTAAACACGTTACATAGTGTGGTTACAACAGTGGAAACAGTACAGGTGCAAAACCTTGAGCAAAGAGTACACTTAGGTTGCATAGTTTTTACATATTATAGGTAACAGTCATATACAGGCACCCAAGAGTTACATTGGCAGTACACCCCTGTAAATACCTAGAGAGGGTAGAGGTAGAGAAAGGGATGGGGGTGAAAGGGGAGAGGCTGTCCAGAGGACATTGTCAAGTCAAGGAAGTCCTGACGGGAAGGTCCCACAGTGGGATTATTGGGTGCCTCTACAGCAATGAGCATCAAAGAGATGGTTCCGGAGGGCGATTTTGAAGGGACCAATTTTGGTGATGTCTGTGATGCAGGTTGGGAGGGAGTTGAACCAAGCAGGGGCTTGGTAGTATAAGGACCTCTGGGTTAGGGAGGTCTTGGATCTGGGCACCAGGAAGGTGGCCTTAACAGAGCTATGGGTGGCAACAGATGAGGACACACACCGTAGGGAAGCAGAGACAGGGGGAGAGCCCTATGAGATATTTTTTAGCTAGTAGGCAGGTCTGGTAGCACAGACACTCCTCGAAGGTGAGCAGGTTGGTGGCGAAATAGAGCAGGCAAGCATGTGTGCAGCTAGGGGCTCTGATCAGGAGCCTGCAGGCTTTATTGATGGAGATCTGAATTTTGGTGAGGGCGGTATTGTCTACTGCAGTGTAAATGGGCAAGCCATAGTCCACTAGGGACAGGATGGAGGAGGTGATGGCCAGCTGGAGGGCAACTTGGGGGAGGCAAACTCTATGATGGTACAGTAGGCCCATCTGAGAATTTATGGCAGAGGATAGGGCATTGATATGGGTTGTAGAAGGTGAGGGCAGAGTTGAAAGTGATGCCTAAATATTTGTAGATGGTCACTTGCTCCAGTGGGTGCAGTGTGTTGGGGAGAATCAAGAGGGGGGCATTTTTGGCTTTGTTTTGGTGATGGGAAAAGAGCATAGACTTAGTCTTCTTTAGGTTAATGACAAGTTGGTGATCAAAGAACCACTTTTCAGCTTGGTTGTAGGTGTTCTGAAGGAATAACTGGAGAGAGGAGGGATCGGGGTGAGAGGCAATGAGAACCACATCGTTGGCTTAGAGGAGCATTTTTCCTGTACAGGAGCTGGGGAGAGTGTTGAGGTAGAGACTGAAAAGTACAGGACCCAGGATCGAGCCCTGGGGTACCCCAGAGCAGATGGGATGGGTATTGGATGGGGCGTTGTTGATCTTTACATGCTGGGATCTAGCTGAGAGATAGCTAGAACACCAGGCAAGGGTACCAGCAGAAAAGCAGAGTTGGTAGAGGGAGTCGAGCAGAAGGGGGTAACAAACAGTGTGAAAGACCTTGGACAGATCAATGAATACTGCTCCGGTAAGGTTGCCGGAGTCAAGAGCAGAGTTCAGGTATTGAGAGAACTCCAGGAAGGCAGTGGTGGTACTGTGTCCTGGATGGAAACAATGCTGTTCAGGACACATTATGTCGTATTTGGCTGGGTACTAAGAGAGTTGAATAGGCACTACTTTTTCAAGGGCTTTGGAGAGCGGGGGGAGTATGGAGATCGGCCGGTAGTTGTTAGGGGTGGACTGACCACCACTCTTGTGTATAGTTGTGATTCCAGCAGACTTCCAAGCACTGGGAAACTGACTGGGGCATAGGGACCGGTTTAGCAGGTCAGTCAGTGGGACTAGGACAACATCTAAGGCCAGACAGAGAATCCTGGAGTCCAGGGGGTCACTGCTAGGGTTATGGCTACCAGGGGCTTTTAGAAGGTGCGGCCTGGCTTCATCGGGGGATATAGTGTGCAGGTAGAAAGGAGGGCGATCCAAGGCTGGGGGGATAGGGTTGGGGATTGGATTCAAAAAACTGTTGGGGAGGACAGAGCTTAGGTTGGAGAAGGTGGCATTGAGGCAATCAGCCATGCGAAGTGGGTCTGTAGTAACGGTACCATCAATGGAGAGCTGAGAAGGTGGGGGGGAGTGGGTCTTCCCATTAAGCTCTTTTATGCTATCCCAGAAAGTCCAGGCGGAACCCCAGGTGGATGCGAGGGTGGTCTGATAGTACTCGGACTTGGCCCGTCTAATGGCCAGGTGCACTTATTAAGCTCCACGTTGTATGCTTGTCTATCAGCCAGCTTGCCTGATTCAATAGCAATGTGCCAGAGATTATCCCTGTTCTTGAGTTTCTGGATAGGGTATGGGGGGATCCAGTGGGCATTTTGTTTTTAGTGTGAATTCTGGTGAGGGGGGCGAAAAGGTCACAAGCCTTCCTGAAGGCGTTTGTGAAGAGGTCTAGGGAAGAGTCGATATCAGGGGTGTGTCAGATGGGGGACCAGTCCAGCTGTGCTAGATGCAATTTTAGTTTTCTAAGGCCCCCAGGGCATAGGCGCCAGTGAGAGGTGATCAGGGACACAGGTTTCAGTGCAGAGGATGACCAGAAACAGAGGACTAGTGAGTGATCACTAAGTGAATCAGAGGGGACGTTGATATCCCATATTTTATGTGGGAGGTTCTATATTATAACGTCTAAGAGGGTGCTGGAGCCGCTTGTCCAGTTGAATCTGATGGGCTGGCAGGGAGAAGGCTACCTTACCTATTAAGGTGCTCTTGTGGTGTCCTTTGCTCCAGGAGGAGTGTGGTGTGCTCCGGTGGTGTTTCAGGTGGTGGTGGGGATCCTGAGGCCTATTAAGCGCTCTTGTGGTGTCCCTTGCTCCAGGAGGACCATGGTGTGCTCTGGTGCTGTTTCTGGTAGTGGAGGGGGGATCCTGGGGCCTTTTAAGGTGCTCGTGTGGTGTCTCTTGCTCCAGGAGGAGCGTGGTGTGCTCCGGTGGCATTTCTGGTGGTGGAAGGGGGGATCCTGAGGCCTATTAAGGTGCTCTTGTGGTGTACCTTTGCGAAGTTCATGTTGGCACTTTAAAAATTGCTGTTCCTCTTCCTGCAATAGCATTTGTAAGTCTATGTTTGATGAAGTTGAAATGACCAGGTCAGGTGTAAAGTCATCCATTGATAATCCTATAGATGTTGAAGCCAAATCCTGGCAAGGTAAATTTAGTACTTTTTTGGTTCTGTATCAGGTAATAACTTATCAACCTGTGTGCCTCTGTGTTTTTCTTCAACTGTACCTGGGGCATCAAAGAAACAGTCACTCTCAATTGCTGTGGAGGTAGAGGAGGAAACCGTCTCCCCCGCCTCTTACACATCCGTGCTCTCCAAGAGCTCCAGTGTAGTGGCCATCCTGATGGCCAAAGGTTCCCCTACAGGAGAGTAGGGGAAGTTTATTAGGAAAATATCAAACAATAAACAATTTACAGAAGCAATCCCACAGGGAAACAGAAAAAAAGAATACCACCTTTACAGCATAAAAGCAGAAATAATGTATCATATAAATACTAGCTTATTGTGGTGAAAAGAAAAAAATTAAATACATAAATTCAGATTTTGGCACAACATCAAGTAACAGGAACATCTGAGTCGGTGATCCAAAGTATATTCCTCCACATAGTATTGACAGGTCTGGGTTACTCTAGCTGATTCTTCAGAATAAATATCATGCAGTGCTCTCGTAATTTTTGCAATAAGCTCATCGTGCAATACTTTGTTTTGCTGAGGGGTGAATAAACACCTGGCATTCCAAATAAACCATTTTATAACACTAAAAATGATATGCAAAGTGGACCTTTCCCATTTCCTCCATGACAATGGATAATGGCCATAGAGAAGCATTTCACAGGATACTGTAGAAAATAAAGTCTCAGACTAATAATCCGCTAATGTTGTCCAAAAACCAAATATATAATAACAAGTAAAATAAAAATGAGCTATAGTTTCTAATTGTGTGAAACAGGCTATTCTACTATAGTCCCTTTCAGCCAGCTGTTTGTGCTTTTCATTTCCCTTGACATTTAACTTCTCATGGCAGAGAAGCTAATGCACGTTCCACATCTTGGGGGGGGGGGTCCTATTACATTTCATAAGATCCCTTAAAATTTAAGGCTTAAATGGTCAATTAAGAGGGGAGGACAGGCTGTAAAAGTACTAGTTTCTGTTAAGTGTTGTCTTATAATTTTTGCATATAATTCTTTCCGTGAGGTCGTAAGAATGTGCTTACCAGCCATTTGCCATATTTTAAATTTATAAAAGCATTCCGGTACATACAGTTAAGACAGAAGCTGGAAGAATATGGAGGTCACCAGAGTCCCATTTTTTTAACCAGCTCTGGCATGTAACATACCATAGAGCACTCCAGCTCTTTCCGTAAAAAAAAGTAATGGTCAGAAGTTTGTGTAGAAAAATATTGTATAATAAAACACTAGTGGATTAATCATGTTGAGTCCCCCTTTCTGAACAGGGAGGTACAATAAGTTTTGTTTATTAGGATTGAGCCTACTGCCCCATACTGCTTGAAAAAAAACATTGTATAAGGAAGTTTATAAGGATTTTGGGGGGAGGGAAAACATAACATATATAAAAATATTGGAATCAAGAAGGTTTTAATTAAAACCACTCCTTTTTTCTTCCCCATCTGGCACTTATTCCAGTTAGCAACCAAGGTCTTGCCTTGTTTTAGCTTGGGTTCCCAATTATGGACATCCATGTCATGATCTCCAAACTGAATTCCTAAAATAGGAATGGGATTTTGTGCAATTCGTTTTCCACGGATATGTGAGGTGGTAGTTGGCTGACTACCTAATTTAAATACTTTAGTTTTAGCTAGATTCAAAAAAGCTCCTGACAGTATCCCATTAGTAGCACAAATGTGCAGTGCTTCTTTTGCTGAAGGGACATCATTAACCAAAATAACAAGATCATCAGCATACGCTAGTGCTTTTAATGGTAACTGGCCTTCTTCACCTGTTATAAAGTGTATAGTCTGTGAATGGTTCAGTGCTCGTAATAAGGGATCAATGCTAAAAACATAAAGGAGGGGGCTCAGCAGGCACCCTTGTTGGACTCCCTTTTGTATAGGTATAAGAGGCCCTTTCCATCCATTCACTGAAGTATGGATAGTAGCTGGGTGATCTAAGCACCTCAGCCAACTGCTAAAGGTTTCAGGGATCCCATATGCCCTTAGGGTGGGATATTCAAAGGGGCTGCATATGGTGCAACAGTGTTGTGCCATGCACAACCCATTGATGTGCCCCGGCGTGATATTCCAAGGGGGATGTTGTGCTACGCAGTTCCCGATGTGCCAGGGTGCACCAGTAATATATGTGGCACAAGTGCGAGGGGCGTGCCCATGCATATGCGGCACATCCCAATATTCAGCCCGGGATGTGCGGTGCATTAGCAGGCACAAACCCATCTTGCGCTGCACAGGGCCGTGCAAAGATCCACCCCTGAAAAGCAGGAGCAAGTCCTGGCCACCCACAGGTGAGCTGCCATATTGCACGGCAGCTGCCAGCTGTGAGTGGCCACCCGACCACCCCAGACACAGTTTGGGAGTCGTGCCCCCCCCGGCCAGATGCGGGCATACTGAATCAATATCTCTGGTGGTCCAGTGGACCCTACCCCCGAGCCAGATCACGGGCAAATAAAGAAATGTACTCCCTGGTGGTCCAGTGGACCTGATCCCGAGCCCGATCGCAGGAAAATGTATCATTTAATTTCCTCCGATCCCCAGCCCAATCACGGGCAAATGTATAATGTAAATTCCCCCGATCCCAAGCCCGATCGTGGGCAAATGTATAATGTAAATTCCCCCGATCCTGAGTCTGATCGCGGGAAAATGTAAAAATTAATGTCCCTCGATACCCAGCCCAATCACGGGCTTCGATTGTAAATGAACGCGAGGTGGGCCATCAGTACCCCACCTTCACTCAGACCTGCCCCCTGCTCCCCAGTTAGCAGTGGCTGCAGCTCCCATCCGCAAGCCCACCCGGCTCCCGCTGACTGACAGCATACAGTATGGCTGGGCGCATTGGTCCACTGCGTGGGCCTATCGCATGCAGACCATGCTAGACATAGTCCGGAAATGAATGAACCATTCACATTTCAGGGTTATAGCATAGTATGGTTGCACGCCATTGGCCCACGCAGTGACCATTGAGTGTACAGCCACACTGTACGCCGTCAGTTTGCTGACGGGCTGGGCAGCTTGCATGTCAGAGCTGCCACCCACTGCTGACCGGGGGCGGTGGTGTCTGAGTGGGTGGGTGGGGGTACCGATGGCCTCACCTGGGTGTTCATTTACAACTGAAGCCCGCGATCGGGCTGGGGATCAGGGGACATTAATTTATACATTTGTCTGTGATCAGGCTAGGGATCGGGTCTACTGGACCACCAGGGAGTACATTTCTTTATTTGCCTACGATCGGGCAGGGGAGCAGGTCCACTGGATCACCAGGTATTTCAATCCTTTCTTTGCCCGCGATCGGGTGTTGGGGTAGGGTCCACTGGACCACCAGGGAATTAATATCTAACCACAGCCCACAATCGGGCTAGGGGCAGGGGGCATCGGTCCCTGATGGCTGCAGACTGGCAGGGCGCCAGGTGCAAGTCACCGGGGATCAGCGCACCTGCATACAAATGGGGCCATAATGACATGCAAATGGCCCCATTTGCACCTTGCATTCATAATGGTCTCATTTGCATGCACACGTCTGAATATCACTCTTGCTGCACCTAGTGCAGCTGCACTTGCACTGGCGCAGCCCCCTGCCCCTCACCTGCCACTTGCGCTGGCGCAGTGTCACTGCGTCGTGTGCAGTGCAGGTGCTCCCAGTGCCATATTCAATGGTGCTGAGCCATGGCGCAGCACCGTTGAATATCGCCTGGTCCATGCCCTGGTGCAGCCCAGTTGCGCTGCGCCCAGGCTTGCACCCATGCCTGGCACATTTCTGAATATCCCACCCCATATGTATACCAGAGATAAGTACGGCTTATAGAATAAAATGTCTGGGATTGGTCCAGTGACAGAACATAGCCCTGTATCACATCTTTTTTCCCCCCTTTCAAATACTTCTGTCAAGAGAATTAAATGATCTGTAATGCTATGCCCTGGGATGGAGCACATCTGAGCATTAGAGATAAGATTAAGAGCTATTGGCTGCAATCTGGATTGAAGTATTTTGTAAGGATTTTAAAATCCGTATTAAGAAGACTTACTGGTCTCCAATTCTTTAACAAGCATTTGTCATCTTTTTTATGTAAGTAAATCAAAAGACCTTCCAACATCTCCAAAGGCATATTCTGGGAAGTCAGTATCTCAGTGTATACCTGGGCCAACTCAGTCGCTAAATCTTGTTCCAGTAATTTATAAAGCTCACATGTTAGCCCATCAACACCTGGGTTCCTGTTGTTAAGCAAGGCCGATATTGCCGTAAGGACTTCATCTGCCTGAATATCCATCGTAAGGGCTCCTATCATATTAGCTGAACATTGTGGTACTGGAAAAGTGGAAAAAACCTGAGGTAACCCTGAAGATTCAAGATTCTGTTTTTGAAAAAGGGATACAGTGTATGAACTAACTAATGTCATGATCTGTGTGTTGCCAGTTACCGGGTTCCCTTGATGATCCAACAAACAATGCATCACTTTTTTATTCACTCTGTCCCTACAAGTATCATAGGGGCCCAGCTTACCTAGTTTTCCTTGTTTTCCTAACCTTTGTTGATTCTTCATATTGTCAGCTTGTTCCTTATGGAAAGACAACATGTCTTGTTTAATAATTGTAATCTGGGAAGCATAAGAGAACCCAGTTTGATGGCAAAGAGACATTCATTTTTGTAACTGTTTCCTATTCTGAAGGTACAGGATGTAAGTATCATTCTGGATTGTACGAGTCATATATTTAAGTAGGTGTATCATATCATGTTTTGTATCCAGCCACCATGTGACATAGTTCTTGTACATAGGCAAAACTGATTTCCTCACCTGGAAAAAATACTGAAGAATTTGGGTAATGTCTCAGTCGGATGAATGAAGGAGTTAAATTTCCACACTCCAGGACCCTGTATGTATCCCTCATTTGCCTGAATCTTTAATTGCAATAAATTATGATCTGAAAATTCAACTGGAAAATTTGAGATATTCTGAATCATGAGTTTTTTAGAAATAAAGAAAAAAACTATTTGGTTGGCCAGGGTAACCTGATGAAATGTAGGATCAGTGATCTTGTGAAAAGAAAAATAAGCATCTTCCAAATTTGAAGTTTTGATAATATCACCCAAACAAGACATATCACAAAAAAAGTGTTGTTGGTTCTGCTTTGTTTCCCTCTGTCTAAGAGAGATAAACCACAATTATAATCCCCCCCAAAATAACCTGAAGTGGTGTGTGGAGATATGGATGAAGAAGCTAGAAAAGTTCAATCCATTCCCATCTTTACCTGACCAGCATACACATTTATCAATCTGTATAAACTATCCTGTTTCCACACATCCAATATCAACACTCTGCCTGGGACTAAATCTACAAGTATTAGTTTTAGAAGCTTGGTTTCTGTAGACTGAAACAATACACCCAACCCAGAACTAGTAATGGGCGAAGTGGCCCCAGTTTGCTCCGCGGAGTGATTCGCGGAGTGAAGGCGAATTCACGGAGTGCTCCGCAACGTGAAGCGGAGTACTTCGCGTTATTAATGGCTAATGCAAAGTCCATTGAAAACACTGACTTTGCATTACTCCACCTTCCCAAACCACTACTCCACCAATTTTTAAGGCAAAGTATATTTAAAACAATGTACTTCGCTTCACTTCGCCTTGTTTTTAAGCGCCAAAGGTGAATTTTGCAGTGATTCATGGGATTTCAGGTCGCATGAGCTCTAGATTGTCCTGCACAGCCTCAGTTTGGGGTAGTGTGTGTGTAAGAAGCTGTAGGAGACAATCTGCTCTGAGAGCTCTCTGCGATTCAAACCTTCATTTTTGTTGCTGAAACTTTAGTTCATCGATTATAGGAAACCCTCCTGTGCTCACATCATTGAGCGTTTATTGTTTGTGTATGGATTTTGAATGTTAATACACAACATTCAGTCTGTGTATTGAGAGACAGTGGAAGTGTGCTTTGGGGAAGGGGCGTATCTGTGGTGTAGGTAGATTAACTTGGAGAAAAAGACAGTGCTTTCTGTTTTGGTGATATTTTTCTTGTATAACTGTGTTAATGTACACACAGTAATATTTTCAATATTTCTTGCCATTTTTTTGCTGATTGTTGTGGTGCAGCAGTGCATAATTTTAGTTTGTTTAAAATATGTGGTTCTAGTACTGAAGTTTTCAATTTGCTATGCATTACTTAGTGTGTGTGTGAGTATGTGTGTGATGCGTGTCATCAAATCAGACACCTTTTTTGTGCCACATAATAATTTCAGCAATGTGAAGCTGCTATCCACTGCAGCTGTGTGATTTGTGTACTTCTTTGTGGTATCTTTACTGGTACTGGTACTAGTGACTACTTACTGCCGCAGTGCATCATTTTAGTTTGTTTAAAATATGTGGTTATATTACTGAAGTTTTCAATTTGCTATGCATTACTTGGTGTGTATGTGTGTGTGTATGTCTGTGATGTGTGTCATCAAATCAGACACCTTTTATTGTGCCACATAATAATTTCAGCAATGTGAGGCTGCTATCCACTGCAGCTGTATGATTTTTGTACTTCTCTGTGGTATCTTTACTGGTACTAGTACTAGTACTAGTGACTGTTACTGCAGCAGTGCAGTACACTGCCCCCCCTCCTGTGGCCCGCCCCAACCGGCAATGGTATTCTTTTCCAGATTTGAATTTCTGATGGTGAGCACTGGTTAGGTGTTGTGCCTTTATGTCTGCATCTCTTCAGTGCACAACGCAATCTTAATCTGTCTGTGCATTTGCATCTCTTTAGGGCCCAATCTCCATCTGTAACTTAAGTCACAGTTGTTTCTTTGGCTTCCCTTCAGAGTACTGGACAGGTGTGGTGCTTAATTCTGCATGAACATTGTACTTATTAATATGCGTTTTTAAGTCAGCACCATCATCACGAGTCAATCGTGATACAAATCATGTTCTTCATTATCACGGTCACAAATGCATTGTCACAAATCATGATTCACGATCATTCACGTTATAAATCACAACATTAATTTTTTTTCTTGTTACTTGGATGTATTGTAAGCCTGTTTTGTAGTATCTGTCCAGGCTTCACCACCCCATCATTGTGCTCATTGATACATTGTTTTAAGTCTGGGAGCTTTAAGCTACAGCTCATCGGGGAAGTACAGCCCTAGGCAATAGGCATTCATGTTTCTTCATCATCACGGTCACAAATGCAGTCACAAATCACGATTCATGGACTTCCGGTGATGTCACCACTCTGAATGACCGCTTAAGAGAGGAGCTCCAGCACATACCACTTGATAAAACTCCCTAATCTAACTTAACAGACTTTAAAGAAGAAGTAAACTGTGTGATAATGTCGGGGAGTAAAGATAAAGTGAAGTTGCGCCCCGGGAGAAACAAAGATAAGGCTGATGCTAGTGGATTTAACAGACTGCCTACCTCCAGCCGCAGTGTATCTCTGGCAAGCAGCATGGCCTGTGAGCAAGATTTTGATACAGACAGAGAATGTGAAAGGCTTTCTAGGACCCGATATGAGATGCTTTTAACTGAGATTCGGGCATTTCGGGTGGAGAACAAAAAAGAATTCTCAGCCCTACAGAGCAGATTAACAGAGGTGGAGGAGAGGCTGGAGTGGTCAGAGGAGGCAGTGGGGGAAATTGCTGAAGAGACTTCGTGCCTACATCAAGCTGTTGACTTTTTAGTCGACCAACATGAAGCATTCCATGAAAAGTTAGTAGACTTAGAAGTGCGTTCCAGGAGGGATAATCTCCGCATATATGGTCTCCCAGAGGAGTCAGAAACTGGCAAGATGGAGGATTTTCTGACCGACCTCCTTAAAAACGTGCTAGCCCTCCCCCTACCCTCCAATTTAAAATTGAAAGAGCACACAGAGCTCTGGTACGTAAACCCACAGAGCAAACAGCCAGGCCTCGCTCCATTGTGTTAAAGTTTTCCAGCTTCAGGGACAAAGAACTGATTTTGAAAACAGCGTGGGTGAAGAAAAATGTCATACATAATTCTTCCCAATTGCTATTTGACAACGACTACCCTACAGAAATTATGAAAAAAAGGGTAGCTTACACTCCAGTCTTGAAAATCCTAAAGGAGAAAGGAATCCGTTTCCAGACACCGTATCCCTCAAAGCTCCGGGTCTGCTGGGATTCTGGCAACAGAATATATTCAAGCTTCGAAGAAATTATCCCGGAACTGAAGAAGAGGGGGTGGAGTTTCCAGCCGTCTGGTCCTGCGCCACAAGAAAAGTGTTCTCCAGCCCGCTCGCAAAGGCAGACCCTTCCGAACAAATGAGCTGGCCCAGGCAATCGCAGAGGATTCCGTTCAGTACAAGTGATCAAAGAATTTATTGGGAGAGCCTATAATCGCCCCAAGGAAGCAGTTCTTGAAGAACAAAGTCCAGACACCTGAACAGGTTTAAATATGGACTGAATGTAGTCGATTGTCTGTCTCTTTAGCCCCTAGGGGTGGAGGGCTGGTGCGGAGAATAGGAGATTTCTAAACATGTGTATCCTATTCTAGGTTATCAGCCTGGAACCTTTTTACTCCTAACTTGTCTCTCCAGTCTATACTGAAGACTATAAACTACAAAAGAGATTTACTGATTAAAATGCTAGAATTTGGTCTCTCTAGGTGCAAGTAAACTAGAAAGATGAAGTGGGCTGTGCTGGGGAAAGACTCCTGTTTATCAACTGTATCCCTCGCGGCCTTTTCAGTTTCTGCCCTTTGGGGGCGACCCATAGGGCTGGCAGTCATGATTATCAGCATAGCTGCTCCCCTTTTGTGGCTGATGTTACCATTTTACAACCTTGATGGTTTGAGGGGTCGAGGAGGCCTGACCAGACGCTGGGTCACACTTCCTCCCTTAGGGTCCCAGTCCCCCTTTAGGTCTGTGGTTCCCTTACTCAGAGGGGTAAAGTTTACACCCTCAGTTTCTGGAAGTACGATTGTAAATAGGTTTAAGATGTTGGAATTAGTTTCACTGAGGTATTTTGTTAACTCAGTAAAGGTGCGCATATGCATTACAGATTGTCACTCCAAGATAGATATGTTATATAAAATAGGCTCAGCTGGTAGACGATTGTTAAACTATGCAGGGTCAAGGAAAGAAGGTTCTTTTTATAACACTCTATTTAAGGACCCAGGCAGGGCCACTCCTACAGAAATATTTCCTTTATTAAGTGGGTCAGCTCAGAACACTAAGAATAAACACGATGGCACACTCAACCATAATTAAAGTTTGTTCCCACAATGTTAACGGATTAAATAATCCTATAAAAAGGTACAAAGTGGTGACCTCCCTGAAAAAGCTGAAACCCTCATTTCTCCTACTACAAGAGACACATTTAAATCGGCAGGAGCACCAAAAACTCTCTAAATTTGGATTTTCCATTATAGTGGCTTCAGTCTACAGAGGAGGGAAGAGGAGGGGGGCGGCGGTTTTGGTCCCCAAAAGTATTCCTTTTTGCCTAAGATTCCTATGCAGACCCAGAAGGAAGGCTTGCCCTGGTGGTGGGACAGTTGGAGGGGCAAGATATCACTTTAGCTTCAATCTATGTCCCCCCGGGAGAGGGACCAGACGTAAGGAAAAAACTATTCCAGAAAATAATGGAGACACAAGGGAGTATTAATAATAGGAGGCTATCATAACCTAACCTCTTTGCATCTTGATACCTCTAATGTAACCCCCCCAAAAAAATCTCCTGCTCAGCGGGTAATGCAGTCCTACTTTACGGGAGCCCAATGGGTAGATGCCTGGAGGTACCTTCACCCCAACAAGAGAGAACATACGCATTTTTCAGCCCCCCATAAAGTATACACATGGATAGATTATATTCATGTCTCTAAGGAACACCTATTTAAAATTCTAAACTGTCTACAAACTCCCACGGTATTATCAGATCATTCCTCTTTAACACTTAATATGACCTGGGAGAAGGAGAAAATTAATACTCTGTGGAAACTCAATAATTATTTACTAAACATAAAAGATTTTAAGGAAATGATTAAGCACAGAATTAAACAGATCCTAACTGATAATAGACAGCAGGGGACAAGGGATGGTACTCTCTGGGACACCCTTAAGGCGGTCCTTAGGGGCGAGATAATAAAGTATGCAGCCCATTTTAAAAAAAGACAACAGGTACGCCTCGATAAGCTTCATAAACAACTCCAGGATTTGAGGGCCCAACATGCTGCAGGAGATGAAGGGTTTTTTCCCCTCTTACAGGCTACTAAGGATCAAATTCAGGGGATCCTTGATATTCGTACTGAGCAGGCTTTACAATTTATCAAACAAAAGTATTATGAGGGGGGCTCTAGGGCCACTTGGCTACTAGTGCATAGACTCAGACAATACAAGACACGATCTAACATTACTCAGATCAGGGACCCAAATTCTAAGAAGTTAGTCACACTCCCTAAGGGGGATAGAGCAGGCCTTTCAGGCCCATTACAGGGCCCTGTATCAGACAGGAGGCAAGGGGGATGCTCAGGAAATGACAGCCTTTTTGAGGGGTCTTGAGCTTCCAGGGATTTCGGAGGAACAGAAACTTTTCCTGGAGAGACCGATCTCCCCCCTCGAGCTAGCTCAAGCTGTCTCGGCCTTAAAATCTTGTAAAAGTCCTGGGCCAGATGGATATACAGGTGATTTTTATAAGACTTTCAGGGAGGACCTCTCCCCTACCTTGTTGGCGGCCTGTAGGGGTGTTCAGTTGGGTGAGCCAATCCCGGATTCCTGGCGGTATGCCTATATATCCAGCATCCTGAAACCAGACAGGGATGTTACATCCTGCTCCTCGTGCAGGCCCATCTCTGTACTTAATGTTGATTACAAAATTTTTGCATCTATAATATCTAAAAGGTCTGAAACTTTTTTACCTGAGGTAATAGATCTCGACCAACTGGGTTTGTGCCAGGACGTCAAACACAGGATAACATTAAAAGAACATAATTTTTATTACATCAGGTGAGGAACAGGGGCTCTCCATTTCTTTTGCTTTCTCTGGATGCAGAGAAGGTGTTCGACCGCATCGAATGGCCTTTTCTATGGGCAGTACTGGGGAGGATTGGAATCCCACAATCAGTTATTGATCTTATAAAATTAATGTATACAGACCCCAGAGCATATATTCGGATAAATGGCTCATTTACCAACCCCATCTCGTTATCTTGTGGCACTAGGCAAGGCTGCCCCCTGTCCCCCTTATTGTTCGCAATATATTTAGAGCCTCTTGCTCAGATTTTGAGGCAGGAGGTGGGTCTGTCTGGAGAACAGCTGGCACCTGACACCCATAAGTTAGCCCTCTATGCGGACAACCTACTGATCTATATGACTGACCCTGAGGCCTCCCTCCTCTCCCTCTGGAATATACTTAATAAATTTGGAGAAATGTCAGGATATAAAATTAATCAGGACAAGACTGAAGTGTTGGCCATGAATTTTATTCCCTCTGCAGAGCTTAGAAATAGGTACTGTTTTAGGTGGGATCTGAAGAGTATTAAATACCTGGGGGTTCGGATTGGTTTGCCTGATGAAGATCTCTTTTCCCTGAATTATATCCCCTTTCTGCTCAAGACGGGTGCAGAGCCGGAGAGATGGAGAGCTCTCCCTCTGTCCCTTCATCAGAGAATAGAATCCATCAGGATGGTGGTCCTTCCCCGGTTTCTCTATTTAGCCCAAACCCTTCCAATACAGATAGCAGATGCTTTCTTCAGGACATTACAGAGGAAGGTATCCGTCTACATCTGGGAGAGACAAAAACCAAGGGTTAGCCTTTCAATTCTGCAGCTCTCCAAGAAACAAGGAGGCATGTCCTTACCTAATTTTAGGTTATATCACCTAGCCTCCCAAATTAGATTACCATTATACTGGCTGGATACCAAATATATGGCTGGGTGGAAATCGGTGGAGATTCGGAAGGGAGAACTCAGAGATGTTAGCCGTACTCTCCTCTCTTTTCCCCCTGGCCTAAAGATATAGAACACAGGCAACCCATTTACCCGATCCACACTAAGATCCTGGCAGAAGGTGCTATCCTCTCAGGAATTTACAAAATGGAGACCTGCTATGCTCTCCTTACCCTATATAGATGCCTTTGCCCCGGCCAAGCTGGATAAGGGATATCTTAAATGGCAGAAAAGGGGCCTGCATCTGGTATACCACTTTATGCCACAGGGAATAATTTTATCATTTACAAACCTAGTCCAAAAATATGCTATCCCTTACTCAGACAGATTTAGGTATTTCCAAACCAGGAATGACCTCAGTTCACTAAAGGAGATCAGGTAGAAATATGGCCCTCTCCCTGAACTCCTAGAGATCTTTCTGGGTGCGATAGATGGGAGATCGATCCCACCTCATATAATCTCAATCTTATACAAAGGCCTACTCTCCTTAAAAGAAAATCCCTTAAACAAAAACAGGCTGGCATGGGAAAGGGATTTGGAGCTGATTACAATTCTCTCTGGGAGAGGCATATAAGACAATGCAGAGGGCATGGGTTCTGAATGGTGGAAGGAGTTTGCCTGGAAACTAACAGTAAGGTATTTTAGAGCTCCAAATGTGACTCAGAAATACAGTGCTCGCCTGAATGCAGATTGTTGGAGGCGATGTGGATGTACCCAAGCTAACCTAGGCCATGTTTTTTGGTTTTGCCAGGTTCTACAACCTTTCCTTGTAAGTTTCCACGAGGCCATACAGGAAATAACGGCTTCAGATATAACCCGAGACCCCTTGTTTTTTCTGTTTGGAGAGCTCCCGTTGGGTTGCATAGATATCCCAACAAGGAACTTTATCAACCTGGCCTCCCTTGCTGCCAAAAAAGCTATCACCAAGAAGTGGTTGTCCCCCTCGTCTCCCACTCTGGATCAATGGCATCAATTAATGGTAGATATTTACAGAATGGAAAAAATTACAGCCACATTAAACAAGTCCCAGACTAGTTTTGAAAAGATATGGGGAAAATGGGTTATATATATTATACCTGTTCGGCCAAACTTTGTACCCTAGACTGAGCCCTTTGATGTACAATGAACTGATCTATTTAGAGCTTCCTCCCAGGAATATCATTGACAACAATTTGGAAAAGGATGAAGTATAACCTATATGTGCACTGTATGTTTACCTTTTTAAATATTTATGTTCTGGTTTTAAGCTCTTTCCCCTTTTTTTTGTTACTGTATAGTTAAATGGAAACCTTTTTTGTCCTTTTTTTAAAGTATGTTCTCTATTATGAAAATAATAAAGATTGAAAGTTTAAAAAAACAAAAACAAATCACAATTCATGATCACGTCACGAATCGCATTATTTTTTTTTAATAGTTACTTGGATGTATTGTAAACCTGTTTTGTACTATCTCTCCATGCTTCACCACCCCACCATTGTACTCATTAA
Organism: Neoceratodus forsteri; assembly: GCA_016271365.2. Taxonomy (NCBI): domain Eukaryota; kingdom Metazoa; phylum Chordata; order Ceratodontiformes; family Ceratodontidae; genus Neoceratodus; species Neoceratodus forsteri. Next base: position 53,135,844 of record JADMNL010000027.1, on the reverse strand, counting down.
TGTTTGTTTTTAAGTCAGGGAGTTGGAAAGTGTCTGCAGTACATACACAGATTGAAAAGAAGACTGACTGCACACATACAGTCAGTGGCTCAGTAGGTAGCACACCCGCTTCTGAGGCTGGGAGATCAGAGGGCTGTGGGTTCAGTTCCCACATCTGGCACTTGGGTTAATATCCCAGTAATGACACTGTAGTGCAGCATGAGAGGGGTGCTGCACTTCTGAGGTGCCGTCTTTCGGATGAGATGTTAAACCGAGGTCCCATCTGCCTGGATTGGTGGTAGTTCAGGTGGATGTTAAAGATCCCATGGCACTTATCGAAAGAGAGGAATTTCCTGGTGTCCTGGCCAAATTTCCTCATTCACTAAAAATACCACCAACAGCTTAATCTAGTTCAAGGTTAGTTGGCATTCATCTATCCCCAGGTCGTGCCTGAAAATAGGCAGGATTTGTCTAGTGCACTTACCGTCAACAAAAACTAAATAAATAATAAAAAAAAAAAAAATAGTACGGTATACTTGCACTGCTCAGAATACAAAGTGTCATGCATATGGAAGACAACAAAAAAGGACAAAATTACATACAAGGGTCGGGGATGGTGGAGGAATACATTTTATAACACAGCAAGGAAGGTGTGGGGGGGGCACATGGTGTGAGAAAAAAAATAATGTGAGATCCCATGGTGATCCAGCAGCAGTTCCAGCATGGACATCATTTGCAACTGATGTCCTTCTATGTGATCCAGCCGCTGCTCCACAGCACTCACCCTCTCATTGTTATCCTCGACAGCACTCCAGAGAACTGCCAAGTCAGCCTGTGTTACATGCAGTTCTCTGGGGTCCACACGTTCTACAGGCTGACCTGCTGGTGGTGGTGGTGGTGGTGGGGTGCTGGTGAAGCAGCAGGTGCTGCTGTGTCCCTCCTCTTCTTAGGGATGCTGCAATGCACAACTACACCCTCTGCCACAGAATGGCCAGCAAGTGCAGTCATGGTCTGTTCCGTGGCAGCCTGCCACTCCAACTGCTGGTGATTGAGCATATGGGTGTGCTGGCCCCCAGGTGAGTCCCCCAGGGGCCACAGCGCACCTCTACCTCACATAGGTGGCACTTGACCACACTGCTATCCCCCAGACACAGTCAAAAAACTGCCAAACAATGGAGGTGCCAGGAGGACCAGGCACAGGCAGGGGATGGCCAGATGAATTGGCAGCTGGCTGGTCACGGTGCTGAACAGGAATGGGATCCACACCTGGGCCTGGGGGAACAGGCACATCCTGCTCTAGAGGACCTGGTCCTGGACTTGGTGGTGGTGGTGGTTCAACTGCCTCAGAGTCAGGACAGGAGGCGGTGCTGGCCCTGCCTTGGGGGGGGGGGACACTCACAAGTTTTGAGTGGTCCAACAGGAATGGGCACCCATGCCCTCCACACATGCACACGGTATGACGCTTACCACTACCACGCTCTCCCATAGCTGACCCCGCCCCAGACATTCCCTCACCCTGGTCCATCTCTCCTACTGAGCTCCCTCAGTCCAAACATTCACTACTCACACTGTCACACAACACACACATACAGTCACACAGACACAGACAAGCAACTAACTACTTATAAAGGTAAGAAAAATTTAATTTACAGAAAGGGCAAATTAAGTAAAATAGAGTACAGAAAAGACAAAAAAATGTAGCTTTTAAAAAAGCTGTTGGGTCTAAATCAAAGTTTAAATCTCCTCCTCGCTCTGATCTCAAAGTATCAGCAGTCACAAAACACACTACTCTCTCTCCGTCTGCACAGGAGAAAGTAAAAGTGTCTGCTTGTATGACTCACTTTCTTCCTGCCTAGCTAAAGAGCATGTGACTTACAGTATTGTAAGCCATGTGATGTGTTGAGGGGCTGCCAAATCTGAAACACCAAGTGGGTCACTTAGAATCATAATGAGAGCGAAGTCCTTTAAAAACAATGACTTCACCTTACTTTGCATTGCCATTCCGACTTAACGCAAAGTGGTAATGACAAGGCAGAATGAGCACTTTACATTGCCCACTCCATGTAGTGGAGTGGAAACGCGAAGTGCCCACTTCGCGTTCACTTCGCCGGCAGAATTTAAATTCGCTGCATCTCTACCAACAACATGTAACTGGCCCTATGGACCAATAGGAAGGTCCCACATACCAGGCCCTAATAACCTTGGAAAATTCAGAAAGGGAATGTAACCTGGTGTCTTGCAAGAATAATACATGGAAGCAGGTAGAAATAAGAGAGAAAAAAGCAGTCGCCTCCTTCCCAGCAGTCTTAATGCTATTTACATTAATCGTACTAAATGTAATAGGGGCTGCCATACAGAGATGTGGTGGTTAGGAATACTTTTTGCACCCTTCAGGTTGGGGCTTTTGACTTCCTTTTGACCTTGTCATACTTTTTCTTTCTAGTTAGCTTTATGTCTGAAGGTACTGCTGGAGAGTCAGTCACCATCGAGGACAAGTCTTTAGAGTCTGAGGGTGCATCAGCCTTTGTTGAACCCATTGATGAGGTATCCAACTCATTCCCAGATAGTAAGGGGGGCTCAGTAAGGGCTTCAAATCTATTTTGAAGGGGAACTACTAAAGTCTTAGATACCTTGGGAAGGGGGGTTTATTCTCGTGCATTCGTTGAGTAATCATCCACCCGATGTCTGAATCCAGCGGGAGGGGAGGGGGCGTACACTGGTCTGTGGGAGTAGAGGAATGTTGAGGTAACAGAGCTTCAGTTGCCACTGTGGCCATCTGCTCAGTGAATTCTACAGCCTGAACCATAGAGGGACCAAGAAAGGATGGAGCTGGGAGCTCAGCTGTGCTATTCTCTACCAGCGCTGATGTGGCTGCGTTGTGTGGGAAAACCACCATGCTGCCTTGTTCTGGAGATGGCCCATTATTGTCTGGAACTTCCAGGGGGGAGGTCCTGTAGGTGGCACGGGGGCCCTAGGAGGTCTGGGGCCCTTGGACACATCCGAACGTTGAGCAATAAGTAAGCATTGCTCTTTGCTGTCACTTTGATCTGTTTGACTGTGAGCAGCCCAAGGACAATTACCATAAGTGTGACCTTTAGAATCACATAGATTTCGCAGTGGGTCATTCATGCAGTGCACTTCATGTGGCCCAGGTCATTACACAAGATGTAACATTGAACTTCACCTGTAACAGGCCTTTGGCTGGCCTTCATGGAAGAGAATGCCCTGTCTCTCCCCAGAAAGAAACTATTTGGGAGGTGGGCCAGCCCAGCCTCTGTGGAATGCAGCACCACCCTTATTCACCAGCCCCCAGTCCAAATCTGTTCAGTGTCCAGGATGGCCTCAGGAGCCCCTATAACATTACACCTCTGTTTTAACCAATATAGTAAATCAGTTGCACCGATGCCCTCATTCTGGAAAAGTACTGTAATAGTTTTTGCTGCTGGCTTGGAAAGTAGGACTGCCTCAAAGGGAGTCCATAGAGGAGTGTTTTTCTGTCCACTGTACTGATACCAACATTTTTCCAATCCACTTGCTAGCTTAAAGCTGATGTCAAACAATGTCTCGCCTGAGACGTGGATGAGAGCATATATTTCAGTTGCGTGAAATCCCATAGATTCTTTCAGCAAAGTCCTCACCAGATACACTCTATTCAGGAATAATTCCAAACCACCTTTACTGAATAATTCCAAACCACCATTACTGAACTACACTGTGTCATTTTACAGGATAAACAAGGGGTCCTAAAAAAAGAGGCATAAGGCCATGATGCAGATCCCCTTGGTGTACTACTTTAATTTTGGCCAGTGGACTGGGCTGCCTGTAGCCTGCAGAGGTCTGGACCCTATGTATTCTGGTGCCTGGTCCCTTGGGGGTTGGTAATCTGTAGCTGAACTACATGCATCAGCAGTGAAAGAAGCCCCGCTGACCGGAGGGTCTGACAAATTGAGTACTGGATTTTGTGTCATTTGCAGTATGTCTGAGAGGTCCAAAGGTGATTGACAGCCCTGACTGACTTCCTCCATTTCAGTGTCTGAACACACCACTGGCTGCTGCTCTGAAATCATAGTGCCATCTACCAGAGGAAGGGTCCTGTGGGGAGCAGATTGCAAATGTTCTGTAATAGTACTAGTGGTGCCCTGTTTGGGCTGAGAGACTATGTCTGACATAGTGTTACTGAATGTCCTCGGGGAGAACCCTGAGATCCAATGCCCTGACAAACTCACCTGGGCCCAGCCCACCACAAGAAGGGCCCTTTCAGCTGTCCAATCTTTGTCATGAACTGCACATGTATCTTTGACTCAGAAAGCACCCTGTAGGCCAGGCACTGTACTGCCTGTTTTTGCCATTTCTGGAGGTGCAACCCTAGGTCGTTGTCCCATAAACATAAACAATGTTTTTGTCTTCCAAGCCCTGGCACTAAAAGAGTAACTTTGTGGTAGCGTGCATGGCATTGAAGTAGTCTGCTTCTTTTGTGGTTGTTGTTATTGAGGAATTGTAGAGTGTTAATGGTCCCCCTCAGTTGCCGCCTGTGTGTTCATCAACTTGTCTTTTTCCTTTGCCATAAGTAAGTCCTCACTCAGTCCAGTGGTCCCAGTAGGCAGCAATGTTGCTGTTTGCGGTGGTATTCCCTTATGCTGGGAATCAATGTCTTTCAGTGTGGTGTCTTCCGGTGATTCCACCTTTCATAAGTCAAGCAGTGCTCTGGCAAAAGGAGCAGCCACAGGGTTTCCAGATTTTCTGGTCTCGCTCCACGTTACTGCCACAGCGATCGGATTCCAGCTAGCAATATTTCCGGTGACCATCGATAAACTTTTACTGTCCGTTGCTGCACAGAACACTCTTTCTTTGCAGGAAGCACTGTTCCTCCACAGCTGACAAAGCAAACCCACTCTGATTGGCCAGGACTTTTCCACTGCTATAGACACCTGGCACTTTGTTAGATTTTCGATAGAACTAAGCACATTTCAACTGTGGTGTTAGACGTTTTTCAACTGTATTAGCTGGATTGTAATTTCTACTACTGTTTTAAAGTGCTTACACCTCTTCTGTCTGACTGGTCTTCCTGCAGCGCCCTTCCCCCCATCCAAGCACTCTGCCTTGGCGCCGATAAGTCTAACTACCTTGTTTTCCATTAGCAGGTTATACAGACCTACTACTAGAGGGATTCTTGGTCTTCCACATAACTACCTGTACTCATTCGTGGGCAATATGGCCTGCATTATCATTCTACTTCTTTCCCAGTGCTGCTACAAGGGGTGGTTGTAGTTGAGGTTCCCCTAAGCTTCACTCAACAGGCTGCCAACTTCCTTAAAACTGCCTGTGCGACAGCTCTGCAGCTGAAAACAGGGAAGCCCTCAGTGTCTGCCATCCACCCTTCAGACTCAGTCAGATGGGCGCTGAGCACTCTATTATTACCTACACTGTGCTGTCATACCGATGAATCCGATAGAATCCTCTGCAGAGAGCCAGCACGCCTGGGCACCCTTGATTGGTGCTGCACTGCCATAGGGGGATTGTGATTGGTATGCCCGCTTGCCTGCTTTGCTCTGATTGGGGCACCTTCTCTATAGCCTGTTACAGTGTTCCCTTCTTAATTCTGACTTCTCAGCTCTCGCTCTGACCTGAAATTTTCTCCCACCCCCACCACCCCCCTCTCCCAGGCCTCCTTTAAATACACTCATGATCTGCCTCCTATATCATATTACTGCTTCATTGGCCTAGTTTCGACTGCTGCCAACCTATGATTGGTATCTGAGTGTGGCCAATAAGACTGCCCTGTGTGAATATCTCTTGAGTCCCACCACTAACTAAGCTGCTCCTGCTCTCCTTGTTCCCCTTTCTGCTGTATTTTCTCATCTAGGTTTTAAGTGAGTACCTAGGTGGGCAAATTACTTGCCTAGAAAATATTGCACTTATACAATCATGAGACCACTCAATCTGGGACCATGGCTCTCCTTATTGTGTTTTATTGCTCTAAGGTGCAGAGTTTTCAGCAATACAGTGCAATTCAAGTACCTCAATGCAATTCAGTTCTCCAATGTACCTTATCAATACCTAATGTTATAACAGTCTACCATGTAGACTATGTCATTCTCCTCTCCCTTTTAGTCTATTCCCCGGGTAGCCTCACACCCCTGCTACTGTCCTCACCTATGTCTACTCAAGCACTTACATTGATCACGATCAACTGTCATTACAGTGGTGGCGCCTCTTGCAGCACTATATGGGTTGCCACGAAGAAATAAAAAGCAGTCTCCATTCTTATAAGCTCCTTAAAGAAAGTTATACTTCTGCTTCTTCTCTGCTCAGGAAATGTGGAGCTCAACCCTGGCCCCCCCTACAACTTACCTCGCCTATCGATTTTGCTGAGGCTACAGGTCTCATAATGATGGTCAACATTTTAAGCCTGCCTAAAAAACTTGTACAGCTGCAAGCCTGGGCTGCACACGTTAACTCTGACCTTATCATAATTACTGAGTCGTGGTTAAAAAAGACGAGCACTGATCAACAAATATCACTGCAGGGCTACAATTTATTTAGAGCAGATAGAGAGTCTAGAGGTGGTGGTGTGGTTATCTACGCCAAATCTAAGTACTTGGTCACCAATATTAGTTGCAAATCTCTAGCCAAGGAATTTGAGTTAGTTTCACTGAGCCTTCATCTCCCCTCCTCGGAATGTATCACTATCCTAGGTGGCTATAGACCCGTCTGGTGGTGATGAAGTCCTTAATCTTTGAAATCCATGTTCAGTAGATGCAAAAACTGAAACAATATTTCTTAGAGATCTAAATATGGACTGGCTGTCACCTAAATCACACGGCCTCAAATCCTTTGTGACTAACTAGGTCTTGGGGCAATTAGTCAGTGAACCTACTAGGAACAACACTCTAAATACTTAACAGTTCCATTCTAGATGTGGTACTAACCACCCATCCACACAAAATATCTCATTCGGCAGTGTTTCACAGCGACATGAGCGATCATGGAATTGTTGCTTGCATAAGATCTCAAATTAAGGCCCGGCCACAACCTATCTTTATAACAAAAAGATCCTTTCGCAAATTCAGTGCAGTAAACTTCCTATCTGACCTGAGCATGATCAGATGGCAAGATCTCTACCTAGCTGAAGATGTCAACAAGGCAGCTTACATCCTTAATGACAAACTCACTACAATAATTAATAAGCATGCCCCTTCCATCAAAGTAAAGGTACGGAACAATTCCAACCCCTGGTTCACCTCGGATCTCAAGGCAGCCCTTATAGCGCGAGATAAGCTCTGGGCTAAAGTTAGACATTCCAAAGAATCTTCGGATTGGCAGGCCTTTAGAACAGCCAGGAATAACTGTGTGAAAAAACTTCGCTTTGCTAAAGCTAACTATTATATTTCTACTCTCGAACAAGCTAAAGGTAACCCTCATAAAATATGGAAGACTATCAAAGCTATAGAAGGATGGCCCATGGCCCCCTCTGTCCCAACAAAGATAGTTGCAAGTGGCAAGATTGTGGAAAACAAGCCCCTAATCCTGGAGGAACTTAACTCCCACTTCTGCCAAAGCTGGATTAGCTTTTGACTCGTCACCTTATGCTGGTGCTGCGGTGAGCCAGCATATCCTTCCCCCTACATCTAGTTCTGCACCCAGCCCCTTCCAACTGCATGAGATAACTTATAAAGAAGTATAAGATTCTCTTCTTAACTTAGACACCCAAAAAAGCACAGGGGACGATGGCTTGGAACCCTTTTTCCTAAGGTCAGGCTACGCCCAATTCTCCACATCTTAAATCTTTCCATTACATCTGCTACTGTGCCGTCCTGCTGGAAATCTGCACATATCCTCCCTCTATTTAAATCTGGTGACCCATGCGATGTAAACAACTATAGGCCTATCTCCATATTGCCTATCCTTTCTAAAGTTCTCGAAAAACTGATCCATATTCAGTTAAAATCTCACTTGGAAACCTTCTCTCTCATTAACCCAGCTCAATCTGGCTTCTGGGCTAATCATAGCAAAATCACTGCACTAGCAAAAGTAACCAATGATTGGATCTCTGCTATAGATGCTAGGAAGGTAACTGGTGCAGTCTTTTTGGACCTCTGCAAAGCTTTTGATACTGTTCATCACAAACTATTAGTCAATTGCCTTGCAAAGTTGGGTGCCACATACCATACCACCCAGTGGTTCTCTAGCTACCTAACTGGAAGATTCCAAAAAGTAAAGGCGGAAGGCTTTTTTTCTGCTGCCTTGCCAGTTGCAAGAGGAGTCCCCCAAGGATCCATCTTAGGCCCTATCTTGTTTTCTTTGTACATTAATGACTTAGATGCTAACATATCTACATCCAATCTGCACTTTTTTGCAGATGATACTGTGTTGTATACTTCTGGCTCATCGTTATCTGAAGTCAAGGGAGTGCTTCAAGCGGACTTCGCACAACTTGAGCATAATCTAATAAAGGAAAACTTCTGCTCAATGCTAAGAAGACTAAAGCGATGATATTCTCTGCAGTGCTGTCAACAGGCTCCCCAATACCCTTGCCCAAGACTTCATTGTCACCATGTTAAACGAGCCTCTGGCAGTTGTAACCAAATTTAAATATCTGGGTATCTGACTGACAATAAATTATCTTTCAATGACCACGTTGAAGATGTTTCTAGAAGGTTAAAAGCAAGGTTAGGTTTCTTCTACAGAAATAGGCCCTTTCCCTTGAAACTCAAAACAAGCTTGTACAGGCCACTTTTCTCCCCCTACTCGACTATGGCGATGTAATCTATTCCTCCACCACTCTTGCAAATCTAAGTAAACTGGACATCCTTTATCACCGTGTGTTACGGTTCATTGCCAACTCCCCTTACCGTTCACACCACTGTGACTTATATGCAGCTGTTGGTTGGACATCCCTTACTACTAGACGCCTGCTCCATGCTGGGCTATGGACTCTTAAACTGCTCCTGCAGAAATTGCTTATCTATCTCTCTTCCTTATTAGTATCTCACATAGTGCATACTCATTAAGAAAATCTGACTTTATTATGCTTGACATACCAAGGACGTGGACTTCCTTTGGTAAACGTGTATTGCTTATGCCCTTCCTCCATTTGGAACCAATTACAAACCTACTTGAAACTAACTAGCACAGTTTCAATAAACTTCTACAAATAGCTAAGTTCAGCCAAAATAAAATACACCTGTAACTGTCATTAAGTGTCTTCCTTCCCCAAGTGTGCCATATTTATCCACTGGTAAGGTATAATTGATTTGTCATATTAACTGCTTTCCCTTCCCCTTCTACTCCTGGCTTTATCTATGCTTACGCTCCACTGCTACTCTATCAAATCACTCCTCCTCCCCATATCAGTTGTAGTCTGTTGTTTGTTCTAGCTGCCAAAATATATGTATTGCACACACCAGTCATCATGTTTCATTTATCAGTATGCAACCTGTAAGTCGCTTCCCTGTTTCATATCAATGTTTACCACCTGTGGTCACCCTATGTGGTACCCTTGTATGTATATCCAGCCTGTATCATGTAACGTGCATTTCATGTATGTACTGTTATTACCTATCTGTGTTTGTACTTTAAGTGTTTATGTCACAGGACCTCCTTGTGAATAAGCTTGCTCAATGGAGTTTTCCTGCAATAAACTTGAACTTGAACTTGAACTTTTAAGTCCGCAAGATTGTCTTACTTCATCAGCGGAACCTCTGTTAGCTTGGTAGGTGTATTTTTCATTCCTCTGTCTCCAGTCACATTTCATCCTCATGTGTGATACTGCTTCTAGCTGCATCAAAAAACAAATCTTCAGTCTCTAATTTGCAGGAGGCAAGGGAGGAGAGCTGCTCCACTGCCTCCTGCACCTCCATCCTGCTCAGAGACTCACCAGGACTGGCCATCATGCTGACAGACAGCAGCTCCCCTATCAAAAGAGTAGGGGAATTTATTGGAAAGAAGAAATCATACAAAATAAACAAAAGAAACTTAAGAAAATAATACAAAAGCCAAAAGAAAAAAAATAACACAATTAACAAGGGAAAAAAAAACAAAGCAGAACAAATATAAACATAAGCAAAAAATCTAAGAACACATAGTCCTTCAACTAACAGGTACATCCGAATCCATTATCCAAGGCATGTTGCTCCACACAGCCCACAACGTTCTGGAATGCAAAATCCTAGAATCCTCCCCATATTGTGATTTCAAATCTTTAGTGATTTTGCCAAGTAGTTCTTCGTGTGAGACAAATTTCTGCTGTAATGAAAATAGACATCTACTATTCCAAATATGCCATTTAATAATTAACACAAGTCTATGCAGAGTTTCCCTGTGCCAGTCATCAATCCTGATATAATTACCCCACATCAAAGCCTCCATAGTAATCGATTGGAACCATGGGGCATTCCAAACAGTCGCTGAAAAAGACCAAAAAAGCATAATATATACACAGGTCAAAAAAAGGTGGTGTGTGGTTTCTAACTGCTGAATACACCCTGGCCTTACACATAAACATTCAGCCAATTGTTTATGCTTTTGATTTGCCTTAATATTAATCCTATCATGACAACTCAGTCAATGAAAATCCAGAAATTTATCTGGAATCTGAGGCATATTTAAGAAAGTCAAAATTGCCCCTCTGTAAGAGGAAGGACAATGAGGAAAAGTTTCCACTTCAGTAAATTGAGTCTGTATAACCCAAATATATAACCTTCTTCGTTGCTGTGATATCAATAAATGACTAGTAAGCTTCCAGCGTTTAATATATACAAAAGTTTCTCTAATATAAGATGGAATAGTCAATGATCTATGTAAAACCTCTAATTCCCCCTGAACCCATTGCCTCAAACATAAACCCCAATTTAACTCAACCATAGATGCCCAGGAATTATCAAAAAAAATTAATAAAGGACAGAAATTCACATAAAGGAAAATAGAATAAAAAAATACAATTGGGTTTACCATACCCAACCCCCACCGATGAAATGGTAAATATAAAATATTCCGTTTTAACGGATTCAGCCGGCTACCCCATACCGCCTGAAAAAAAAAGACTACAAACAGTTGCAATTAATTGACTAGCGGGAGGAAAAATGTAACTAATATAAAGAAATACCGGAATGAGAAAGGTTTTAATCAAATATATTCGTTTTCGTTTACTGAATTTCCACCTATTCCAATTTGCAGCTAACAATTTCCCTCAATTAATACACGGCTCCCAATTTCGGACACACATATCCCCTGGACCATTAATAATTCCCAAAATGGTCAAATGGGTAGCTGAAAAACTAATACCAAAAATGACTAAGTCAGGTAAAAAAACAGAGCCAAGCTGCGTACCTATACATTTATCTAAATTCAAACTAGTACCAAAGTGTAAATTATAGGTTGTACAGATGTCAAGAGCACACGGAACAGAAACGTTGTCTTTAACTAGAATACAAAGATCATCAGCGTAAGCTAAGACTTTAAACGGTAAAGGAGTGGAAACCACAGTTATGGGATTTAAAAATACTGAAGTATTAAGAAGTTTAAGTAAAAGATCAATGCAGAAAGCATATAACAAAGGGCTAAGGAGACACCCCTGATGTACCCCTCGCCTTACAGGTAACATGGGCCCCTTCCAGCCCTTAATCAGAGGAGTAACTGTTGCCGTATTATAAAGGCATTTAACCCATTTTACAAATTGCAATGGCAAACCATATTGCTGTAAAACTGCCCATAAAAAATTATGACTAATAGAGTCAAAAGCTTGTTTTTGATCCGGTGAGAGCACCAAACCATCCGCTCTAGACCGAAAACTATGCTCAAAGAGCTCCCGTAACAAAATTAAATGTTCCGAAATATTCTTACCAGGTAAAGAACAAGCCTGAGCAGGGGATAAAATGTGAGCTGCTACCAATAGGAGACAATTATTTAGAATTTTAGCTAAAATCTTAAAGTCTGTATTAAGTAAGGAGATTGGTCTCCAATTATTTATGTACCATCTATCACTTTCTGTTTAAAAAGGTGAATCAGAATACCTCCAGTCATACATAAGGAAGGGGAACCAGAGGCAAGAAATGCCAAAAAAACAACCACCAATTCCGCCCAAATGTATGGACCAATGAATTTATACAATTCACTAGTCAAACCATCGCCACCAGGGGCTTTATTTGTCCCTAAGGCCCTAACAGCTTCTTCCACTTCAAGAGACTGAATAGCCGCTGTCAGAGGTTTTAATAACTGATCTGTAAGTTGAACAGTAGGGACTGACTCAAGAAAAAAAACTATAGTGTCAGGATCAATAGAAGGTGGAATAAAATTTAGAGATGTATGATGTGAAACAATATTAAGCATCTGCTTAGGATTTGTACAGACATTACCTTGATCATCAAATAAACCATCCATATTCCTGTTTGAATTCCTAGCGGTGTGCCCCTCATATGGGTAAATGTAACCTTTTCTCCCCTGTGTACAATATAATTGCTGAAATAGCAGATGTTCCTTTACTAAATGATATTATACCATTTGTTACTTAATATGTTGAATTTGCACAGACAAATCATGTTGTATGGTAGAAGCAACAGATAAAAGTTTTTGAAGATGTAACCTATTATTGAGATAAACCCTATAATCCTCATCCCGAATTAACTTTCCATAGGATTTTAAAAAATTAGTCAAATCCCTCACCGTGTCTTCCCACCAAATACCCGGGTCATCATACATGTCAAAAAAAGATTTTCTAGCTTGAATAAAATACACCAAATCTTGCTGAACAATAGTTTTAGCTAATAATAACGAGTTTAATTTCTAGTAACCCAGTCCAAAAGAGGGAGCACCAGAGTTATCTAATAATATAAATAAAATTCTATGATCAGAGAATTCCGCCGGAAGGGTGCGTGCCATTGCAATTTGTACAAAAGGAGAAATTAAAAAACAATCAATCCTAGTAGCAAGAGTAGATCTGAAAAAAGTAGGATCTGCTGTCCCTACTGTTTCAAAGTAGGCATCCCTTAGATTCGCATGCTTAAATAGGTCATATCACAAAATACTTTAGGTCATATCACAAAATACTTTCGTAGTTACAGTTCGCTGTCCCCTATCCCTTAGGTTAAGTCCACAATTAAAGTCACCCCCAAACACAATATGATGACTAGAATACAAATAAGGCTGAATGGTCTGAAATAATTCAATATGTACCACCTTTGTTTGACCCACATATATATTAATAAATTATATTAATAAACCGGAACAAAATATTTGATATCCTAACATCTTCATCATCATCATCATCAAATCTTTATTTATTCAGGCGAACATCATTGAGCAAGACTCATTAACAAGATGGACCTGAACATCTAAGATCAAAGTCCAACCAGGAATAAGGTCAATTAATTTAACCAGATGTACATCTATATTGTGAAAAAGAATGGTTAACCCAGAGCACGTTTCTTCCCCCAAGGACCAAAAAGAAGGTCCTGAATGCCAGAAATTTATAGCTTGTTTCAATTCCAAAACAGCATGCAACCTGGTGTCCTGTAAAAAAATAATCCCAGCAGCAAGAGATCTTAGATGTGAGAAAACAGCCTGTTTTTTCCGAATACTCTTAATTCTATTCACATTGATAGAGTAAATAGATAAAGAAGGCATTAGTATCACATAAAAAAGGAGAAAAAAACAACCTAGGGCATAACAGTATTTCAAGGGGACTTCTTAGAGGAGGCCCTAGTAGTCCGACTATGTTTGGTTTTTTCCAGTGCGCTACCAGAGGAAGGGGCCACGTCAGAGGGGGGTTCTTCTAATTCAGAACCGTGATCCAAAATGGTAGAAAAAACAGAGGACCTTTCAGAGTCAGCTCTCCATCAATGGGCAAGGCAGAAAATCTGTTTTTAACTTGGATGTCAGAAGTCTTAGGCATTTTAGCAGCAGGCTGTATCAAGTGCTGCCTTCGCCTAGAAGTCTTAATTTGGGGTAGTAAGGGAGCTTGAGAAACCACAGTGGAAGATACAGGGAGAGATAATCCCACCTCGGAAACAAGGGGTACAACTATCTCAGGAAAAGAAACCTCCTGTTGAATAACCATAGGAATATCATTCGTAGCACTAGACCCAGGGGGAGGCATCTCAGAAGGTTGTGCTATCATACCAGAGGTGGTAGGAATAGGTTCAGGTAGGTCCAGTGGCCTAGCCCGAGGCCTAGGGGCCAACCGCTGGGCCTGAGCCCATTGAGCCAAAGCAATAGATACCTGCTGTTTGTCCCTGTCAGCTTGCTCATCTTTATTATGAGTGGCTGAGGGACAGGAATGATAAGTATGACCCTTTGCCTCATATAGATTACACACCTGATCATTTTGACAAATTGCAGCACTGTGGCCCAATTCATTACAACTATTACATTTAAGATGGTCACACATACTGCTAAGGTGACCTGTAGCACAACATCGATAACAAGCTTTGGGCTGACCTGCATAAAACAAAAGCCCTCTATCTTTCCCCAGAAAAAACTATTCGGCAGGTGGATTAAGCCAGAATCAGATGTATTCAAAACCACCTGCACCTTCCACCCCCATTCCAGATATAATCTTCGTCAAAAATGGGCTCAGGATTACCTTTTACTGAACATCTCTGCTTAAGCCTGAACAAAAGATCAGAAACACGCACCCCCTCATTTCTAAAAAGAACTGTTATCATACGGTGTGCTGGTTTAGTCAAAGGCACAACCTCAAAAGGAACCCATAAAGCAGAAGTTTTTAGCAGCAAATATTGGGACCAGAATTTTTGTAACCCACTGCCTTGCTTAAAACTAACATTGAACACTGGTTCTCTTGAAACATGTATTAAGGCGTAGATTTCAGCTGGAGTAAAAAACATAGAACCCATAAGCAAATCCCTTGCAACATGTTTACGGTCAGGAAAAACATCTAATCCCCCCCTTATACAATAACCTAATGGCATTATGTCACTTAGCAGGAAAAACAGGTGCTCTAAATAAAGATGCAAAAGTTTTAACAGGCTGGGATTGTTTTTGAGAGAGTTGTTCAGCAGGTTCTACTGAAGGAATAGGCCCACCATGTTTAACAATACTGTCTTGCAACAAAGATAGCACCGGGTTCTGAGTAAGTTCTAGGCCGGCAGGCACCTGTAAAGGTGAAACAAGATCCATCGCAGTTCCTCAATCTCCAGTACCTATGGAGGCACAATCTGGAGTTGCTGCCGTGTTTTTGCTAGGAGACACTGCAATGGGAGAAGGACCTGACACCCAAGTACCAGTTCTAGATTTCTCCCACCCAGCCTTCTGTAAAGCTGTCTCAACAGACCATTTCTCAGTTTCCGTCAGGCTCTCCTGTCTATGAAGGGAGGCAACCTCCGTATCCCCTTTATGAACCATACCTGAGGTCAAGGGACCTACTGACAGTCCCGCAGAATCTTGAAAAATATTTCCTTTGAAAACAAACAAGGGCATTTTCCCTGTACCTGCAGTGGAAGTGCAAGAACTGACAGCAGCTACATGACTCGTTGATTGCCTCTCATCCTGAACAGCTGTCATCTGCTGTTGAGGAATCTGCAAGGAGGGCATTTCATCAGCAGCTAGAGCAGCGTTTTGCGGGGCCTGTGCCACAGGCTGCTCACACACAGGATGTTGATCCGCAGCTGCAATAGCAGCTCGTAGTTCCATTTGACAAGACTATAAACGAGCTTCTTCTTCATGTAGCTGTTGTTGCAAGGCAGGTAAATAACAAGCAGGCACATTTTTCAGTATTTTAACCTCATTATCATCCTTTTGTAAATCCAAGCCCACTTCTTTTTCCATGGCAAATACATGAGTCGCCGTCTCCATATCCATACTGGGAGCATCAAAGAAAATCTCTGAATCCAGAACATCAGGCCGTCGCTCAGCAGCTGGCCCCACAGCCAGCAAGACATCTACTCGCTTCTCCATCCCGGCTCGAAATGGCAAACTCACAGGCCAGAGGTTCCCCCTACAGGCCAAAGAGTAGAGGAATATTTTATTAGAATAACATCAAAAATTCAATAAGTACATACAGTGTGAAATTCACTCCACAGACCCTTATACATCAAGAAAAAAATTCAATAAATACCCATAGTGTGAAGCCACACTAACAAATATTTAAACCAGAAAGAATTCAAAGCAAGTATTACCTCCATATACACACAAAGGAACCTCCTAAGAAGTGTGTTTTTTTTTTTCTTCCTTTTTTTCAAGTCGTGACCTCCCCCCATATATAACCCACCCCTCCATATGTGAACAAAGGCAAACTATTTAACTTCTTATTTATATTTGATAAACTTCATAAACCCTTTCCACCACTTCTTCACCTTCCTTGAGGAGAAGAATGCCGTGTCTCGAATATAAATCCTGTTCATTGCCCTTGAATCAACCTCCGACAGTGTCATGGGCCATCAATTTTGATATAGCACCCATTGGCACCTAGTTTGCCACAAGTAGTATATCAACATACTACAAAAGATTTGTAAAGTGTCAACATGATATACTAAACTAAACTGTGGAGAATGACCCAGTACTAATGTATCATAGTCCATATATTCTAACCATTTCATATTCCATTGTACTGCCAAGATTTTCCACAAAGACATAGCATAGGAACACTTAAAAAGAAAAAGATCAACCGTTTCTTCTTGTGCCACACACTCCAAAAATGGACAATTTCTTTCCTGTACTGGTTTATGTTTGGTGTTCCCTCGTACCCCAATTCAGCCATATACCATAAGCCATAGCGTTTCCCACATATAAGTAGGTAACCTTGGGTTGTTTAATCTACTTAAAGCTATATCCACACACCTTAGAGGACAGTTCTTAAACACTGGTTCATTAGGATATAGTTGAAGCATTACTGATTTATATAACTGTGCACCCGTACTAACTTTAACCACCTGTGCTACCAACCCCCATTTAAATACTTTTTTTGCAATAGGTATAAAATATGTCGGCAGGAACAACGTAGGAATCGGTTTCGGGGGTCTCTTCTTCCAACAACCATAATACCGCCCCATCACCTGGCGATGTAGCATCCCAAATCTTTCCGTGGGTACCCCCCAACCTAACTTAACATTTGTTGAAATAAATAAGGTGGAAAAAAAAATAACCGGATCTATGATCCCTAAACCTCCCTTCCTTTTATCTAGGTATGTAAATTGTCTTTTAATTGGATTGAGTCTACTACCCCATAACATCTGGAAAAATAAACTATATATTCTGGTTTCCAAGTGCAGTGGCAAGGGAAAAATCAGTGCTGTATACAACAACTTCGGAACAACAAATTTTTAATAACTGAAACCCATTTAATTTTATCCAATTTCCATTGTTTCAAATATTGATTTTCTTTTGAAGTCAATGCTAATCCCCAATTAAGATCTGGCACATTTTGGGCGTAAATAATCCTAGAATTTTATAGAGTCACAAGAAATCGAATACCTTGTACTATGAGTTCTGGTAGACCATCTGTACCTATAAACAAACCTTTACTTTTAGTCCTGTTTATAGAGAATTTATAACAAAGCATAACCATCCATAAAGTCTAAAAAAAACCCTACTTGTGTACTATCAGAGAAAAAAAACACACAAATCATCCGCATAAGCTTGTACATACAACCTATCCTCACCAGAAGCCCAACCTATCCCTACCCAACGAGGGATTTGTGTTAGTGATCTAATTAAAGTATCAATTGTAAAAGCATATAACAGGGGACTCAATGGGCAACCTTGACGTACCCCTGTCGGAACATGAAACCCTCCCCAATCTCCAGTTGAATCACTGGGTGGGTAATAGCCGAATTATAAATTGATTGAATGATGGTTAAGAAAACTTCCGGGATCCCATAATGTCTCAAGGTTGCAAATAAAAATGGGTGGTAAACTCTATCAAATGCTTTCATCTGGTCTACAGAGACAATGCATCCTGAAATCTTTTGAAAACCGGCTAACTCCACAATGTCTCTCAGGACCATATGAGCCTGATATATTTTTTTTCCCGGTACTCCACAAAACTGAAATGGGGAAAGAACTTTGACAGCAAATTGTTTTAATCTGGTATTCAGAATGCTCATAAAGAGTTTATAATCGGAATTCATTAGTGTAATTGGTCTCCAGTTATTCAATTCAAATTTATCTCCCGATTTATATAAAAAAATCAACAGCCCTTCGGCAAACCAACTTGGAAATTCTGTTTGTCCCATAAAAGCATTAAAAACTAACACTAAACAGTTTGCAAATTCCACTGGAAAGGCCTTATATAAATCCGATGTCAGACCATCAATCCCAGGAGAAGTAGTCTTATTTTGATTTTTAATGGCTGTGATCATTTCCTGTGTAGTGATAGGCTGAATCAATATTAATGTATCAAAGACATGTCTGGGTACCTTAATCAGGGTTAGAAAGTCCCAAATGTCCTGATCATCCGGGGCCATCACTGGCTTATAGTCCAAAAAAAATTGTTTAATTATATGTTGAAGTGACTTCTGATCCTGTACCAATTTTCCCACATTATTTCGGAGTGCATGTAAGTTTGTAGATTGTGTATAAATTTTAAAGGCGTCATATGGATCACCCTCCGGCTGTTTCTTAACCCCATATTGTAGAAGAGCAGTAAGGGTCCAAGCCCTATTATACTGAACCTCCAAAAGTTGTTCTTTTAGTATCCTAATCTGTGAACTATAATCCAAAGTAGAAGTATTGGCTACCGAAAATAAATAATATAATTGCTGTCTTAATTTCAAATATTGGAGAAAATCATTATTTGTTTGCCTTCCCTTTGTCGCTTTAATAGGCGATAAAGGTCTTCCTAGAATCTTTCCACCACTCACCCATAGAGTCATATAAAGGCCACTGAAACCTTGCATCAGTAATGCTTGAATTCCCATCCAGTACCTCCCTGGAGTTTAATAATAAAGGATTCAACTTCCATCTCGCCCTCCTACCTATCAGTCTGGCATGAGGAGAAACGGTACAGAGCAACAATAGATGGTCAGAAAAGGCCACAGGACATGTTTCAAATGTAAAGGGAATTTTGTCAGATAAAAAAATATAATCTATTGTGGAAGTAAACCGGTTCCTTTTATAAGTAAATTTAGGCCCTGAACGTTGTTTACTACTCCCATTTATTAAACCCGCTGAGTGTACCATTTTGTGTAAAGCTCTAGTATCACAGTAAATTTTCCTACCCACTCCCACAATTGGATCACCAGCAGCTGTTAATGCACAGTTAAAGTCCCAGCACAAAAACACCTCAGAGGAGGTCAGTAAATAAGGTTGTAACATATTGCAGAGCACCACCCTTTCTGCCTTGAGCTGTGACCCATAGACATTAATAAACCGACACAATCTTGATTTCCACAAACCATCTAAAATCATTAACCGTCCCGGTATCAGATCCATCAATTTAATTAAAGAAAAGTCATAAGAATGGAATAGAAACCCTATTCCATCCACCGACTGCTGGCCAAAGACCAATATGAAGGCCCCAGCACCATTCTTGAAAACACTCTGGCTTGTTCCATAGTATACATCCATGTTTCTTGTAGTAAACAGACATCAATCTGATTAGAATGAACAAAGTCATAAACTATCTGCCATCTCTTATAATTTAATATACTCTGAACATTCACTGAACCTAACCTAAATTGCATCAGGTAAATTCAATTTCAGCCCATCACCTATCTTTCTTCCGTCGTTTCTTCTTTTTCCCCTTATAATCCTCCTGAATTCTTAATGGAGAAGGCGGACTGTCCACCGTCTGCTGTGAATCATTATCCGGGCAATCCATATCCGATTCCCCCCACTGACTTGATAACAAGGCAAAAGAATTACTCGTTTCTACATCCATGGCAGGCTGCTGTGGAAGGCCCTTAATATTTCTGGAAGACCATCTATGCAGACACCACAGGTGCCCTAAAGGACTCCTGTGGTTGTCTCCTTCTACTGCCAAACTCCTACCGTAACAGGCTCGAAGGCTCCTGGTCAAATTCTCACTAAATCTTCCACCTCTACCCCATCCCCACTCACCTCAATAACCAAAGGTACTTTTTCAACTGGTTGTGTATGGACCCACGTGACCTTCCCCTATTATCAAATCCTGGGCTTTTTGTATTAATAGGTCTGGGCTACCACAACACCCTTTATTTTTGGCTGCCCATGTACAGTCTGCAAACACATGTCCTGTCTCGTCACAGAGATCACATTTTGTGAAGTTCGCACATTGAAAGGTAATATGTCCTACTTCTCCACAGTTATCGCATCTTGGTTTGTCACAGGAACTTGATAAATGAGTTCTAGCACCACATTTATAACAAGCCGAGGTTGTCCAGCATAAAACACACCCTCTATCCCTTCCTAACATAAAGGAATTTGGGATGTGCTCAATTCCTGCCTCTGTTTGTCGTAGTTTAACTTTAAACCGCCAGCCCCCTGTCCAAAATTGTTCCGCATCCAGAATTGCTTCTGGGGAACTCAAAATCTCACATTTTTGGCCTAACCAGTAAGTTATATCATCGATATGAACCCCTTCATTCCTAAACATAACAGTGACATACTTTATTAAAGGTTTCGTTAAAGGTATCACTAAAAAGGGTGTCCAAAGGGGGGAAAACATAACCTGAGTATATCTTTCCCAAAAAAGGACAAGAGCATACGCTGAACGAAAACTAACATCAAAGTTGTCTTCCCCAGAAATATTAATAAATGCAAACACTTCCCTAGGAGAGAAGTGCAAAGAATCTTTCAATAAACATTTACCAACATATTGTCTATCAGGTCTAACCTCTAAACCTCCTTTGTAACGAAGACGTACCGCATTTCTGCGAGGTGCAGCATCCTGTTTAATTTTTGAAAACAATTCTGACATTAATGGTTTCTTCCCCCTTTCCTCCCTCTGGTCCTGTGCCTCTACTTGTACCTCGGCCACAGGTGCAGTTACGTCCTGCCTTTCAGGAGAAGAAATCACAAAAGGAATAGACTCCTCTTTCCCACCTACCAACTCCTTAACCCCATTTAAAACAGTAATGTCTTGTAGCTTGGGTTTCCATGCTGGTTCATTCTGGGAGAAGTTTAATTTCGGGTCCCAATCAGGAGTGGGCTTCCAAGCCCCACTGTCCAAAGTCCAACCAGCCTCGCTGAGAGCTATCTGTGGGGACCAGTTATCAGCATTGAGAGGCTCAGTCCCAGCGGCGTTGGTTTGAACTTCCTGTCTCCCACACTGCTCTTTTTCAGATAGCTTCTCACCTATCCCAGCAGTAGGTAATACTAAATGTCATTTAGCAAAGGTCAATGCCATTCTTTTCTCCTTTCCCTCCTCTCCTACCTTATCCAGTTGCTGTTTAGAAAAAGAAAACTCTGACACTAAAGACTGTGTCCCGGGATCCGTTTGAAAAACACTGCGTTTCAGTGGTTCAGTACTCTCACTTGCAGCCCCAGTAGTAGCTCGAAACTGAAATCTGGACGATTTCCATACAGGACTCTTCTGTGCATCACTAAAACCGGTCCCCTGTATGACTTCCTCTTCCTCCAGGACGCTATTGTGCAACCTTGAATCGTAGTACACTTTTCCTGCTTGCTGTCCCTCCGCCGGGTTCTCGCACTGGGACTTACTCCCCGAAGAACTGCCAGCCACGCCTTGCTCATCCTTTGATTGATATCAACATGTTCAGCGGTACTGTGAGGCACGGCAAACCAGTGGGATTTCATTTGGTCAGGGCGATTAATTTCAGTTACCACCTTCGAGTCTTCTTCCGACCTGGTAAGTTTCACAGAGTCCATCTTGCTTAAATCATTCAATTGCTCTGCTACAGTCCTCTGTTCCCTACGTAAGGCTTCCAGTTTCAATTGTAAATGTCTCACCTCCGGTAAGATTTGCACAGTAGCAGAGCCACTGCACACCATTGCTAAATCCGTTAAGTCATCCATAGAACCAAATAACTCCACATTTTCCATTTCATTATTCTCCAGGGTAATTTCCTCTTGTGCAGCCATATTCACCATTTCACTTGCAGCCCTCTTCTGCTCCGATAGCTCCTCACCATCCATCCCCTTGCAGAGCAGGCTACCAACTGATCCTGCGGTCAGTCAACAGCAAGTCCCCCTACTGGCCATGCAGTAGGGGAATTTCCCCAGTGTCCTGGCCAAATTTCCCCCATTCACTAAAAATACCACCAGAAGCTTAATCTGGTTCAATATCAGTTGGCATCCATCTGTATCCCCTTCCCCTAGGATGAGGTTGAAAATAGGCAGAACTGTATAGTCCTCTTTTCCTGGTCAACAAAAACTAAAAAAAAAAATTGGCTCTGACCTGATTTCTCAGCACCCAGGAAGTAAATATAATTTGTCTTTAATAATATGTTTGACAATGGTGAGGTTCTGTTATCCAGTTCTACTGCCTCTCCTCCACTGGCCCATTTTACTATATTCACTGCCCAGATGCTGAAATTATGGTTTAGGTTACAGCACATTTCACCTTTTATTTCTGTCAGGTTTTGCAGCTGATACTGATTTTTTATCTGCCCATATGGACCATACTTTCCTTGGATGGAGACAATTGGAGTTAAGCAACATTTTTCAACTTATGGATCCTAATGGCATGGTCCATTTTGCAGAATTACAATTAAAGTATGGCTTTACTGGGGGTGAACAGTTTGGGTATCAACAAATTAGAACATATTTACTCCACAAATTGATGGGGAGGTCTCCCCTGTTGGATCTGACCCCTCCATTTTTGCAGATGTTCATGGGAGTTCTACATGGGGTATCATTGCAGCATTTAATAGGTACTGTAATATGAACAGAGGACACCTGTATCTGCTGGTTGACACCAGTCACTTTTAGACAGATGTAATAAAGAACTGGGTACCACCTTGACTTGAAAAATATGGGTAAAATATGCTCTCCAAGCCCTTAAAATTCACTCAGTGGTGGGATTTTGCATGGAAGTGCAGATATCAATATTTTTGGACCCTGGCCATTCTGGCCAAATTGATTACTTCAGAATATGGGCACTGCTCATGGGATTGTGGACAGGCACTCACAGATCATACCCATGTATTTTGGCTGTGCCCTGTGACTGTGATCTTTTATTGTGACACTGACTGTTAGCTGGAACTGCTGTCCTTTCCACCTGAGTTGCTATCCCCAACAATGGCACTTTTTTTCTATTCCTCCAGCCAGACTCCAGCTTAGTTCTCCACCTGTGGCTCATTTGTATATTCTAGTGACTAAAAAAGCTAATATCAGATTCTGGATGCAGAGTGTAGCCTCTACAGTGGAGAGGAATGGGTTGCCTCCCTGACAGCGACACCAACACAGCGACATACCTTGCTGTCGTCAAAATCAACACTTTTCCAACAGGTCACTGTGTTGGTGTGCCTGAGACAGAGGCTGTCCCCCGGTTCTGCACCCTCTCCCAGAATCAACTCTGACTCAGAGTTGACAATCTTTAGTACATGGGCTGCGGGGCAGAGACCTCTGCATGTAGCTCGGGGCTGCTTCCCAATAAAACAGGGACTGGAGACATACAGGATTTATGCTGTCCACAATTTGTGGTCAACATAAATCCCGTTCCTGTGATGCTGGTTGGCAAAAGTGTCGTCAAACCGGCATCGTAGATCCGAGAGGAATAATCCTGAAAATTTATATTATGAAAGGCTGACCTCTTCACTGCATAATAGGCCACCCTAATTTCAGACAAAATGGCAAGGCTGAGTGTCATATATAATGTCCATGGAGAACACTATTTTCCTTAACAGTATTTTGTTTTATACTTAATTTTTTAAGGTGTGGCACTATATTATGTTTTTTTTTTAAATCATGGATAATTGAAGTTTTTTCCACAATACATACACAGGACATATATCAACAGAAAAGGTACAGACACACAGATATATTATAATACTAAACATGTGACAATTAATTCAACCAAAAAGTAAACAGAAAAAAATCAATCCGAAGTTATCCACTCTTAAAAACATTATAGATACTGTATTATCTTTCAATACAGTAGCAATATCTCAGTGCACTAAGAAATGCAAATGAAGGTGGGGAATGCCTCTTTAAGAATTCCAGCATTTTAATGTTTTATTTATGCTAATTCTGCCAGAAATTCTAAAATATCTTTATTTTTCTTATCAGCCTTTTAATGTAGGAAAGGAAGCCATCCACCCACAAACTTATCAACTTGAAGCCGAAGCTAAAAAGTGAGGTGTTCAATTTCAAGAATATTCAGGCAAATGGCACACCTGGAATCTAGAGTAGGGAAGTACTGGTGTTAGCCAGCATTGGGTTATTGCCTTCTGAGTGGCTCCCACCAAAATATTTTATAAATGCCGTTGGACCTTTGATCACAATGTGGCCAGTGAAAGCCCAAAGTTCCAAACCTTGGCCCCAGTGGTGGTGAAATTTGAAAAATTGTACCCACGACCTTGCTAACTGCATCCCAAAATGGAGCTAACTTTGGGCAATCCCAAAAGAAATTGGTATGTGTAGTGACGTAGACAGCCAGCTCTGTCTGTATTTGCTGTATCAATTTTTTTATTTCATATAAAATATGTGATGGGAAGGTCAGTTTGAGGAAACTACTGTCTTACTGGAACTGACACATCAAGACCCCCAGGGATAAGTTCAAAGGACAGGACATAGCTAAACTGCAGATATCTGGGGTGCAATTACCTTGTCAATTTGCTTTCATTCCAGGAAATAAGATTAGATATTCATAATTCCTTCAGGGAAAATTCTTTGACTTACAATAGTTGTCAGGAAAAATTTGAGAGGAAGGGGTGTCAGAGAGAAGCCAGAATGGACATTAAAGAGAGGTTGATGTCTGAGCCAGGGAGGATCCAGACAAATTTGGAAGGTCCAATATACTTTCCTGGGGAACCCTTGAATTACATCAGAGAGACCTTTGAGGTGTAGATTCCAAGGTCCAGACGGGATTAAAGAGGCAAATACACTGTTGCTTGAATACAATGACTTAGATCAAAGAAACTTTTGAGATGTATGTGTAGCAGAGCACAAACCGGTTTGGTCTGGTTAACCTGAGGGAGGAAAGGCAGTGAGGTCACCTATTATGTTTTTTTAAATATTTTATTTGGACATCCTGTGAGATAAAATATAGATGTTGTTACACCAAAGTGGAGTTAGTGACCTCATGAGAAGGCCGGCTCAGAACTGTGTTTAATTGCTTGGAGAACCTGGACAGAGACACACAAGACAATATTTCTGACTGAGAGAAGAGAGACCATCAAAGCACTGAAGTAAGGACCTTAGACAAGATTAGTCTGAAGTTATTATTTGTAGGAATTTGCAGTTTAAACCTGTTTGTTTTAAAGCTGTCTGTGTTTGGATATACAGTATATTTGTTCTGCATTTATTGTTCTGTTTTGATATTTTAAAGAAAAGAGATTTTTTATAATGGAAACTGTCTGGAGTGCCTTGACATTTCTTTTTATTTTAAGTGGAGCTTTTAAAAGGTTACCAGTAACACTGTGTATGGGCTTATTGTATTCCAAAGTGGGAACTGGATAGAGTTCTCTAAAGTCTTGCATAGAGTTCTAAGGGTTCATTTGAAAGACCTGGTTGGGTGCCCGTAGGCAAAGATATCTGGCCTCCCAAAGACAGAATTATCTGAGTCTGATAATTGAGTACGCTAACAAGAGGTTATCAGTTTGAATCCCTCCAGAGCTTGAGACTAAGATTACTTGAACCCACAAAACAGACAAGAGGGTTACCTTGTTCTGTTCACTGTACACAAATCATATGCTCAGAGGTTGGCACTTTGGTAGTAGAGGGCTGACTGGCTGAGCGAGTTTGTGACATGTCTACCTTTATCTGGGCAACCTGTCCAGCACAGATCTGAGTTATATTGTCCAAAGTGCTTAGTAATCACTGGAGTCTGAAAATACTGCAACACAACCTTCCACCTGAATTCTCTCCAGAATGGAGAGGCTGTTGCAGTATGTACTCCCTCCCAAATTTTAATCTACTCCTTATCTATTAATTGCACCCCAGCCTCTAAAGTCCATCTATCCTTTAGATGATCTAGGTGGTCAATCTCCTGCTCAGAAAGTACCTTTATGATACTAGAGACTTTACCCCTAGCATTTGAATTGCGAGCCAAAATTGCTAAGTACTCCTGCAGGGGGTTTGGGTCTAAAGTCAATTGTACTGCCTTATTGCCCTCATTTAAATAGTGTCTAATTTGCAAAAACCAAAATAAATCCTTATTGGATTGGTCAAATTCCTCCCTGAATTGTTGAAATGATTTTAAAATCCCTCCACTATATAGCTGGCCTAATTTGTAAAGGCCATGTCTAGCCCACCACTTAAAACCAAGATCCTATTTATATGGCATAAAATCTAAACAAGCTCACACTGGAGTAGTGTGTCATGTTATACTTCTGACAGACTTCTTTCCAAGAAGTCAACAGCACCTCAGCCCAAGGGTTATTCATAGAGAGGTTTTGGAACTCTGCTCAATCCATCTGAAGCATATCCCCCAAAGAAGCGCTCATTGATGAATGGCGTTCAGTGTTCACCTATGGGGGGGTCTGCATCTGTTAAAATAGGAATTAACACTTGTAACTGTGAAGCCCAGTAATAGTTGTGAAAGTCTGGTTACCACAAACCACCCTGGGGCTTTGGAGCAGAAATTATTCTCCATTTGATCCGGGGTGCCTTCCCTGCCCATATAAATTTAGATAAAGTTGTTCTAAGTGCCTTCCAAAATGGCCTAGGAGGTCTGATCAGGAGGGATGAAAGCAAAAATAAAAAACTTGGCAATACATTCATTCTAATACATTTAACTCTACCAGACAGAGACAGGGGCAACTCCTTCTACCTGTTACAGTCTACCTGAACTGTCCGCAGCAGTTTTAAATGATTAGTTTGACAGAAGATACCAAGATCTCAAGGTATCTAGAAACCCAGATAACGAAAACCCAATTTGGCCCATTTAAACTGACCAAGAATTGGGAGGGAAGGACCTCTGGGACTACCCACTGGAATCAGCTCAGTCTTTGTTGCATTAATTTTAAACCCTGAGATTCTTCCAAAGTCCTCCAGGTGGTCTAGCACTTGAGGAAGCACCTGCTTGGGATTACAAATGTATAAAAGAGTGTCATCTGCATAAAGCAAAATTCACACCTCTGTTTCCTCCCACCCTCATACCCTGGAATATCTAAGACTGCCTAATAGAGGCCACTAATGGCTCCATACTTTAAGCAAACAGAAGGGGAGGGAGTGGGCAGCCATGCCTTGTGACCCTCTCTATCTCAAAAGCAGAGGAGGTGACTCCATCAGCCTTAACCTGTGCTCTTGGACTTCTATATAAATTGCCTATCCAACTACAGAACTTATCCCCAAACCCACATTTTTTCAGAGTACCATTTAAATATTCCCAATCAAGGTGGTCAAATGCCTTCTCCACATCTAATGATACCACTGCCTGTACTATATTAGATGAAGAACTTCTATGTGCTGACAAAACATTGAGGAGTAGACAAATGTTGTCCTGGATATGGCATCCAGGGATAAACCCTGTTTGGTCCAAGTGAACCAAAAGAGCAATCACCTCCTGAAGCCAGGAGACAATAATTTTGGAGAACATTTTTGCATCCTGATTTAACAGTGATATAGGCTAAAAATTCAAACTCACTGTCAGGTCTTTCCCTGGTTTGGGTATCACAGAGATAAGGACATCATTCCAAGTATCTAGAGTTCCCCCTTTATCATGGGCATCATTACAAATTTTGGTTAGGATAGGGACCAGATCACCCACAAAGCCTTTGTAAAAGTCAGCAGTAAACCCATCTGGGTTGGGATCCTTACCTATCTTAAAGGATTTAATAGAACCAAGTACTTCTTGTTAGTGAATACAGCTTCTAGCTCATCTCGGTGACCCGCTGATGATGTAGGCAGCTTCACTTTTTGTAGAAAATTGTCAATCAGCTGGGTATGATCCATCTCCCTCTCCCTACTATATAACTGTTTATAGTACTGAAGGAATTCATTAGCTATTTGATTCGGCTGCATCACTGTTATCTGAGGATTGTTATTGGAATGAATGATGGGAACATGTCTGTCTGCCTCCTGCTTTCTGAGACACTGGGCCAAGAGCCTGTCAGCTCCATCCCCCCATTCATAATACCTTTGTCTGGTATATCTTAAAACAGTTTCTGTACATCTCATCATTAAATCATCATATACCTTCCTAGCTTCTTTATGCTGTGTTAATACCCCTGCTTTTCTGGAGCATTTATGTTCTTCCTTAAGTGTTAAAATTTGCTCCAGTGCTGCCTTAATCTTGGCCTGGTGCTGTTTATTTTTATGTGAGGCATAAGCAATAGTATGGCCACAAATCACTGCCTTTAACCCATCCCAAATAAATTTAAGAGGAGAATCTATCTCTTTATTCTCGGCCAACTAATGCTTGATCACTTCTTTAGTTGAATCAACATAACCCTTATCATGTAACAGCCCAGGATCGAAACTCCAGGTACCTCTCTTCCCCTGTGGACCCCACCTAATATGGGCAGAGATCATGGAATGGTCTTAGAATGTCAGTGGGTGTATCTTAAGATTCTGAAAAGTATGGGCATGACCTTTCTGAGTATAAAACCTATCCAATCGAGAATAAGAATTGGACGCTGTTGAATAAAATGTAAAATCAGCCTGACTTGGGTTTTGTAAATGCCAGGGATCAACAAGTCCCGCTTCTGAGAGAAGTTTTCTAAGGAGTCTAGACCAGGCCTTCTGCCCTTTTACATTAGGTGGACCTTTACCAAGAACAGGGTCTTCAACACAATTCAGTCTCCCATAAACAAAATCTGACCCTCAGGGAGAGCTGCAATCGTCCTGAAGAGAAATCTGAAAAATTCACCTTTGGGAGGAGTAGGGGCATAAATTGATACCACATATATGGGTGTACCGCTATAAATGCCTGAAACTAAAACCAACCTACCAGTGCCAGCTGTAGTGACTTTAATAACCTGAAAAGGTAACCCTCTTCTTAACAAAATCATAACTCCTGCTTTTTTAGCCTTTGGATGGGAATCAGAATACACTGTGCCTACCCAGGATCTACAGTTTTAAGTGTTCTAAGGTTGAGAGTTTAGTCTCATGCAAACATGCAATATCACAGCGTTCTTTTTCAATTCTGGTAAAATTCTGGTTTGTTTTACTACATTATTAATCCCTTTAACATTAATAGAACAAATGTGTGTTTAAGTTAGCCATACTGATAATTCTGAAAGAGAAAAACTCAACCAAACCTCTGACCTACCCCTTCCCTCCCCGCCACCCCCCCAACATCACCACTCTCAGAATATAGCGTAGATGTAGAACCTTGGGAAAATACTAAAATAAACACATAGCAGTAGCACAAACATAACAATGTACAAACATTGAGTGAATTACCACAGAAAACACACAATCCCGGTTAACTCACTGGGTAGTAATATTGTATGAGTAATTGTAGGGCAATAGGCAATTAGCCCAATAGTTAACAATCAGATATCAGTATCTGACCAAGTGGGGGACAACTCAACCCAGAGGAAATAAAGACAAAGAACCTCTGTTTGCAAACACTGAGGCAAGGGTTACCCCAAAGGGCATTTGGCTGGGAAGCCAAGTTTCAAGAAAATACAAAATCACACTTGCCCACACAATGCAAAGCATCATGGGATGCATATGCAAATCACCACAGAATGTTATGCTGGTCCAACTTTAAGCAGAATTGCATGGTGCCGAAAGGACTCTCACACAGTTTGCAAAGGGTGCTAACAGAAGACATAGACACGTGTTTTGTCCTACCAGGACTCATCAGTATGCCTCGTCTGTTTGACACCCCAGTGGAATGGACCAACTACCCTAAGACAGTGTGTCTTGGATATGTTGTGGTGAACCCATTAAAATAAAAAACTATTTAAAAGACAAAGGACCTCTGTGCACAAACACTGAGGCAAGGGTTACCCCAAAGGGCATTTGGCCAGATGAAATAATCACTTAACCAGGAGCGACTAAGGTCAGCAACTCCAGCCTATACGCCAGAGCCAGCTTTATCAGTACTCTCAAAAAATTGAACAATCCCTGGTGTCTCAAGCCCCAACAAACAGAAGCACTTGGGTGCACAACCCAGTCATTGCAGTGGGACCATGAATATATATAAGCCAAAACAAAAAGAAGCAGTGGTTTTAATAACTGCCAAAACAAAAAGAAGCAGTGGTTTTAATAACTAAGTCAGCATCTTATCAGTACCATCAGGGAATAAAGTTACCTAGGAAACATGTCTCATAGGTACTAACTATTCTTATAACATGCTGGACTGTTTCAATTACTCCATGGCCCACCATAACATAACACCTTGGAAGTATCACCAGTCACCTTTATACTACCATAGCCTGAGCAAGTGATTCAAATGGAGAACCAAATCAAAATACTTTGGAGAGCTTCATCCTTGTTAATCATTTTATCTTAATCACATCCATTATTGGCCTCTCATCCTAAAAACAAAACAAAAAAAGATAGAAATTTATGACTGTTCCAAAAAATATCCAGTCCCATAAAATAATTGTAAGACCAGACCCAAAATAACTGTTGCTAGTTCTCTTTTTGTTTTTATGAAAGTTTAACTGCCAGGCTGGAATCAAAAAGAGAGAAAAGAAACTTTCAGGATATCAGACAAACGCTTAAACTTCCTTCGATATAAGTCTTAGCATCAATGTCAATAAGTGATAAGTAAATGTTCAAACAGAATGATCATCGCTGGGTGTAAATACTTGCGTAGATTCCTTACGCAACTCATATTTTTCAAAAGATAACATCAGGTGAAAGGAAAAGTACATTAAAATAAAACCAGAAGTACATATGAGACTGGCAGGAGGAAGGTTCAAAAGCAACCTCAGGAAATACTTCTTCACAGAGAGAGTGATAGACCCATGGAGCAGCCTGCCCCAGGAGGTGGTAGCATCAAAGACAATCAAGGAGTTCAAACTCGCATGGGACAGACGTAAAGGACAAGTTAGGATGAAGGCTGCATAGGGAGGGGGGGTAGTTTCTAGGGCAGACTAGATGGATCACACGGTCCCCATCTGCCGACACTTTTCTTATGTTCTTATGTTCTGCCACTCAGCCTTGTACGCCATTACAATCAGTCAGGGGGAACAAAATAAAGGACATACTGTCATGGGTCCCACTCAGCAGGAAGTCAGACCCAGATACCATCCACCTACTATAGAGTTCCATTTCCTCACATTGAGAACATGCTCCATTAACCACAACAAAAACAGTCTGACTGAGGGCTGGAACAGCAATCCAGTAAGTAAAAGACAGTTGTTTCACTTGCTCTGCATTTCACCAGCAAATGTAAAAGTAAAATCCTCCAGCGAGAGCACTAATAAGTAGTGAAGCACTGTTCTGCTTCTTGCAGCAAAAGAAATGTAATGTTAAGCATACAGCTCAGTCAAGTGTTTTTTTGGGGCACAATCCAATGGGCTACATCTGAGTGCAAGGGGAGAAGTGAGTCCCCCTTGTCTTACCTGACTGCCTCCCTCCAGGCACTACAGACTATAAAAACTCCTCAATGTCATGCTTAGCTTTGTCCTCTTTCATATCTGGAAGTGAGATATCAGTGGTCTCCAAGGGTATACTTCAGGTACAGTGACATTTTGACAGCGTGTTCCACAATAGCAACTACAGCATCACTGCACTATAGGGAACCTGGTGGAACCCGGCACTGTCTGTTGGGGGTCCTGCACCCCCCCAAATCAGCTCTGACTCAGAGTTGGGAATTCTAAGCGGGGGTGTGTGTGGGAGGTGCAGCCCCCTGCGTGGGGGGTTCAGGGGGTGAAGCACCCTGAAGAAAACACTTGTTTTTGTATGAAATTGGCAGCCAATTGCAAAATGCGGTTGACCTGTCAGTTTCGCTGTCTGGTCGTTCGACAAAATTTTTGTCGACGACTAGTCATCAATCTGTCTCCAAGTAGGGGAAAGCAGTAAACAAGGTTTCAAACTTTTTTGTGCCCTCTTTATCTTCTATCCAAAGTCTAGCAGGATAGCTAAGCTGTGGTTTTAAGCCTTACTCCCAAAGTTGCTTCACCGCAAAAATAACTTTCTTCCTCTTGGCCAGCAGTAAAGGAGTGTAATCTTGGTCCACATAGACTCTGGTACCATCAAGATTTAAGTCCTTTTTCCCCCATGCAATCCTGAGAATCTTATCTTTAGTGTGGTAACAAAGAAACTTTATTATTATAGCTCTCTGGGGAATACCCGGTTTGGGCTTTGGTGCTATTGCCCAATCGGTTTGTTCTATTTCCAGACCAAAGTCCTCATTTAAACCTAGCTCCTGTTTTAGCCAGCAGTCCAGGAATTGTACCTCCTTGTCTTGTTCGGCTCATTCTGTTACCTTGAAAGCCCTAATATTGTTCCTTCTTGCCCTTGCTTCAGCAACTTCAGCACAGAGGGTTAAAGCTCTCTCTCTCTTTTATGAAGATAAGCCAGTGACCTCCCATATGCCATGTGTTCATTTTGTAGTGACTCCACGTGTGTTGTTACAGTAGAGGTGTGGGCTTCTAGCTTATTAAAATATTTTTGTATGCCCGATACTTTGCCATCTATGCATTGCAAGAGACACAGAATTGTCTGACTGTCTGCTTTAGTAATATTGGACCCTGTCTCAGAGCCTGTATCATCTCCTTCATCTACTGAACCTGTTAGCAGGGAAGACTGAGATGGTGTGGGGCTCAGGCCTACAGGCTGCTGGGCCAAAGCTCCCAATGATCGCATTTTAGCGCTTGTGGGCTGTGATTTTTTGATGCGTCCCATTAATACTGCAGAAGTACAGTTATGATTCATGCTGGAGAGTTCAAATAGTAAGGTGTCCAATTAATGTAAATTTTGCATGCACATTTAGTGAGCTCAGAGCTAGGCTTCCATTCAGCACTCTGACGTCACCTTAAGTCCTTTTATGTTTTGATTTCATTTGGTCACCTCAAGCAGATGGCCATTTGGTAATAGGTACTTTAAGTATTGGAATCAGCTGTTTCCTATGAGTGTATCTGTATCATGTTATTGCCTCACAGAGATGTGATTTATGTACCACGCAGCTATGTGATACTTTAATCTATCTGGTATTTGAGATCTGCCCTCTGTTTTAATGAAATTAAAATATAAAAAAAAAAGTGGGTTCATAGCTACCTGTCTTATGAAATACAAGTTTTAACCATCTGTTTATTTTGTACACAGACATCTCAGAAGTCAGGTTGGGGGCTGTCTTGTCAGAAGAATTTGACAATGGTAATCACCCCATCGTCTATTTGTCCAGAAAATTGTTTCCCAGGGAACAATATTATGTTATTATAGAAAAAGAATGTCTGGCAGTGAAATGGTCAGCAGTAGCCCTATTTAGTATTTGTTGGAAAGATGCTTCACCTTGGTCACAGATCATGCACCCCTAAACTGGCTACATGCCATGTAGGACACCAATTCCTAATCACCATGTGGTACCTGGCTCTGCAGCTATTTTCATTCCTGGTGCACCACAGGGTGGGATCCCTGCATAATAATGATGACTTTTTCTACTGGGAGGGCAGCTTAATAGTAAACAGTATCTAATGTGTCATGGGCACAGCTCTGAGGGGGAAGGTGTATGAAGGATTCTATACAGCCTTCACCTGGGTCCCCCTTTCCACTTAGATACTAGCAGAATAGGATGATTTGGAACCCAGCCCTGCTGATGTTTGGCCTGGCCTTTTAAGGCCATATGAGTTGGCTGTATGCAGGCCTGAAAACCACTGTGGGGAAGGGCACAAAAGAACTTCACCTGGGATGCATAAAAAAGAAATCAGACAGAGGAAGAGAGAGAATCTGCGGGCTTGAGAGACACACACAGACAGTGATTCTGTGAACTGGAATGCTGAATCAAGCTAATCTGAACATTTTTTGTTTTGATTTTGCTTTGGTAAGTAGCTTTTGAATCCCAGTTTTGTGCTGAAGTAAAGCGCCTTTCTTTTTAACTGAACTTTGTGTATCTGGAGTCTTTTCTAAGGTTTCCCCTAAAAGTATTGGTTTGTTACAATGCTGTTACATACACTTTGTTTAAAGGGACTAGGACTCTGATGGGTTCGTCTCTAATCTGAATGAAGCTATCATGGTGTGTAAAAAACATAGAAAATAAAAATAAATGAAAGCCCTTAGCATGACAAGAACCCGATTCATTTAAATGCAGCTAACTGCAAGTATTTCAAAACAAAGCCACCAGAATAGAGCAGAACAGAGTAGAACAGAATACAACAATACCATTTTTTTATATAGTGCCTGCAGTACAGTATGTGCACAAATATTTCCAAAATGCCTTGCCAAGCATAGTTACTGGGTAGAAACTGGTAGAACAGAGACTGTGGGCTGCAAACACTAGAGCACATCCACAAACAAATCAGTTTGAACCTGATTTTATTTACAGAATAATGTTACCTGGGTAACCAGTGCCAGTGTTTACAAGGTTGTTCTCAGCATTGCTTTTCCTTGACTGACAACTTCATAAACTCACTAGAATATGAGGTATCACAGGATATCTTACAAATCTTTACAATGCTGTCTTAAGAGTGTGACTTCCCTGTGTCATCCCAGGTGATACAGACACATTTCATCTTATATTTAATATACTTTTTGTGTGCTTCAAGTTCAAGTTCATTGTTCGGCTTTAGGCCTTTACAAGAAAATTTAAAAACATTTAAATTACAAAGTTCATAAATAGCACCAACTTGTACAGTTATATTAAAAGTTTAAAAATACATGTAATATCTCATTACAAGACATCACAGAATCAACAATAGGTTCTGTTTATATAACAAATTACCTCTACGGACCACTCTCAAATACACACAAGTCCAGTACCAATTAGAATATAACACTGAAGAATTTGAATATGCAAAAAGGTCAGCAAAATTACAATCAGTGTATAGGTAAAAGTATTTTTAGATTGTTATTTTAAAGGTATATGTTTGTTTGTTTATTTGTTTAATGGGTAAGCACAACTGGACATTGCGTCCTTTTACAGGTGCGATCCACACAGTCAAAACATAACAAATATAATCACTTACAAATAACAAAGAAATATAGGAATAAAATTCCATGTCAAATTTCACAGCATGTATAAAATCATTTAAACAGTTACATTCATGTAATGATTGATAATGTAAATATAAAGAATGTGAAAAGGCAGCATATATGGACAAATCCCTTACAGCAACAGGAATATGGTTCCAAATAACAGGTGCTGTGTAAGAAAAAGCCCTCTGTCCACTTACATTTTTTCTAAAAGGAAACATCAAAGCAGTCCCATCCACCCTAGTCCTAGTTAATTGACCAAGATCTTGACACTGCAAACATTTATAAAGGCTAAGTGGCTCACCTGCTTGTAGTATTCTGTAGACAAACCTAGCCATAAGATAATTATGATTAGCATAAATAGGAAGCCATCCCACTTTATCCCAAACTGTACAATGGTGGGTAACACGATGGAGAGACAGAGCAAATTTTCTCAGTGTTTGGAATAAAACAGACTTTTTAGACACAAAATTCACAGAGGCATTATCAGTAACCACAGAGGCATAGGTCACAATAGGCAATAAGCACTGATGAAGAATGGCCATTCGAGTAGCATTAGTAATAAAAGACCTTAACCTATACAACATGCCTAACTCACTGTGAAGTTCTGCATGCACATTACTCAAGTGAGAATCATAGCTTAACAGGGAGTCTAATACAACACCTAAATACTTAAAAGTAGCCACATTCTCAAAAACATCATCATCTGATGGTTCAATATGAAGATACGCCCCCAGAGATTTCAGTCTAGATGATGTTCCAAAGACCATTGTTTTATTTTTCCTTACATTTAGAATCAACTGATTTGCATCTAACTGATGCTGGAGATTACCCATTTCTTGAGGCAAAATAAGATTTAACTCCGAAATTGTTTTGCCATGCACATATACCACAGCGTCATCCGCATAAAGTGTTAAGCAAACATTTTTCAAAATGGCAGAAATTCCATCAAACTACAAAGAAAATAGAATAGGACCCAATATGGAGCCTTGTGGAAACCCATATTTTACTGGCAGCTTCCAAGAGACATAACCATGATATTTCACCATTTGATATCTGTTTTGTAAATAATCTGTAAACTACAGCAATGCAGGATGACCTATGCCCAAAGCACTCAGCCTTTTAATCAGATGTTCATGACTAACCAAGTCGAATGCCTTGGTGAAGTCCACAGATGCAGCCCCAGTTAAACAGCCAGTCTCCATACCCTCTAGGATCATGAACTCAACCAAGGCAGTCTCTGTCCATTATCCCTTCCTAAATCCATGCTGATGCCATGACAACAAGTTATTATGAACAACATAATCAATAAGATGATTAAAAATGATCCTCTTCTGAATCTTAGTGATAGCAGACAAAATAGATATAGGTCTGTAGTTACCAAAATCATGAAGTGAACCAGACTTACGCACAGGCACAACTAGTGCATGTTTCCATAAGTCAGGCACCTCAGCATAACAAACGATAAGTTTATCAGAATACTAATAGGGTAAGACAAAACTTCAGCTGCATCACGCAATAGGTTAGGCAACAGACCATCATAGCCTGGAGAGCTTTCAGACTTAAGTTGACATAACAGTTTACATACCTCCTTGGGGGTATATATGATACGGTTGTAAAGATAAGAGAAAAACACCAGTCTGCCATAATGTGTGATTAATCAGCCAGACATAAAATTCTCAGAAAAGGGGAAATCTCAGTTGTATACAACAACATCTGAAGATTTAAGCATTTATCCATAAATGTCACAAATTATCTATCTAAGAATACTAATAAAATATTAAAAAAAGAAGCAGGAAGTAAGGGGACAGAGAATGCAACAATCTTTAGTAATCCTTTTTTTAATATAAAACACTTTATTGAAGTTTTAAGATAAACCATTAACAAGCATTACACAACTTCTCAAACAAATAAGCATACAATCAGCTAA
Source organism: Neoceratodus forsteri (assembly GCA_016271365.2). Taxonomy (NCBI): domain Eukaryota; kingdom Metazoa; phylum Chordata; order Ceratodontiformes; family Ceratodontidae; genus Neoceratodus; species Neoceratodus forsteri. The sequence goes on along the minus strand of JADMNL010000027.1, from coordinate 53,098,847 downwards.
CAAAATGACCCTCACCCATCTACACAATAACCCTTCACTCCTCCCATCCCATGGATAGAGATGCAGTGAAGTAAAATTTCACCCGTGAAGTGGAAGTTAGCATTCCACTACGTGAAGTGTCCATTTTAAATCCTCACTTCGCCACTTCACATTATAATAATGACTTGGTGTTGGTCACTCTGCCTTACTTCACTTAAAGATGGAGTGAGAATTCACAGACAGCCCATACACATCACATGGCTTACACAGTATAGGTCACATGCTTCAGGCAGGCAGGCAGGAAGTGAATCATGCTTGAAAGAGAGTTTTTGTCGATGTGGCAGCGATCAAGTGAGTGTATGCATGCGTGGTGGCTGGGTGCGTCTGGACCACAACACCATCCTGAGTGTTCCCCCCAAAGCAAGAATTAGTGGAGTTGGTGCCATGGAAGCACCACCTCCTGTGGCACCTACCAGTGCCCCCCCAGTGCCAGCAGCACCTGCTATGGCCCTTGTGCCAGTGCCGCATCAGCAACAGGAAGTGAGAGGGGAGGAGGAGCCACAGCAGCAGTTGCAGTAGCAGGTTTCTGCACCCTCAGCCCCAACTGTAGTACCGCAGCCCCTGGCTCCAACAACACCTGGGCCCCCCAGCCTAGTCCTCCCCGTACCCCATTAGTGTGGGAGTTTTTCATTACACTGCCTGGGGACAGCAGTGTAGTAAAGTGTAATTTGTGCAGTGTTGAGGTGTGCCATGGCCCCAGAGAAAGTCACCTTGGCACAGGGGGTCAGCGCACCCACATGTATAACCACCATCACCAAGAGTGGCAGGCCAAGGTCATTGTGAGTTATCATCGCCAGGATCAGAATCATGTTCCGCTACCATGGGGCTGTTAATGGGGAGTATGACATCATCTTCACTGTCAGTCACAGCTTTACACTCGACTATATCTTTGGAAATGATTAACTGGTCAGAAGTGGAACGAGGCAGCAATATTCATTCCAGCAGAAACTGCACTGACACCACCAGCTGGCACAACATCATCTCCTCCAACAATGAGTGAAGCTACAGATTGCACTGTAAAAAACATTAATGGAGAAATCCCTTTACTGACATCAGCTATGCATGTCTGCGTACTATCACACCCACAGACAATCTTGCCATTGTCAGCAGTGCCATGGCCAGAAACAGCTTTGCTTGCACATCTCTTTGCAGACATTTTGGGAGATCACCAAGAAAATTCTAAACAAATTTAGATTTCGGAACTTTCAGTCTGGGCCGGTGGATGCGTAGCCAAAAAAACAACAACTGTGGCTTGCAGATGGAGACTGGGCACTAAACAGATGCAAAAGCACACACAGATTAAGATTGAGCTGCACAATCAAGAATAGATGCAGACGCAAAGTCACAAGAACACCTTAACCAGTACTCACAAGTCACAATCTAATCTGGAAAAGAATACCTTTTGCCGGTTGGGAAGGGGTGCAGTGCACTGCAGTAACAGTCCAAAACCAAGATACCACAAAGCAGTACAAAATCATGCAGGTGCAGTGTATAGCAGGTTCACACTGCTGCAATTACTCTGTGGCACAATGAAAGGTGTTGATTTGATGGCACGTGTCACACACACACTCACACACACACACACAATCTGCATGTAATGCATAGCAAATTGAAAATGTCAGTAATATAACCAAATCTTTTAAACAAACTCAAATTATGCACTGCTGCACCACAATGATCAGCAAAACAATGTCAAGAATTACTGACAATATTACTGTGTGTACATTAACACAGGTATACAAGAAAAATATAACCAAAACAGAAAGACTGCCTTTTTCTCCCAGTTAATCTACCTCCACCACAGATACGCCCTTCCCCTAAAGCACACTTGAAGTGTCTGTCAGCACACAGACTGAATGTTCTAAATTAACATTCAAAATCCACATGCAAACAATAAACACTCAATGATATGAGCACAGGAGGGTTTCCTACAATTGATGTACTAAATTTTGAGCAAGAAAAATGTCTCAAAAGGCTTTTTTAACAGCTTTTAGAGAGTTTGAATTGCAGAGCTCTGAGCGCAAACTGTCTCCAGCTACCACTACACACGCTACACAGAAATGAGGCTGTGCAGAACAATCTAGAGCCCATGTGTCCTGTAATCTCATGAATCACTGCAAAATTTGCCTTGCTCAATAACAAGGCAAAGTGATGTGAAGTACATTGATTTCAATGTACGTCACATTAAAATTGGTGCAGAAGTGCTTGGGGGAAGGCAGAGTAATGTGAAGTCATTGTTTTCAATGGATTTTGCGTTCCTCAATGTGACGCGAAGCACTCCACTTCACATTGCTGATTACTTCGCGGATTCCTCATTACTTTGAAAATTGCTTTGCAGAGTGAATTTTTGCCACTTCGCCCACCTCTATCCATGGAGAACCTAATAATTCGATAGTAGAGGTCTATCCAGGAGAACCAAAATACTGCACAAACAAAAATGGGGATATAGATTATTCAATCCAGTAGAAACCACAAAAATATACATTAAACATTTTCCCAGTTATCTATGAGAAGAAAGAGGCAATAAATATAGGTTTAGGCTATGCTCCACCGTACTGCTCAAGGGTCAGAGGAAGCAAAAATAAAGCATGTAACTTACTCCATTTATTAGTATAAGTGGTTAACTGTCTACGGAGGCTGGCTATCATCTTCTCAAGGTGAAGATTAGTCAGAAGTTCATTAAGCCATTCAGGAGAAGAGATAGCCACTTGGTCCTTCCAGTGGTGATGGACTACACATTTAACTAATAATGAGATCATAGACATATAGTATTTCAGCTCTTTAACCCCAATCTGTGAATAGTCACCTACAATGCATATTTCAGGAGTAAAATAATTCTCCAAGCCGAAAAGTGGGTCTACTTTCTGTCTAATTGTTTCCCAGAGAAGGGTAATTTTGGGACAGTCCCACAGGATGTGAAACAAAGACCCAGTATCTCATCCACAAATGATACATAATGAAGAAGTTAGCTTACTCAACCCAGTCAGTTTGGAAGGAGTAAATTAAATATTATGTAGAATGTAAAACTGGGTAATACGAGGTTTGTTATTAGTGGTATATAAATAAAGATCTATCCAGATGCAGTCCCAACTATAGGTATTTGTAGAGAAAGAGGAAAACCAGTAATGAGAATGCCCCTCAATATCTGGGAAAAGTCTAGGAAACAGGGTAAGGACAATTTGAGATACTGGGTGAGGTTACCAGGCTAAAGAGTGGGGTGTATGGTAAAAAAATCTTCCTGGCTATTAGACCAGGGGGTCATACCAAACCAGCTAATCAGCAAATGCCAGATCTGATAAACCTTAAAAATAGATTTGGGTGGCAAATTGAGTTTTAACAATAGGTCCTGGCTGGTGCCAATCTGGCCATCAGACACAAAATTACATACTCTCTTGCCCTCCAAATGAGGAATTCCTTCAGGATTCACCATCCGCCCCCCCTCCAACTTAAAGTTAGGATTATTACATAGCGGCTGAGAAATATCTATTAGATTATCATACCGTAGAACCCTGCATAACTGGGCATGCACCTTCAGTGAGGTAAATATAACTGAATTATGAAGTGACTATGGCAAGAGTTTAGGGGAAGCAAAAAAAAGGCTTTCGGGAGAAAGAGCCAAATCTTTAAAAAGGGTTCTTTCAATCTGTAGCCACATTGAAATATAACTGGGCTCCCGCTGTGATGGGGGGATGTAGACCATTTGACGTACTAAGCAATGTAGCTAGCCAAAGAGTAGAGGAATAAACTAGGTAATTTTAGGTCGCCCTGCTGCTTTGGCACCCCTAAACGAGTATAGGAACAACTTGGAGATTTCCCTCACCAAATAAAGGTAGAGATAATGCTGTGGCCTTTTTAAACCAGTTAAGGGGGAGCAGAAGATTCAGAATGTGCAGGGGGTAAAACAACCGAGAGAGGATGTTCATCTTGATAACACTAATTCTCCCTTGAAGGGATAAATGAAGGGGAGACCAATGTTCCAGGTCCTACTGAATCATAACCAAGACACTGTCAAGGTTCAGCTTTTTCAACTGGGTGGAATTTTGGGCAAGGGTAATCCCCAAATATTTAAATTGAGAAGCCCAGGTGGGGTGCAGATCAGCTATATCAGATTTTAATACTCTAGAATTTTAAGGGCATGACCACCGTCTTTTCCAAGTTAAGCTTATAACTGGAGAATTTACCAGATTCTTGAATAAAAGCTAACACTGCCAGAATAGAGGTAGCAGGTTCAGAGAGATGGAGGAGGATGTCATCTGCATATGTAGAGAGCCTGAGGTCAAAGGGGCTGACTGGGATGCCCTTGATCAGAGGTGAAGTATTTAGGTGGAACAGCAGGGGCTCTAAGTTTAGATTAAAAAGTAGTGGGGAGAGTGGACACCCTTGCCAGGTACCAGAGTGTAGTGGAAATGACGAAGACAGAACCCCATTGCAGTACATTTCCATAGTAGGTCTCGAATACAGAACCTGGATCCACCTAATAAAATCAGGAAGAAAAACAAATTTACTGAGATCTGCAAACATAAAAGTCCAATTTACCCTGTCAAAGGCTTTCTCTGCATCCAGGGAGACCAAAGCCATTGGATGGGAGGCCTCCCTGGATGTGGTGAAAATATGAGATAATTTACACAGGTGGTCCATCGAGGTATGACCCCTCACGAAACCCACCTATTCCTGACTAACCAGACCCTCCCAAACCTGTGTAATTCTATTAGCCAAAATTTTGGCAAAGATTTCAAGATCTTGATTCATAAGAGAAATAGGACGATAGTTAGTCACCCTGTCCTGGGATTTGCATGACTTTGGCAGAATCACTTTTATGGCTTCCAGCAATGTAGAATCTGATATCCCAAACTCACAAAAATATGAATAGAGTTGCTGGAGTAGAGGAGCTAGCTCTTCAGTAAGGGTTTTGTAAAAGTCTGAAGGGAATCCATGTGGTCCAAGGGCTTCATCTAAAGGGAGGGAACTAATTATCTCTGAATTTTTTGGCAATGTGATAGGCCAACAGAGAATGGATCACTGGGCCAGGGTCAATTGAGGGAGGGGGATATCAGCTAGGTAAGCTCGAGTCCCCTCAGTAGAGGGTGCATTGGTAGGAAGACCATACAACTGACAGTAATAAGACTCAAATTCCTGAATGATGTCTCTAGGGGAAGTTTTTAGGGAATCATCTGTGAGGGGAAAAAAGAGCTAGGACTAAGCAGGATTCTTAGATACATAGATACAGAGATACATAGACAGTGTCGGCAGATAAAGACCTATGACCCACCCAGTCTGCCCATTTGAGCTTGTAAGTTCAGTTTATGTTTTCCTAGAAGTCTGTTGCCCCTAACCCCTGACTTCCAGAATTCCTTTATGTCTATCCCATGCATTCTTAAATCCCGTGATTGTTTCAGCCCCCACCACTTCCTCTGGCAGGGTGTTCCACTTGTCCACCACCCATTCTGTGAAGAAATTCTTCCTCATGTTTCCTCTGAATCATCCTCCCTCCAACTTCATCCCATGCCCTCTAGTCCTGGAACATCTTTTTCGCTTAAAAATAGTGTATTCCTGCACCCTGTTCCTCCCTGTAAGATACTTGTATGTCTCTATCATATCCCCTCTCTCCCTCCTCTCCTCCAGGGAGTACATGCTCAGTTCCTTCAACCTGTCTTCATATGGCTTGTGATGCAATCCATGCACCATCTTTGTTGCCCTCCTCTGAACCTTCTTCTTGCTTCTGCAGCTGTAAGGCAAGAAGACGACTCAGTTTATTGTGGTGATTAATGTAATGGGCTTGGGTTTTGAGAAGAGCATACTCAGCTCTCTCCTTCAGGCTCTCCACGTATTTATCCCTGAGTACCATTAGAGCTGCTCAGTCCTCCTCAGAAGCATCAGGAGAAAGGGTTTGCTCCAATTCTTTTCTGCTTACATTTTCTTGTGGTGGCCAATCATATGAATTCTCCCCTCAACACACATCTCAATGTGCACCAGACCTTGTCTACCTCAGGGATGGAACTGGTATCATGAGTCACAAACTGGGCTATTACATCCTTGACCCGAGCCAATATCTTTAAGTAGCTGCGTATTTAACTTCCACGTCTTATTCCTATGAATAGTAGGTAAGAGAGTACACTCTAGCCAGGTTGGGGGATGATCAGAAAACACATGCAAAGCTATTCAACTACTCAGGATACCAAGCAGGACATTTTTGGTGACCAAAAAATAATCAGTGCTGGAGTAGGACCTATGAAGTGGTGAAAAAAAGTGTATTCCCTAGTGGAGGGATTCGAGAGTCACCACAGGTCACATAGGCCCACCATGTCTGCCATTTCATGGAGAGACCTCTGAGCAGGGGAAAGTCCAGAGCACCTCTGGCTGGATCTATCTAATTCAGGGGTAGTCACCAGGATCCAGTTCCCAGCCAGTATAAAGGGGAGGTGGAGATATGGAGCCAATAAAAGGGATAGCCTGGAGAAGAAGCCTGGAGTATCTTTTGGGGCCCATATATGCATACCAACAGGACCTCGGAGTGATCCAATACCCCTTGTAGTAGGAGGTAATGTCCTTGTGGATCCTACATAAATTGTGGCAATTGGAATTGCACCCCTGTAGTAAATAAAATAGCTACACCCCTTTAAGAGGTGGAATCCCCAGCTGCATAGACCTGACCAATGGCCTGCTGTTGGAAGAGAAGACCTTCTGAGGTGAGCAGATGAATCTCCTGAAGGAATGCGATGTGACAATGCATCAGATTAAGATGCTTTAGAATCTGGTACCACTTTACCCTTGAATGAGCCCCCTTAACATTCCAAGTAACATACCTCATACTATACTGATGGAGCATACCTAATGTACCCTAAGAAGAACCTCCCTGTAGATGCTAGACCAATATAAATAGTAAATAAGGTTCTCCATTGAAACAGCCCAACAACAAAGCCCCAATGTAGTAGCCAGAGTCCCCCCATAAATGTGGGATAAATATAAACATAAACAGTCAAAACATCGGAATGTAATATATAGGTAATGAATTAGGATCAAAACAACCTTATCACATATTAAACTGCAGTGTGGGGGAGAGTTTTGTAGCCTCCCCATACAGAGGTCCCACAAGAACCATATAAAAATTGAACACACCAGGGCAGTAGGAAGAACCCTCCCCATCACAAAAAATACCCCAAACAAACATACCCTACAACAACTGAGCCCCCAGTCCAAATGACTGACCTGCCTTAGCCATGTGGACCATGATGTGTACCAATACCACCCGGAGAAACCCTCCTTCCCCCTTTTGCCAACATTAGAAAAGCAAATACAACTAATTATAGCCACTTTAAGGAAAGCAACACCAAACAATAATAAAAAATAATAATACAATGCAAAAACACTCCCCAGTAACTAACAGTTAACCCTATATAGATTCTAGGGCATGCATCATTAGGAAAGTAAACAATGTCCAAAATGGAAGCAAATAGGCTGAGTCACCAACAGTCCACCAAGAGCACTTAGGAAGCATAAGTCCCAAATATGAGGAAAAAAGGCACAGTTCCAGAGTCATACAAGAGGTAAATATGGATTCCCAGGTTAGATACCGACACCCAGACCACGTTGCAGAAGGGATGTTAAATATTAGGGCTGCTTATCGGCCAGTCCTTCACTGATGTAAAGGGGAAACAGGGAAGACATAGCACAAAGTCATCGAGTGGCAGGATGTTTGGAAGCAGGTGTGCACAGATGAAAGACAGCAGCAGAAAAAGGTGTGGAGCCAGTAGTTAAGGGCAAAAACAAAAGGTTCAGTTTCGCTGGTGCTCTAACACAGAATGCAGGCAAACTACAAACCAAAATGAGGCTCCAAAGTTGATGTTACTGCCTGAGACCTGGAAAAGATTAAAGCTGAACTTAAATTGGAAGCCACTTCACAGCCAGCATGAAAATAAACTGCCACTGAGCCCCAGGTAGATTGGTAGGTGACAATTAACAGGGCAGTCTTCATGCTGGTGATGGAGGAAATCGAGAGGTCAAGAGGGAACAATGGAGCGCATTGCAAAAGATCACACCAGTCACTAGAGGGCAGCAACACACTATGCACAATGGAGTTCATTCACAAAGTAAAATATGAAAAGCAATAAAGAGGACACAGTTTACAAAATATAGTTGAAATTGTTTGAGCACTTCTCCCAATGTCCAAACCAATTAAATCACTTGAACTGATCTGGGAAAAGCTTTTTCAGTTCAGTGCTAGCTTTTTCTGTGCAGTTAAAACTTTGCCACTTACCTCCCTGCTGGACCTGGAGAATAGAGGAGTAGCAGATCCGATATCTGATCCCAGCAGCAATTAGTTTAGAGACCATAGGGTGTAAAGCCTATCTCCTTTGCCAAACTGAATTAGGAAGGTCCTGGACAATATGGAGTCTCTTTTCTTCCCACTGCAGCTTCTTAAGATCATGTATTTTGTCCAAAATAAATTGCTTATCCAGAAAATTCAAAAGGCAAAAAATCAGGGGCCTCTGAGGTGAGCCCGGAGGGAGCACGGGCCAAAGAGATCTGTGTGTCTGCTCTATCACGTAGCTGGACCCATTTGGCGAAGGGCCAGCTACCCACTCACACAGCTTCTGCACAAAAGTAATAACTGATGAGCCCTTTCACACCCTCCAGAAGGCCCGAGACAAGAACATTGTTCCTTTTGGAATGGCCTTCTAGGTCTTCCAGGTAATCTTTCATGTTTTTAAGTTGTTGATAGAGATTAACCACTTCTGGATCCACTTTAGTCCTCCAATTGTCCAAAGAAGATATACAGGCTTTTTTGTCTCCAGTTCAATGGGTCAGTACTTCCATAGATGTAAGCATATTTTGAATGTCGGCCATTAAGATCTTCAGTGAGTCTTTAATAAGGGACATTTCTTCCAAGAACTTGGACTCCATAAGAGTGGCCTGGGGAGTAGAGTTGTCAACAGACCCGCTCTGACGCGCTTTAGCCCTCTTGGAATTCTTATCTTGGTCCGAGGTTGGTGATGGGGTGTGCTTTGAGAGCGGATTTTTAATTTCGGCATCCATGAATGTGAGGAAAACTATCCAACTGCTGCAGCAATAGAAGCAAACACTTCAGAAGAGCCAAAACAACTGACTTGGTAAGCAATGTGACTATATAAAATAAGAAAATTGGCAAAAGTTCAGGAGCTTCGTCAAGGCATGTCTGCTCAGGCAGCCATCATGTGATCAGGTTCAATCTTTAGTAGTCCTGAGACAGCAGTAAACAGGCTTTGGATGAGTTTGGGTCTGGTTACCTACACCCCCATCCAGGTATCATGTCCGTAATCTCAAAATTCCAAAATAAAAAAAACAAAACTATTGAATACTGCCACAAAAGTCAATTTATTGTAAAAAAAAAAGTCTCCAATGTACCCTAAAGGATATAATTGTCTAAATTATTATTATTTACAATTTCAAAGATGACAAAAAGACAGATAATCTGCATAAAATTGACACATCTTGAGTATTGTATAACAATGGGATTAAATGATCCAAGGGAAGACTTAAATGCAAGAAAACAAAAGCAATGTTCTTCTCCAATCGCACCCACACTAACATCTCCTCACTAAGCAATCTTCCCCAGCTATCCACTATCCTTGGAGAAAGCCTGGACTATGTAGAAAAATTCAAGTACTTAGGGGTGTGGATTGATAGCAGGCTTGACTACACACATCATATTGAAGAACTTCTGAAAAAACTTCGTCAGAGGCTCGGCCTATTCTTCAGAATAAAACACTTCCTAACCAGAGATTCAAGGATGATGCTAATCCAGGCCTCATTTCTTTCACTTATTGATTATGCAGACTTCCTTTATGGTCATTGTCCTATCTCCTATTTAAGTAAACTGGATACCCTGTACCACAGAGCACTAAGGTTTATTACAGATCTTCCATTTAACACTCATCATTGCTCTCTCTATGCTGCAGTTGGATGGGCATCCCTACACCTCAGAAGGAACAGAAATGCTGCACTATGGATTTACAGATCATTGTCTAATAAACTTCCAACTTATATTTTAGACTGCTTTACACTGGCAGCAGCTAGTTCCTATGCCCTAAGAAGCAACAACTTCATCACGCTCAAGATACCCAAAGTCTACACCCGGCATGGGAGGTCTGCAATCAGCTACTCTCTAGCTATGGCATGGAATACTCTACAGAAGACCCTAAAGTTGACCAATCTTATACCTCTAACATCCTTTAAAAAGCTCTGCATAAGTCTCTTTGCAGAGAAATGCAATTGCTATCACAAGACCTAGTCTAGTCACATTCACAACCCTCCCCCTTCCAGTCAGCAATCATAATTGGCAGCTCTCCCATAAATTATCCCTAGTTTTCCCTCCCACGCAGCCCCTTATTATGGTATCTCAGCCCCCTATAATACCATTTGTACAGTTTTGCTTCCCCTGACTATGATCTTCCCACTAACTCATGGCACCTCCTACTATTAGCCCTAGCCCCTGTCTGAGTCCCCCACCAGTCCTTTCATGTCATTTGTCAGAGGCTGTAATCACCACTTTTTTTTTGCAGTCAGTCAAACACTATATCTGTTTGTCTGCTTTAGCTTGCCTGGAGCTTGTAATTCTGGGTACCTTATGTTATGTGCTTGCTTTGACTTCTGTACTGGGATTTGTACATACTGGATTTTTCTAGTGTACTTTTCTTATATCCTCCCTTGTCCTGTTATGTTTTAATCAACCTCTGTCCTTGGATTACTGTATATATGTCTATTTTACTGTATCTGTTTATGCAATTACAAGTGTTTTGTATATATCTGCTTAGGTACCAACCATTGAACCTTGACCTTATCAGGTCCATCTTGTAAATGAGCTTTGCTCAATGATGTCCGTCTTAATAAATAAAGATTTGATTGATTGATTGATTGATTGATTGAAGACTGAGGTCAGCAAGTAATCCGCCCGATCTGCAAAATTTTTTGCGGAAGTGAAATTCTAAATTTCACCTGCGGAATGAGAAATTTTGTCTGCAGAAGGCAAAATTTTGCCTGCAAAACAGTGAAATTTGCCTTTTGCCACAAAATGTTGCTGCTTTTCTGGCAAAATTTCACATTTCGCACCCCGCTAAATATTTTGTGTAATGAGTGATTTTTGTGAAATATTTTGCCTGGCAAAATTGCTGATTTCACTGGAATTTCACTGGCAAAATAAAATTTCACAATGTCTCTAGTACAGAGCCCAACCGATCACCTCTTTTCTTTGAATACAAGAGACATATCAACGTAATATGCTTAAGATCATCTTCAACCTTCATCCCACATTTACAGTGGTGAGCTGTAATACCAGGTCGTCTCTGTTTGTAATGCATGTAATTTGCATCATAAAGTTCCATTCTGAACCTAGTAAGAAGTTTCCAATCTAAAGGATTAGATAGACAGGTTAAGTAAGGTTCAAGATAGTGTGCAGTTTAAGCTGCTTATATCGTATGAAATTCTGAAGAGAAGAAACCTAAAGAAAGTCCCTGGAAATACTGTAGTTGTATTTCTAACCATTTTCTTTATTTGATAACTTTAAAATTTGGTCTGTAATAAATTTCATATAATAAATGTCCCAAACTCAGCAGAAGTAAGTTCTCTTTAATAGTTTTAGCCATTGGGCAAGTGAAACCTTTCCTCAAATATTCAGTTTCTCCTTCCAGATATTGCCTAGTGAGCCTCTCCTCAGGCATTTGGAAATAATTCAGAAGAAAAATCAGAAGCCTCTCTGTGACAAGAGTAGAGACTGAGAACTAGCCAAATTCCAATCTCAAAACCTCTGCAGGAACTGATTGAGGGACACACAATACATCCTTGCTTAATGCAACAAAATTATTCATTTTTCTTTGTAGCCCAACTACTGATATAGAAATCAGTACTATAACATCTGTGTAAGCTAAGCAACTTACCTTCCTATTTGACACACTCAGAGAATGAAATTCAGGAAGATTCAACTGTTCTATTATAGTATTGATATACAAGTTAAATAAAATGATGCAAGAATACATCCCTGTTGGACTCCGAGATTAGCTTTAACAACAGATGTTAATCCTCCAGACTGGCTGTACTGTACTCTTACCCAGGTGTTTTGATGTAACCTTATTATAATATCCAACAGAAATGGGTTGATATTATAAGCTTGCAATTTCTGCCATAATAATTTGCAACTTGATACTGTCAAAGGCAGACATGAGGTCCACAAAACAACAATAAAAGTTTGAGTTCTTAATACATGTGTATTTATGAATAAGATGCGACAAAACATAGCAGTGTTGAATAGGAGATCTTCCACTCCTATAGCCATTCTGTGTCTCATCCAATAGCTGATTTCTGTGGATTCAGGACTGCAACCTCTGCAATATTATTTTACAAAATACTTTCTGAGATGTATCAATGAGACTAATGGGTCTATACATAATAGGATCAGAAGCTTGACCCTTTTTATATACAGGAAAGATGATAGTTCCCTTCTAGCTATCTGGAAAATGTTCTCCTCAGCCAAATCTATTAAATACTACTAAAAAGATAGGAAGTCACTAATCAGGAAATGTTTTGTAAATGTCAGACAGAATTTGGTCTGGACCCAGAGCTTTATTGGATGTAATTGAGGACAAAATTTGCTTAATTTCCTCCCAATAGTAACAGAAAGGTCTTGGTGAGAAATGTAAATGAGTTTCAGACCTCAGTTCATTGACATAAAAATTTCCAATATCTTCTGTATGGGAAAAGTAAAGAGATTGAAAATGCTCCTTCCATAACTGTGGTGTAATATAAGCTTTCACTTCCCTTGAATATTGGTTATAGCCTTGGCTAACTAAAGACCAGAAGGTTCTGGTGACTTAAGCTATAAATGTTCTTCTTAATGTGTTCCACATACTTTTCTGGTATTTTTCCTTCTCAAGGTCCAATAATGTCCTGTATTTCTTCCTTGCTTTATTAAGAGATTTAAGATTTTTCCTGGATATATGTTTTTTTACAGTATTTAATGTGTTTATTTAATTTATATTGAGCTATCTGGCAGGTCTTATTTAACCATGTTGAACAAAAATGCTCCCTTATCCTATTCATTCTCATTAAGGGTTTAATATAATTAATTACTGGCCATTTTTTGATAATTTGATTAGTATCTGAAGCTGAAACTAGTATGTTGCATAAAGATATTAAGGGATCAATGCAAAACAGTTCTGAAAATAGATTGATAGTTTAATTTCCAGATTACCTACATTACCAGCAAACTGGGCAGTTACTGTTTATTCTTGATGTTTAAAAAGTTACAATTAATGGTGAATTAGCAGAATCAAGATGATTTAGGACCTCAAAGTCCAAAAAAAATTTAAGGCATCCTGATTAATCCAGACTAGATAAATAATAGAAGATCCCATATGCCCCATAAATGTGTATTCATATTCCGGATTACCAGGCAAATGACCATTTACCAAACATAAACTCAAGTCTGAGATTATTTTATACAATATCTTACCCTGACGATTACGTTTCTTATCCTTGGAGTTTCTAACATTACTTACTTGAGGGTTAATCATGTTCAGGCACTGAAAAAACTCACTCTAAGGGTTTTCCATCTGATTATTGACATGGATTCTGACATTAAAGTCACCAATAACTAGGAAAGCATAAGTTTCATATTTAGTTGTTAAATCACCTAACACAAACATACGAATTTGCCAGCAGAAACAGGACATAATGGTCTATAAAGTATGCTTAAGTGTGCAGCTCAAATTAGTTCCCTGGAGCTGCCCCCCCCACTCCCCCTGGAGTCCAGTATCCCTTCCCTGGGACCCTCCCCTTATCCATCCCTGGAACACCCACCCTAATTTTCTTCTTCACCCTATCCCACCCCCTTTGAAACTAGCCACTGTATTTAACACAACCACCTCTTCTGGCAACTCATTCCACCCCAACACCACCCTTTCAGTGAAAATGTTCCTCCTCATTTCCTTCTTAAATCTTCCCCCCCATCGGTTTCAGGCAGTGCCCCCCTGTTGTACCATCCTTCCTTAAGTTAAAAATACCCTTGGATCTTATTCTGTTTATCCCCTCAAGGTACTTTACAGTCTCTATCATGTCCCCCCCTCCCTACTATCCTCAAGGAAGTACATGTTTAGCTCAGTCAGCCTCTCCTTATATGTTTTGTCCCTCATACCCTGGATCATCCTGGTTGCCCTCCTCTGGACCCTCTCCAGTAGCCTGATATCCTTCTTCAGATACGGGCATCAGGACTGCACACAGTACTCCAGGTGCAGCCTCACCAGTGAGCTGAACAGTGGCATGATGACTTCCTCCCTACTAGATGTAATTCCCCTGGCAATGCAGCCTAGCATTTTATTTGCTTTGACTGCTGCTTTGCAGCACTGTGCTGAGTGTTTCATGTCTCCCCTAACCATCATGGCAAGGTCCATTTCCTCCCCTGAGACTGCCACCTGTATTCCACCCAGCCAGAAGCTGACTCCTGGGTTCCTGGCATCCAGGTGCATGACCTTGCACTTCTTGGCACTGAAACCCAACTGCCAGATGCTCGACCATTTCTCCACCCTAGCAAGATTCTCCCTTAATTCCTCTATCCCCTCCTCTGTGTCCACCCTCTCACAGAGTTTGGTATCATCTGCAAAGAGGCAGAGCTTACTTTTGACCCTCTCTGTTATGCCACCAGTAAAGATATTGAACATCACAGGTCCAAGTACAGAGCTCTGTGGGATCCTGCTAGCTACTGGATGAGGTTTGAATAGTTTCCCTCCACCACCACCACTCTCTGATTCCTATCCTGAAGCCAGTTCTTGACCAGCTTCAGCAGTTAGTCCCCTATTCCCAGGTTCCTCAGCTTGCTGATCAGCCTGCCATGTGGCACTGAATTGAACATCTTGCTAAAGTCTATGTACAGGATATCCATCACCTGTCCCCTGTTTAATGACCTCATAACCCAGTCAAAGAAGTTGATCATGTTGCTTTAACAAGATCTCCTCCTGGCAAACCCATGCTGCCTGTCATTCTGGAGACCATTATCCTCAAGAAAGGACACCAATCTTTCCTTTAGAATGGTCTCCATTATCTTCCCCACTATGGAGGTCAGGCTAACTGGCCTGTAGTTACCCAATGTGTCCCTGGGACCACTCTTGTGGAGTGGAACCATGTGAGCTGTCCTCCCGTCCTGTGGAACACACCCTTACTCTAGTGAGGTGTTAATCAGGTCCATCAACGGGGCTGTTAGTACCCCACTAACTCCCTCAGGACTCTTGGGTGTAACCTATCTGGTCCCAGTGCTTTGTCCACCCTCAGCTCACTTAGCCCTCTTAAGACCCTGTCCACCTCCAATCTCCCCTTCATAGCCCACCCCCTGAGCTCCCCCCTTCCTCCCTTGTGATATGGGTCCTTTTTCTTCCTTAGTCGAGACAGAGCAAAAGTATTCATTTAAAGCCTCTGCTTAATCTTCCCTCTTTTCTGCCCATCTTCCTTCCCTCTTAATCCTTACAATCCCATCTCTTCTGCTTCTTTGCTTCCTAATGTATCGTAAGAAATCCTTCTCCCTTTCCTTAATTCCCTGTGCTAGTCTTGGCTCCTTATTCAGCTTGGCTGCCCAGACCTCCCTCCCTTCCTCTTGAGATTTCTTTGCATAAGCCTCTCTGTCCTCCTTCTTCAGGGTATGCTTGTACTTTAAGAAGGCCTCCCGCTTTGCTGTCACCTTCTTGGCCACCCTCCTGCTATACCAGCTAGGTCTCCAGCACCTGGCATTCTTTTTACTTGTCTTCATGCAGGTGTTGGTGGTCTCTTTTAACCCTTCCTTGATGACTTCTCATTTCTGCTCCACATCCATTTGGGGCTTGAGTTTTGCCAGGTGCTCCTTCAGCATGTTAACCATTCTAGTAAAGTCTGCCTTCCTGAAATCCACCACCCTCATTTTTGTCATGGCTGCATCCCTCCCCATGTTAATGTAAAACCACACTGTGTGGTGGTCACTGCCTGCAAGGGGATCCCTCACTTCAACTCCCTGCACATGCTACCCATTTGACAGCACCAGGTCTAGTATGGCCCCCTCCTTTGTTGGTTTTGTGAATTCCTGTGTCAGGAAACATGCCTGGATAGCATCCAGGAGGACCTGCTCCCTTCCACAGGAAGTAGCCGGGGTGCTCCAGTCAGTACCTGGCAGATTGAAGTCACCTAAGATAATAGTGTTCTTCTCCCTCCTGCTCTCCAAATCTATTCTGCCAGCTCCCTATCTAGCTCTATGCCGTGTGTGGTGGCCTGTACACCACTCCTACCTGAATCTGTTTCCCAGTTGTGTTTTATAGCACTACCCATAGGGCTTCGGTTGCTTCCTACTTCCTGGTGCACATTATCCCATCCCTTATGTACAGCACTACTACCCCCCATCCTTTCTATGCAACTGGTACCCAGGGATGTTGAGGTCCCAGTCATGGTACTGTGTTGCCCATGTCTTTGTGATGGCAGCTACGTCTACCTCCCCTTCTGCCATCAGAACTGTCTTGTTTGCCAGACTCCTAGAATTTTTTGTTTTATTTTATTTATTTAGTTTTTGTTGACCAGGAAGGAGGACTAGACAATGTTTTGCCTATTTTCAGCCTCGTCCCAGGGAAGGGGGATACAGCTGGATCACAACTGAAACTGAACCAGATTTTAAGCTGTTGGTGGTATTTTTGGTGAATGGGGAAATTTAGCCAGGACACCGGGGAAACTCCCCTGCTCACCTGTAGGGGAACCTCTTTCTGACAAGATGGCCACTTTGTCTGGAGCCCAGAAGGGTGCAGACATGCAGGGTTAGAAGAGCCAGCCTCCTTCTCTGCCTCATCCCTGCAAGAGGCTGAGTTATTCTTTGATGCTTCTGGCTCTATGGAGCAAACAGTTATACAAGAAAAACAGATGGCAGTTATGCTTAAAGACTCTAATAGTGATGTCCAACAAATGGAGACCCAAATGGAGGAAGAGAAGAGGATACAGGAGCCCAGTGCTGTAGTGAGTACAGCAACTGATTTGGAGTGCCTTCTGAGAGAGGAGCGGGAGAGATCGGACATGAGGCCAAAGGAGTTGCAAGCAGCTATCCAGCTGCTGGCTGAACAACACCAGCTAGTGAAGGAACCAAGCCCAGAAAATCTACAGGCCAAGATGCAGACTGCTGTTGAAGCAGACATCATGACAACAGCAGTACAGCTGCAGAGCTAGACAGTGAGAACAGAAACTGACAGGCTGCCTGATGGTACACCAACTATGATGGGAGAATCAGCGGCAGCAGAAAATAAACTTTTCTGCTTCAACCCAGGTACCAGTGGGGAACCACTGTTTGTATTTATGGGAAATAAAAATAAAATGTTTGGCAGTACCCCTCCCGGAATGGCAAAAATGAGAAGTGACAACCCCATCCTAAGACGGGGTACTGATAGCATAATTGCTGGACACTAATGAATGGTCTGTGGAAGCAGCACTGACAGCTGCAGGGTGGGAAAAACAAGCTGAGACAGGCAAATGGATTTCAGGGAATTCCCCTATCCAAACAACTGGACTGCTGCCAAAAAGTGTAAAAGAGACAAGGCCTGAAATACAGCAACAAAATAATGAGAAAAATATAGAAGGCATTAATGTAGCACCCATGACCCTGAATGCCTCTCCGTTACATTTAACCCAAAGTTTGCAATTGGCAAATTCTCCGAGAATGCAACTACCTGAGACCAGCATACAAATGGGGGCCCCCTCTGTGCATATAGTTCTACCACAGTCTCCTCATATTAATAGTGAAGAACAACCTGCTAATGACAATCACAATGACAATAATAATCATAATCATAATGACGGGGCAAGATCTAGATCATGTGCTTCATTTTTTAGAGTTCCGACATACCCAGCTAAAAGGCACAACACAGTAAGGTTAGTGTACAAAGGTGGCCTGGACTTATTCCCGGACAGAAAATTTATTGCAAGATCTTTATTGATGAGCACTTTGAATTTCAATGCACAAGAAGTTTATGCCCTCATACATGTGTCTGGGGAAACAACATTCGACATTAGCCTCCTAGAGAACAGAACGGACCCCACCCACCAGCGGGCAGACGGACGGTCGAGAGGGCCAGGCTCCTGAAGTCCTCCTGTTGAGATCCCCTCAGATCTTGCCTCCTAAAGAATGGAATGGACCCCCCCCCACCAGTGGGTGGATGGACGGTTGAGTGTGCCAGGCTCCTGAAGCCCTCCTGTTGAGATCCCCTCAGGTACAGAAGATGGTGATATGCCATGAAATACCTCGGCCACCAGCAGCTGCTGAGTTCTGAGCAGAGGAGGGACTTGGTGCCTTTTTCAGTTAAAATCCTAGGACTCCTGTTATACCTTTTTGGTCGGCGTGCTAATCCTTAAATTCTGTACATTCTCTACCTAGATTCTCATGTATGCATGCTCAAGGGTCATATGCTTAAATTGTTACTTGGCGCCTTTTTTCCACTTGTACTAAGCAGTACCAGCAGTGTGCCATACAGGGGCTCAGATAGAAATGCGTATCTTTACCAGCAGAAGTAAGGCTCTGCACATGTATTTAAATTGCATTTTCTACAAAACTGTAGAAGTAAAGCCTCTTGCTAAATTGTGGAAAAGACTGGAGCTGCGCATTTAATTAATTTTGAATTTCCTTGTGGGTTATATGCTTAAACTGTTACGTGGCGCCGTTTTTCCCATTGTACTAAACTGTACCAGCAGTGTGCCATATTTGGGCTCAGACAGAAGCACGTATCTTTACCAGTAGAAGCAAGGCTCTGCACATGTATTTAAAAAGACTGGTGTATTTAAAAAGACTGGTGCTTAATTGAGAAAAAGACTGGAGCTGCACATTTATTTAATTTTGAATTTCCCCAGCCCAAACCATTCCAAATGCACTCTTACTTAATCTTAATCTCTTCAGCCCAAACTGCTTCAATTTGCTACCCTCCCCTTTCTTTCACCTCCTTCCCTTTCAGACAAACAAAAGCCCTTACCTGCTATAATTGATCATTCTCTCTCCTCTCTTCCCCTCAGATCTTGCCTCCTAGAGAACGAAACATACCCCACCACCAGCAGGCGGATGGACAGTCGAGAGGGCCAGGGTCCTGAAACCATCCTGTTGAGATCCCCTCAGGTATGGAAGGTGGTGATACACCACGAAATACCTCGGCCACCAGCAGCTGCTGAGTTCTGAGCAGAGGAGGCCCCACCGACACTGTATGTTGGCTCCCCACTGCTCCACCACCATCCTTGGTTGGCTCTCCTTTTTTATAGTGCAAAGTGTGATTCTATAACCAATCAGCTCATTTCTCCATTTGCAGTTTATAGCCTTTAGCTACTGGAGGTCAGCACCGCACTATTTTTCCATTTATTTATCCCCACTTGTATTTTGCATACCTATATCTCCCAGACCAAGCTGTATTACTGTGCCACTACAGGCTCGTGTCTCTCTATCTTTCTAACCCCTGGCATCTCTACTATTCACCATACAATTTATATACACACACTAGAATCTGAGATCCCTGCTGGCACTGAGCGGGTATCTACTGTAAGCCTTGCAGGCTTTTCACACTCTTCACTCCTTGCAAACATCCTCATCTAAACCCCCTCTCCACTTACTTATCTGATCCCCACTGTGATGGATTGCATTATCATGACCTCCTTGACCCTTCCCTATCTACTTATCACACTCCTCCTGCTCAGTACCCTCTCCGGGACTACTTTTAACCTCCACAATAATGCATGGGATCATCATGTGTTGCAAAGTGACTTCTACTTCTCAAATCTCCTTGTTCTGGATGAATTGATGATGGATCCCACCCCTATCCTTCTCCATAGGGGTCTCATCTACATTGCCTCTGTGTGTTCTCTAACACACTGTAATGGTTCACTTCACTATGCCTCCTTTATGCACTGGAAACTGTGGTATCTTATCCTTATTGCCCTGCTACTTTCCCAAGATGTTGAGTCAAATCCTGGTCCAAGCGCCCCCTACTCCCACGCTGATTTTTTAAATTGCGACTTAAAAGGACTATGCCTTGCCCATCACAACATTAGGAGCCTCCTGAAGAATCAGGTGGAACTTGAGGCATGGGTTACCCTCTACAAGCCAGACCTACTCTGCCTATCTGAGACTTGGTTAAAACACAGTCTGTGACTCCTCCTGCCAGTTAGCCACTTACAACCTTATCCGGAGAGATAGAACTTCTTTCAAAAAGGGTGGTGGTGTTGCAAGCTATTATAAAGATAACTTAAATCTCCCTGTCCTCCCTACGCCTGATCTCCCCCTCTTTGAGTCACTACATGCGATAGTTTCCTTGGGTACAAAAAAACTGCATATTGTATGTGCCTATAACCCTCCTAGCAGTGGCCTCACTGGTCTCGTGGAGCTACTTAAACAAACATCATTGTCGGTGGGGTCAAATGAAGTGGTTATTATGGGTGATATCAACTTAAACTGGTTAGGAAACTGCCAAACCAACCTTCAATCCCAAATCATGCAACATAAGTTACACCAGCTAATTACTGAAGCTACCAGGACAGACATGAGCACACACTTTAGCACCCTAATTAATTGGGTCCTAACCAGTCAGCCTGAACACATACATACTGCCAGCATACTCACTGATGCCCTCACTGACTATTCCCCTATTTTCTCTCTATGACCGCCTGCCTCCACAAATCCAACCCCTCCACCAAAGTATATCACCTTTAGGAACTTTTCAAGTTTTGATCCAGTACACTTTCTAGATGCTGTCTCTCATATTAACTGGAACAAACTAGACAGAGTAAATGATGCCCAGACAGCCCTAAATCTCTTCCTTCATGAATTCTTGACTCTCCAGGATATCCATACCCCTTATTCTACATGTAGAGTCAAGGGAAAACATACTAGATGGTTAAAAAAGGACCTCCTTTCCAAACCTAAAAAGAGAGACATAAGCTGGAAACGCTATAAACTCTCAGGTCTTCCAGCTGACTATGACCTCTATAGAGCACAGTGAAAAGACTGTAAGAAGCATATATGTCTTGCCAAAAGCAAGTACTGCAAAAATCTTCTCACTGATGCAGCAGGCGAGCCTAAAAATTCTGGAAGCACGTTGGGTTCTTCCTGGAGTCTTCCCAGTCCCCTACTCCAAATAACATGATCCTTAATGGGATCCACTGCAATGATCCACAGACAATTGCAAACTTCTTCAACCAACAATTTTCTGACCTAACCAAATACACCTTGGCCTTCCCCATTATGCAACCCTTTGGCGTTCACACCGAGCCAAACACGGATACATTAAAACAGTCTTTTAACTTCAAAGCCATCTATAAGTCAGAGGTACTAAAACTCCTAAACTCTATCTCTGACAACACCAGTACTGGCTACGATGGCATTGAATCCAGACTTTTGAAAATAGCAGCCCCATTTATAGCCTCTCCTCTTGCCAGAATCTTTATCTTATCCCTCTGTCAGAGCCATGTTCCTGATATCTGGAAAATAGCCAGAATCACACCAGTATTCAAGAAAGGTGACTCTAAAGACCCTTCCAACTATAGACCCATTGTGATATCTGTATTAAGCAAAATTCTTGAGAAGCTTGTTGCTACTCAAACCACTGCTTTCCTACACAAAAACAATCTTTTCTCCCCTGCCCAACATGGTTTCCATAAGGGCCATAGTACCACCATAGCCCTGCTTAAATTCACCACTGACACCCTGTCTGCAATAGACACAGGCTCTCTCACAGGGCAGTCTTTATAGACATGACAAAAGCATTTGATCTTGTAGACCACCTTATTTTCCTTGCAACGTTAAAGTCTATGTGTTTCTCAGTGGGTGTTGTAGCTTGGTTCAGTAGTTATCTGTTAAACCATGCCTAGTTTGTGAAATACACCTCCACCCCCTCTGACCAGGCCATCATAAACATTGGGGTACCCCAGAGTTCAATTTTAGGGCCCCTTCTCTTCTCCATATCCATCAACAGCATCACCTTTAGTCTCACCGCCTGTTCCACCATCCTGTATGTGGATGATATTGTTTTATACACTAGCTCCAAAAACTTGTCCGACATAAACTCGGCCCTCTCATCAGACTTCCAGAAAACCCAAAACTGGCTATCCAACCACAAACTGGTCCTCAAAGTAACAAAAACCCAAGCAATGATGTTCGGGTCTGCTGCCAAACTAAAATCCTGTAAAAATAGCGTCTCAGTCTCCAGCCCTGACTCCTCTCCCATAAATACAGTTACTTCATTTAAATATGTTGGGGTTGTCCTTGATCAATCTCTTAGCTTTGATTCCCATGTCAAATCTACTTGCAAATCGGTCAACTCAAAGTTAGGCATTGCCTGTAGATCTAGCTATACACTTACCCCATCCGCCAGGCTGACTGTTGCCTGTGGCATCCTTCTACCAGCCCTGACCTATGGAGTCGTCACTTATGCAGCCATACCTAAGTCCTTACTCCGTGCCTGGGACACCACCTACAATAACATTTGCCGCTATGCCTCCTCATCTCCTAGGCTTGAACACCACTGCAAACTTTATTCAGGCCTAAAATGGCAGTCACCCACTGTACTGAGACTCTACTCAGTTGGCTCCCTAGTGGACAACGTTATTAGGGTGAAATCTCTTGATAGTCTTGCAAGGCTACTGTCCCCTCAAACTCCTTCTCATGGTCTACACTTGGTGGATAAGTTCCTGCTGCAGGTGCCAAGGTGTAAAACCTCAAAAGGCTCCCAAACCTTCTCCCACTATGCCCTACTGCACTGGAACGCCCTACCTTTAGCACTTCGCCAAGTACCATCCCGTGCACTCTTTAAGAAAGAGCTCCACACCAGCCTATTTGCTTCTAACTACTGCACCTGTTTTCAACCCCCTTGATTTCTCTCCCTGCCCACCTCCCAAGCCAGCTGTGTTCTAAATGACCTCCTGTCTCTATGTCTTCCTCCTCCCCCCTCAATCGGGTTGCCTTTCTCCTCTACCCACATTCACTCCCTATTGCCATGTCCAGTGAAATGCCTTAGCCTTTCTTCGTACAGACTGGTGGTGTTCCTTTTCTATCTGCCTCATAAGAAAAACTGCTGTCTAGTCTCTTTCTAATGTAAAATGAACTATATTAACTTGAACTTTCCACTTACTATATACTCACTAGCCAAATGTAACTGTTACCTAGCTCTCCCTATATGTTAGATAGCTGATCCTGATTGTATATGCTTACTCTGCCCTACATGTTAATTTTCACCATGTATACTCTCTCAAATAATTTTGTATTTTGTTTTTCATGTATTTTCTCCGATCTTGTTCATACTGTACTTATAATGTTCTTGTGTTCTTTTGCAATGTTGTTTTTGTGCTTTCTCCCATGTTGTATCCTCCTGGGTCATGACTGAAAATAGTCATTTTATGGCTAGCTCACCTACCCGGTAAACAAAAAACAAATTAAATTAGTTTTAAATTGAATATTGGATTACAGAAATTCTGGAAAAAATAACTTTAAAAAAAATCTCCACTATGGCTTTTGTTCGACATGATTCCACTTCCTAAACCAACCAACAAGACCATTACGGTCTTATTCAGAAATGAAGGTGTCCGTTTGACTGATTTGTTTCATAAAATGGGAACAGCGAATCCAGTTTTCTGATTGGTTATTGCTCATGCATGAAATCTGTTCCATGCATGGGTAATAAGTACTCTAAAGCAGGACCACATTGCAAAAAAAGTCAGTGAGCCATTAGGACATTGAGGTTTTAAAAGCCACCATTTTTTTTTGCTTCGTTAATGTGGCTCACCCACAACTAAAGCCATTGTCTCTCTCTTTTTGGTTTTTGTTAATTGCACTTGTCCCTGCCTGCTCCTGATTGGAGTTCTCCCGGCTCCATTGTTCTGCCATCGGTTCCTTTTTGATTAATAAAAAAATTATGCCTGTCCCTTGTGCTGCCATCCCTGCCCGCTCCTGACAGAAGTTCTGTCCTCCTACAGCAGTGCTGTTATACTGTTCATCGTGATTAAAAAAAAAGTTACACTAATGAATCTCTCTCTCTCTCTCCTGCATTAAAATTTCACAGCAATACATGAGAGTGGAATACAGGGGCAATAATCCTGCAGAAAAACCCTGGTGCAGCTTGCTACCAGTCACGCTGCTAACCCTCAACTGTCCCATTTATTTGATCCCTCTGCCATTCTCCCACCATGTCTACTCTCTCTAACAATCATGCTGTCTTCTTTTTCTGTATCTTGTTTTGTATCACCCTTAGGTTAAGGTTTATGCTGTGATGTTGGGGGGGTGGCTCATCATTACATCATTTTTTTCTGGTGGAAGGACTATTTTATCATAAATACTGATCAAAATACACTATTAGTATAGAGATAAATGTGTTTTTTTGGATAAGTAAATACTTTTATAGAAAGTAGCCCATTTTATAAGCACAATAAGACACTCCAGGGTGTGCATGGAACATATTTTACTGCATGGCCAGCACCTAAAGTCACTCAGCCTGTGGCCTCATGCCTTATTACACCCCTGGCCATGCAGTAAAATATGTTCCATGCACACCCTGTTGTGTCTTATTGCTTACATATTGTTTGCAACAGAGATTTACTGTGCAGGGGAAATCCAGAGGCAATTTTTGACAAAGATAATATCTGGACTGGGGGAATGGAGAATCAGGGTACTATAAAATTGCATGGATGCAGGGCTTCAACATCTGCCCAATTGTTTTTTTAGGGCAACATCATGGCATCCTGTTCTATGCAGGACAGCCTAAGGCCTGCTATCACTGTGGAGAAACTGGACATATTAGCAGCTTGTGTGACCAGCTAAAATGTACTATATGTCACGAAACTGGTCACACTAGCGGGTTTTGCAGAAATGAACAGAAATGTAATATTTGTGATGTGGCAGGTCATACATATCACAACTGCCCATGGGCAGCCCATAGCCAGCCAGAACAAATGGATAGTGAAGACCAGAGATTCCTGGTAGCAATTGCATGAAGAAGCAAAACTAGACAACAGGCTTTACATCAGTCAAACAGAAATGCTTCACATATGCCAGAGCAACACCACTGGGAGGAAAGCCAAGCCCAGACAGTCTCTGCTGTTATTGTTGAACCACCCCTCCAGACACAGAGACAGAACCTGGACAGGTAGAACAAGATGTATTGACTGGTTTTCCAGAGGTAGCGAAAGAAACCATCGAGAGTCAGGATTGTGGTGAAGGAACTAGTGCAGGGACATAGCAAGCAAGCTCCATTATGCCCCCCCCAAATCCTATACAAGGGCAGGCAGACCAGGGGGGTGCAAAGATGCTCACTAGACAAAGACAAAACTGGGATTTGCCAACTCCCAAAATCCCTAAAACCATGGAGACACCTTTATCCAATAGATTTGGTGTTTTAGCAGAAACAGTCAGGGAATCTGACAATGATTCTGAAGATTCTTCTTTATGGTCATCCTTGCCTGACCCAGGATCTGAAAGGGAGGACCCCCCCACCTGAAGAAGTAATACAATGTTCTGCCACAGGAGAAACCCGTGCAGAAGCATGTTCATTCAGCTATGAAGAAAAAGAACCCCACTTAGATAGAAACTCTGATTTGATACAGCGTTTTGGAGTATGCCACCCTAACTAAATCCATGATAGAGTACACTTTACATTTCTACACTATAAATGTTAATAGCATGAAAAAACATGTAAAACGGATAGTGGTACTTGCAAACTTAAAATCCTTACAGGCATGAATATGTTTCCTTCAAGATATAAGACTGCATACCACTATGGAAATAAAACAAACAATCTGCCAATGGACAGTAGGACCAGCATACTGGTCTCTGGCTACTGAAACATGTTCAGGGGTAGTTATTTTATTTCATAATATACAGTTCAAATTAATAAAATTAATTGATCTCATACCAGGCAGGGTACTGATTTTGGACATAAAAATAGGGAATATACTTTATAGACTCATTAATATTTATGCAAAACAGACCAAAAGTACAAGAGTAGAAATATTTCAGGCCATTCGGCCATTTTTACATTCATCACAGAATATAATCTTAAGAGGAGATTTTAATTGTAGCCTAGGCACTGTGGACAGATGGAAAAAAGCTACTACCAAAAAAAATATTTGGTGACATGACTTTCCTTAGAACCATGATACAAAATGCTAATTTAATAGATGCTTACCATAAACATACTGGACAGTCAGATCCCATATTTCAGAAAGGTATTCTGGCAACTAGAATTAATTTTTTTCTTTTTATCACAAAAATTACAGGTTCAGAAAGTTACTATTCAGCCAGCAGAATTTTCAGATTATAATATGCTACATCTACAAATTGGGAAAAATCAAGGCTCATGAACTGACCCGGGAGACTGAAAATTCAGCTCCTCCCTATTATTAGATGAAAAATTGCTAACCAATTTACTGTATTTTGTTCAGGCACATAAGTCTATATATATTATGCATACAGATCAGGTGTTGTGGTGGGAAGATACTATTCCTGACCTTACACATGCACTAAAACTACATAGTAAAAACAAACGGGACTTCAAATATTTAGAATACTTACATAATGGGAGAAAATTACAACACTTATTATTAATAACATACATTACAGGACAACATTTACATGAACAAATACATTTAATTAAGGAAGACATGAAAACATTCCATATACAACAAGAACAAAATGTTATGTACCAACAACGTTTGGTATGCAAAGAAAAAAAGAGAAAGTATGTCCTTATGAAAATAATAAAGAAAAAATAAAACAGAAACATATGGATAGTTTAAAGAATGCTGTCAATCTAGAAAGTATCAATACTAAAGAGATTATGATGATTGTAACTGAGCATTCTATGAAATTATTCGGTCAGACTCAAGATAACTTGCTAAATCCAGAGCCTTTTTTTTCAAACATCTCAGACCCCCTGCTGCAACAAAGGATCAGAATAAATGTTTTGAAGCAGATATTCAGGCAGCTGAAATAGAAATAGCCATTTCTTCACTACAGAATAATAAAACACCTGGTGGGGATGGGCTCACAGCGGAACTTTATAAATTATTGGGAAAAGAGTTAGCTACTGAACTTGCAGAAGTGTTCACTTTGATTCTGAATAATCACAATCCTTCTTTAAGAATGATTAATGGTAGATTAATATATTTACATAAAACAGGGGGACCAACAAGATATAAATACTGGAGGCCAATCAGCATATTAAATAATTATTTTAATATTTTGACAAAAATGTTAAATGGCAGATCAACAAAAGTAGCAAAATTAGTTATTTCAGAAGCTTAAACCTGTGCAGTCCCTGGCAGATCCATTTCAGAACATTTGATTTTACTAAGAAAACTGTTTTTGCAGAGTTATCTGGGAAACATACCAGGAAGTCTACTCTCACTGGATCAAGAGAAAGCCTTCGATTTTGCCAGTCATGATTTTTTGTTGATTACATTACAGAACTATAAAATTTCACCTAAATGTATTTCATGGATCTGAGACCTGTACAGGAATGCTACTGTTACACCAGTAGTAAATGGGTGGTCTGGTCCTATGATTCCTGTACGTAGAGGGGTAAAACAGGCCTGTCCTTTGAGCCCATTGTTTTATGAATTCTGCATAGACTCACTATTAAGGGCAAATAATGATTCCACTAGAATACAATCCATAGACACAATAGCAGATAGACTTCCATATAGGGTCCTAGCATACACAAACAATATGTGTACACTAACACAAGAGGCATGGTCCATCAAAGAAGCTGTACACATATGTGGAAACTATGGTAAGGAATCGGGGCAACTCTTAATATGAGGAAATGTACAGGTTATCTATTTAATATGGATGACACCACAGTTACACAGATAGTGGGTATTCCTGTACAAAAAGGCCCTATTAACATATTAGGCATTACTTATGGAACAACTAAAGATAAAGCGGTGAACTGGGAAGGGAAATTATAACAGGGACAGTGCTTGGTACAGCAGTAGAATACATGGAAATTTAGTAAACAAATAGGAATCTATTTAATTAAAACATCTTATACCAGTTTTTTTTTATTTAAGTTATATTCTTCCCCCACCTAAATCATTTGAGACAACCATTCTAAGTATTTGTTTTTTCAAGCAGTCTGGAGCAACCCCATTAAAATAAATATTTTGTACCTCACTATCAAACAGGGAGGATTAGGCATGGTGAATCCTATTGCATTTTTTATATCATTTTCATTTTTGCCAACATGCAAGCACTGTTGTTGAATGAAGACTATAGTTGGGCCCCATTAGTATATGCCACTTGTCAAAAGTGGTTTCAACAATGGGACCAAGGCAGACCAGAACCTATTAAAAATGTGGTCATACCCAAGAATATCTAAAGGAAATTTTTGTAAAAATAAAAACTTGGAAAATCCCTAACCAATTATTAATAACTAAGCCTAGGAAAACTCTATATGCTTGGACACAAGAGAATAATTTCCAAGAAACCGAAGTATTCCCTATGTGCCCCCCACAATATTTGTCAAAATTATTGCAACCACTAAAAGAGAAGAGACTACCCCAAAGATGTGGAACATACACTGGTTGAGTTGCCATTCTAAATTAAATGTTAAAAGCAATCAGAAGCATAAGACCATGGAAGACAGAATGTGTAGTAGACCACTTTGTAATCAAGAATTGGAGACTTTAGAACACTTGTTTTTTAACTGTTCTTATATCCAGGGTTTTTGGCACAGTTTAGCTGATAAATGGTAAGACCAATGGTTTACATCAGTGACCTATGATGCATTAATGTATGGGGTATATACAGTAACAGCACATAAATGGGTTAAAAGTACTCTTCACATTATATTATTATGTATAAAATGGTACATTTGGAATGCTAGAAGTTTGTTTCACTTGCAACAAAAACATATGGAACATGAGGAAATTATTAGTAAAAGTACAACTGAATTAATGTCTGTATAATTTTGAAAAAGGACATACTAATAGAAGAACTTTAGAAGGGGTTTGGAGGAACTTACCTTGGATCACCGACTCAGATGTTCCTATTACTTGATTTAATAATGATTTTGAAGAATAAATATAATTTAAGGTATGTGGGTTAGATATAAAGAATAAGTTAAGATTTAGGATGTGTAGGTATTGACTAATATATGACAGGGGTGAAATGAATGTATATATTTTCTTCATTAATTTTGTTATGATTTTTTTCCTTTGGATTATGTAACAGTGAATTTAACTATATTTGATGTATGATATGTATTTTTTTTTTGGTGATGTATGTTCTGTTTGATTTATTTCCTTTAATAAAAATCTCTACTCTTTTTGAAAAGTACCATGGGATCTTTTACATCCACCTGAACTACCATGAGAACAGGCAGATGGGACCTCAGTTTAATGTCTTATTTGAAAGATGGCACCTTAGAAGTGCAGCACCTCAGCTCTCATGCTGTACTACAGTGTCAGTATTGAGATTTAACCCAAGTGCCTGGTGTGGGGATAGGACCCACAGTTTTCTGATCTTCTAGCCTCAGAGGCAAGTGTGCAACCTGCTGAGCCCCTGACACTGCTTAAAATTCAAGGATACCACTTTCCATCTCGCCCCCTGCCCAACTCCCCTATCCCCTTTTTGTCTCACTTCCCCCTTGTCTCTGCTATCCCCTCCCCTTGTACTTTCTCCTCCTTTAGGTTCCTTTCCGAGAATCATTCAGAAAATTGCAGCCAAATACTAGATGAATAAATGGAACTAGTCGTAGGGGGAAAATAAGCATCAAGAAGAATTATTATTATTACTGCTCTCCAATTTCAGTGGAAGTATTGATGATAATTGACAATCCAGAACAATAATCTTGTAATTTAGGGAAGTTTTAAAATGTGTAGCTATACCATCCTGATTTCTAACATATGTCTTGTTTTTTATAGCTGGAATAGCAAAGGTTGTGTATCCAGGGATCAGTGGAGGCACAAAATATCAAAGGTTATCAGAAACTCTTTAATTTCATTATCAGCCAATTTATATACTAAGCCCTCTATGTTCCAGGATATAATAGCATTCCCAATGATTTATCATACATTTGAGCAGTACTTAAACCAGATTCTTGTCATTGAGAGGTAAGATTTTGAAGTATCGAAAAATGATTGCTAATCACTATTTCTGAATGATCCTTATTTACTAATGTATGTCTATTTGTAGTCTTTTCTGCAGACCTTTTCTGCAAGCTATTTTTAGATGCAGCTTGTTTATTAAACCTCATAGATGTCAATTAGAAGGACCCCAAGTCCATACAATGCAGGGGAGGCATCTAACATTGATACTGCCTATCTAGGGTTCTTAAAACTAATATCAATTTGAGAACTGTCCGTAATCCCATAATGTATTGTGATCCACTCAATTCCATTTAATTTTAAGTCTATTCTAATGGTATGAGATAAAAAGGAAGCAAAATCACATTTAATCAGACCAACTGGTTCATTTTTAGAGACTTTCCAACCAAAAAGCAAAAGAGCTTTACTTTCTAAAGTTTGTGATTGAGCCCCTATAAATTTAGAAATGACCTCAGAGATCCTTCTTGCCCTTCTAATATCCTCCTCATGGTCCCTGTTGCATTTCGTAGATGCCTGGCTGTCAGATTTAACTCAAACATTTTGAGGTGGTAGAATATTAATGCCATTTAATTTAAGCAGTGCTTCTAGGGACTAAATACAAGCTGCAATACTAAAGGATCTACAGTAAACCAAAGCACAATCAGGAAAATGTACATTGAGTGGACGAGTAATGAAAATACTGTCAGACATAGAAGGGATATGTAATAGGTGACAACTCCATTTTGTCTATTTTTCAGGAGTTTCAACATCTAATTTATTAATGCCATACATTTCAATTAAAAGCTCTAGCTCTATCTCAGTATAATTGTTATCAAAGCCAAAGAAAGTTAGATCATAATTCCCAGGCCTATCAGGGACATTTCTATTATGAGGAGATTGCTCCTCAGTCTCCCAATGGATCATTTGTGGCATTTTAGTCTCAGAGAAAAAAGGAAGCCATTGTTCTTTATTTCTGCCATAATTGAATGAGTTGATAAATTCATAAGAGGTTGTATTGATTCCAAATTACAATCCCCTTCCAAATCAAATTTGTCAGACCAAGGGAATTTGTTCCTGGATTTAGTACCCTGTTTTTGTGTTATATTTTTCTTTTTAATTCTCCTAGGATTAGATGTTTTATTTTCTTTTGTATTCTGGCTTGATTTTGAATCTAAAATTATAATAACATTTTCTTTTAAAAATGGGGAAGGAAGTTTAACATGAATATTTTTATTTTCTCTAGAGACAGTTGGCGCTACCTGACAACCTTCAGTAAAGCTCTCAGTTTGTGCTAGAGACTTATTCCTAAATTGTGTTTTTCAGCATCTTCCACACACACACTGGAATAAATCTTTGGAACATATATTTTGAGTGATCTCTTTCCTGCGAGTGCATTCCCTTTACTCACACACTTGATTATGAAATATGTCTGCTCTGAGGTTCACTATTTCCTCTTTCATAGCCCACATATTCACTAATATTACTACATTAGCATAATATGAATTATTATTTCCAAAATTTGCTTATAAAAAGAATAGGATGAAACAAAATCTCCCTCATTTGTGAAATGCTCCTTATAATATTCCACTGAATTCTGAGGTGAGGTAAGGATTGATCTTGCTGGCACTAGCTCTGAAGTTAGTGACAGATTGTTTCTCTCCCCAAGTCCAGATTCTCTTACATCAAGTGAGTTGTCTGGCACCAATTTCTTAAGTCCCTCAACAGTGTTACTATAGGTAGCTGGTCAAGAGCACATAGCAATAACAGTGTGGTAAAAATGCATAGAGAAAAGCGCATCAGTCAAAACAGCTGTGGGGAAGCAATACTGCTGGACATTACAGCTCTGTACCCATAGCTGTGTTTACTCTCACTAACCTCTCTTAGTCTGTGGCTGTCAGGTGGTGAACCACACTGCCCTCATGGCTCAGAGGCTAGAGTCTCAGGTCCTGACAGGCAGTGCATGTTTAGGTGATAATGGTTCAAATCCAAGCCTTGCCGCATGCATGTGTATGTTTTTAGCTTGTTGTATATCTGTATGTTTTTTTAGATTGTTTCCATGTTGCACCTGCCCCTTGCTTGTCCCCTCACCCGCTTTTGTAGCAGCTAGAAAATATGCCCAATTCCGACTTTCTCTCCCACCCCCAAGTTTGTCCTCCCCTGGAGTTGATTATATATATGTGGGGGTGGTTGAGGTGAAGCCCCCCCCCGCATAGTATTTTTTGAAATTTTTATATGCTTTATTGAAATTTTCAGAAAAGGAAAACAACATTACAACATAACAACATGAACACTAAACATAGTCACCACAAGACCAAAATATAATAATATCCCCCCCCCCCCGGAGGGGAGTCTGTACAGTATCTTATAAAACTAACAACAAAGTACATAGTGATGTACCAGAGACAAAGGTATTATACAAATTAAAAGAGAAAATACCTGGGAGTTTGCAACTACATGATAAAATAAAAAGTCAATCCACATCTAGAGAAAAAATACATACGGTTCCAGAGAATCACTGGGGTTTCAGAAATGAACTGAAGACAGTTAGAATTAATATGCTATTTTGTGTGCCTCTACCTGTTCCCTAGAGAATATAGAGTAAACAAGCCGACCCCATTTGTTATTAAAGTTAGTCAGTCTGTGCCAGAGAGTGTCTATCATCTTCTCCATCTGAATGTTGTAGAGGAGCTCATGTTGCCATTCATGATAGGAAACACAACACTGGTCTTTCCAGTGCTGCAACACAACCTTTTTCACCAATAGGAAGATCATTCCTATGTGGTACCTCCACTCTTTTACTGCTATACCAGAGTAGTCTCCTACAATACAGATCTCAGGGGTAAACAGTCTCTCCAACCTAGGAGGGTATCAACTCTATCCTTAATGTGTGCCCATAAAGGGGCTACCTTGGGACAATTGCACAATACATAAAGGAGTGATTTAGGAGGGCAACTTACCCATATTAATTAACTTCACTGGAGTAAAATAAATATTGTGGAGAATGTAAAACTGTGTAAGTCAAAGCCTATCATTTTTGACGTACTTATAAAGGTCCCTCCAGATTTTTTGCCAGTTTAGTGTAGCACTTGGAAAAGCCAAGGACCAATAAGCTGAGGAACCTGAAATACTAGGGATACCTTTAATAAACACAAGGAAATATAATTGAGACACTGAGTGAAGTTGTGCTGCGACATTAGTGAAAGACCTCAAGAGCGCCCCCATATCCGAAGGCCCATACATCATGCCAACTACTTGAAGTAGAAAGTCTCATAATTGATACACCTTAAAGGCATGTATGTTAGCTAGCTCAAATTGCTGCAAAATTTCCTGGCAGGATTTAAGTCTGTCCCTCCGATAAAGGTCTCCTACCACCTTGTCACTTAAGTCGGGCAACCAATCCCTTGGCAACATCTTATCCCCTATCCTAATATTAGGATTACTGCATAAAGGCTGCAAAATATCTTTAACTGGGTTGAATCACATACATCTACAAAATTGTGCATGTACCAACAAGGAGGCATATATTTCCCTATCCTGGAGCTGCTTCGGAAGAGCTTTGGGGGAGATATAAAACAAACTATGGATGGAAAGTCTGACTTCTTTGATTAAATCCTGCTCAATTTGAAGCCAAAGTGGGCTGTATGAAGAGTCACCATCAGTCTGAGGGGAAGCCGGCCATCTGGTGTATTTAGCCAGATGGCTAACACAGTAGTACAATAAGAAATTAGGCAATCAGAGGCCCCCCTAATCTTTAGGAGCTAAGAGCTGTGTATAAGCCCTCCTCAGAGGTTTCTTTCTCCAGATAAAGTCAGAAACAAGTTTATGAACTTTTTGTAACCACCCCAAGGGAAGGAAAAGAGTCAATGAGTGAAGGGGGTAAAATAACCTAGGTAAAATGTTCATTTTAATAATACTAATTCTACCTAGTAGAGAAAGCAGAAGTGAATCCCACCTGGCCAAATCTTGCTGAATAACTGTCACTAGGTCATCCAAGTTCGATTTTTTCAGCTGGGTGACATTTTGGGTGAGCTGTGTACCCAGATATTTGATATCAGAGACCCAAGAGAGCCTCCTATCCTCTATATCTGTTCGAAATATGCCAGAGGTGAGAGGCATCACCTGGGTCTTGTCAACATTTAACTTGTAATCAGATAATCTCCCAAAATCATGGATAAGCACTAGGGTAGTAGGGATAGACATGTTAGGGTGGACAACATGCATCAAGATGTCATCTGCATACACAGAGATTTTTAACTCATGTTGCCCAACCCGCACACCTGATATCAACGAGGACTGCTTAAGACAAAGCAATAAAGACTCCAGGTATAAATTAAAAAGCAAGGGGGACAGGGAGCACCCCTGGCAGGTCCCAGAACAAAGTGAAAAAGTTGCAGACAGAATGCCGTTGCAATACACTTTCACCATGGGACAGGAATAGAGAATTTTAATCCAGCTGATGAAAGCATCAGGAAAACCAAATCTGCACAGAGTGGAAAATAAGAAGGTCCAGTTCACCCTATCGAATGCCTTTTTCGCATCCAGGGAGACCAGGACAGCAGAAACCCTGGCCTCCCAGGATGCAGAAAAGATGTGAGTCAATTTAC
The DNA here is from genome assembly GCA_016271365.2 of Neoceratodus forsteri. NCBI lineage: Eukaryota > Metazoa > Chordata > Ceratodontiformes > Ceratodontidae > Neoceratodus > Neoceratodus forsteri. The sequence continues at coordinate 53,064,141 of JADMNL010000027.1, read as the reverse complement.
GAAGGTGATCGGTCAAAGATTTCATGCGCATAAAGTCAACCTGTTCCAGACTGATTAATGCCTCCCAGACTCATATAATTCTAGTCACCAAGACTTTATCCAGTATTTTGATATCATAATTCATTAGTGATATCGGTCGCTAATTGGTGACCCTATCTGGCAGTTTACCAGGTTTTGGCAGTACTATGATCAAGGCTTCAAAAAGTGAAGCATTCGTTATTCCTTTAGCACAGAGATAAACATATAGATGATGTAACTATGGGACTAGCTCCACAGAGAACACTTTATAGAAACTGGGAGGAGATCTGTCCAGGCCAGGGGACTTGTCTGCTGGTAGAGAGTTTATAGCTTCAATTATTTCTTGATGGGATAAGGGCTTACTAAGGAATACCTGTTGTGCTTCCATTAATAAGGGTAGAGGAGTGTACACCAGGTAATCTTGTACTGCAGAGTAGGGTAGTGGATCAGAGGGAGAACTATACAAGGTACGATAGAAGGATGCAAATTCCCGAACAATATCTTTGGGAGATGTTTTAAGGGAAGTATCTTGTAACGAGGTGACAATGGGAACAATATGGTCCGCTTCCAATTTCTTTAACCCAAGCACTAGAAGGTGACCAGCCTTTTCACCCTGGTCTATATAAGTAGACTGGTTCTTCAAAAATGGAGTATTCCACCTTTTCCCTCTGGAATTCTGAGTACTGTTCCCAAAGAATAATAAGACTTTCCTAGTCATTCTCTGAGGCCTCAGAGGTAGGATTCTGTTCAATACTATTTATATGGCACAACAGGAACAGAGCTTCTGCTTCCTGTTTGCATGTGCTAGTGGCAGCAATCCTTATAAAATCATCCCTCAGATAACATTTGAGGGCCCCCCACTCCATATCAATCTGATCAGTACAGCCTTCATTTTGAGATACAAAACCAGCTATCAGTTCCAAGATTCTAGTGACCATATTATCATCTTTAAGTAGTTGAGAATTCAACTTCCATATTGTGTCACGCTGAATATTTGGGGAGACTGTTCCCTCATACCATACAAGGGAGTGGTCTGATAAGACATGAGGGGCCATTCCACTGCACAACATCCCTGTCATAATATGTCATCTAATTAGAAAATAATCCAACTGAGAATATGACCCATGTGCCACAGAATAAAAGGTATACTCCTGTTCTGATGGATGTAAGGTGTGCCAGGGATCACAGAGCCCAGCTGAATTAATCATATCTCTATGGAAGCGCTGTGCAGGGGATAGCCCCTAATGAGTATTATATGTCAGTGGCTCAACAGGTAGCACACTCACCTCTGAGGCTGGGAGATCAGAAGGCTGTGGGTTCTATCCCCACACCAGGCATTTGGGTTAAATCCCAATACTGACAGTGCAGTTCAGCATGAGGGGGGTGCTGCACTCCTGAGGTGCCATCTTTTGGATGAGACATTAAACAGAGGTCCCATCTACCTGTTCTAGTGGTAGTTCACGTGGATGTTAAAGATCCCATGGCACTTCTTGAAAAGAGCAGGGGAATTTTTATTTAGAAAAAGAAAGCAAAATCATATACAATATAGTATTTCATTAAAAAAATCATTATAACAAAAACAAGTAACATTATTACTGACAAATGTTAACCTAGTCTCATAGTTCTGACTACAATGAAAGCCTGTACATAAATTATTAAAATGACCTCCCCTTAAAATGATAATATAATTATATTCCTTTTATTCAATTGTGAGTAACTAGTGGTCTACAAATTGTTTATTTCCCCCCAAATCATATAACGTGATGAAAAACTGAAACAAATATCATAACCTACTGTATATTCTAACCCCAATCCCTTAATTAAGTGTTCAGTTACAGTATATTTAATCAACTTAGAAAATCCTTTCCACCATCGAAATACTTTTTTTGCTGTGTGAAAACTTTTATCTTAAAGGTAGACTTTCCCCTGTGCCTGTAAAATTAATGTGCAAACTGTATCATACAGCATCATCTTTTGGTACAATGTCCATTGGCACCGAGCCTGCCACAAATAATATTTTAGACAGCAAAAAAAAAAAAAATCAATGTTTCTTTATGATATTGTGCTTCTAACCTGGCACATTAACCTAACACTAAGGAGTCATATGTCAATGATTTTAACCAACTCATGTTCCACATTTGTGCTACGAAAGCCCAAAAGTGTTTAGCATATGAACAGGTGAACAAAAAATATTCCACAGTTGCTTCCTTTATTAATACATGCATTATATATAAAAAAAATCTCTTTTGTGGCCTTGTGTTTATGATTGCCCCTGACATTCAGTCTCCCATATACTGTCAACCATAGTGTTTCCCACTTATATACTGGTGTTCTATTATTTCTTAGTTGGCTGTATACATGTTTGTTTAAAGCCTCAGGGCTGTTTTTTAAAAATAAGTTCAATCGGATAGATTTTTGCCATAACTAAAGTGCATAACTGACAGCTCTTACTTTGCCTGATTTGTTGTTTATTTAATCCCCATTTATAAGGTTTTTGTGCAGATTTCAGAGATTTCGTAGATCAATCAAGTTATAATAGACTTACGTCGTTTTGCTTGCCTGTGGATAGGTATTATAACTCAAATTTGTTTTGTCACTCATCTCATTATCCAATCTGGTTTTAAAAATGTTTGCATTGTCACTGTTTATTACTTCTTGTGAAAGATTATTCCATAGGGTAATCGCCCTTTGGCTGTACCAATGTTTCCTAGATAGTGTATTCCAATTATCCAAACGTAGTTGTTTTGAATGCCTCCTATTACTAACTCTGTCCACATTGAATCTTAATCCAAATTCCCTCATTAGAGTATTGTCTTTAATTACCTTGTGTAACATGCACAGGTCCCCCCTTGTTCCTCTATATTGCAAAGTATATAAATTAAGAATTTTCGACCTTTATTCATAGGGTATCGGTTTTAAACCTGTAATAAGCCTTGTAAATTGGTGCTGAACAGCTTCAACCTTTTTAATGTCTTCCTTTCTGTATGGTGACCATACTTGGATGCAGTACTCTAGGTGAGGCCTAAACAGTGCTACATAGAGGGGGAGAAACACCTCCCTAGTTTTACTGGATATGTGTTTAGTGATACAATTTAGTATCTGGTTGGCTTTTTTTACCTGGTTTCTGCAGTGCAAGTTGAATTTTAAATCATGACTAATAGTTACTCCTAAATCTCTTTCACTTATGGTTACTGTTAGTGGGTTGTTGTTAAGAGTATAATTAAACTGTCTCTTCTTAGTGCCCAAGTGCATTACTTTGCATTTATTGATGTTTAGTTCAAGTTTATGTATAGTCCAAGAGAAAATATGTTTCAAAACATCCTGCAACATAATGTTATTTTCTAAAGTGTTCACCACTGCTCCCAGTCTGCAGTCATCTGCAAATTTAGATATCCAAACATTTGGTAAATCTATTTTCAGTGACGAAACATAGATGTTGACAAAACTGGGCCCAACACAGACCCCTGGGGAACACCACTCACCACTCCGACCCAATCAGAAAAAAATTCATGCACCACCACCCTCTGCTGTCTCCCCTTCAACCAATTTGAAATCCAGTGTGTTATATTTGTATTTAGATCAAAAGTTTTTAATGATTTGACCAATTCCAAATGTGGTAGTTTATCAAAGGCTTTTGCAAAATCCAAGAATGTTATGTCAACTGAGTTTTTCATGTCAATTTCTCTGTTTACCTTTTCATAGAAACCTAATAAGTTTGTTAAACATGATCTATCTTTAATGCACCCGTGCTGGTGTGGGTCAATATCTCCTATAGTTGATATATATTGTTGGATATAATCCTTGATTATCCCTTCAAGTATTTTGCCCAGAAGGGAAGTCAAACTTATTGGTCTGAAATGTTCTGGTTTGGTACTTGAACCTTGTTTATGAAGTGGCACTACGGTAGCTACTCTCCAACTTAGGGGAATTATACCAGAGTCTAAGGAATGCTGAAACACATTAGTCAATGGTTTATAAATATAGTCAGCTAGTTCTTTCAATACTCTTAGATGGATTTCATCTTGGCTTGGGGATTTGTTGATGTCTAACTTTATTAGCCTTTCATGAACATCGGTTGGGTTAATTAAAATTTGTCCAGATGTGGGTACCAAATTATCCTCCATAGTAGTAAAAGTTGATTTGGAAAACACTGAAGAAAAATATTTATTCTGAATGCCAGCTGTCTCCTTATTATTAGTGGAACATCCTAAATCATTAATAAATGGACCCACTGAATTTGAGGATCCCCTTAATTTATTTATGTGAGAAAAAACAGTGTTTTATCATTAACATTTTTTGCTAAAAATGCTTCACGTTCAGCTTTAGATTGTTTAATTTTGAGTTTAATATTTTTAGTCACTATTCGATAGGTTGGTATTAATTGCTGGTTGCCTTTTCTGATACTTTTGAATATCTTACTTTTTTTATTTATGAGTTTTTTTATATGGGGCTTCATCCAGCTAGGGGGTGTTCTTTTGTTGGGGTATTTCTTCAGCATTGGCATATACTTTTTTAACTTCCCTCTTTATCTTTGATGTTAACTGTTCCCATTTCCACTCAATTGAATGATCACAAAAAACTGTTTCCCAGTCCCATTTTGCCATTTCTTCTTTTATAGCAGTAAACTTTGCCTTCTTAAAATTAAGTTTTTCAGTAACCCTCTCTCCTGGTTGATGATTTGAAATATTCTGGGATATGAAGATGTCTAGATATTTTAGGTAAAACCACCTTCCAACCCTGAAAAATCTATCTAGGTTATATGCTACCCATTTTTGGTATAAAGTGCCTGGCGCTATAAGGCCACATTTCACCATTTGTGAAATTAAATGGGGGTGAAAAAAAAAAACACTGGACCTATCATCCCGAGACCTTCCTTTTCTTTACCTAATATGTATAACATCTTTAGACTGGGTTGAGCCGACTGCCCCACAGCATCTGGGAGAACATGCTGTATATCTTAGTCTCTAACTGAGTAGGCGGGGGGAAGATCATTGCTACATACTGTATACCTTGGATAAAAAAACTGTTTAATAATCTGAACTGTTTTCAGTTTTGACAATTTCCAGTGATTCCATCTCTGAATTTTGTTTTCTGTCTTCTGTAAAGCGGTATCCCAATTAACTATTGGAATATTTTGAGAGCCAAACACTATCCCCCAAATCTTTAGGGGTTCTGTAGAAATTTCTATCCCTGCAATTTGGATTGTAGAGAAGGGACCAGCCCCCATCCATAGACCATTACTTTTCCTAGCATTTAGCTTTGCATTGGATGCTGATGAATAAATTCCCATTTCCTTTATACATGCCCCTATTTGCTGCCCTTTCATAAAAAATAAACAGATATCATCCGCATAGTCTTGTAAATGTACATTCATACTCTAGTTCCCCCTGATATGCCTTCCCGTTTAGGGGTATTATTTAACTTCCTAATTAAGGGATCTAAGATGAATATATTTAGGAGGGGACTTAGGGGCTAACTCCTGTTACTATTTTCAGACTATCAGTTACCTGGTACTGTAATATCGGTCTTACTGTAGCCTATTCATATATTATTTTTACCCAACCAATAAATTCAAGAGGAATGTGATATGCCTGTAATGTGGAGCTAAAGAGGGGAGATACACTCTGTCAAAGGCTTTATATTGATCCACTGAGTCTATACAGCCACTCTGGCAATGAAGAGCTAAGTGATCAATTAGATCTCTGGCAATCATTAAAGCATTTTGTATTTTCCTATGCAGTATACCACAGAATTGTTGTGGAGCGATTACTAAAGCTGCATACTGTTTCAGTCTATTATTTAATATATGTGATAGTATTTTGAAGTCGGAGTTCAGGATCGTAATAGGCCTCCAATTCTGTATTTGTAATTTATCTCCTGAGTTAAAAATAAAGGTTAATAATCCTTCTGAAAAGGATGTTTTTTAAAGTTAAAGATTTATTGATCGGTCAATGACCTTAATGACAAAATACATAAGCACAAATACATTACACTAATAATTAAACACTTTTAAAAATAAGCACTCATATAAATACATACATTATAATGTATCTTACAAATATTTCAGAAATTTGAAAAACATAAAAATCTTGATTTTTCATTCTGCCTAAACAGTATATTGTCCATTGCACTGGTACAAGTTAGAATTTAGTAGTATCATTTATGTTGTAATTTTATTCTAGAAATTGCCAAGAGGTAGCCTACAGTTTTGTTAACTATTAATTCATCCTTTGTTGTAAAAAAAAAAAAATATTTACTAATAATTGGTTGTCATCCGAATCAATTTTTTCCCAAATTGGGATGAGCCATTGTTTTCTTGAGATATCATAGCAGGGACACTTCATAATCACATGAAATAAGTCCTAACTTCATTTGTACAAAAGCAATAGACTGCAGACTCACTTGCTGTTTTTTTTGTATCTGGCTAATACTACATTACTGGAAAACATTCCAAACCTGTATCTAGTATATAATTGCCTCTGTTTTAAATTCTGTAATATATCTAAATATTCTCTATAACAAAATACGGGGTCATTATCCCATAGCCAGGGAGATATTCTGCTTTTTGTCACAATGTCCAAAGTTTTATAGTGACTGACAATCTTGTTAGTTACATATGCTTTATACTTAAGGCTTATTGTTATATTATTATCAAATATTTCCTCAAGTATTTAAGATCTGTTTCCTCCAAAATTTTATTTACTTTTGTTAGTCATTTGGACCTACTGTATAACATCCTATATTTTCCCAATGACACTGTTCCTGTAGTGAGAGTGCAGGTAATCTAGTATTGTCCATAGGTAATAGCTTTATCCAATAATTGATCTTCCTAGAATATGCATAAGCTTTTGGGCAATTTAGACCAATTTCAGCATGTATAAGAGCAGCAGGGATTGAATTATTAAGTCCCAAGGAACTTCTAAGCAATTTATTCATAGGCGTTTCCAAAGCCTGACAATCCTCAAAATCCCACACTTCTGATTGATATAACATCTGGGTATAATATTTAGCTTTAATTGCCTCTACAAGTGGCTTTATAGAATTCCCCCCAAATTTATAATTACATACTTTCAATGAATTAGCTGTTAATTTAAGTTTAGGCAATGTCATTTTAACATGTTTGGACCATCGTCCATCATTTGATAGATGAAGTCCCAAGCAGGTATATGATTTAGTAACTTTAAGGTTTTTTCCTCCCATCTTCCATATTTGCTTCATTTTATTAGAAACCAAAAACCATGATCTGGCTTTTTGACTCATTTATTGAAAGTTAATAATTTTTTACATACTCATTCAAAATGTCCAACTTTCTTTGAAGTCCCCTTTGTGTCAAGGAAAATAGGACAAGATCGTCAGCAAATGCTAAAGCAGGACACATTTTGTTTTTAATCTTGGGTGAGTCAGTATCTGAATGTTCAAACTCCAATAATAGTTTATTTACATAAATGCAAAATAGTGTGGGAGCCAGAACGCAGCCCTGCCTTACACCACAATTTGTTTTAAAAGTACCTGATAACTGCTCAGGGTTACCCACTCTTACCTGCACCCAAGTATCCATATATATTTCTTTAATCACTGTAATTATGTCCCCACTTATACCCCAGTCCCTCATTAATATCCAAAGTAAATTGCGTGAGGCTGAGTCGAAGGCTGAGCTAAAGTCTATAAATGCAGCGTATAATTTTTGTTTACTAAGATTCACATATTTTTCGTAAACATGTATTAATGTGAAGCAGTTATCCATTGTAGAATAACCAGATCGAAAGGCTGCTTGATATTCTGAAAAATCACCCAATAATTTTATCTGTTCCCATAATTTCCCTAATACCACTTTTGCAAATATTTTACCCAGATTATCTAAAAGTAAAAATGGCCGATACATACGAGGGTCAGGTTTATTACCTTTCTTATGAACAGACATTATTGTAGCCCCTTTCCAAGATTTAGGGAAAGCCAATTTAGTTACCTGATAATTGAAAATTGGAGTAAGAATAGAAGCCCAAAGGGAAGGTGAGAGCAAGTAAACTTCTGCAGGGATAAGGTCAGGTTCTGGAGCTTTTCCTTTTTTCATTGTTACTATAGCAAAGTAAACGTCTGCATGTGTGCAGAAAGGGGATTGCAACAAATCCTTGCATTGTATAAGCTCTTCATTTTGAATATTTAAATACAAGAAATATCTGTATAAAACTCAACCCACGTATTCATGGGGATATAAGAATCTAAACAGGTTTTTTGGTTATTCATACCTTTTGCTACCGTCTGCCAGTTGGCCTGGTTGGCCTTTTTATGTTTGTTTGAGTGCATGCTCAAGAAATATTATGTGGCAGCTTAGGAGAGAAGCAGGTTGTGGAGGTGCAGCAGTGTGACGGCCAATGCTGCCACTGCTTTTTGGGGCTTGGCTGTCTATCACCAATAAAAGCACATACTGGTGGTGACACTGGTTTGCAAGTGTGCCACCAACTTTGAAACAATTTGGCAGCTGCAATCAGGGAGTGCCCCATCATTGCAGCATCAGCTTCTCCTTGGGTAAGCTGAGGCTGCGGAGCCAGGGTGGCCCCTGATTGTCGTGGCAAATTTGGTTCCATGTTAAGTCAGCACAAGAAAAATTGGTGTGGTTAATGTAGCCTGGTCAGTTCAGCACTTGCTGTTTGCACTAATTACATCCTGAGGAAATCATATCTCGTCCCATGATCTGCTTACTCTCTATTGCATATGATATCTTTCAAGTGCCCATCACTGCAAGGAACTTCCATCACATAAGTGATGTGTGACATTGATGACAGAGACAATACTTTGGCACCATACTACAGAAATAATCAAAAGCACTGCAGATGCCAGTCCTCACCGTGATCAAGCCTTACCGTTCAAATAAGGGACTGGCTGGTGTTTCATTGTTGGAGCTCTCCTATTCATCTTCAGAGCTCACAGACACCACCAAAACTGTGTTCACTGACCTGACCGGTGGCTCAAATGAATATGGCCGTAATGTTCAGTGCTATGATTTGCTGCGGACATCCACAGTCCCACGAGTGGTGTTACTGATGCTGACAAACCAGGAAGTGCAGACACATTTTGGCAGGCATACAATGAATGACAAGTAAAATAAATAAAAAAAAAATAATAACATTCTGCCTCACAAACACCACGGAGCTCATTGGACATGAAATTTCAGTGGCGCAGGGTACATTGGTTTAACATAAAAACAGCCGCTATGATACATGCTGTAGGGGCACAAAGTCCTATGTGTTACCTTGTTTGTGCTGAATGTGCTTGCATTGAAATATGCCACATGCTGAAAGGACTTGCACTGTTAATACTACGCAGTAATGCTTGTGTGGAGTTTGATGCACAGTAAAGACTCGATACCAGCAAATTGTTCCCTTTGTGGCAGTATGTTTGTCTTCCCTGTTTTTGTATTAAGCTTTCTATTGTAATGAAACTCATGTTTATGTAACTTAAAATTCCCAATATCGAGAATTTTTCAGCTACTGAAGTGTCCTTAGATGTATTTGTTGCAGCCACCCGCCACCAGAAGTACCCGTTGAAGTACAGCGTGATGCGGGACATAGAGGAAGAGCAGTGCATGGCAGTCTTGTTGCTCTCAAGTTAAATGACTGTGTCCTGGAAAGAGAGAGAGAAGCAAGCGCTGCAGGGATTGACAGCAACAAGGACAGAACTTCTTTGTACCCTTCGATAGTGGCAATTCAGTTTGGGGACTGGTAGAGAGACTCACAGTGGGAAGCATGCACTGTACAGTAAGGGTGCTGCAATGTGCTGTGTGTCTCTCTCACTTTGTCCAGAATGGTGCTGTGCGACAGTGTGTCCTCACTCCCCGTTATGTTCTGTCTGTGGTCTGGAGAGTTTGTCCTGTAGTCTCACAATCCTACTCCCCCTCCCCTTACAGTGTGCATTATTTTGAGTGAGAGGAAGAGAACTTGTCTAATATTAGCATAGAAGAAACCACTGTCAGAACAGCCCAATTTGGCGTTATGCTCATGCTCTCTAATAAGGTGATCAGGTAATAGCTCACTAAATAGAACTTCAGTCACTCCTCCTGAGCCCTCACAGGGGACCACAACTGAAAACGCAAGGTTCAGTGAAGCACAGTAAAAGGCAGTTTTAGAGGCAGGATAAAATCAGTTCATTAGTTCATGCTGTCTTAAAAAGTCATATGTTCAGTCAATAAAGGCAATTTTATGATGGTTGTTACACATTGACCTGAATGTTAGTCGTGGTGCCGTTTTATCACAGTCCGGATTTAGTGTGACACTGTTATGATTAAATAACAACAATGTGAGATGAGTCGACTGCAGGAAATAGTTGACACAGTTTTTATATCAATTACATTGCTAGAAAGTGGTGAAAGTTATGTAATTAATTATCACTATTTACAGAGAGAGAGAGAAAGAGAGAGAGACTGCAGATACCTATGTGGTGAGGGCGGGGTATTTGTTTTTCTCTCCCACGTTATTGCAAAATATTCCCTCTCACATCCTTTCCTCAAAACAAATGTACAGATTGCCTTGAGGCTGAGAATGCTGGCAGTGGGAATCACCCTAAATGATGTGAGGGGCATTGTGGTTTGGAAGCATGTGCAGGCAGTCTTTTTTTATCGTTTACGTTTTTCTCTCTCTACTATTGTCTCGTTCTGATTTTTTTGGTTTTTTTGTTTGTTTGTTTTGTCCTAACTCAGCCTGTGATGATAAGCTTCTTGGATACAGCCTAATAGAGGGTAGATTGTGGTGCAATTTTCTTTGTGAAAGTATGGAAGGTGTTTGCAACTCCAACAAATCATGGCTCAGGGGGTCACAGGCATTGGACTGGTGCTAAACTGCTGGCCTAAGAATTGTATGCCAGTACATTGTGGCAGAGAATTTTGTCCATAGTCCTTAAACTATTGTGAGATAGACTCATCTGACATAGCATAAGGCATTAAAGGTCTTGGGAAGACTGAGGAAAATGGTGCCCCCACTATAGCTGATTTTGTATTGCTGACAGATCAATCTACCTTCAGCAAGGCTATATTTTCTCAGCTGTTAATTTACCTCTTTCCTGTCAGTTTCACCTCTCCAGATTGCAATTTATCATGATCAAACCTGCACTAAAATTGATGTAGTGCACAGGTAGAGGAGCTTATCATCGCAGGCCGAGTTAGGCTAAAACAAAAAAACAAAAACAAAACCAAAAAAAAATGGAAAGAGCAAATAGTGGAGAGAGAAATGTAAACAATAAAAAAAGATTGCCTGCACATGCCTCCAAACCACAATGCCCCTCACATCATTTAGGATGATTTCCACAGCCAACATCCTTTATTGCCTTTACTGACTGAATACATGACTTTTTAAGACAGCATGAACTAACAGAGTGATTTTATCCTGCCTCTAAAACTGCCTTCTACTGTGCTTCAGAGTCAGCACTTTCTGATACCTGCTCGAATGAAAACCTCTGCTTGGGCTGTTCATTGAAGACTGTCAGTGTTCACAGCTGCCAGTCATCCTCACACCGATGAGTGTGTTGACAAGCCACAAATTCAACCTCACGTGCAGACTCATATTCAACTGAATCCCAAGCATTCCGTCTTTAACTTACGTCACTTAGGCTCGGGATTCAGTGTTCTAGCTGGCAGTGATTTTTTTAAAAACATCTCCAACTTCAGTAGCTGGACTAAGCTACTACATAGGATGAGGACACATCAGATGTAATGTTCAAGTAAAGAAATATACCACAGCAGATTGGGCAAAATTCATTATTACACAGGACAGCTTGCAACCTGTAAAGGAAAACACAGCAAAAAGTGAATACCTGTTCTTTAAACTAAGATCTGAAAATGAGGCACAAATTATATCCTTACAGGCACTGTTTTTGTACCACTCTATGGAGAAACATTCCTATGCAATCATTCTCACAGTCAACCCCATCCCCCACCCTTAGGGATAACTCAGTGTCTCTCTCAGATTACAATGCACAGGCCCTATTCTGACTAGCGCAAATGTTTGGCATGATTTATGAGGAGGCATTACTTTGCATCCTCTATCCTTTAGATATGCCTGCCCTGTCATTGTCCCATCACCTACCCTGTCAATTTCCCCAACCCCCTCCCATTTTAACCTCAAGACCCCTCCCTAAGGCTAAAGCTTGGCTCAAACCACAGCAAACATATGCCAAACAATCATTTCTATAGCCAAGAGCACTATCTTGTAGAACTGCTGTTAAACTGCTGGTAATAACTGTGCCCCAAACCCCGACATATTAACCAATATCATAGGCCTCCTATCCCTAGCATCAACCACCATTAGACCTACCTGGCCTGGTGGTGACTGTGGAATCCACTTAAGAGGAACCTTGAGTTAAAGATTAATGGCAAACATGGTGGGGTTTTTTTTCTTCCTTGTTATAGGTGGTTTTGATAGCAGAGCAACAAATCTGATGTGGTGACATGAACTAATATGTCTCCAGTTGTTGTTTTCTCTATCTGCTGACAGTTCTAACCTTCGTAATTAACTTTTCCTCACTCTGACCATCTGCTCAGAGATTTTTTTGTGAACCTCTGAAGCTGGAGTCAATTTTTGACATCATTGTAGAAGTGACGTTCAACAGCTGAGCGCATGGAAAGGCAGTTATATGTGTGCGTGTCAACGAAGTACCCCACCTCCCCCCCACTTGATGTTGTTTTATTGATGTACTCTGATCATGCCCACAAGTCTCTTTTCTTATTAACATCTTAGTACATCTACTGTTGCTGTCATAGAATAGCTGTCTTTTGACAGGGGCACCATCATCTGGTCATTTGCTTAAAGAAAACATCTTCATACAAAAGCCTTGTGATATAATTTTTTTGCATGAATGACATCTACTGGCTTTTTTTTATTTCATTTTTTGTAGGGAATATTTGGACATGTCATGTTCATAATGCCAGCACTGACATTGGTTGCCATGAAATATCTGAGCTGCCCATCCTCCAGTGTCAGCGTTGAGTGGGTGTTCAGTTCAACGGGTGCCACTGTGGGTGGTAGGAGCACCAATCTCACTCAAAAAAAATGTTGGCATTCTGACATTTGTCAAAATGAATGATGCTCACATTCCATCAAGAAAAGTAATATCCCTTGTCACACCACTGCTTGACAGTGATGATGAGGAGGAAAGTGCTTTTGGCAGATTGGGATGTACCTCATCACAGCATTGAAGTGGATGAAACAGTGATGGAGAGGGAGTTCCCCTATGGTGACAATTCCAGTCTTGAAGACTGTGAGGGATGCGTCATTGATGACATGGAAGAATAACAAACTCTCCAATTTATTTTCTCCTTCACCCTCCCCCCCTGTCCCCAACCATGTAATCCTAGATGTCAAAAATAATAACAATTATAATGTCAATATTCAGTGCTGAGATATGAATCCACAACTATTAATTAGTGATGCTTTTATTTTTACTTTCTATTTTTTCCCCTTTCCCCTTCCCAGCACTGTCATCAAACTTACCTGCTCTGGCCACCTTCTTCCCACTGGAGACCCCCATGGAGTTCTTGCTTACTCCCTGAAACAGGGATATGGAGGGAAGGAGCTCCCCTTAACCCCCTCCCCATGGGAAATTGAGTCTGCATTGGGGTCTAACAGTGGTACTGCAGCCACAGGCAAGTGAGGACCTTCTCAGACCCTCACATCGGTGTCGCACTGGGAGAGGCATTTTTGGTGTATGCCCCTGAGCGTGACATGCCACACGATGCAATGGCTTATGCCAGTGTCCATCATGCTCCCCCTACTGTGGTGGGCTTCGGAACCATGATACTTCTGGGTGTCACCAGAGGTCAGGCAGCCCCCGACCCAGTGTGATCCCTCCCCCCAGAGGAGCTGAGTGATCCATCGGATGCTCAGACATCCTTCTGCCATCCAGCCCTCTGGTTCTTGGGTTTGCTTCTGAACCCGGGTCACCAGCGTCACAAGCAGAAATCCAAGTGCTGCGCTGATGGGCCAGCAATTAGTGATGCTTTTTAATTGCATCAAATGGAACACCAGTAAACAATGCGCTATGCCACTTACAATGAACACCCACTGTAGCCAGCAAGACACACCGCAGCTGTGCAGCAGTGACTACAACATCTCAACCTTCTCCTCCTGCTCCTATCATCATATGTGTGTAGTCACCTTGGATCCTCCAAAACAGGCAGAAACAACATGGCACAGCACTTCCACCACCACAGTGGTATCTACTGCCAGCATAGTGATTCATCAGGATAACGAATGTACAATACAGCAAAGCACAGGTGGCACACAGCAGTTACCCAAATGTGACAAAAGAGACCCATCCTCTGCCTCCTTTGTACTCCCTGTGCTGCTTCAGCTATGTCCTCCTCCTCACAGCAAGTATGAAACAGCATTGGCTACCACTTCCACCATCAGAGTGGTGATTTTCTGCCACCAGTGTGATGAACAGAACTGCCTCCTGTACCTCATGAAAATTCCTCTTCCCAGATTCATTGTGGTCCTCCTCACCAGAATTATCATACAGCATGCCACAACACTGCAACTGTTAGCCCAATGAAGTGATGGTCCTACAGTCTATATCAAGTGACTGACTGAAGCCAGCAAGACCTCATCATCCAGAACTGCACTGCAGCAAGGATTTACTTCATTGGATGTGATGGTAAGACACTTGCACTCTTTTTCAAAAAAAAAAGCTGTTCTTCTATCAGCCTACTAGAGGCAGAAAATTAGTCCATGAGACTCAGCGTGGCATTAAAGTGTTTTCATGTCATTTCTTCTTCATGCAGGTTTTGCTGGTTCCAATACACTCAGACATCAAAAATACCCCATTGCACAGTCAGTAGTAGTACTCTGACAGTAAGTATCATTATGATTTAATGTTTTTCCTTTCCTTTCCTTTCCTTTCCTTTCCTTTCCTTTCCTTTCCTTCCCTTCCCTTCCCTTCCCTTCCCTTCACAAAAATCCTTTGTCTTCACAGGTGCTATCTGGACTGAAATTCAAATGAAATGGTACGTAAAGAGATCCTGCAGGCAAGTGAGCCACCTCCATCTTCTCAGTTAAAGCAAGTCAAGTATGTCGCAGTGCATACACAGTCTAGAAAATACGGAACCTGAAATTATAGCAACAGCAACAGGAAATACTGAGTATTAAATCTAGCACAACTGCCAATTAAAATACCCACACCTCCAGAAAAGGAAAATGAAAAAATTATCACCTTGAAAGGTGCATGCAATACCAGGGATCAAGTTTGATGGACTCAGTTAACATAATTTGCTTGATGAATCAAGCCCATCACTGGAAAAAATACAGGCACAAGGAATACCTGTAAGGAAGAACAGAAGAGGCAGTGATTAACAAATACAATTGTAACCTCCCTACAAATGGGGTTTCCCGAAAGTCTTCCTTGGGTGTGCCTAAATGCTCACTGCCAGGCTGGTATCCTGTGTCTTAGCGCTTTAAAAGTGTTGTGTGAGAGTGCCTTAATGCCTCTGTGCTCTGTCTCTTTAAGAGCTGCCAATAATGTGGTGCTTATTTAATCTGGGAGGGGGTGAGTGTTTTTATGCTCGAGTCCCACCCAGCCTGTCAGATAATCACTCCGTTCTGCCTTCGCTATTTGCGCAGAGGGAGCTCTGTTAGAAGCTATACTTACGTGCTGATTATCTATTAGCATGGCAATAGTATTGTCCTTTGTTTAACCTGCCTTCTTTGCAGCATGGACTTTTTGTATTGCACCACCATTTTGCTTTTGGACTGCCACTCAGCACCAATCAGAACCTTTGGGGACTCTAAAATGGAGCCTGTCCCCAGGGGACTTGTGGGAGCAAATTACTGTAGAATTGTAGTTTTTACATTTTGGCACCAAAACAGACCTGGAGGGGAGCCCTTGCTTTGACGGACAGATGGATCAACCAACCAGAACCTTTTGGACCAAAGGGAAATTCCCAAGCTGCCTACTGCAGTCAGTCAGTCTGGAGTTAGAGTTTGAAGAGCAAACAGCTTGAGTGATTTGAGCAGCAGCCCTTGCGTAGTTCTCGTGGAAGATCGGTGGAAAGGCTGAGTTTGGCTTGTCTGCCTGCAGTCCCTCGATAGGGAATCCTTTGAAAGGCTTAGCAATCAGACTGTATCTGAATTGGAGTGTGACAAAGCCACTGAAAAGTGACCAGATTTGAACCTGAAGACCGAAGATTTGCTGTATGCGATCGGCCTGTCAGGACATCCATTTACTACAGAATGCCCGGTTTTGCTCAGAGACACTGATATTGCAGCTGGACTGCCTTCCGCATTGTGGTATGGTGATTGCTTACTATAAATGTGCTGTGTGCAGTTAGTGGGTCACGATTTGGTTCCCCACTGTGTAAATATGCCACACTTGCTGGAAGCTGCATCCAGCACTACCGGACTCAAAATCTGAACTCTTCCACCCGGCCTGGGCCTTGCCACCTGGCCCAGCCAGTTACTTCAGGCACAGAAACCATCATCAATGAGAGACTCACCTGGGGATCAGTCCCCTGCTCAACCATCTCGAACAGAGATGATACCTCGGTGATTCGTGTGGGCCCTTCTTCTCCTGGCAAACCAGTCATCAATCTGCAGTCTCCATTTTGCTTAGCCTGTGTCTCTTATTGGGTAGCGTGAGTAACAATCAGGGTAGCTCCCTGCAACAACAGCTAAATCTCAAGTGTTGTCATCTGATTGCATTGTTGTTTTTCTTTTCAAAAACTGATCCTTCAGGCTCTGGATTACAAACTGTGTGTGGTTGTGCATGTCTTTTCTTTTCATCACAGGGCCCCAATCAGATGTGACACCGGCCTACCCTGGGCAACATTCCAGACTAGCCAACCTTACTTCCAACTGGGTACCCAGAGCATGTGACTGTGCAGGGACTAAAAATGCATGCATAATTTCCTGACAAGATCAGTTTTAGAATCAATCAACCTGATTACACCCCTCCCTTGTTCAATTCCCCTTAATAAATCAGATCTAGCTCTTTTTGCATTTAATCTGACTGTGGTTCCAGTTTGTACCAAATGCACTGTACTGTTGTTATTTGCTGTGCCTAACCTTGTTTTACAGGGGGTCTCCAGGGTGGAACTGGTGGAACCAGCCCTGGTGGTATGTGCAAACAGTGTGGGGAACTGTATGTCGAATGGGGGCTACTGTGAAAGTGTTTGTTGCATATTGTCTAGGCCACTAGAGGGGAAAGAGGGGTGTTACAGTGTCCCAGAGGGCTGTGCCCAGGTTAGCCTTGTTACTAACAACCCTGTCCTCCGGGTGGAGGGACCAATTTTCAGTACCCAGGCCCCTTTACCTGCAACTAGCCAAGCAGGCAGGGGTAGTAGCCCTTGGGATAGCACCACCTAGGGGTTGCACAATTAAGGTATCAATTATGGCACAGAAGCAAGTCCCCCACAAACAAAAAAATACTTACCTTCATGGTTGGCCAATGTTGTGCTGCTTGTGCACTACAACATCATCTATGTTGTAGCTGTCCATCAGTATGATGTCATCAGCACAAATAACTGAAAACGAATGAAAGAGCAGTACAAATATATTAGACTTTGAACAGTAGCAGTAACTCCCCCTCCCTTACAATGAAAAGAAAACAAAGGTACTTACCTGTGCACTATGTCTATGTGCCATCAGGAATCCACAATGAGCAAGAGGCCATTTCTCCAACGCTGGAACAAAAGCAGCACGCAGCAGCAGCAAAGCACCCTCTCCTTCAGTTATTTACTCCATTCTCAATGTAAAAAAACACAGCCACTTGATATTTTTCTCTCTAGGGACACAGCTTCACATTTCTGGCAAAGTGCTGGCTCTTGGTGGTGGGGTGGCAGGCCCAAAAATGCTTAGTATGATAAATATGTTTTTCTCTTGCAAGTTCACATCTGCTTTGCACGGCATTCTCAGGCGTGTGCAGCTACAGTATTTGACTGAAGGGAAGCATTTTTCTTTCTAGGGACACAGCTTCACATTTCTGGCAAAGTGCTGGTGGTGATGGTGGGATGGCAGGCCCAAAAATGTTTAGTACGATAAATATGTTTAAGTTCACTTGCAAGTTTCACATATGGTTTGCACCGCCCTCTCAGATGTGTGTGGCAACAGTATTTGACAGAAGGGAAGCATTTTTTCTCTGGGGGCACAACTTGACATTTCTGGCACAGTGGTGGTGGTGGGGTGGCAGGCCCAAAAATGCTTAGTACCATAATTATGTATAAGTTCTCTTGCAGATTTCACATGTGGTTTGCACTGCCTACTCAGGTGTGTGTGGCAAAAGTATTTGACAAGAAGCATTTTCTCTCTGGGGATACAACTTGACATTTCTTGCAAACACAGAAAACATGTTAACTGCTTAAAACAGATTTATGTTGAACTTCTCAGGAGAATAGCTCATGTTTGTGTAATGGCTTTGCATGTCTTTGGGTGGGTGGCAGTTGCATACAACTACCAGTCACACACCATCATATAGCATCAGGAAATAATTTATTTAATGTGGCAAATATTTGACATTTGTGGATAGCAGGAGTACACATATCAGTAACAAAAACAAAAGGAAGGAATGTAGTTCATCATGTGTAAAGATTAAAGAAAGAACAGAACAGGACAGGCAAGGGACATCCAAAAGAATAAGACAATACTAAAAAAGAGGATAGAGAAAGAAGAGATGAAAACTACAGAAAAATATATTTTCTTTACTTTTTATACATTTTTATATTTTTTGGGTGTTCTTTATTTTTATTGGGGGGACTAGAGGGCGGAGAAATTAAGAACACAAATTACAGAAAGACTAAACTTAAAATAAACAGTTTCTGGCAACCATTTAGATTTCCCCACCAGCACTGCCAGAAGTTGAGCCATGCCCATCACCACCATGCAGCTCGGAAAGGAGAGTGAGGATCCTCTCCTGGCTGGACATGAAATTATCCAGCCGATCCATCACTTCCTGCCAGAAGCTGATGAAATCCTACCACAGCATGTGCAGCTCATCCCATACAACTGCCACATCGCCCTGCGTGGCAGGTGCCATGGGGTCATTGCCATAACGTGATGGTGCAAGCTGCTGTCTGGGAGGTATAGGCTGAGTACTGCTGCAGTCCTTTCTACAGCTGCCACGCTGACTCACAGCAGCACTACTGCTGACCTTCAGCTGCTCTACCACATTGCCCCCAGGGCCATCACAACCACCACCATATGCTGCAAACACCTCATGTTCCTTGGCCCTCCACTCATTCAGGTGGTGGATGTGGAGGTGCATCCTCTGGCCGCCGGTCCCAAGGTGGTTCCCTATTTTCTCACCTCACATGCCACCTACAAACCTTACAGATGGCCACCATCCCATCTGCAGGTTCCATAATAAAAAAGTTCCACACTATAGAATGCTGTGGGAGGGGTGGAGCAGCAGATGATGAGGCGGTGGGCTCCTCCTGGAGTGGGAGACCTTGTAGGTGCTGGTCCTGCTGTGATTCCTGCTGCTGCAGTTCCACTGTGGTTCCTGCTGCTGTAGTTCCTGCTGCTCCGGTTCATGCTGCTGTATTGCAGTAGCAGAAATCCCTTTCTGATCTGGGGGGGGGGGGGCAGCAGTGCCTTGGTTGAAAGCATGCCTGTTGATGCAAATGACTGCTGCCCAGCCCCACCCTTTCGGTACTCCTGATGCTGTCCCACCATTACCAAAAAATTTTTAAATAAAGAAAAGGAGAGAAAGAGGGTCAGAAGAACTCAGAAACATACACACACACAAAACTAGAGAAACTACAAAACCAAAAAGATGCAAGAACAAAATTTATAAATGCAGACAAAGTAAAGAAAGATAAGGATTAGAACTCTGAACGAGGAAAAAACTCTAAAAACATATTGCTAATGTAAATATTCTCTGACTGTCTATGAGACTGTCTCCTTCGACTACAACTGCCGAAATGAAAGTGAAACATTCACTTCCTGCCTACCTGGATTCTCCTATGTGACCTGCCGTGAGTGAATCATGTGACAAACCATGTTTTTCTTTAACTTTGAAGTTACTAACAAATGTCAAAGTTAACATTGAAGTTTTCTGGTGAAGTTTCATAACCAGAAGCCAATTTCGTGAAATGTTTCACGGTGGGAAGTTGGTGTCTTTGGAGGGAATTCGCAGGTGAAGTAAAACTTTGCAACATCTCTAGTGGTGCACAGTTGGATGTCGGGTATGTATGCAGACTAGACTCCCCGTTGGACTTGCTCTGAAAAAAAAACACTGAGGAAGCAATAGACAGACTGTTTTTCGTTATTCACCAGCATGTTTCAGACATGGGAGGGAAGGGGTTCCACTAGACATCATGGCAACTACTGGACTACATGACAATGGGCTTCAGAGAGTAGGGTGCAACACTAATCAACAGTGAGGAGAATAAAACAATCAGAAACACATGGGGTGGGGGAGAAACTAGACTAGAAATATTGCCGATATTTGTGCACATTTTCTTGACTGTATTCTTCAAGTTTCATTTTAATCATGATAAACAAGCATTTGTCAATGCCGAACGTTCGCTTGCAGGTATTTGCAGTGGTGTTTGGCATGTATGGTGCTTTACCCTAATGCCCTGTGCGATTGCTGGTATTTGCACAATAAATTGTCAGCATGACCTGTTTGTTACCCCCATTGTGCGCTACATAGGCGGAAACACGTTTTGGGCAGGATGTGAAAAATGACAGCTGTACTGCTCATAAGGAAGTGTGGTAAAATGCCAATGTTGAAAATCTGGAGTGGAAATATTGAAAATCGCAAACCTACGAGCGTGCGTGGGAACTGTGCAATGCACGCTCGTTAAAAAGTCATTTTAAGGAATTTTTTCACCAAATTTTCAACATTGCCATTTTAAAACCTCTGCTAATGAACAGTGTCACTGTGATTTTCTTACTGTGCCCATACATTGATTTCACACATGGACTGCGCCATTGTGCACTACATGGGGGGGAAAGACGTTTTGGGCAGGATGTGAAAAATGACAGCTGTACTGCTCATAAGGAGGTGTGGTAAAATGGCAATGTTGAAAATCTGGAGTGCAAATATTGAAAATTCGCAAACATACGAGCGTGCGTGGGAACTGCGCAACGCACGCTCATAAAACAGTCATTTTTAGGAATTTTTTCACCAAATTTTCAACATAGCCATTTTAAGACCTGTGCTCATGAACAGTGTCACTGTGATTTTCTTAATGTGTTCCATACATTGATTTCGCATACCGACTGCGCCATTGTGCGCTACATGAGCAGAAACACATTTTGGGTAAGATTTGAAAAATGACAGCTGTACAACTCACAAGAAGGTGTGATAAAATGGCAATGTTGAAAATCTGGAGTGAAAATATTGAAAATTCGCAAACTTACGAGCCTGTGTAGGAACTGCGCAACGCAGACTCATAAAACAGTCATTTTAAGGAATTTTTACACCAAATTTTCAACATGGGGTTTTTGGGACCCCTTCTCATGAATGATTCACTGTCATGGCATTATTCAAGGCTGAAGGGTGATTTCGTGCAGTGACTGAGCAGTACCTGCGAAATCACCCTTTGGGCCCGAATAACACCATGACAGTGACATCATTCATGAGAAGGGGTCCCAAAAACCCCATGTTGAAAATCTGGTGCAAAAATTCCTAAAAATGACTGAGATATGCAATAAAGTTGAAACCCCCCATCTAGCCCATTATACAGCTTACCGGCATTTCCTCAGTTCGCGGTCGCCTTTGAAGAGTACAGACATGTTCCCGGTCCACCGAAGATCGTCATGCCACAGTCCAGAGGTAAGTATGAGGTGAAGAGGGGTGTGGGAGGCTAAAGCAGGGTGGGTGCGGTTGTGGAGGGGGGGTTAGAAGACTCGCTGCGGGACCGCTTTTTATTTTACAGGTAAAAAAAGAATGACGTGGGACATTTGCCATGCTGGGGTGGGCTCCCAGCATAGCAGAAGATGTGGGGCCGAGGAGCCGACGGGGATTGGGCACCCCATCGCAAACTACGGGGCTGTAGGAGCCGACGGGGGATTGGGCACCCTGCTGGCAAACAACAGAAAGGTTTGCTTACCGCTTAGGCTGGCTCAGCGGGCAGCAGTATGGCTTTGGGGGTTGTGGAGCCAACGGGGATTGGGCACCCCCATCAGCAACAGTTTGCCACGCTGGGGTGGGCCCAGCGTGGCATGAAAGCTTTGGGGGTCGGGCGTGACGGACGCGGGCGCAGGGGTGCGCGACGGGGGGCGCCAGTATGGCAGTGGTGCCTTGAAGCAGAGGAACACCGTTGTCATACTGAGCTCCTGCACCCATTGGTGCAGGACTGCCAAGCCTGCTCAAGGGAGCAGTGCATTGGATGGGAGAGGCACACCTCCAAGTCTGCTACTCTCCCAATACGTTCCTTGCACGTGTGCACAAGCGAACGTAAAAGAGCTTCCAAGAGTGATTCTGTACCCCCACTGCAAGCACACACACTGACCTGATCTCTAAATGAGTGCTACCGTCACCATACCACACCACCCTTTGATCCCCCAGTCAACCTCATTCATAGCTGGTGGCCACTACGAAGATCCACTACCCTATGGAAGCCAGGTAAAGCTACTGGAATTTGCAGCTGACTTATAATATAATACCATTACACCTCATAAAGCTGAACCCCTAAGTGTAAAACCCTATATCTAAACACAGTGATGTATCAAAATGGACACTAAGCTGTTCAGCCTGGTGCAGTTTAAGTGCCTTCACAGAAAATAGTGTAGCACAGTGGTTTAAGGCTCTGAGCTGCAAACTTAGAGACCTGGGTTAAAATCCCACATCCCCCACTTGCATACTGTGTGACCCTGAGCAAGTCACTGAACTTCCCTGTGCTCCCAGGTTGCACCTGTAAACAAGCTTTCAGCTTAGTGTGCCACTCCTGGTTAAACAATTAAAAAAATCAGTTTCTCCTGCTTGTGGAGCATGTTTACTTCCATTGAAATTGGAGTGCTTTTGAGAGGCATAGCAATTACTCAACAAGACAATAGACAGCCATGTAGGTAAACTAATGTTGGGAGGAGGGGTGCTTGGGGCCCTAGTCCTTTCAGACTCTCTGTTCTGAAGACAGTTTTCCCTTGGTAGGGAGATGGGTAGATTTTTTGTGTTCTGTTTTGTGTGTGGGTCTAGGGATAGCTGAAAGAAAGTATGTATACAAGGAAACCATGGCCTACCATTCAAAGGCAAGCACTGTAGTTATTGTGCTGTTTAGCTGAATAGGGCAGTTTGCATCCTTTCTCACACCTATTGTTTCAGTCTCTGTGGCAACACAAAGTTGTCTGAAACTATCCTTCAACACAGATTTTAATGTAAGAGCATTCTGAGACTGGATAGTAAGACATCTCACTCCCAGGAACAGTGCTTCTGGCTGAAGTTTAAAATTGTTCCCATATTAACTATGCCACTGGCAAGAATAAACAGCATTTTTATTGGAATAATACAATAAGTAGTAAAATGCTCTGATTCTGGCAGAAATGGCAAATTAACCCCAAAAACATTTTTGGGGACTTTCATTGGCATCTGGGGTTTGGTTTAATATGAGTAAATTTCATACACCAGTTATGAATTCCTGTCACAAAAATGCCTCTGTACTACATTTGCTAATTTTTGAATGGCAATCTAGTTTGGCTGTTATGATTTTACCTGCTGTAAAGTCCAAAGTTTTAAAAATGCTTGCATAGTCAATTAAAGGAAAAAGATAGTGGCTAGTGTGTGACTCCATAAGAAATTAAGGGAATCTGCTGTACTGAAGGTGTATGGTGGCTCAGTGATAGCTAAAAATTAGGACTTTAAAGCAGCAAAATCATACATTACTGCTCTTACTATGAATATGTCTTAAGTAGTAGGAATACCAAGTCCTCTGTAATGTCCAGCTAATACTGATACTCTACATTATGATCAGACTTAAGGGGGGCAGCCAGAGAGGTGAGTGTTGGAGTTTGGCTGGTCACTACGGAAGGGGGGCTGAACTGGGTGGGCTGGTGTACTAAAAAACTGACTATTTCTAACTCCTGCTGGTAGCACAGAAGTGCTGCTTTACGTGCTGCTCTACAATACATTAGTACCTGAAGCAATCACATAGTGTGGCTCTACAGTTACCGATATAGATTGGCACAAAGCATAAAGTTAAATAATAATAATCTTATAGACACCTGACCCCAATATGAAATCCCCCAACATCACCCTATATTACCATAACAATTT
This sequence comes from Neoceratodus forsteri, assembly GCA_016271365.2. Lineage (NCBI taxonomy): Eukaryota > Metazoa > Chordata > Ceratodontiformes > Ceratodontidae > Neoceratodus > Neoceratodus forsteri. The sequence goes on along the minus strand of JADMNL010000027.1, from coordinate 53,039,931 downwards.
TAACAATATAACTTGGATACTGTCATTTTTCCTCTACACTGCAGCAAAAACTGAAAATGTTATAAAATACTGTACACTTTGATCATTAAAAAATATAATGTAGTTGTCAAAGAAATCTATGACCTATCTCCAATTCCCTATGTATGTTATTATGGTACAAAGGAGTCATGCACAGACAGACAGCATATAAAAAAAACATGTTTGCCATATGGTCTTGAATTGAGGTAGCTGGCTTCTCAGGGATGGCATGATACATTCCATAGTATAAAATTCTTTAAAAATCTGGCACCGGGCCTCAACTGTAGGTGGTTATGGTTGCCTCCATATATTTTTGGAATGGTGTGAGCCTGTTATCATCCCTTGACCTCTATATACCTCCAATATGAGAATGCTGTGATCCTACAGTATGATGCTGTAAATAATGAAATAACACAAATCTTGCTGTACCGCATATTGATTTGGGGAATACATCTGGAGAACAGCCATGCAATACAGTGATATGCATGAAACAATTTTATGAAGGCGCCAGCAAGGCTGGAAATGATCGTTTCACTCAACATTACAATGATACTTGTGCATGCATTTGCCAGAAGGAGCTCTGAGTTGACATCATTTCAGTACTTCATTCTTAGCAGCTGTGCACTGCTGACTGTTTTTATTCTGGTAAGTTCTCTCCTTGCTGGTCCCAACAATTGCTGTTTTGACCCCGGCCCCCCCAAAAATGTTACAGGCAGTTCAATTCATTGCATGCCTGTTCACCAAATGTATTCCCCAAGTAATATGTGGTGCAGATTGATTTGCTTTATAACATTATTTTGAACCTCATACAGTAGTTTCCCAGCCTGATAGCATGCTCATATTGGAAGACACAGAGGTCAATGAAAGTAAACATGCTTATAATATTTAGAAAATATATATATATATACTTTGCAGTGGCTGTAAATAAAACTTCACATTATTTGCTGATGGCAACAATATATTGGTCCTAATTATTTTCCACACACATTTTACTGTTGCAATAAAGAAATGAGACAGCTGTAGAACTATCCCATGGATAATTATTCTAAGCTGGCATGTGTTGCTTCCTACAAAAAAAAAATTTAGATAATAACATCAACGCAAGTCGCAGTGTATTGGTGGCTCAACAAATAGAACAGCAGTCATCAATGAAATCTATTTTAAATGTGAAAGTGCATTGTTTTAGGGTCCCTGAGCACACTCTGGTTCTGGTATCAATTTTTGTAATCCAAACCTTACATTCATTTTTATGAACATGTATCGTGTGCATAGCTGTCTGATGGATGGATGTCTATAACTGCAATACAGAACCATGATGTTATTAGCTAATCTTGACTGGGATTTTTTTTTCTTTGCTTGTATAAACGGGAATGCACTTTGATCAGAAAAAAATGTAGTAGTCAAATTCCATAGCATGCTGTGGATGAATTCATTATACTGTAGTTAGAGAGAGAGTGAGACAGTGATTATCTTCACATTTTTTGTTTCATTATGCAGCACAGAAAGCTTCAGCAGTTCACTTCATTATATCAGGATTTAAAATACATTTTTGTAATGTCACTGTAATTGTGTAATGTAACTGTCATTTTTTGTTTTGACACCACATAACTGTCAAATCCAGAGTGGCTATAGTATAACTGTTTCTAAAAAAGCAGGTCTCCTTTGGCACTTTCTGCACAACAGAGGTGCCTGGCTGTATTGCAGTGTTTGTTTATAGGCAATGCATATTCTTTGGAATATCCTGCATATGCTTACCAAGTACAGTGAAAAATTAGGACCAAGTTGTAATATATGTACTGTACATTGCTCAAGCAAATACCAGCTCAAAAATGATATCTCAGAATTCTCCTGTAGTGTTGTGCGAAATTGGAAAATTTCACCCGGCTAAATATTTAATGTAATTTGGGCATTTTGTGAAACATTTCACAGGGCAAAAAGTGAAATTTTTCCCGTGGAGTGAGCTCAATTTTGCCATCGAGCTGGTGACATTTCACCATGCCAGGGCATAATTCCGCCACCCAGGGGTGAAATTCACTAAAATAATGACTCCCTGAGTCTCTGGACCCTGGCAAGTGGTTCCCCCCCCAGCCGCTCACTGGCCCTAATTTCAAAATAAAAATTAATTCTCCCTGGTGTCTAGTGGTCCCCCTTGGATGATCACCATCCCAAAGTGGATAAAGCAAGCCCCCCCAGTTAACTCATTATTTTCCCCAGACCCCCAATCCTAAAAAAAAAAATTCTATCCCCACTCCCTGGTGTCCTAGTGGACCCCTCTCCCCAACCTGTCATCAGATAGTGCCCACCCCACTCTCCCTAGTACCCTGACTGGGCCACCAGCACAGCCCTCTGCTTATCTCCACAGCTGGCAGCCCAACTGGCCACTTCAATGAATAAGTTTGTACTTGTAGCATGCATTCATTCATTGAAGTGCTCAGTCAGACTGCCAACCATGGAGGTGAGTGGAGAGCTGTGTCAGTGGCCCGATCGGAGTACTGGGAAGAGAGAGATGGGCGCTATCTGATGACAGGGTGGGGGGTGAGGTTCCACTAGACACCATTGAATTTTTTTTTATATTTTCAGCCAACCATATAATCCTAGTATGGTGCTTAAATGAGAGAGCACTCAATGCCAAGAGGTTGGAGAAACAGGCTAGATGGGCACTCAGTTGCTTTTACCTCTAACCTACTATGTATTTTCTACACATCAATAAATACTCAGTGCTACTGTAACTGCAAATAAAATGGCCAATGTATGAAAAATGTCAAGTAAATTTGAATTTTTCACACTTTTGAACTAAAGCAGTAAAATATTTCAAACATGAATTTATTGTTTTAGAAAACATGAAAGCTATTGTATTCTCTTAATGTTTAACTGTGTGGCAAATGTTGTTGGTTTTCTGAATCTTTGTTAAAAGGGGACCCCCACCCTGTCATCAGATAGCACCCTCCCTGCTCCCCCCAGTACCCCAGTTGGGTCAACGGCAGAGGCCTCCACTCACCTCCATGGCCGGCAGCCCAATTGAGCACTTCAGTGAATGAGCGCTTGCTTGTACAAGCATGCTTTCATTCATTTAAGTGCTCAGTTGGGCTGTCGGCCATGGAGGTGAGTTAAGGGCTGTGCCAGTGGCCCAATCGGGGTATAGGAGTGGGAGTGGGGTGGGTGCTATCTGATGACAGGGTGGGGGATTGAGGGGTCCACTAGATACCAGGGAGTGGGGATTTATTTTTTTTTGTTTTTAGGATTGGGGGACTGGGGAAAATAATGAGTTAACTGTGGGGGGGGGTTGCTTCATTCACTTTTGGCTGGTGATCGGCCAGGAGGGGGACCACTACACACCAGGGAGAATGAATTTTTTATTTGAAATTTTGACCAGTAAGTGGCCGGGGGTAGGGGGCGACCAATAGACACCAGCATTTGTGGCAGGTGAAATTTTGTGAAAAGTTTTGTGTGGGGAAATTGCCGATTTCACCACAATTTTGCTGCTGAAATTTTAGCTCTCTGCATCTCTATTCTCCTGATGCAACAAATGTAACCCTGGGGTTGGATTCCATGTCTGAGGTAATTTAGTGCAGCGCTTGATTGAGAGTACCGACACAGAGCACCAGTGGTCAAATTCAACTGTTAGGACATCTGCATCAGTCAGATAGTGAGACACTGTTGCACTATTATTGATAGAAACATTACAATAGTATCAAATTCCCCCCCTCACCCCCCCCCCTAAAAAGTAAGGACATTTGTGAGGTTCCTCACAGGTCTCAAAACAATAATCATTTTCAGCATCCTGCCACAATTTCACATCAAAAGGGCAAGATCACCAGCACCTCCCACTACACACCGCTACAGAAACTCATATATAAGAACGCCATCACTGACCAGATCTGCCCTACTCAAGACTAAAACAAATTACTTGCCCCATGCAAGACATCCTCATCTTTCTCATATGTGTTAGTTTCAGATGACGCCACTGGAGTACATCATGGAGCCACATGCCAAAATGCACAGAGATTCATTGTGCTGGTATCAGAAATAAATTGTGAACCATCTTTATCTTCTGAAAACATAAGTAAATGTTGACAGATTATTAGGAAATACTGTAGTTGTACACAAATAAAATCACTTCACTGAACACACACTGGTAGAGTGATGGACAACAAGTATGACAGTGCAATAAAGGAAGAGAGCGATTGGACTGCAGAAAATTATAACAGATCATAATTCGCATCATCGCTCACCAGTTCCCTGCTAAGCAGACACAACAAAAGTGCATAACACTAGGAGTGCACACAGTGCATAACACTTCTCAAATTTGAAGGCAGACCTGCAGCATATGTTTTAAAACTAATTCTGCACATACTGGGCAGTGAAACTGGCAGCTCAGTTCCCTAGTCTGGTACCACCATACACCATTTTGAGCTAATGTTTAAAGGAGATAGCATGTTACAGTACTTTGTAAAGATTATTGGTACTGTTACATACCTCAAAAGCTGAAAGGTCCATCATTTTTTTCATTTAACAGACAGCTCCGTTTTCTCAGCATAGTCTGTGTTATATCAGTGCAACGTCATCCTAACTCCTATCAATCACATTTTAATATAAACTTTTCAACTTATAAAATATAGTAAACATAATTTTAAAAGCATAAAAATTAACTATTAGGGTTACAATGATGTATGCTATTAAATTCATATCATAAATCTCCACTTTTTAACATTTTGTGTAACCGACCAATCAGAATGCTTGAAATTGTTGTATTGACTAATTCAAACATTTTTGTGATTACAGTGTTATTTGGTACCTAATACTATTAATTACCACAAACAGAAGACTTTCCTACATATCTGTAATGAATGACAGCTAAAACAAGTGTAATATTCCCTCTCGATATAAAGAAGTGCAAATATTAAGATGTTGTTTTATTATAACTCTCTTGTATGACTCTGACACATGAGGTTTTGCAATACAGCATATGAGTAATACTCATTAAGAAGATGTCCTACTGTTAGTCACATTCTTTAGTTTTTTTAAATCTGGACTTACTTGTCTGTGTTCAGTTTCCACTTAAAACTTATAACAAAACATAAATCCTCAGTGACTGTTAGCTGCTTCACGCATTTTTTTTTTTTACTTCTGATCCTGTTTGAATTTATAAGAAAGAAATACTAATGTATGTCAGGGTTTCTGTCAATATTTTATCTTTTTTATGTGCCTTCTCTCACGATCTCTGAGTCTCTCTCTCTCTGAGTCTTCAACTCATACATCATTTACCATGACTTTTAAAATAAGAGCTCAATTAAAATGAAGAAAGAAGTATTGTGCTTCATTTTGTTTTATTTTATCATAATCAAACAAAATATTTTACAATCTGCAGGCTCATTTACAATTTTCATACTCTCGTTCAATTTCGTTTTTCATTTTAATGTGTTATTTGTGGGGGAAATCACAGTATTAATATTCAAGCTGATACACATACTGAAAATGGTATGACAGGTAATTCACAAGCTGTGTATTTATGATGTAACAGTTGTATGAATCACATTGTGCATCTATATATTCTTCTTTTGTTTCTTGAGATGTTGCTTCCCCCACCCCAACCATCCATCCTTAACATCCATGAGAACTCATGTGACTATATTTTTTGTTGTTTAATCATACTTATGTGCACTTTGTTTAACATATTCAATTCAAAAATGGCCTTAGGCAACACCTTCCTACTAGGACAGTTGTGACTGCCACAAGGACTCTAACACCCATAATGCCCACTCATCCACATTCTCCTTCCCCTTCCTTCAACCCCCACTCTTCCCTCTTGCCCTATCCCTCTGTCTTCCTCTCCCCCCTGTGCCTTTTCTCCCACTGGATCAACCTTAAAACCAACCTACTACCACTACCTCCCAACCTCCTAGACAAAGCCACTTCTTTGGCCGCCACCCCCCAGTCTCCCCCCCTTGACTCCTCCTTGAACTCTCACACTAGGTGTCACACCTCTTTATCTCCTTCGCTACATATAAACACTGTCCTTTACCCTAGTTGAATGCTCTTGACACTGTACTATCACCATTAGTACTATGAATGACACTGTACTATCACCATTGGTACTATGAATGACGCTGTACTATCACCATTGGTACTATGAATGACATTGTAACCTTATTGTATACTAGCTACCTACTATTCGAGTATTGTATGTAAACTGTTTGTTATTGCTGTCATTGTCACTGTTTGACGTGAAACCTTTGTAAAAGAGCTCTGAGCTCAAAGGTATGATCCGAATCCCTAAATAAATAAATAAAAAATATTTCCTTAGAATTACTGACATGCAAATGAAATCAAAATATGCATCTCAATTTTAACTGTCCCTGCTATTTTCTACAATTGCAAACACCCTGCTCAATTAAGTGGACAAATACAGAAATGCAGAAAGATATAGAAAGTTATGCAACAGATATCTTTCTCTGTCATTACTGACATTCGTATCATTATTATCATTAAATGCTGGATAACATTTAATATTTTTAAAAGTTTTGCTTTGGAATTATAGATTATTTTTTAAAGCAATCATAATTTGTTCATAACATTTTTAATAATTAATGTGCATACTGGAAAATTAACTTAGAACATTTGGACTACCACTAAACCATCGCAACCTCAGCACCATGGTCTAGTATGTGTCATGGTGACACATTTAGGGTCAGAGTCCATTTTGCATAAAAATTCATCACCCACGTATAGTATGGAGTGGGACTTGGGGTTGGTACTGAGAATGTGGGGGGATAGTGGTCATCACGTTTGACAATATGGACATTTGCAGACCATGGATTCATTTCCTGGGATGTAGCCATGAGAGTGGGTGTACCACTGGACAAACAATGTGTGCTGCACACACAGTCCCAGATGTGGTGCTGGTTAGAGCTACTTACCAAAGTCTGTACAGTCAGATTGAATAAACTGGCACTCCATAGCAATGAAATCTTACCCTACAGGCAATGAAAATATAAGGACTCACAAATTTGTTTGATTATCCAGAAATAAATGCTTCATTTTAGTACAGTTACAGAAGATCAGACATGATGAGTAACATAGTACTATATGCATTTGTGGAATGACCACACAACTGGCAATGATCAAATAATGTGGGTCCAAGCATCTAAATGGTAAAAAGTGCTATGAATGGATACCTGGCAGCCCCATATACCCCATTCCAAGCTCAGAAACACAGTGAACTGTAGACATGCTACAAACAGTACTGCAGGGTGATGCTGGAATATCACAAATGGTGAGGTACTCTTAGAGACCACTATTTGTGTGGGACACTATCTTTGTGGAGGAGAATGAAGTTGGAAAGAGGTAATGCAGTGATGTCCATTTACAAAGCTAGTGTTACAGTAAAGAATGTTACTAGGGGATTAAAATGGAGACTTTGTTAAGAACAGAAATTTTTCAAAAGCTGGCATCCACCAAAAAATTGTAAAGAGGAAAGTTGCTGGGTGAACAGTTATATATTGCAGATATACAATTTGCTAGTGACTTGCCCTTGAGCATTGACACAATTTATCTGCACTATACTTTCTCGGTGGTTGATAACCTTATCAGTGCATGCTAACATATAGGAGAGCACTTGCAGAGGATTTTTAACGGTAAGCACATGCTGTAGTTCACAAGTATGAATTTTTTATTTCAATGTATGAGCTCCTAATAATAACACTCCCACCCACCCAAAAAGCAACTAAATATACCATAATTATTTTTATTTTATAATTGATTTCTTTTGGTTGATTGCACAACAGCAAATAAGATGCAGAGATACACTTTGCTCAGATTTGCTGAAAAGGTCAGCAGCACATAACCATCATCTCTCTAGGAGGCAGTATAGTACAGTGGTTTAAGGCTCTGAGCTACAAACTTGGAGCCCTGGGTTTGAATCCCACCACTCCCACTTACATACTAAGTGACCGTGAGTAAGTCACTTAACTTCCTTGTGCTCCCAGGTTGCACCTGGAAACAAGCTTTGGCTTAGTGTGCCTCTCCTGGTTAAACAATTTCCCTTTTACCTTCCCTTCCCTTCCCTCCCCTCTCTCAAAATTGCTGTTATGAGATTTCAGAGTGCTCTTCAGTTTAGATAATGGTGACATAGGGAAAGAGAGAGAGAAAGAGAGTGGAGAAAGAGTGAGGAGTGGGAAAGAAAGAGAATTCAGAGAAATATTGAAATGAAAATTAATTTTATTCAGTAAAGGGGCATCTCTGTCACACACTAGTAGTCAGCCTGGTTCGATAATTACTGAGGGACCTGATCAGGAGTGGGGTGAGTCGATGCATGTAGTGGGATTTTGCAGGATGGAGGAGGTACTGAGGGGACTGCCACAGTTCTATGGTATGGAACAAGCAGGCTTGATTACAGACGGACTTATCTGGTCAGATGGGTAAGAATCTCTGTGACTTGCAGACACATGGCTAAAAGAAAAATGTTTAGTTTTGCAAGTCAAGCAAGCATGCTGTCTCTATGTTTTCCTGAATCCTTGTACCATTTTTGCAAGGCAGCAGTAAAGCTTGCTCCTTGCAAAAATAGTTCATTTTTCACTTAGCCCTGTGACCAGATGTCCTACTGTGATTATTCAGATCAGCTTGTTTGACTCATTATTCCCATAAAACTCCGGCTGCTCTCAAGACATTAAGTCACTTCGGCTGCTCTCAAGACAATAAGTCACCCCCACAGGTGCAGTAACTCCAAAAATCCTGACAAGATATTTCAAAGGTTAATACAGTTACAGAAATGTACCAGTTGGTTCAATGTGTCAGAGCTGTGTACTCTATTTAAAGACACATAGAAGGGAAAGGGGCAAGTGAAGATAAACAGGATTAAAATAAGTGAAAGTAAAATAAAAATACTAATGACAGTCCTATGGACACTAACACCAAGGACAGCGGATGCACAGAGTGACATTTATAATCAGTAAATAAGTTCCCCACCAGTAATCAAATGTTACACTGAACTGGGGAAGGGGGAAGGGGGGTGCATCACAGGCATCTATAGGACAGTTCACCAGGCAGGACACCTACTTTATCAAGGTCAACATAGTCCATGACCTGATCAATGGTGATGGGGTGAGGCTGGCTGCTGTTTGATTCAGCGCTCATCAACTGAGCTGTGATGATGACCATGTCAGACAGAGAATCACAGACTCAAGTCGAGATGCATGCAGTGAGATCATAAGTAAAAACTATATGCTGAGATGTCTGTAAACCAAGCAGAGACAGGGTCAGGACACCTCTGATGATGGCAAACTAAATCTTGATTACTCAGTGACTGCAACCCTCCCTCCTGCCCATGCCTGGCTCCACTCTTTTGATTAACTTAATTAAATGTGTTGAACAAGTTGGTGGCACGAGTTAGGGCACTTAGCTTAATCAGCCCTGAGTGGGAAAGTAATGGACTACACAGTGCCAAGTCCAACTGTCAACACTGAAAAAAATCTGCACGTGCAAAGGGCATTACTTGGCCAGTTAAAAAAAGGAAGAGGCTTTCACTACAAAGACTAACTTTTTTTTTTAAAGCCATTTTTTTTTTCAAAGACTTCCATCTTGGATTAGCAGAGGCTTTTTTAGATTGTAAGCACAAGCTGTAGTACTCCAATATGAATGATTTCATTCAGAGTGCCAGCAACAAATAAAATACACCACAAAAAGTGAGGAAGATATTATAGTATTTATTAGTTAATGTATTTATTGTGTTCAACTATCCTCTATTGTGAATGTGATTAAAGTAGTATCATAACTATTTCCAAAAGCTACCTTCTTGTGTTTGCAGATTATTTTTGTTCAATGAAAGAGCCAGTTGTATTTCTCCAATAGGCATGATAGCATTCTGAACTTTTACTGCAGAGAAAATTCTCCCAAAAAGATGGAAAACAGAGCTTCTTCTGTTTCTCTCATTCTACTAGCACATGGCATGCAATGGACAGCTACTAGTAGAGCAGCTGTTAAAAAATCACATGCCTCAGTTTAAAGTAAGCTGTACAGAAGGAGCACTCTAACTTATCGGAATCATCAAACAATGCAAAATCAGTGAGAAAAGAAAAACAGGGAGACTCCAGGGCTCATATGTGTTGCAGTCATCCACAGGTGGATTAGGGAGGAATTGCAATAGGGAGCTAATTATACTGTGCCACACCAGCTGTACAGTGCCGCATAACGAGCGTTAGAGTGCCGCATCGAGTGGCATACAGAGCATTCGGTGCCTCACTAAGTGGTATACCTCATTATCATTGAACTTTTTAGCAGCAAGCACTGTAAATCAGATCTCTCAATGGCTTTAAAAAAAAGTTAAGAGGCACTTGTCTGTCCTCAGCTGCAGCAAAAAGGCACTGAAAAACATGACCTTGCTGTGACTGTTAAGTCAGTAAACCCTAGTTGTTTCTAAAGAGTCCATCATCTGCCAGTTATCTACTGATCAGACAGGTCAGTATAGATGGAGAAATCTTTACAGAATGGTTGCTTGGTTTCACTCTTGGGACAGAAAACTTCAGTCCAGAAGACTCTCTCAGGTTGTTGCCGTAATAAAACCCATAGGCAACAGTAATAGTGACTCTGATGGCACGACCATGGAAACAATCAAAGAGGCACCTGTATCCACAGCAGAAATAAGAAAGTCACTAATGACACTGCAACAAGTCATGGCACAACACCCAACTGTTGAACCAGATTGGTTTACAATAACTACTGCTGAGACAACCTGGTGCCTATACACTGACACATAATGACAGCAGATACAGATCACCAATCTTCTTGTGCCACTAGTTGCACACTGCCTCTGCCCTCAACTGATGATATTGTTTAGAGAAAACCTGTGTTAATAAATAATTGTTAATAATAATAATATAATAATAATAGTAATAGTATAATAATAGTCAATAATAAATAAGGATTACTTTCTTCATGTGATTTATTTTTAACTTTCAAACATCTCAAATTTAAATAAAAGTTTTGCCAATTATAGGTACCAGGTCAATATCGCACATGTCAGACAGCTCGGTATTAACTGTGTTGTATAGACAGCACCTGGGTTTACAGCGACAGGGATAAAACAACAGTAGGGGAATACCGCCGCCCCGTCACTGCATGCTGAACGGGAGAGTGGGCAAGTTGCCAAGTGCTGGGTGCCTGATCTAGCCACTCCCATGGAGGAGTGGCTAGGACACCAGCACACAGCACAGTCAGGAGACCTAGGACCATGGTTCGGTTCTCCCCCAGGTCTCCCCTGCTACAACTTTTCTTGATGATTTAAAATAAAACTTCCCCCCTCCCAAGTTTCTGCCCATCCCTGAGGTCCCCCTCCCCAGAGTTAGTTATTTAAGTTCTTGGGGGGGTGTAGGTGAAGCCCCCCATGGGGGGGTGCAGGGGGCAGAGCCCCCTGCAAAAAAACTTAAAGACCCTTTGTCTTCAATGGGTGTGGTGTTCAAAACAGGTCAGTGTTTTGCATGGCTCTGTTTTTGTTTGGCGCTGTTTGTCTGTGGCATTTGTAGCCATGCTGTTTTGTCCTGCTACGGAATCACCCAGTGCGTTAATTGCAAATATGGAACACAGTACAGATTAAATAAACATTGATTTGCCATGATAGTCTAACATTTTCTGCAACTATACAGTACTGTTCAGTACTGTATATGCATGCTAACTATGTCTCTGTTTTTTTTTGGGGGGGGGGTTCGTTCCAATTGCAACCTTGGATGTACCAGACATTGGATACAGTGGATTGAAATAGACATCATGGATTAGCCCACTATCAGCAGCTTGCAGTCTGCATCAATTGCATATCTCTCACATGACATAGGAAAGAAAGAATTGAGTATAAACATAATAACATGATGGGCCATCATTTGCTTGTACACGTGAAATTTGAGCTTTATACTCTTTAAAAAAAGAGGTAGATTCTCAGTCACTTCTCTCCAAGAGCACTTCTCTCCAAGGGCAATAAAAAATATGAACCTGATTGTAAATGTGAGCTATTAGTCTCTCATATATCATGGTTATTTTAAACTGACATATACATAGTTTGATATTAAATCTAGAAAAGTTTCATTACTTTCAAATGATAAGTATAAATCTTTCAGTGTTCATTGTTGCAATTGCTACTATCTTGTCCTGACATATGAAAGCTCTAAACCCTCAAAATAATCAAAGACACAAGTCTCAAGTTTTGGTGGCATAGTTCTATTCAAAACCTTTTTTAAGCATAACAGTGCATTATGCCACCACTACTTAACATGTCTACCAGCCAGAAAAAAATCAGTAGATCAGTCCTATGACCATGTCCATGCCTACAATGCCTATGCGGCATTAATTTCATTTTATATAGTTCTAACAGAGTATTATAAGAATGGAATACTGTTTTAAACTGTATTGTCTAATTACTTGCATTGGAATGCAGTTTGTTCACATTTCTAAATCTGACTAGCCACACAGAAGTATTGGCCAGAAGTGGGATTTCATGTGCTGATTTCTTATAAAACGTACCAAAATTTGCATCGGTTACATTTGGTAGAAAGTTTTTATAGTAGACCAAAAGTTTGTGTAGTTTAACTCCAAAAGTCACTGTGAGCTTTGTGAAAAGACCTTAGCCCCCTAAATTTCATATTTTATCTTTCAAGGATTTAATACATACACTTAATTATACACATATTAACTGTGAATACTTATTATACTTTTAAAACATTGTCCCAGTGGTGCTGGAGGCTTGTTAAGAGTATTTACAATTCCATTGCTCTGACTATGTTGCTCCTTTGCTGTTCAACAGCATATGTTCCCAAAGCAAGGTCATATTAGCTCCATATGGTAGCTGGTATTTGCTTGTTAATTATTAAAATGTTGCTGTTCTGCTTACATCATTGTAAGAAATTGAAAAAGAATGCAGATTCCCATGACACCCTTCAGAGGAAACACCAGCAGGATCCTCCAATCTAAAGAAATGTCTGTGTTACAATATGGACACCCGGGAGCATATCTGTGACTCTCTTCTTGCTTGACAACATGCGACTCCTTTCTGCTTCCTCTTCTATTATCCATCACAGATATATCAAATCAAATCAAATCAGTCTTTATTTTTATAGTGCCTGTCAAAACCAAGGCACTTCACAGATTATAAATACATTAAAACACAATTTAAATGTATTCATCAGCTTAATCTGGTTCAAGGTCAGTTGGCATTCATCTGTATCTCCCTCCCCCGGGTCGAGCCTGAAACTAGGCATGATTTGTCTAGTGCACTTACCCGGTCAACAAAAACTAAATAAATGAATAAAAAATAAAAATCAACACAGTCCAATTCAATTAATCAGGCAAGACTAATGAAAACAAATATGTTTTTATCATTGATTTAAAATTTGTGATGGTCAGGCATTCTCTTAACTGACGAGAAGGAGAATTCCACAGAGTTGGTGCTGCAAATGAAAAAGCACACACACCAGATGTTTTAAGATGAACCCTGGGAATCTCTAGCAATCCCTCATAGGCAGATTGGAGAGAGTGATTGGTGGAGTAGGTAATCAGGAGATCTTTAAAGTAGTTGGGTCCCAGTTCATGTAGGGCTTTAAAGGTAAGCAAGCCAACCTTATAGGTGATCTGCCACTGAACCGGCAGCCAGTGCAGTTTTCGCACAACAGGAGTAATATGACTGGACCTGAGAGTACCAGTCAATAATCTGGCTACAGCATTCTGCACCAGCTGCAAGTGGCGGATATCAACCCTAGACAGCCCTAGGTAGAGGGCATTGCAGTAGTCTAGATGGGTAGTAATGAAGGCGTGGACCAGTGTTGGAAGGTCACCCAGGGGAATCAGGTGTTTCACCCGGCCAATGTTCCTCAGATGGTAAAATGAGGATTTGACCACAGCTGACACCTGACTCTTCAAGGTCAAGCCATCATCAAAGACAACACCCAGGTTATGCACCCGATCTGAGGTAGTATGCTGGACACCATCAAGCCAAAGGTCCGACATGTGCCCCACACCAAAACCTGCCCCCGGGCAGCCCGGTTCCACAACCAGCACTTCAGTCTTATCCAAATTCAATCTCAGCCAACTCAAGCTCATCCAGTCTTTGATCTCAGAAAGGCAGCTATTTAGCATGGAAACCGTATCAATCTGTCCAGGCACAAAGGACATATAGAGCTAAGTATCATCTGTGTAGCAGTGGAAACGCAAGCCGTATCACCTAATGATATCTCCTAAGGGCAGCATATACACTGTGAACAACATGTGAGCCAATATGGAGCCCTGCTGTACCCCACAGGACAGGAGGAGGACATCAGAGAAATACATTCCAGTGACCACCCTCTGAGACCTGCCTGTTAGGAAAGATTGAAACCATTAGAGGACTGTACCTGACAGGCCACAAAGGACCTGCAGGGTCTTCAAAAGGACCCCATGGCCCACATTGTCAAACGCTGGAGAGAGACAGAGAGCGTGAGAAAGCAGCAACAGCTTCCTTGAAACAAGGAGGTTATTTTCTAGACTACACTGAACTGAATTATTACTTTTTGGACCTGTGTAAGTAACTAGTATTGATTCTGTTTTTGGGGTTGACTTTTCTTAGTTTTAACTTTCATTTGCCATAGAGGAACCATAGCTGGGAGATATTTGTAGTCATTTGTGACTAGACCTGTTACTTAACCTCTGTGAAATAGGAGTCTGAAAGGAAGGAATGCACTCCCTGTGGTGGAGGGTCAGAGTTGTAGTTGATTGTTTCTGAACAGCATAGGTTTACTCCCACCCATCCTGCCCCTCATCCAACCTGCCCCAAGTGCATAACTTCCTTTATAGCAGGGGTTCTGATATCACTTCCTCAAAACTGCTAACAACATACACCTGTTCATATCCTTAAAGGTACAGCACACTGAATAGGGGTAGAGATGCTCACAAGCTTGCACACACTAAAACAAGAACAAAAAACAACAAAAGAAAAGCATCTGTACAAGGAAGGGACACAGACATGTGGGGAGTGGTGCAATGCACTGGCTGTGGAGCAACAGTCTTCTGGGAGACATACTGGACAGTGCATTGCTGCCCTATTTGCAGGCACCTCTCTGGTCTGAGGGAGGAGGTTGCCCATCTCTATGCTGACCTGGCAAGGATTTGGGAAACCTGCTCCCCCACCCAGGGACCACCCAGGCCATCACCACTACCTCAGAGGTTGCCAAGAAAGAGGAGTGGTTGGACCATGGTGGACTCAGGGAGGATGAGGGTGGTGGAACAAAGATGTATCCCTCCAGTTGTGCCTCTCCACAATTCATTCACCACTCTGGCAGAGCATGGAACAAAGATATATCCCTCCAGTTGTGCCTCTCCACAATTCATTCACCACTGTGTCAGAGCATGGTCCCTCTATGGAGGCACCTGCAGTGGAGACCAAGGAGGATGCTGGGAACCTCCACAATGGAGACCCACAGGAGGGTGGCACAGGACCCCACAGGGGAAGGAAACAACTCCTGGTGGGGGAATCAATTGTTATGGGGTAGAATTGGGGGAGGGAGGGGAAAGGGAGGTAGGATGCCTGCTCAGTGACATGGCTTGGAGGGACAGGAAACAAATCCTCAGGATCATGGGAACAGCTACAAGGGGGAGGGAGCTGGATGTCATTGTCCACCTAGGGACAAATTACCTTGCTGAGAATGGGATCACAGCAGTGCAACAGGAGTTTTGGGAGTTGGGGAGGGGCCTTAGACAAGTAGCACACATGCTAACTTTCTCGGAAGTGCTACCTGTCTATGGCATGGATGAGGCTAGCGTACTCCGCACCATGGGATTTCAATGACTGGTTAAAAAACTGGTGCAGAGCTAAGGAATTTGGCTTCATTGGGGACTGGGGCTCTACCTGGAGGGATGCAGACCTATACAGGCATGATGGTCTGCATCTATCCAGGAGGGGAACCAAGATCCTAGGTGATAGGTTTAAATGCTTCACTGGCAAACATTTAAAGGTTTAAATGCTTCACTGGCAAGCATTTAAACTAGCCAAGGGGGGAGGCACTGAAAAGGAGAAGGGAAATCCTAGCCCCCCAAAATCAGGGTAGCTAGAGAGGTAAACACCAAGATAGAGCAGTCAATAGGGAGAAGGGGAGGGGTAAATGGAGAAAAAGACAAAGGCAGTAAGGACAGGGGATGGGACAAAAAGAAATAAAACCATAAAACAATGGAGGGTAATGAGTACCAATGCCCATAGTCTAGGTATAAAGCTCCCTGAAATGGTGGCTTTGATGGAAGAGTGATGCCTGGATATTGTGGCAGTTACAGAAACATAGTACACAGAGAACCATGACTGGGATGTCAACATACCAGGGTACACAATCTACAGGAGGGACAGAGAGGGAAGAAGAGGAGCAGGAGTAGATCTCTATGTAAGGGAAGGGATCAAAGCAACAGAACTAAAGGGTAAACAGGGAGGAGAGGAGGCACTGTGGGTCACCCTGGAGACTGGAAATGGCTCCACAATACGCACAGGGGTTGTATACAGACCCCCATCTCAGGGAGGAAATAGATAAGGAAATGATAAAAGGCATCCTTGGGATGGCAGAGAAAGGGGAGATATTGCTGATGGGGCCCTGAATATGCCAGATGTTAACTGGAGCACCTTTGCTGCAGCCACATCCAAGAGCAGGGCCATTCTCAATGCCCTACAGGGGCATACCTCAGACAGCTAGTATTGGAACCCACTCAGGAGGGAGCAATCTTAGACCTGGTACTTTCAAATGGGGATGGAGAGATTACCTCTTATCTTGAAGTGAGTAGCCATCTGGGAACAAGTGACCACCAAACAGTGTGGTTCACGATAAACTTAGCTGTAGAGTCAAGCCACACAAAAGTGAAGGTGCTGGACTTCAGGAGGGCTGATTTTTTCAAAATGGGAGAGTGCCTCAGAAAAGTATTAGTAAACAGGCAAGAATGTGGGCTGGAGCAACAATGGAGAAACATCAAAACCGCCATCACAGAGGCAACAAGCCTTTGTGTGAAGCAAATAAACAAATCAAAATGAAAGAAAAAAACACTATGGTTCTCAAAAGAAGTGACGGGGAAGGTAAGGGAGAAAAAGACAGCATTCAGGAAGTATAAGGAAACATAGAAGAAGCAGGACAGAGAACTCTACAAGTTAAAGCAGAAGGAAGCGGGAAAGGCAGTCAGAACAGCAAAGGCCAAAACCGAGGAAAAGATAGCCAACTCATTAAGCAGGTGGATAAAACCTATTATAGGTACATTAGGGAGCAAAAAAAGACTAAGGCTGGATACTGAGGCTGAATAAAGAGGAAGGTGGTTGTGCAGAGAGCGTCGGTGAAAAAGCAGGGATACTGAACAAATATTCCTGTTCAGCATTCACAATAGAAAAGCAGGGGGAGATACCTAATCCAGTCAGTAGAAGCACTCTGGATAGGGGGTAGATATTAATCCTTTCACAGAAGAAAGGGTTCTGAAAGAACTCTTAAAACTGAAGGTGGACAAAGCAATGGGGCCTGATGGGATTCACCCCAGAATTCTAAAAGAACTAAGGGTAGAACTAGTGACACCACTGACTACACTTTTTAGCAAATCATGGGAAGATGGTGTGGTACCTGAGGGCTGGAGGAGGGCAGATGTGATTCCCCTTCACAAAAGTGGGAGCAAGACAGAGGCAGGAAACTACAGACCTGTCAGTTTGACCTCAGTGGTAGGGAAAATGATGGAATCACTTCTGAAGGAAAGAACTGCTGAGTACCTAGAAGCCAGTGTGGCACAGGACCCAAGGCAGCATGGATTCACAGCAGGAAGGTCATGTCAGACAAATCTAATTGATTTCTTTGACTGGGTGACCAAAGTAGTAGACCAGGGAGGGGCTGTGGACATGGCCAACCTAGACTTTAGCAAGGCATTTGACACAGTCCTGAACAAAAGATTAATAAACAAATTAGCCAGCCTGGGAGTGGGTCCCAGGATGGTAGCCTGGGTAAAACACTGGCTGGACAACAGGACACAGTGGGTGATAGTAAATGGAGTCCACGGTGAAGAGTAGAGGGTTACTAGTTGGGTACAGCAGGGTTCAGTACCGGGGCTGGTCCTTTTTAATGTCTTTATAAGTGACATTGCAGAGGGACTGGAAGGGAAAGTATCTCTCTTTGTAGATGACCACAAAGATCTGCAACAGGGTTGATACGCAAGGTGGGGTTGAAAGGATGAAAAGGGACTTGGCAAGGATGCAGGAATGGTCAAATGTATGGCAGCTTAGATTCAACAGAAAGAAGTGCAAAGTAATGTACTTGGGAAACAAAAACCCAGGGGAAGAGTACACAATGGGGGAGTGATACTGACAACAACAAAAATGGAAAGGGACCCGGGGTAGTCATATCAGATGACCTAAAGATGGGCCAGTAATGTGAGAAGGCAGTAAGGAGGGCTGGGGGATACTGAGATGCATAGGGAGAGGCATCACCAGTAGAAAACAGAAAGTTGTTGGCCCTCTGTACAGACAGTTGATAAGACCACTTCTGGAGTACTGTGTACAGTTCTGGAGATGCCATCTCTGCAAAGACATAGACAGGGTGGATGCTGTCCAGAGAAGGGCAACCAAAATGGTGCAGGGTCTGCAACAGAAGACATATGAAGAAAGACTAAAGGAGCTTAAGATGTATAGCCTTGAGGAAAGGAGGTAGAGGGGGGACATGATAGAAACTTTCAAATACCTCAAGGGAATCACCAAAGTCCAAGAGGGTAGCATCTTTCAGAAAAAGAGATGTGCAAGAACAAGGGGGCACAATTTGAAGATAGGGGGGTACGGCTCAGGGGTAATATGAGGAAGTATTTCTTCACAGAGAGGGTTGTAGGTGCATTGAACAGCCTTCCTGAGGAGGTCATAAAGTTAAAAACAGTGGGGGAATTCAAGAATGCATGGGACAGACATAAGGCAATTTTAGCGGGGGGTAGGAGGAAGTAGGCTGTTGGTTATCTAGGATCTGCAGCTTATCCATTAGGTAGGGAAATGGGCAGACTAGGTGGGCCAAGTGGTCCTTATCTGCTATCAAATTCTATGTTTCTATGACCAAGATGGTACGAGCCTATCGATCACTCACCATCAGGAGATCATTTAGTACCCGGACAAGGGCAGTCTCCGTGCTATGCCTCTTCCTAAATCCAGACTGGAGTGCTTCATAGACACAGTGAGTTTCCTGGTGATTGTCAAGTTGCAATGCAACCACCTTCTCAATAACTTCCCCACAAAGGGAAGGTTAGAGACAGGTAGGTAAGTAGCTGGATTGACAGGATCCAAGGAGGGTTTTTTCAGGAGTGGTCTAATGACTGCCTCCTTTAAGGGATCCAGAAAGGTTCCCTTCTCCATTGATCTCCATACAATTTCAGCAAGGATCAGGCAGATAACATCTACACATTCCACCAAAAGGGAGGTAGGACCTGCATCCAAACTGCAACAGGTTGGACGCAAAGTCTGGACAATCTTCACAATGCCCATGAATACCAGTTGGCCAAAATCTGTCCAGACAGACCGGGTACTCACCACTGCCCATCGACCTCCACAACCCCTCATGGAAGGAGCTGGGCCGATTCCCGAGCTGATGCTGATAAACTTATATGCAAAAAACTGAGCTAGCTCATCCCACTTAACTTGTGAAAAAACTCTTCCAGACTGCAAACAAATTGGATTGCACAATCTGTCCACAGTATGAAAGAGTTGAGCCTAATCTAGTGATACTACACAGTACACAGATGAATCAATTGTATGTCTGTGGCCATTGGAGTGGAAGTGGCCAAAGTGTAATCAAATGCAGTGAAGCCCGCCAGGATGGAGCACAGTGTCACAGTTTCCTGCATGACCAAATGGTTAACTCCCATTGTAATTGTTTTGTTTCCTACAGCAACTCTTCTGCAGACTGCTGCAGAATTTGGTTTCATCCTGGCGGGCTTCACTGTAGCTTTGATTTGATAAGCAACCACCTAAAGTACTTACCACTATTAGTTTAAGGTTAAAGAGCTCCTCATGGGTATATAGAAATAGAATCATAGATTAGAAAAGATCTGTGACAAAGCTGTAATTCCAATAAGGGATCCTGGTGACATCATAGACCATGACAACAAAGCTAGAGTGGATTGTGATGTCACCAGAATCCCTCAGTGTAAATGCAGGCCATATTGCTTATAGATTTCTGTTAATTATTTATTTTTTTTGTAATGTATGGAACTCTCCAAACATGCCATCTCATAATACCAGTGATCTAATTAAAACTAAAATCAGTTGTGATACCTACCTCCAAAGCACCATGCTGGTGTGCACGTGTATGGTTAATAGGCTGAAGACAAGCACTGACACTTATAGTGAATCATGACCAGTGAGATTAGCAACATCACTCCACAGCTGGTAATCAATAATTCTTGTGTCATGTTTTGCAGAACTTTAAAAAAAGGCTGAAAAAAATATTTTTAAATTGGACGCCACACTTCACGGGGAACACTGCAACCTAGCATCCAGCTAAGAAGTTCCTTTTTCTGTTTTGCTTTTTAATATTTCGCACAACAAAACACCAACATTACTGATTGCCAGAGTATGCTACGTTTCCTGGTAGACTGATGCTGCTAATCTTAACCAGTCATGGTTTGTGTTAATTGCGAGTGCTTGTCCATCATCAATATGATGTCAAAATTATGGTATTATCAATTTCTGATGTCACATCGATGGTATTATGGGATGCGAATGTCACTCTTTCCCCTATGGGAAAAAGTAACCATCCATAATCCATACATAATAACTTTCGAGCATTTTTTCCCATAGGGAAATCCAGTTATAATTTGACATTATAATGGCAAACACATGTCGGTTTTCTCTCACTCCATGCATGCGCCAGCCATCGTCTTCCCATCGTTGCGCTGGACACTTTACCACCACCACCACCACCACTCAAACTCCAGCAGTAAATAGATAAATAATCAAAAAAAAGAACTCACCTGATTTCAAGTTCAAGTTCAAGTTTATTGCAGGAAAACTCCATTGAGCAAGCTCATTCACAAGGAGGTCCTGATTACAGGTTTACAGACAAGTACACAATACATATATAGAATGACATAACAGTAATTAATAAAGAGTAAGATTCAATGTAGTACATTATGTTCAGTTCATAAAGTAACATTCTTAAAAACAATCAGCATGAGCCTATGGGGAGGCGTAACGAGCAGGAGGGATAGGGAGTACATGGCAAATAAGAGAAGAAAAAAGGGGGGGAGGGTAGGTGATGGCTAAATGAGGAATACTAGGGTGGAGGAGGAGATTAGAAGCAGTTACATATATCTTTTAATTTGTCAATCGCTATCCTTTTGAAGAAGTTAACAGGGACAGTACTGGATAATTTCAGCGAGGATTGTAAGCAATTCCAAACGGTTGGAAGGGAACATGAGATAGCGTGTTTACCAAAGGAGGTCCGAGTCCTAGGTACATCTAGAAGGATAAAAACTGACTTTCTGAGTGAGTAGATATTGTGGGAAATATGGACAAGAGAAGTTAGGTAGCTCGGGAGTTTATTCAGAAGAAGGTTTAGGGTCCAGGTGCCGGCATGGAGTGCACACCTAATGGTTAGCGAGGTCCACCCAACTGCTAGGTACAAATCACAGTGATGAGTTCAGTATGGGGAGTTGGAGATAAAATGCAGGGCATGGTGGTAGAGGGTGTCTAATTTATGGAGGTTGGTAATTGCTCAAGTGTTATAAATTATGTCGCCATAGTCCAGAAGGGGGAGGAAAGTGGCTTGTATAAGTCTGAGTCTGGTCTCCAAAGGAAAGAAAGACCTATTGCGGAAGAAGAAACCTAGCCTGACTTTTAATCTCTTGGACAGGTCTTAGAGGTGATCATTAAAGGAGAGTTTATTATCAAGCCAGATGCCAAGATATTTGAATTTAGAAATAATTTCCAGTGGTTCTCCTAAAGAGGTGACAATAAGGTCTTTAGATGTGTCAGGAGTAGTAGTGTGGGAGGTATATGGAGAGAAAAACATGGCTTTAGTTTTCTTGTCATTTAGTAGCAGCTTGGCATTAATTAGGTTAGTTTCTAGCTGCATAAAGTCAGCTTGGAGGAGGTCTCTGACTCCAGATAATGTGGGCCCAGAGGTATATAGCACTGTGTCATCTGCAAAGAAATGCAGGTTTGACTTAGATATCTGGTGGTCAAGACTGTTGATATATAAGAGAGAGAAAAGAATGGGACCTAGGATGGAGCCTTGTGGAACTCCCCTGGTGATAGGCAGGGAAGATGAGAACAAACCTCCTGCTTTAACTTTCTGGGTCCTTCCGGATAAGTAACTATTGAACCACTATGTAGTGGAAGGGGGTGGAACCGATTTTAATAAGGCTATTCGCTACTAAGTTATGATCTACTGTATCAAAAGCATTACTGAGATCTAAGAATACTGCTTCTGTTATTTTCTTAGAATCCATTGCAGCGAACCAATCATTAGTAACTTTGGTCAGAGCTGTGATGGTGCTGTGATTAGGGCAAAAACCAGATTGTGCAGGGTTTAGAAGAGAATGGGATTCGTTATGGTGTTTTAGTTGTGTGTAGATCAATTTTTTGAGAACTTTTGAGAGGATGGGCAGAATTGAAATGGGCCTATAGTTGTTTAGGTCACACGGTCACCCAATTTAAGTAGAGGGAGAACGTGAGCAGATTTCCAGCAAGAGGGAACTGTGGCGGAGCAGATAGAAAGGTTAAGAATATGGAGGATAGGGGCAGTAAGGTATGAGTAACCAAGTTTTAGGAAGAGTGGATCCAGTACATCTTCCCCAGTGCTTTTTTTGGTGTCTAAATTAATAAGAGAGTCTTCAACTTCTATTAGGATTAACCTCATTACAAAAAAAAAAGATGTTTTGTTTGAACAGTCACTTCAACCGGACCATGACTGCACAGGGATGTTTTTCTATTTTATGTAACTGCTGTGGAGAAAAAAATGCTCCCTAGCAACTATCTAAAATAAAAGATGGGGTGGTGTGTTAAATTTGAATTTTACACACACCCTTAGTGTTGGATGCTTAAATAAACCCCTCAGGCTTTGCTCTCGGTGTTTATGTAGCATCCAACACCTTAGGTGTGTAAAATTTTCATTAAACACACCACCCCATGTATTATTCTATATATATATATAAAACGTATAGAGAAGGAGAATACTGTGATAACTAATGTTTTTATAACACTTAGTTGCATCTCCTGCAAGTGTCGTCATGCTGTTGCACTATTTTGCCCATTTCACAGTTTTGTTACAGCTCCCTCTAGAATCACTGTGCTTCCAGTCCTTCGCCATTTAGAGAAAAAGAATGTCTAGAGAGAAAAAGAACATTTGCAAGCACAGTATTATATTATACATAACAACAGATTGTGGAAAACACAGAATGGTGCTGGCTGCAGGTTCTCGAGGAATGGTTGCCATGATAACCTTCTCAAGCTTTGCTCTCAAGGGATACTATGACAATCATTTCTCTTAAAACAGCAACAGCACCATTCTGCACTCCAACCACTTGTCATCTTTATTACATATAACGGACTGGAATAGGGAGGAAGGTGCCATGTAGTCCATCACCCTGCTGTATAGTGGATCATACTGTGACCTCCTAAATACATGGGGCTGAATTTCCAAATGGCATCTGGGATTTGTGGCACCATTTTAGCACAACTGCACAATTTATGGTAAAAAGTTAGACTACATAAAACATCGTTTAAGTTTGTGTCACAATTACCACAATTTGCACAAATAAAATTACACATGCATCAAAAAATTATGCATACGTCATTTCTTTGACACAAGAGATTCTATATTAGAGAACTGTCACAAATGGACATTAGAAGACAAACATTAGAAATTATGAAATGGATATAAACAAATCCAGAAACCTGATTGGCTGAGGAGCTCAGAATCAGTGTTCATTTCCCAGCTAAACAGCACTGGAAACAGATCTGTGATCCCACTGATCCATTTACATTACGCAGCCACAGCTGTTATCAATGTATCTAAATTCACTCACTTTTATTTAAAAACAAATAGTGCAGCATCTGCCATCTATTGAACAAAAAGCAAAAAGTAACTGGTGCAAAAGGATTACTGTTTCATGTTTCACCATTTTTAACTTTTTTCTAATTTTCACATATTTAAACAAAAAAAAGGTTTTCTTTAGTAATCCTAATGGATCCATTTCATAATTGCAATAAGGCACTCTGCTTTCCTTTACGTTAGGATAACAGCCCTTCAGTACAGTGAAATCACTGAGCCTTTGTCCTCACACCTCAGACCACCTGAGGCTTGCCATTATCCCAGCACAAAGCACACCCTGCAATATTTTACTGTTTCAATATCAGTTAAATGTTTTGGGCATTAAATGTTTTGATACAATTCAGATGGCACAGTCACAGCACAAAACTGGGAATTGCATCTGCATCATCACTTTTGAAAATTCAGCCGAGGCAATGTAAGCATGACGTATCATAGCCTGTCTTCTTTGACTGCCTCAAGTGACACCCTCTATACCTCCCCTATACACATTCCTATTACTTTCTATGTAATGCAATACTACCTTATGCTTGGTCTTACCCCTGTTTCTTCAGTTTTGGACTATGTCCCCATGTTCTCATTTCTTGAGAGACCTATGCTGCTGTCTACGTTTGCCAAGCCCATCTGCAGCTTCAACACCTTTATCATGCCCCTTATATATGTCTTTTCCTTTTACCACATAAATATGGGGCAATGGCACTTAAAATGTGGAAAAATGTGGAACACTTGCACTCAATATGTGGGACACATAAATTAAACATGGCTTTACAATCTAAGAACACTGACAAAACTAGTATTTTTATGTGTGCAAAGCTGAAAGGGACAGTAAACATTGCAGGGGTCACTCAAATTGTGAATGCCCATGAAAATATATTTCAAACGTGGCACTGAACTGCCTTGTAGGTGTCAGATGTCCTGAGATATGACTAATTAATCTGTAAATCACTAGGCAGCAGCCATTTTTAAAAAAAGGTAGTGATGTCACTGAGGGGCAACCTGCATGTTGTTAATTACAGCTTGCCCCTCGGTGACAACACTATTGGTCTCATGATTCAATGAAATGGCTGCTGCCTTGTGTTGATTTACAGATGATTTAGGTATTCGTAACTCAGGACTCCTGACACCTACAGGTAAGCTCAGTACCTCATTTGAAAGATCTTTTTATGAATGTTCATAATTTGAGTGATCCCTGCAATGTTTATTGTCCCTTTAATTTTGATTTAGATCAATAGAGTATTAGAAATTTCTGAATTAAAGTATAAATTTCTGAATTTACAATGCAAAGCCACACCTTCTTTGGTTTGTCAACACCTTTTCTATGAGAAATAAACATGTAACAGAGCAATTCTGAATGGTACTGTGCGGTTAAATGAGGGGTGTACCTAGTAATGTAAAGTAGGACAGTTCAGAGACGTATGTCCCCTTCAGTCGACAGTTCTCAAAGAAAACAGTCCAAACTGTCTCAGCTTCTGATCATACACCAGGATCTCTAGACCCATGGTTATCATTACAGTATTACATGGCTTTGAAAATTTGATGGTATAACATCTAATATTTTTTCATAGAGGTATACATTCCAGATCCTCCTTGGTAACTTTCAACCTGTGTAATTGAGGCAAACAATAAAAATTTGGACATTTAAAGCCAGATACAAATAACAGTAATAATAATAATAATAAAAATGTGGGCACTGAAGATGTGGCTTTTACATTAATTTAGTTATGTCTTTTTACATTGTATTTTGTTGTGTATGTAATTTCTTTGATGGTTCTTTTGTACAGTGTTTGCCTGAGCTACTCCAGTAGATGGTCTAAGTTCCCAATGAGTTTAACTGGATACCAAGGAATTAAGAAATTACTGTAAATTGATTTTGTATTCCAGAAATGACTTCCATTTACTAGTTGAGAATGCTGGTACTTAAGTATTCTACAGTCTGAGTAAAAAACTATACATAGAAACATAGAATTTGACAGCAGATAAGGACCGCTTGGCCCACCTAGTCTACCCATTTTCCTACCTAACAGATAAGCTGCAGATCCTAGTTAACCAACTGCTTACTTCCTCCTACCCCCTACTAGGACTGCCTTATGTCTGTCCCATGCATTCTTTAATTCTCCTACTGTTCTTGACTCCACGATCTCCTCAGGGAGGCTGTTCCATGCATCCACAACCCTCTCTGTGAAAAAATACTTCCTCACATTACCTCTGAGCGGTCCCCCCTCTATCTTCAAATTGTGCCCCCTTGTTCTTGCACATCTCTTTTTCTGAAAGATGCTACCCTCTTGGACTTTATTGATTCCCTTGAGGTACTTGAAAGTTTCTATCATGTCCCCTCTCTCTCTCTTCTTTCCTCAAGGGTATACATATTAAGCTCCTTTAGTCTTTCTTCATATGTCTTCTGGTGCAGACTCTGCACCATTTTGGTTGCCCTCCTCTGGACAGCCTCCACTCTGTCTATGTCTTTACGGAGATGGGGTCTCCAGTACTGCACACAGTACTCCACAGTATATTAACAGTCCACACACCTACAGTAAGTCTTTATTTTCAAATTAGGGTTTTTATTAAATAAAGCAAGGATTTTTCACCTGTTGCCTTCCTTTTGTAGCTGAAAAAGCCAGGCTATTGGTTCGGTGTCCTTTTTTATTATATATTATTTTTATTTTTATTTATTTATTTGAAAAATGTTTCACTAGTAAAGACAACATGAGCTGTAAACAGCTCATTTCCAGAAGTGTCCGGGGGGGGGGGGGGCAAGAGTTGGGAGAACAAGCAAACACTTGGTAATACAAGTACAATTTCTAAAACAAAACAGTGTAGTACAATTGCACAATAACCCAGACCAACCGGCCAGGGTAAACTAAACCATATTCGGATATAGCATATGTTGCAACAACCCAAGAGTAGGTGATCCAGCAGGGTAAAGGTTAGAGGATGGATAACACATTGGAAGTGCTAGAAGTAGTAGGCTGAGCACAAGATTTGAAGTGCTATTGTATACCCAAGGGAGGGCAGTTATAAGACAAGTGGGGAAGTGGACAGGAGAGGGGTAGAGGGTGTGGGATGGAAGAGGGAGATAGAGGGACAGCCAATATCTTTAGCCATCTAGGTTGCTGAGGACCCTGCAAGGGGGTTAGGACCAGGCAGAAAGGGAGGGGAGAGAAATGGAGTGAGGTGGTAGAGAAGAGAGGGGCAAGGGAACAGGAGGGGAGGAAGGGAATAAGGAAGAAGGGAGGTGGGCAGGCGATTGATTTGAAAGTGGGGGGAAGGGAGAGCGGAAAAGAGAGAGAGAGACAGTCTATACCCCTTCAGGATGCAGAGAACCCTGCAGGGGACAGGATTAGAAAGTGGGGGGAAAGGAAGAGGGGTAGAAGAGAGGGAGCCAAGATCTATACCCCTTCAGGATTACAGAGAACCCTACAAGGGGGACAGGACCAGGCAGAAAAGGAGGGGGACAGAGGGGGGGCAGGGAGGAGAAGTGGAGTGTGGTGGGTGACCAGAGGGGATAAGAGGGATAAGGAATAGGGAGTCTGGAGAAAATAGTGGAAATCTAGGAGTGGAAAAAGGAGGGAGCATCAGTAGGGGGAAGAGGGGGTTGTGGGGAGAAGGACAGCCATTGAGTGTTGAAATAGCACAGTAGCTTGTGGATGGTAGTAGAGTGTCGAAATGGCACAATAGGTCGTGGTGGGGGTATAACAGGTGGTAGCATGTGAGGAAGTAATCAGAGGAAGGGTTCAGTTAGGAAGCAGGAGGTAAGTCAGGGATAGAGTAGGGGATAGTGCGCAAGGGATTGGGAGGGTTGTGAAGGGGGGCTAAGAACAAGTACAGTTAGGAGAATAGAAGTGAAGTAAGGCTAAAAGATAATGTGCCAGGGTATGGAGTGTTTAAGGGGGGCTAAGAACAAGTGCAGTTAGGGGAATAGAAATTGTGAAGGGTGAAGGAAACTGAAGAAGGGGAAGAGGAAAGTCTAGTAGGAGGTGGCAGTGAGTTCCAAAGCTTTGGGAAGCGGTAGGAGAAAGCTTCCTGTCCTATGGAGGTACAGTGATGAGAAATAGCTAGAGTGCATACCTCAGTATATCTGAGAGGTGCGGGAGTAGGGAGATGGAGCAGACAGTAAGGAGGACAGGTAAGAGGGGAGAGTCCCAAACCAGAATTTAGAAGTGAACTTGGCACAACGAGAGAGATGCCTACATTCAAGGGAAGGGAAAGCTAGAGAATGATACAAGGTACAGTGATGTATGCGGGAGGGGGAGTCAAGAGCAGAGCGACAGAAAGCATTTAAGAGAGTATCCAACCTGGTAAGGGAAGACTTAGGAGCAGCACTGTAGACTATATCGCAATAGTCAAAAATAGGGAGTATCATTTTCTGAACAAGATCACACCTAACCAGGAGTGGTAAGGAACTACAGTTCCTGTAAAGGGCACCGAGCATGGGTGCCATTTTTTCAGGATGGCGTCAATATATACAGAAAAGTTAAGGTGTTGGTCAAGCTAGACACCCAGGTATTTGAAAGAGGTGGTGTCCTCTAGTGTTGTCCCATCAAAGGTGTGGAGGAAGGGAAGGAAGGGCAGTCTAGAGAGTCTCTGTCTAGTGCCAAAGGTCATGGAGACTGTTTTCTTGGCATTGAGGAAGAGCTGATGTGAGCTTAGCCAGCGTTGTACATTATTGAAGTCAAGCTGTAGTCTGGAAGTCACATAAGAGAGAGACTGACCAGAGGTGAACAAGACTGTGTTGTCAGCATACATATGGACGGAGGATGAGGAGCATACTGATGGTAGGTCATTTAGCAAAATTGAGAATAACAGAGGGCCAAGTATGGAGCCTTGAGGCACCCAGTAGAGATGGGTAGTGAAGGGGACATAGAGCCAGCTATTTTAACTGATTGAGTTCTACCTACCAGGTCGACTCTGAACCAGTTGCAGGCAGACAGAGACAAGCCAGCTGATGACAGAGTTTTGAGTAGGAGGGAATGGGAGACTGTGTCAAAGGCCTTGCAAGGTCCACAAAGATAGCAGAAGGGATGTGACCTATATCCATAGTTGAATGGATAGAGTCAGTGAGTCTAAGCAGGGAAGTGGTTGTGGAGTGATTCTTCTGAAAACCAAATTGGAAGGGAGTGAAGAAGGAGGAGTCATCAAGAAAGGAAGAGAGTTGGGAAAGAACAAGGTGTTCCTGAAGTTTAGCTAGAGTGGGTAGATGCGAGATGGGTGATAATTCCCAGGAGATGAGAGATCACCTCCCATTGGTAGTGGGAGAACTGTAGCATGTTTCCAGGATTCAGAGATAGTCACAGTGCGGAATGACAGGTTGAGGAGATCAGCGAGAGGGAGGGAAATAGCAGGAGCAGAGAGGTACAGCAGCTTAGGGTCAATGCCATCAGGGGAGCTGCCCTTAGCTGGGTTGATAGAGAGTAGTGCCTTTAAGATGTTGGGAGAGATGGGTGAAGATACAAAACTCTTTGCTAATTGGTGGTATTGGGAGGAATTGGGAGGGAGGGAAGAGGTAGTAGGGTGGGGTGGAAGGGAGGGAGGCTAACAGGGTGGAGGTGCAGTAAGTAAAGTAGGAATTGAATTCTGCTGCTACTGTAGGATGGTCAGCAATTATTTGGTTGTTTATTTTGAGCAGCGGAGATGGGGGTTTAGTTTGGGGAGAGAAAAGTGAGTGAACTACTTTCCAAAACTTTGATGGATTGTTTATGTTAGTATTAAAGGTGGATCAGAAATATTCTGCTTTGGTACAGGCATTTCAGAGTGTCTGGTAGATAGCATAGTCACAAGGGAGTTTGGAGGATTTGTGGGTTTTCCATGCTTTATCATGTGCTTGCTGACAGGCCAGGAGTTCAGGGGTTACCCAGGGGATGTGACTATCATGCACTCTAACTTGCTTCAGGGGAGCATGTTTGTTCAATACATTGATGAAATTATCTTTGA
This sequence comes from Neoceratodus forsteri, assembly GCA_016271365.2. Taxonomy (NCBI): domain Eukaryota; kingdom Metazoa; phylum Chordata; order Ceratodontiformes; family Ceratodontidae; genus Neoceratodus; species Neoceratodus forsteri. The sequence continues at coordinate 53,009,947 of JADMNL010000027.1, read as the reverse complement.
AATAAGCCAGGGTGTGATTGATAGTTTTGGCTGAGGATATAGGGACCCAGTAAACATGAGTTAAGTCATTATGTAGAGGGGCAAGGTCTAAAGTTTTGAAAGAGTGGATCGTTAATAGTTTGTGGGGTGCCTTAGATCTGTGTACTTTCCTAACTATGTAGATCATATGATGATCGCTAAGAACGTCTGGCAGTAAGCCTGACTGGATTACCCTGTGAAGATGGGTGGTAAGGGCCCAGTCTATGAGAGTGTGGTTATGGGATTTCTGGTTTAGGCAAGTAGGTTCTGTGATTAATTGGGAAAGGTGAAGAGCAGCTCTTTCAGTACGAGTCTTATCTAGAGCGGGTGACAACCAGTTCAGGTTTAAATCCCCTAACAGGTAGAGCTCATCTGACGCAGTAAGGGACCTAATAGTGGTGATTAGATCAGTGACTACAGAGTGGTGTAAACCAGGATAGCAATAGGCTCCTGTGATAAATATTGGTATAGAAAAGGGTAGAGATAATGTAATGGCAAGGGCTTCATAGGCATTGGGGTCGGTGGTCGATAGAACAGTAGTGGTTTGGAGAGAGGCAGATGAGTAGCTAGCTATGCCCCCACCCCTACCAGAGCAGTCCTGGCGGGTAATGGCATATCCAGGAATTGTGATAGAAGCATCAGGGATTTTGTTTGTTAGCCAGGTCTCTGATACAATGAGGATGTCAGGACTGAGGGATCCTACAAGTGGGAATAGCAGGTCAAGTTTAGGGAGCAGACTGTGAATGTTAAGGTGGAGGATATTTAGGCCATGAGAAAGAGAAACTGGGGTTGAAGAATAGGCTGAGGAGGGGGGAATGAATGAGGTAAGGGCTTTACTGAGTGTTGGACCTGGGCTGGGATTTATGCCTCCTACCGAGAAGAGTAAGAGAGAGATAATGATGAAATGCAGCTTGGTACTCTTGAACCAAGGTTTGCAAGATGGTTTAGGGGAATGACGTGAATAACTGAAGGTGGAGAGCTGAAATTTAAGGATGCACCGTAAAGTGTAGGAGTAAGGTAAAGACATTAGTGGGGCAGAAGTCCGTGTAGAGAAGTGGGTCCAGGTATGATAAAAAGGCACTGGAGCTGCCACGTGGTTGAAGCAGGGGGTTAGCAGAGTATTAGGGTTTGCAAGGGAAGTCTGGTGGGGAGTGGAAGTATTTTGCAATTGAAGGCACGGGAGACAGACCAGGGTGAAAAGTACAAGGAAGAAGTGCAGGGGGGAGAGATACAGAAAGAGATCATGTTACCTGGTTTAGAGAAGGGCTAAAGGGGGGGGTGTAGAAAGGAGGAAGAAACCTGGAGGAAGGGTGGGTCAGCACCGACCTCCAATGGGAGGCATGTAATCTGTACTAAGCAAGAAGACTACAATGGGACAGTGAGGTTTATGTTGCCCCTGTTGACCCAATGCTATAACGAACAAATGGGAAAATCAATAAAATAATTTTTTTTTAATTTTAAAATTAAGCAAAAATGTGAGCCAGCACAAGAAATGTGAGCCAGCATTGTAAAGTCCTTAGCCAACACTTCTCTCTCAGTCTCTCGGTCTACATTGCTAATTAAAATAGCAACAAGCAGCACAGATAGGAGGAGTCTTTGGAGGAGGCAATGGCCAGCAAAACGTACCTTGGAGATTAGGAAGTGCCCAAGGCAGGGGAGGAGGCAGAGTAGCAGATTCGAGGGTGGGCAGCAGCTGCAGGGATGATATCAAGCCACTAAGGATAGCAGCACTCGTTCCACGGTGCGCACTCGGGGAGAGCCTGGAGAGAAAAGGGAGAGAGAAGGAGAGGAGATAAATACAAAACAAGGGTGAGCAGTAGAACTTAGGGCAGGGATCAGAATAAGAAATGAGGCAGGGGTACAGCAGGAGACCAGAGCAGGAGATAATTAGCAGAACAGAATGTGGGTAGGCAGAGAAAAGGAGTCAAGCTTGGTGAGGAAACAAATGGGGGGGAAGGGGGGTGGCAGTTCAGTGTCAAGAGGAGGTAGACTGAAAGAACAGATAACACAGAAGGAGAGATAGGAAGAGACTGCAGAGGGGAAGCCACATAGAAAAACAATATTAACAATTTAAACTAAACCAACTTTTTTACACAATTAACATCCCCAATATAATTCATACTGAAATACAACACACTTAACATCCCCAGCATATACCATGAAAACATTTTTTTTAAATTAAGCAAAAATGTGAGCCAGCACAAGAAATGTGAGCCAGCACTGTAAAGTCTTCAGCCAGCACTTCTCTGTCAGTCTCTCGGTCTACAGTGCTAATTAAAATAGCAGCAAGCAGCACAAATAGGAGTCTGTAGAGGAGGCAGTGGCCAGCAGAGTGCACCTTGGAGATTAGGAAGTGCCCAAGGGAGGGCAGGAGGCAGAGTAGCAGGTCCGAGGGTGGCGGCAGCTGCAGGGATGATAACAAGCTGCCAAGGATGGCAGCACCCGTTCCAGGGTGCACACTCGGGGAGAGCCTTGGAGATTAGGAAGTGCCCAAGGGAGGGCAGGAGGCAGAGTAGCAGGTCCTCCCTTGATCACAGAGACTGGGATGTGTTGGCTGTTTTTATATTCTCTGATAGTTTACAATTGCAAGAAGACACAATGTAGACATTAAGGTGGACTGCACAACATTTATGATCTGCAATTAACAATGAGCTAAGTAATTTTGATGACTGAAAAACTCTGAACAGAACAATACTTGGTGAGTTCACTACAGCATTCACTACTGTTTCCTATTGCACACATTTTTACAGTAAGTATACACTATGAATGTACTGTGAATACTTAAAGGAGTATCACAGTCAGAATTAGGAAAAACATGGGTTGTGCAGAGTGGATCCACGACTGGTCGTCAACAAAAATGTTGTTGAAAGACCAGACAGCAAAACCGGCAAGTAGACCACATTTTGCAGTTGACTGCCGGTTTCAAAGAAAACAAAGTGTTTTCTTCAGGATGCTTTGTCCCCCGAACCCTCCATGCAGGGACTGTGCCCCCCCAACACCCCCTACTAAGGATTATCAACTCCGAGTCGGAGCTGATTTGGGGGGTGCAGGACCCCCTGACAGACAGTGCCAGGTTACAGCGCAGACACTACAGCAACGTGGCATTGTAGTCACTGTAGTGTCACACGCTGTCAAAATGTCGTGGTCGGGGTGGTATACCGTGCAGTGTGTTTTGATTTGTGTGTGTGGTTCTAGTGTGTCCTTCAATTTGTTTGATATTAGAAGTTTTTTTTCTAAATTAGCCTGCTAGTTTTATGGCAGTTCTGTGGCCCCCTAGTGATCTCCATCTTAGCATGGTTCATTGCTCTTCTTTCTCCTATAATGCCTCCTGTTTCATGTGATAGTGATGTATCTGGGACCATAGATTCAGCAAGTACTGGTTTAGAGTTTATTTTACAGTAGTAGAGCAGTGATTTTAAGTCAGCTTTCATATCCAATGAGCTCTAAAGGCTACATTTACAACTTAGCTAACACTTGAGGGCTAATTGTGTGGATTATTTGTAAGAAAATAGCTAGAGTCTTTACTAATTATAGCATTGATCTGGAGTGATTTGTTCTCGGATCTCCTTCCCAATAAACACACTAAGACCTTTTACGTGGGTGCTCAATCAGCAATATTTCATTTACAAGTCTCTTGTATTTACACACTAAAATTCTTTTAAATCCCCCTTCCAACACTCTCCCTTTTTTTGACCAGTCGCCTCTTGTTGTGCTTGTTCTAACTCCGCCTCCCCGTGATGTCACTTGAACTTTCCCCCCTCCTTGGACTCCTCCCCTTGACTCCAACCCCCACCTCTCCTGCTAGATGCCACTAAGTCACCTGTGGTCAGAGGCCCTGAAACAAAAGGGCCTGCCTTTTAACCAGGCAAACCTCCTTGTTCCCAGATCCCCCTCCCAATAAACACACTAAGACCTTTTATGTGGGTGCTCAGTCAGCAATATTTTATTCACAAATCGCCTGTATTTACACACTAATATTCTTGATTTATTCAAATCATATATCTCGACATTCCAAACAGATTTTACATTTCTTTACATTTCTTGTTTCATCTACACCCCCAGATGTTTATCTGGGGTCATCATCTTCCATTGCTCCTCTCTCCTGTTGGGTAGGTATGCACACCTGTACCCCTCTTCTGTTCTGTGGCCAATCTAGTGTACACCCAGAGCTGCCTGTCCCCCAAGCCTTGGTGTACACCCAGGCTGGGTTCATCCTTGTACCCTCCTTCCCATCTTTTCTGCTTCTTCCACTTGCCCACCTTCAGCTGGCATAGGAAGGTGGGCCCCCCCATTTTGTTTTATTATCTGGTGGTCATGTCTCTCCTTCAGCCTTCTATGGTGGTCCCTGTCTCTGCATTGAAGATGTCCACCCCTAAATCGGACAAGTGCACCACGTCTGCCCTGTATAAATCCTGGCAGTCCTCCTCTATTCCCCCGTTCTTTATGATCCTGCTCCCTATTGCTGTGAATAATGTCCTTACTCTTTGATTCATCCTTCTCCTTGCTTATTCTATTGCTCTATGATTTTTTTGCATATCACCATACTTTCCATGGCAACATCTCTGACCATGCCAATGCTGTACTTGGCCACCATTCTTTTATTTTTTGAATGTCCTTTTTTATTTTAAAAATTATGTCCAGCCATGGCCTGGTCCCCAGATCATTGCCTCCCAAGTGTGTTATCAATGAATGTGGCTCAGGTCTTGTTGTCCACATGTCCTGCAGCAGTGGGAGTAATTGCACCCAGTACATCCCTCGAATCTACTTCCATTGTAACCTTATGCTGCTCCAGTCTTGGTATAACTGCCTTACCCTGGTTTTCACTGCTGCTCTGTGCTCTGCCCAGTATATAAAGGAGTGACCACAAATCCACACCTCTAGCCTCTCATTATGACCTGTAATCAAAGTAGAATCACCATGAGACACTGGATGTGGATGACCCCCCTCATCCCCCCAGTCCCTCACCTTTCTTTTTTTTTTTTTGTGACCTTGCAGTACCCTTTTCCAGTGACCTGGTGGCTATCTCCTGGAAATAAAAAGAAAACATAGTCAGTGGTTTAATTGTCTTACATAGGTTTTGTAGCAGTCTGAGATCCATCTTCCCACTTTCTTTACTTCTTCCTTAGACCCACCCCATGGACTGCAGCCTTCGACGCTGCACCTATCCTGAATGAATGGGAAGAATAACCAACTGGGTCCCCTCCCAGGAACTCTTGGCCTTTCTTAAATACTGCTACCATCTGCATGCCTGATATTTGTGTTCCATCCCCACTTGCCGCCTGACTGCCGTGTATGCCATTAATGTTCGAACTAGGCATACAATGGCTTTCTCATGCCTCTGCAGCATTATGGACAAGCCTCTTCTAGCGTGATCCATCTTGGATCTCTGTAACCTCAGACTAAACCCTTCCCCTGCCATATTATCTCATCCCAAAGCAGCCCTCCCTTTTTCCCTCCCCTTCCATGGCCCAATACTTCACTGACCCAGAAAGCCCCATGAAACATTACTATGTATATTGCCCCAGACAGGTATACCTCATTCTTTGAATGGCATATCCTTGGTGGGGCTCCTAACAGGTGTTCTAGTAAGGCTTCCAAAACTGGATGCCTTCCATCTGGTACTTTTCCCTTTACTCTTAGCCATCCCTGCTTTATTCTTCTTATCATATTGTTTTACCTGGGTATCCCTTCCCCCACAAGTTACTGATTAGCCCTATGGCTGAGAGGTGAACCTCCACGGTGGCATGCACTACTCCCTTCCTCCAGCTTCTCAGAACTAATTTTACTACTTGCTCTTTCTTTACTGCCCCACTTACGTCTATGCCTTGGCTTTCCTGGAGAGTCTGGAACACTCTCCATGAGTCCTCGTATGCCCTCACTGTCCTTGATGACCAAGAGTTTTGGAATAAAAGCTTAGCTCCCTCCAACCAGTCAGACATGTGTATGTTGGTACAGCTGTTTTTCCTCCTTCTGCCCCGGGGCAATAGCCTGAAACCTGTACAACTGCAGATGGGAGAGGCTGTCAGCTACCATGTTCTGCACCTCTTAGATATGTTTTGCCCTAAAAGACATATTCAGCTTCAGCCCTTGTAACACTAGCTGCCTCAAGACCCTCATCACTGTCTCGAACATTGATCCTGTTTTATTCAAAACAGCTGCTACCACCCTATTATCACACCAAAAGGTTACCTTTTAATTATGTAACTCCTTCCCCCATACCAATGTTGCTACCCTTATGGGGAAGATCTCTAGGAAGGTGATGTCACTCATCAGACCCTGCCATGCTCATTCCTCTGGCCATGGCTCCAAGAACCATTTTCCTTTGAAATAGGCTCCCATCCCTATCCTCCCAGTTGCATCTGTGTATAGGTCCAGATCTGTGTTGAAGATCCATTCCTCTTGCCAAAAGGTCACCCCATTGTATTACCTCAAGAATTCTTCCCAAACCTCTAGGTCTTCTCTCACCCCTTTTGTAATATCAAACCAGTGGTGGGGTGTGGTGGCGCCTCTTGTTGCCCTGGTCAGGCGACATGTAAACATTCACCAAGTTGCTGTACCAACTGTAGAGGCACCCTTCTCTGCCCCTTCATGACCTCCAATATCTCTTTTAGTTTGTCCACTTTTTGCCTGGATAGCTGAAACACACTTTCTGTTGAATCTGTTTCAATCCCTAAGAATTCAATATGCTGACTCAATGCTTTGTTTTATCTGCCATTAGCGTTACCCCCAGTTCCTCACACATTTTCCAAAACTGTCCAAGCATGTGGTCAGCCTCTGTCTTCCCTTCCCCAATTAATAAGAAAGCATCCAGGTAGTGGATGACCACCCTGTGTCCATAATGAGACCTAAATACCCACTATAACCACATGCTAAATGTCTCTCATGTGGCTCACGCTACAGAGCAACCCATAGGCATAGCTTTATTGAAAGTGAACTGCTCTTCTATACAAAAATGCAGTGAGTTCCAATTTTGGGGCCAAACTGGAAGCAGTCAAAAGGCTGCTTCAGTGTCAGTCTTGGCCAATCATGCCCTTTTTGTTGCCCTTCTAATTCTTCCTGCCTCCTCTAGCATTGCATTTGTGACCTGTAATCTTCTTCTTTAATGTAACATAGAACATAGAAACATAGACTCTGATGGCAGATAACAACCCCTTGGCCCACCTAGTCTGCCCATTTCCCTACCTAACTGATAAGCTGCAGATCCTTGCTAACCAACAGCCTACTTCCTCGTACTCCCCGCTAGAATTGTCTTATGTCTGTCCCAGCTTCATGAATGCACAACCGTGGAGACCTTCAAGCGCAAACTCAAGACCCATCTTTGGAATCTTGCTTTTACTACCTAAGATTATTGTCTTTTGATTTTATATATATCTTTTTTTCTTTTTATTGTTAATTGTTGATATTGTTGAGATTTGGATTTTAAGTTGGTTTTTATTTTTATTGTACAGTACCTTGGTGTTTGAAAGGCGCTAAACAAATAAAGTTTATTATTATTATTGTTATATTTATTTCTTTATTTTCTGAGCTAAGAGCTCCTCTTGCCTTTTACTGATCCCAAATTCTTTGCTTTCATGCCCGTCTGATCCCCTTGAAAATGTAAGCTAAAAGCTTTATGAAAACCTTTCCTTAAAACCCTTACAGCCTTTTGATCTGTGTATTCCCTTTACCCACTGCCTTAAAACTTCTAATTTTATCTGTGTCCTTGCTATCTGATACCTATCCCTTCTTTTGTTCCCATCTTGTTCCTCATCTATTCCTTTGTCCCAATCCTCTACCTCCCCTGAAACCTCTTCTCCGTCCCCCACTCCCCCAGTTTGTTCAAATATCCTGAATAACTGGCCCAAAAGGACTGTCTTTTATAGCTGTTCCCATTGCTCCTATCCCCATAGAACCTACACCTGGAAACCAGATGGGACCCACTGCATCTGAAACAGGCATGCCTGAAGCAGAAGTTCAGCCAGGAACAATGGGCTCTGTTGTATCCCTAACACCAATTTTGTAATCCGTCTGCCCTTTTTCCCACTCTCCTTCACTCCCTCCCAGCACCTTCATGGTTTCTAACCAAATGTCAGAGTGCCTTGTATCCCATCGCACATCACCATGCAGTGCCATTCTCTAATGGAAAATATCATCATACTGCAACCAATTCATACCCCCTCTCATTCTGTAGGCACTATGCACAATCCAGGATTGAGCCAGGAGTGGTGTGACCAATTCAGGCTTTTTCTCCTGTATCATGGCGCTGTAGTAGGTGAAAGCCACTGACCATGTGTCCCATGTCTTTCCCTTTGCTGTACATTCTTCCTCCTCCCCCCTTCCCAGCAGCACTAAGGCCACTGCCATGTCTTTTTCCTCAAAGCTCTCTTTTTCATATTTGTTTACTGCCTCCTTGTTAATCAAAGTGAATATGTCAACATAGTCACTCTTCCATATCTTCTCTTTTGTAGCCAATGGTACATGATCCCCAGTTCTAATCCCCGGGGTGCCTATCTCTAGCCCAAGGTTGGTTCCCCATGCTCTCCAATTCCATTGTCTCTGTTCCTGGATCACTCCCTTTTCCTTTTTTAATTTCACTCAGTACCTTCTCAAATTCCCCAATCCCATTATCCCCGATGGAACATATCATCTGTTCCACATATTCTTTTATACTGCTTTCCAATGTTACCTGTACTGTACCTGGTTTGGGCAGCTCTGGTGTTGGTGTCAGTATCGGTAGTAAAGGTTGGTCCAGTGCTCCATTATCTGGTGGGAGAAGTGCTTGGGGACGAGCTGGAAGAGGAGGCACCCCCATGGGGGCATGTGGTTGTGGAGGTAATGGCTGGGGCTGTGGTTCTGGTTCTGGCTGTGGCTGCAGTACTGGTGGAGGGGGTGAGATGAGAGTTGTTGGGTTTGGTGGTTGCAGAAGAGTCAGGGCCGCTGGTTCTGGGACCTGCGGGGCAGCTGGTGGCTTCTTGTTGCCCTTTTGCTCCTGGTGCCCTGTCACCTTTCTGTTCTCCCACACCCACCAGGCTCCGACCCTGCCGGAACATCCTCCACAGTGTTGAGCATTTTCTAGGCCTTCTCTACCAGCTCCATCACCTGTCTCACCACCTCTTCTTTTGAGTTCTTGCTTCTCCTCTGTGCCATTTTTTATCTTTTAATGGCTGCGATTGTAATAAAATAAAGTAATCGCTGCACTGCAGCCAAACTGTCTCCTATTTTGTTCTTTCTTTTTTCAACAACCGGCCCTTATAGGTCTGTACCCATGCCTCTTGGCCCTGTTGTCCTCTTCTCTGTTCAAGGCACCCCCACGTTTTATCCATATATTATTTTATTATTATTTTTTTTTTTGCCATACTAATTGTGATCTCTCTTTCTGTTGCCAATTCCCTAGCTCCATAATGTTCCCCCCACTAGGTTTTCTGGCTCTGCCATGTTATGCTGTTTTCCAATGGCCTCCCTCTGGACCAGAGACTCTAGAGACTACTGCTCCTCTCCTGATTTAAGCTATGAGCACTATAGCCTACTATAATTAAACTGTAAATTCCTCTGCTACTCCCAAAACATTAAAACATTGCAACATTTTCACATTGCCAGCAATTCTGATGGTAATAAATATCCCTTTCCCAGTCTCTATACTTTGCTGCAGTAGCCAACTCTAAACTGCCATTGTTAGTACAGACTGTAAAGTAGTAGTATAACTTTAGGGAGGCAGTATAATGCAGTGATTTAAGGATATGGGCTGCAAATCTTATAACATCCAGCAGACCAGACTTGGGTTTGAATCTCACAGCTTCCACTTGCATACTGTATGACCGTGAGCAAGTCACTTAACTTCCCCTGTGCTCCCAGGTTGCACCTGTAAAAAAGCTTTCAGCTTAGTGTGCTACTCCGGGTTAAACAACTAAAAAAACACATAAAACTTGCTAGGCAACACAGTGCAACATGTCACAAATGTGGGTGGATTGCATGTGTCAGTAGCACAACATTCCTGTTTCCTCTTTTTACTTCCTGACAGGGAATTTTAGGGAGTGACCATACTCTCTGGGCCCGAAAAACAGCTTAACCGGCTCTGCAGTTCTATGTAATATTGTAGGGTCTCCCTTAACTGGAGTTTATTTCAGATGCTATGTAATAAATGCCCCTCCCCCCCCCAATGCAGCTTCTTTTTCTGTTCCTGGATCTTGGATTGCTTTTTGCCCTATATTGCTCCTGTTTTCAAACTGATGGATGTACCACATGAACCACCCAGTTACCCAAAATGGTGGCCTCCCCTGCAGTTCCCCCAAGAGTCAAAGATGGCATCTGCCCCTGCGGTGTGCCCAACAGTCTAAGATGGCAGCTGACCATGTGGTCAGCCATGGTGACCCTCTGACATCTGAGAAAATATCAGCCTACCTGTTTCTTTCTCTCCCTACTACCACCCCTTCTACTCGCATGTACCCAGACTCCCCACCACCAACACTCCTGGTTTGCTTCTCGGGTTTCTGAGATCCAAGTTATTAAATCATGAAAATAAAAACTGAGTGGTCCAGCTATATCACAAGGGGCTTCTTCCACCCTGCCAGAGTTCCCAGCTCAGCCCCTCACATTCCTGATTTGCTCTCCGCTCTGCATTCCAAAAGACCTCTTCTGACCGCAACTCGATTCTGCTTTGTGTTTTGTTTGGTTTTTTAAATGGCAAACTTGCTGTCATTACCAGTGCTTTCCCATATCTTCAGTTTCTGTGATGCCCTATTCTTCAGCCATCTCCCTTTCTGCCTCAAATGTGCTTCAGAAAAATGCTGCTAAGCTCAGAAAAATGACCAAAGGATTGTCAGCACCATCAAACTGGGGCATTTTTCAGAACCCTGTTTCAATAATTATCAGGTATTGTGCTTTTGTTCACCTACTCAGCCTGAAGCTTCCAATCTTTTAAATACATTTCCACTTTAAGCATCAGTCCTGCTTGCCCACAAAACTTTCTAGCCAAGAATAAACATTACTCTGCATCATTTCTTTAACATTTTCAAATCTCTCTGTTGATCTGCTTATAATACAGCTATCTCCTGGCATATTCACTGAATTGGATACTTACCAACTTGAAATCAACACAATTGTCTCACCAATGAATCTACAACACAATACTCCCAAAATCAGCCAACTGATGTGCTTGCTAGGTAAGGAGAAAAAACTAGCCAGCAATATTGTGAGGGAGCCTGCTCAGAGCGGCACCTTTTAAATCCCCCTCCTAATACTCTCTCTCTTTTTTCTTGATCAGTCCCCTCATGTTGTGCTTGTTCTAACTCCACCCCTGTGATGCCACTCAAACTCCCCCAGCCGGACTCCTCACCTTGCCTCCAAACCCCACCCCTTCCCCTCACCCTTCAGGTAACTGCCAGTGAATGACCTTTGGTCAGGGGTCCTGGAACAAATGGGCCTACATTTTAACTAGGCAAACCTCCTTCTGTGCTGTATATGGCTGTTTTATTTTAATTTTAATAGCAAAATATTTACTCCTGCTAGCTAGACCTGACACACACATAGTAAACAAAATTACTGAGTTAGAGTTATTGAGTAGAGGCCAGAACATCAAGCTCCTATCTCTAGTAATTGCTGAATCAGTTTTCCTGGACACTTTTCTGTCACATGAGACAGGAGGCACTTTAGAAAAAAGAAGAGCACTCAACCATGCTAAGATGGAGATCCTCAGTGACCATAATACTAGCAGGCAAATTTAGAAAAAAAGCCCTCCTAGTAGCAAACAAAGGGAAGGACACACCAGCACTATGCACACTAATCAAAACACTCTGCACAACATATGTTTTTGCAAATTTTGATGGCAGTACTCCTTTGAATACTGTGGTGGTTCATTAAGTACAGAATTCATCTTGGATTGAGTTCTAGTATACAATAAAGCATTAAAGAAGTCCTAGAATGAAGGTCTTTCCATGGTGCTGGGTGAAATTTAACTTCTGCTGGTGGAATCCAAACAGAAATGCAATTCCACATCTGTGAAATTTCAGAATGTCATGACATTTTGCCAAAATGGAAACTTCAGTTATTTCCATGTAATTTTGAAACTACAGTTCTTGTCCGTCCAAAAAATATAAAATTTGGTACATTGAAGTCCTCTACTTCATGGACATATGCAGCATGTCTGCGATCTCTAGCTTCAAATGGGTATGAGTTATGAGCAGCCAAGCCTTCAGATACTTTTAAATGAAATTCACAAATATTTTAAAGAAAAATTGCAGTTTTAAGCCCCATAACGTTACAACTGGAAAAGGCAATGTCACAAATTTTGGTAGGTTTAAAGACCTTAAAATTGAGGCTGTGTGTGAACATTCTAATTTCTTGTTCAAAAGATTACCAAGTTATAAGCAGTGAACATTTACAAAATAACATCAGAAAGTAAAGATGAATTTTATGAGCCTTTGTGAAAATTGTGGAATTTTGTGATACTTTTATGGAAGCCACCATGTTCATAAACTTTTCCCAGCTGTACACTAGAACTGTAAAGAAGGAGAAAGAAATGGCTGGGTAAAGTTATAATAAGGTAGCATTTATAGGGGGCCCCATAGTAAAAGTACAGTGGATCATAGAATCAGGTACTAATCTGACAATCAATACCCTGCATGAGGAACCTTCAGGAATAGCCAAATGCATCACTTTGCACTTGCCTGTCTTCTTGTAATTCATTAACTTACCACTAGAGCTCACTGACTAAATGACTTATGGAGGCATTCACATACACAGCTTTGTTTCTGCACTATTACATATGTGGACTCTTTATCAGCTCTGCAGATGACAGTGTATACAGTACCTGTATTATTAGTATTTAAAAACAGTGACACCAAGTGACACCAAGCACTACAACTAGCTGTGACTGAGGCCATTGTGACAGAAGTATCCAGATGGCTTTAAACATGCCAAAACATAATGCTGGATGCCACAGTAGCAGGAGTTTTGAAAGGACATTGGAGAAACATGATGCCAGTGCAGGTAAGCCAATTTGCCTACCTGCAGCATGAGACAAATGAATGTAATATACAGCCAAGCCATGATGGACTATAGGGAAGAGGTGCAACCATGGAAAGGGGAGTTGGGGCATGGGATCATCTTGCCACAGACAATAACCACTGGGCAATACATGCCGCAAGGAAACAAGCGGCACACACATACAAGGTTGGGGACAACAGTGACCTGATTATGATAGCAAACCCCATGTTTGTTTTATGCAGGGCGCTATGCCCCACCATACCCCCTGGACTTAAAATAATGAACTCTGGGATGTCGTGGACTTCAGTGATGGGGAGAAAATCAGGAGGTGGAAATTATGTTTTTAAAATCAATACAAAAAGTTGCAGCAGGAGCAGACCTGGAGGGAATTGAACCGCAGTCCCAGGTCTCCTGCTCTGCTGTGTGCTGGTACCATAGCCACTCCACAATGGGAGAGGCTACACCAACACCCCAGAACACATCAGCTCGATTCCTCCAGAGGGTCTCTGCAGAGTGACAGGGTTAGCAGTAATTCCCTAGTGCTAGTCTAATCCCTGTCACTCTAAACTCTTTCACACTTTACACAGCATGGTACTTTCAGTACTCTTCCTGGTGCACTATTATGACCTGGTACCAGATGTCAGGTAATTTAAATTTAAAGGCATAGGGGCAGTTTGTGCAGAGGTCACCAGTAGAAGGAATTATATGCATGGGTTCACCAAGGAAAGGGCAGCAGAGCTGAGTAGGAAAAAATAACAGGCTCCATTTGGAAAAAGAAGAATGCAGAGACAATTCCCACTTAAAAGCTGATCATATGAGAATCACACCCTGCAAAATTGATTGAAATGGGAGCTCAATGCACTTGGAAATACAGGGCCTAAAGACACTCACATAGTTCAAGTGGGGAAAGAAATTGGCTGGGACATTAAGAAAGAGATATTCTGTCTAGTCCTAAGAAATAGGTCTCAGAGGAAAAGAAGTATGTGTGTCTCTCTTTTTAAAAGAGTGCGTTTGTGAATAAAAAGGAAGAAATCATTTCTATGAGTTGTTCCACTGAATACAACTCATCAAACTTAGAAAAAGAAGCATGGTAGGTTACAAAATATTCACCCAAAGAGGAACTTCTACACTGCGAACAACTTAGTGCAACTAAATAGATTCAGTGGTTCTAAGTGTTTTGAGACAGTTAAAATCCGCAAGAAGAATTCTAATGACATTACCTATTACACTTTGATGAATTTTTGAGCAAACTTTGCTAATAAGTAGTTTGTGATATTTCCATATTAAATCTGAAACTTCTAATCCAAACTTCTGCAGTTTTGTCAGATTCCAGTAACTACTAACGTTGTAAAATTCCACACGTGTACATGAAAAAGCATCACAGCTGCAAACATCTAATTTTTTGGCAATGTTTCATAAATACTTAAATTGTCAAATTACAAATCCCAGAAAGTAGCTTAAAAATAACAAAATCTCTTCACATTTAAGAGGTTCTAAGATCCTTCCAGGAGGGTTATGTATATACATTTTGAGTATCGTGTGCCAAAGTTAACCAAGTTCCAGCAGAAAAATATGTTCAAAAACATTTACACAGAAATTAACAGAATTAGAGCACCTCTTTGTTCAGAAATGACTCATCCAAATGTCATGAAACCTGGCAAATGCTTGGCACTCCTTTGAGAATACATACCCATTTGCAGATCTCTGACTCAAAGAATGCAGCATTATGACCAAATAACGAATTTTGCAAAATGCCATGAAATTCTGTAAGAGTTCATGAAACTTACATAATAATGTGAAAATTCAGCAAAAGCTGTATTTGCTAATGTTGCCCAGCCCTATCACCCAGCCAACTGCTTCTGGCTGTACTTGTGTCTGAGAACCCTGTTTGTTCTTGCTGTAAATTGTTTCTGTTTTAGAGATGACTGTACAGTGCATAAACTGCTGATATAATTGCAACACCATTAACAAAACTCTATAATGGAAGTCATTGCTGTGGTTTCTTCCCCACTGCCTAGAAGATGGCAAGAATAATGTCAGTTATCAAGGGTAGAGATTTCATCACTGACAAATAATTATCAGCCCATAGCTTCGCTCTGCTTTGCCTCCATGTTACTGGAGAAGGAGATCCACAAGTAATTGTATGCCTATTTGGCGAGTGACGATCTGCTCCCTCCCCAGCAGGCTGACTTCAGGCCAATCCACTAAACCCAAACAGATTTCACATACATCATCTCCCATGCATTTAAAGAAAGATATTGCAGGGGGCAGTGTTAGTGGATCTTACAAAAGCCTTTGATACAGTTGACCATTCACTACTGTTGATTAAGATGGGAAGTCAGAGTAATTGCAAAGGCAAAAAAAAAAAAAAGATGATCAGTTAAAAAAAAGGTTAAAGTATATATTAGAATATTGGAAACACTTATAGGAAGGCCGGAGAGCATCTACAGGTGTAAAACACGGTTTCCCATCACCTATAAGGCATCTTAACTATTTCCAGAACCTAACATTATGTACTGAGGCATGGCTTCATGACAAACTTCAGTGCTCATATTCAGAATGCTGAATACAGAGTACCTTCCCACAGCAAACTGTACAGCAAGTTTACCACCTGTGCATTCTCTTCTCACAAATTGATCATGAGACTCATCAACACCAGGGGGTAGGAAGACTAAATACACAGGGGTCTCAGCTCCCTCATCAGGAGTTTTTGGAGCCATGGGACCAGCCATATCTGTTCTCACCCATCCTGGACAACATGCAATTAACAGGCTCCTGTCTGCTGGCATCTCCTTACTCAAATCTCTTGCATGAATCCTAAACAAGATGGTTACTCCAATGTTTGACTCACCATAACCAATGGTTGACCAGCCCTGTTTGTTCTTTACACTTTTTTTTTTGCATCTTCCAGAAATGTCTCCATCAACTTAACCAGCTCCTCTTCTGTGATTGTGTCACTACGGAACTTCTGCTGTAGTTCTCTGTTACACTGTTGGAGAGCGCTGTTGCCAGATATACTGGATACATTGACCACTCATCCTTGTGGTTTTATAATAGATGACGACTTAGTGCAGACATCCCTGGTTCCAAAGCAGTTAGTTCTGAGTGTTACATCTGCCTATAAACCAAAAGGAGTTGTCTCAGCAACTTTGAAAGCAATGGCAGCGTTGTTTATCAAGATGTCAAGCCCTCCGTACTTCTTGGATAGAAATTCCCCAATGTTTCGAATGCTCTTAAGGTCTGTGATGTTCAGCTGGTGAAAGAGCTGGTTTAGCCTCTTGGACTGCAGGGCTCTCATAGAAACAGACTTTGATGGCAGATAAGGACTGCTTGGCCCACCTAGTCTGCCCATTTTCCTACCAAGAGGATAAGCTGTAGATCCTATTTAACCAACAGCCTATTTCTTCCTACTCCCCACAAAAATTGCCTTATGTCTGTCCCATGCATTCTTGAATTCTCCCACAGTTTTATACCCCACAACCTCCTCAGGAAGGCTGTTCCATGCATCTACCACCCTCTCTGTGAAAAAAATACTTCCTCACATTGCCCCTGAGCTGTCCCCCCCTCTATCTTTAAATTGTGTCCCCTTGTTCTTGCACATCTCGTTTTCTGAAAGATGCTACCCTCTTGGACTTTGTTGATTCCACTGAGGTACTTAAACGTTTCTATCATGTCCCCCCTCTCTGTCCTTTCCTTAAGGGTATACACATTAAGCTGCTTTACAAATTGTAAAAAACAAAAACAAGGCGCTGCATCAGCATGTGGTCTAAAAGCAAAACAAAATGGTTATATTAAATGCATGCTGAAAATAGAAAACAGAGTTAAAAATCTATGTTTCGACCTTAGGTCTTCTTCAGGAAATATCTAAAAGAGAAAAAAAACAAGTTAAGCTGCTTTAGTCTCTCCTCATATGGCTTCTCTAGCAGACCCTGCACCATTTAAGTTGCCCTCCACTGAACTGTCTCCATCCCATCTATGTCCTTGCAGAGATGGGGTCTCCAGAACTGGACGCAGTACTCCAGATGGGGTCTCACCAACTGTCTGTACAGGGTAATAACTTCTTGTTTTCTGCTGGTGATGCCTTTCCCTATACATCCCAGTATACCCCAGCCCTCCCTACTGCCTTCTCACATTGCTTGCCAACCTTAAGGCAAACTGATATGATTACCCTCAGGTCCCTTTCCATTTTTGTTGTTGTTACCACCCCCCATTGAGTAATCTTCCCCTGGGTTTTTGTTTCCCAGGTGCATTATTTTGCACTTCTTTTCATTGAATCCAAGCTGACATACTTCTGACCATTCCTCCAACCTTGCCAAGTCCCTTCCCATCGTTTCCATGCCTCCTTGTGTATCAACCCTGTTGCAGATCTTTGAGTCATCTGCAAAGAGGCATACTTCTCCTTCCAGTCCCTCTGCAATGTCACTTATAAAGACATTAAATAGGGTTGGACCCAGTACTGAACCCTGAGGTACCCCACTAGTAACTCCTCTTTCTTCAGAGTGGACTCCATTTACAATTACCTTCTGTGTCCTGTTGTCCAGTCAGTGTTTTACCCAGGCTACCACCCTGGGGCCCACTCCCAGGCTGGTTAATGTGACTATTAATCTTTTGTGTGGGACTGTGTCAAATGCCTTGCTAAAGTCTAGGTAGGCCATGTCCTCAGCCCCTCCCTGGTCTACTACTTTGGTCACCCAATCAAAGAAATCAATTAGATTCATCTGACATGACCTTCCCACTGTGAACCCGTGCTGCCTTGGGTCCTGTGCCCCACCGGCGTCTAGGTACTCAACAATTCTTTCCTTCAGAAGTGATTACATCACTTTCCCTACCACGGAGGTCAAACTGATGGGTCTGTAGTTTTCTGCCTCTGTCTTGGTCCCAATTTTGTGAAGGAGAATCACATCTGCCTTCCTCCAGTCCTCAGGTACCACACCATCCTCCCATGATTTGTTAAAAAGGGTAGTCAGTGGTGTCATTAGTTCTCTGCTAATTCTTTTAGAATTCTGGGGTGAATACCATCTGGCCCCATTGCTTTGTCCACCTTCAGTTTTAGGAGTTCTTTCAGCACCCTTTCTTCTGTGAAAGGACTGGGATCGGCCCCCTCTCCAGAGTGCTTCTGTTAATTGGATTAGGCACCTCCCCACCTCCTCTTTTGTGAATACTGAACAGAAGTATTCATTCAGTATCCCTGCTTTTTCACCGTCCCTCTGCCCATCCACCGTCCATTCTATTCCAGCCTCGCCGCCTATAAGCCTACACTATCCGACCAGGGCTCCCATCTCTGACCCTATCTGCGTGGGAAGCTTTTAATATACATTTCTCCAGCTAAACATGCAACTCTATTCTCCCTCCTCCGAATCCACCCCGGTCCCCTCCACAGCTCATGCCCCCAAAACCTGCCCCGCAGTCCTGCCTTTCTCATTCGCCCAGTAACCCAGGCGAGTCCTACGCTCTCCACAGGCCCTAAGCCCAAACAAAGGCAAGTGACCTACGTCCCTGGATGAAAAATGCTCTTCCTATCTGCCCCAGCCATAGCTGCCCCTCTCACTGCCTTCTTAACCTCTCTTTCTCTGGGTAAGAGTGCCCACGGCCTGGAAAATGGCCACAGTCATACCCCTGCCAAAATGTGGCGACCCCTCCTCCCTAGAAAACTACAGACCCATCTCCCTGCTCCCAATCCTGGCCAAATTACAGGAACGGCTAGTCATGTCACAGCTCACCCCCTACCTGGAAGCCTCCTCCTTTTTCACTCCGCTCCAATCAGGTTTCCAAAAATCCCACTCCACCTCCACCTCCCTGTTACGTGTCACTGGTGACATTCTCACTAATATGGACAAAGGTCACGTCACTTTGGCCATTTACATAGATCTAGCCAAGGCTTTTGATACCGTCTCTCACCCCCTACTTCTCTCAAAAATCTCAAATGCAGGGCTCACTGAGCCAGCCATTGGCTGGTTCCATGATTATCTAGCGGACAGGAAGCAAATAGTCAAACTGGCCTCTCACACCTCAAACCCCCAACCAGTCACTGCTGGTGTCCCACAAGGATCGGTCCTAGGCCCCCTACTTTTCCATTTTTAATGACCTCCCATCAGCATGCACCCTCATCCATCCAAATGTATGTGGATGACACTTGTCCTGTATGCCTCAGGCCCTACCACACAAAGCGAGTAACCCTACTTCAGGAGGATTTCTACGCCATCCAAAAGTGCTGGCTGAGGTTAAATCAGCTATTCCTAAACCCCAAAAAACAGTATCACAAACTTTCGGTTCCCAACAGAGACTCTCCTGCAAACCCCTGCCCCCTTTCAAAACCATAAGACAGGACCCCCTGGACAATTGTACCTCCTTTAGATATCTAGGTGTCTGGCTAGACCAGCAGCTAGATTTCCCCACTTATATTGACTCACTTCAGAAGAGACTACTCCCCAAGCTAGGTACCCTATTCCGCAGCAAAAAATGCCTCTCCACACAAACTAGGCTTGATATTGTCCAAAAAATGATTCTCCCGGTTTTCAACTACGGAGACATAGTCTATTCCATTGCCCCCACATCAGCTCTGGCCAGCCTAGACACCACGTTCCACTCTTTCTGCCGGTTCATTCTAGATTGCTGGCAATCCACTCACCATTACAATCTCTACAACTCCACTACCTGCCGTCCTCCACGATCGTGAACAAACAAACTGCGTTAGGTTTGCTGCCAAATTCTGGTCCCTCCTCCCCACTATCTGGCCTCTACCCTCTCCAGACAATCCCTCCTGCTTACTCCTCAGGAACACAGATCCCAGACTGCTACATGTCCCGTTCATGTGTACTTCCAAAGGCCAGGCTGCTTTTAGTTTCCGAATCCCACAGACCTGGAATGCTCTGCCGGCCTCCATAAGACATGCACAGAACCCGCACCAACGCAACCCTCTACTCAGAGCCCATTTCTCTTCCAGCTGCACCTGTTATAACTAGTCACCCTAGTGTTTCCTGCTTGCTGTTACTATAAAAGTATATGTAATGTTATGACCCTGTCATTCTGTATAATGTACTCAAGAACCTCTGTCTGTATTTTTGTACTAATGTTATTTATGTAAGCCTTGTCTTCCCAAAAATGTTTTTCCGTCTATATCCATGTACTGTATTTATGGGTCTCAACCCTCAGGTTGCATCTGGAATCAATCTTTTAGCTCAGTATGCTTTCCTGGTAAATCTCGTAAATAAATAAATAAATAAAATTATCCCTCCCTTTGTCTTTCTATGCTCCCTGATATACCTATAAAAGGTTTTATCCCCCTTCTTAACCGAGTTGGCTATCTTTTCCTCAGTTTGGGCCTTTGCTATTCTGACTACCCTCCCTGCTTCCTTCTGCCTTAACTGGTACAGTTCTCTGTCCTGCTCCTTCTGTGTTTCCTTATACTTCCTAAATGCTATCTTTCTCCTAACCTTCACTGCCACCTTTTTTGAGAACCATAGTGGCCTTTTCTTTCATTTTGATTTGTTTATTTGCTTCACACAAAGGCTTGTTGCCTCTGTGATGGCAGTTTTGATATTTTCCCATTGTTGCACCACCCCTTCTTCTAGCCTGTTTGCTAGTGCTTTTCTAAGGCACTTTCCCATCTTGCCAAAGTCAGCCCTCCTGAAGTCCAGAACCCTCACTTTTGTATGGCTTGACTCTGTAGCTGAGTTTATCGTGAACCACACTGTTTGGTGGGCACTAGTTCCTAAATGGCTACCCACTTCTAGATCTGAGATCCTCTCACTGTACCCATTTGAGATTATGAGGTCTAAGATTACTCCCTCACGAGTAGGTTCCAAAACTAGCTGTCTGAAGCATGCCACCTGAAGGGCATCGAGAATGGCTTTGCTTTTGGATATGGCTGTAGCAAAGGTGCTCCAGTTAACATCTGGCATATTAAGGTCCCCCATCAACAGTATCTACCCTTTTTCTGCCATCCTCCTAAGTATGCCTTCTATTATATCCTTGTCCATTCCCTCCCCCTGACATGGGGGTCTGTATATAACCCCTGTGCAGATTGTGGTGCCATTTCCAGTCTCTAAGGTGACTCACAGTGCCTCCTCTCCTCCCTGCTTACTCTTTTGTTCAGTTGCTTTTATCCCTTCCCTTACATAGAGAGCTACTTCTCCCAGCCCCTCTTCTCCCCTCCCTGTCTCTCCTGTAGGTTGTATACCCTGATATGTTAACATCCCAGTCATGGTTCTCTGTGTACCATGTTTCTGTGACTGCTATGATATCCAGGCATCCCTCTTCCATCAAGGCCACCAGTTCAGGGAGCTTGTTGCCCAGACTATGGGCGTTGGTACTCATTACCCTCCATTTCTTGATGGCCTTACCCCTTTTTGCCCCATCCCTGTCCTTATTGCATTTGTCACTTTCTCCATTTAGCCCTGTGCTTCTCCCTATTGACATCTCTATGTTGGCATCTACCTCACTTAGTACCCTGATTTTTGGGGGGAGGCTAGGATTTCCCTGCTCTTCTCCAGTGCCTCCCCCTTGGCTAGTTTAAATGCTTGCCAATGAAGCTTTTAAACCTATCACCTAGGATCCTGGCTCCCCTCCTGGACAGATGCAGCGGCTACCCCCTGTTCTGGATCCTGGGCTGTCAGGAACACATCCCCAGTGAAGTGCTTACACAGTGCATGCTCCACCACCAAACTGATTCCTTTGTTTGCATCAGTTACCACTGCCACTCAGACACTGGGTGACGCAGCCGTCACTCTACATAACTAAAGAGCATTAGCAAACTAGCAGTACCCTCTGATTAAGATGGCTAAGAAAGACACTGGTCCTGAAGTGCTGACATGGTTTGGGTCTTATTTAAGGGATAGATTTCCAAATGATTGCTATAGGAAGTATACTATCAGATATCAGAGCAGTAGAAAGGGGGGTCCCACATGGACTGATTCAGGGTCCCTTTTTGTTTGTTCTTTTTATCGAAGAGTTATCCAGACTTTCAACTATTATCATTAAAGTAGAAACATAGAAACACAGTAACATACAACATAGAAACATATAATTTGATGGTAGATAAGGACCACTTGGTACATTCAGTCTGCCCATTTCTCTCTACCTACACTATTACTGTAGACTGTGCCTGATCTACAACTTTTTCCCTCCCCACTTCCTTTCCACTATGAATCCTTTGCCCTTATTCCATTTATTCTTGAATCCCATCACTCTTTCCACACCCATCACATCCACTGGAAGGCTGTTCCAGGAATCCACCACTCTTTCTATGAAGAAGTACTTCCTCACATCTCCTCTGAATCTACCCCCTCCAGCTTTATAGCATGTCCCCTTGTTCTTGAGCACCTTTTCATCTGAAGAATACCCCTCTCCTGTACCTTATTTACCCATGCAAGTTATTTAAAAGTCTCTATCATAGCCCTCCTCTCCATCCTATTTTCCAGGTTTTACATATTGAGGTCCTTTAGTCTATCCTCATAGGCATTTGTTGCAGAACCTGCACCCTTTCAGTTGTCCTCTTCTTGACTGCCTTCACTCTGTCTATGTCCTTCCGGAGATGTGGTCTCTGAACTGGACACAATACTCTAGGTAGGGTCTTACTAGATACAGAGACAACACCACCTCACTGTTTCTGCTGATGATACCCTTCCCTGTGCACCCCAGCATCCCACTCACCTTCTATACTGCCTTGTCTCACTGCCTGACCACCCTCTATGTCATCCAATATGATTAACCCCAGGTCTCTTTCCTGCTTGGTAGTCATCAATACCATTCCTACTTTTGTACTCCACCTCTGTATGTAATGTAGGCAGATGACAAACTCCTGTTCTTTCTGGCCCATGATCAGTGTGAGGTTCAAAAGATACTCCAACTGGAGTTTAATAAATTTTAACATTGGCATACATAAAATGAATTAATTTTGAAAACCATGAAAACAAACTCAATGGTATTTAGATCAGGAGTTGAAAAGACCCCTAGATTGTGACAAATGAGCTGGATGGATAAAAATTGATCAAGTTAGCTCATATAAATATTTAGGTCTTTGGTTTGATTTTTTTTCTATAGTTAAAATTTGGTGAGCATATTAATAAAATATGTGTGAAGGTCTCTCAGAAGCTAGGTGCCCTTCAAAAGCATAAGTATTGCATGACAAAGGCACACCAAGGCAATGCTAGTTTTATTGGTCATGCTCCTTACAATAGATTATGGCAGTGCAGTCTATCAGATGGTAAACACAGGAAGTTTGCAAAAATTGAATAGATTGCACTCCCAGATCATAAGATTTATTCTAGGGTTGGTTGACTCTCCAGCACTGATGCATCACTGCACCATTGCTGTTAGAACTTGATTTGACATCCCTTAAGATTGGGAAAGACAATTATTTTGTTTCTTGTATAAATGTATGGCTGCTCCATCTTACCTGCTTGATACGTTAATTCTGATTATCTCAAAATATTCCCTTTGGGAAGTTGCAGGAAGGGACTTGAAGTCTTAAGAACTAAATCCAGATATGGTACAATGTAATTCAATTGCATTGCAACCACTGCATGGAGCTCCCTACTTCCAGGTTACATAATGTCCCCCCCCCCCTTCAACAGTTTCAAAGCAGTTCTTGCAATATGGCATGTGTTTAGATGTTACTGTACCTAATTGTGGCTTGTATTTTGTTTTATTTTACATTACTGTACAGTACATAATATGTTTATTTGTCAATCTTATTGCAACTTGAATTGTTTGTATACAGGACAATCCTGAAAACAGGCTTTACCTAGTATCATATCCTGCTAAAATATAAATAAACATCAACTATCATTCATGTTCATGTATCTGAAGTTAAATATATCCAGGGTAGATCTGCTCCTCAGAAACATTTTTAGATAGTTTTCACCATATCCAGAATCAGCTGTGATTTTCCATCATCATTGTCGACTGTCCATCATAGAATACTTTGATGCAATGGATAATTGCAATTTTAGGCACAGGTTGTGGTCACTGTCTATCATAGGATTTTTGGACAATGAATATTTGTGATTTTAGGCATGGATTTTT
The DNA here is from genome assembly GCA_016271365.2 of Neoceratodus forsteri. NCBI lineage: Eukaryota > Metazoa > Chordata > Ceratodontiformes > Ceratodontidae > Neoceratodus > Neoceratodus forsteri. Next base: position 52,985,944 of record JADMNL010000027.1, on the reverse strand, counting down.
TGGTCCAGAGAGGAGTAAAAGGTATATGGGTCATTATTCTAATATACTGACTGAGGCAGTCTGAGACTAACCAGCATTGGGACACTTCTTGCAGATATTCCAGATAGTAGTGAGTATCTGCTGTGAAAATTTAAAACAAAATAAAAAAGTTCACCCTGGGACATACCACCCAAAATATCTATATTACCTGCTTTGGCCCCAAATAATAAAAATCTAGATGTATCTAAAAGTGTTGTCAAAGAATCCAATTATTTCTACAGTATTAAGTTTAGTTTTTTGTTCCTTTTCACAGACTAACTGCAGTGGAAAATGAATGATGAGAAATGTTAAAGGGGACATACTATAGAAGAATAGTATCTGAAAGCTCTCAAAAAGCTATTTTAAACATGATGATATTTTTTCTTGAAGTACTTGCAGTTGGACACAGCTTCTCCCTGAATGATGTCACAATGTTTCATGGAACTATGGGATCCAGACATCTGTCTATCTGTCTGTCTGTCTATCACAGACAATATAGGATGGACTTAAGTATATATAGCGGATAATTATTTTGTGGCATTGCATTAGTTTCACATGATTTCCTGCAATTTTGTAAACTAGAAATAAAGCAATTTGGGCTGAACTTGTGTTTTTATTTTAAACACATGTTTTTAAAAATCATGCTAATTGCTGAAATTGCTTATTTAAAAAATACTCATTTTCAAAACTGAGCAATTTGTAGGACATTTTGCTTATTGACTAAAAATACATTGTTGAAATGCCAAATTTGCACAGTTTCATGAAAACTGTGTTAATGCAAAATAGGTACTTTTGTGTAGTTTCTTAAGCATAAAAATTTCACTTAACACTAGTTATGTGCTTTCAAACTATTAGGTCCACTGTTCATATATGTTCCCCTTTAAAACGAGCCACCCCCTAGCATCAGTCAAAACAGCAGTTAGGAGCGGAAGCAAATAAATACATCCTCCAAAAGTTTGAATTAATTGTGAGTTTCCTTCTCTCATTACCTTCCCATTCCAACCAACTAAAAACTTTTCTGTTTCAGCAGGCCTATGGAACTTAATCACAGCACTGTATTAGTTGTACTATCTCAAGAGTCCCCTTGTTTTGTGTATTGTACTTATTATAGTTTCTGTTTATACAGTAGTCGAAAATCTATGTGATATCTGGTATAGAGAGTCTGCATGATCATAACTCTACAAAACAAGAATGACTGATTGAGATTACTGATTGACAGTGGAAACACAGTGATCTCAAGTTTCACAATACTATAGGAATATAAATCTTCATGTCTCAATAATGCAACATGATAAATACATAATTTATATTTCTTTTCAGGAAATGTTTTTGAGAAAGAGAAGTGAGTTTTACACTAAGAAACAAGAGGTTGCATGCGCAGTCCCTCTGCTGCTATTGGCTCACTGGGTGACCTTCAGCAAAGACTTTGACTTCCCTTTGCCTCAATTCTCCAGTCTGTAAATTTGGGTAAAAGCAAGACCCAGCTGAAGAAAATATGTCACATCTCAGTCAGGCTATCCTGGGTATATAAACAAAGCAAAATGTTTTGGCGTGCAAATGATATCATGATTAATGCTTTTCTTGGACAGTTAGGATTTTCCAGATAATGCTGTGTATGCTGGTTTTCCTAACAATCACTGACTGCTTCTGAGTAAAAATAGAAACATAGAAAGATACAGGCATAAAAAGACCATAGGCCCACCCATTCTGCCCTGTAACCCTATCTATAAACTCTATCCTGATTTAGACAGCTGTCTCACATCATTAGTCCTGGGAACAGCTCATTATTGTCCTTATGCTAACCCTGTTCTCTATCAGTTTCCACCCCCTCAGCCAACCCAACACATCCTTGAATCTGTTATAACCTTCCCTAAACCCAGCATTCAGATTCACATTTATCACAACACTAGGCAAGCCATTTCAATTTTACACCAATCATTCTGTGAAGAACTTCTGCATATCCTGCTTGTGCTCGTATGTCCGTATACTTATACTCCTCATACTTATACCTGCACAGTCCACCCTATTAATTTAATTCAGAAACTTGTATGCCTGAGGTGGTGGAGGTGCTTTCTGTGCAGAGGCAGTGAGGAAGTAAAAAGTAAGAGACAGAAAGAATGAGACAGCAAAAGATAATTGGAGTCATGGATCTAAGCGCAGAGAGATACAGTATGAGAAAGCCTAGAGAACTAAGAGTCCTGAGTCTATATATTCTTACAGCAGATGGAGTGTGTAGATGGAAAGTGGAGGTCTCCCTTCAAGTGAGTTACCCAGAGGTTTAGGAGAACTCACCCAAGGTACCAATGGGGTTGAGGATGGCAATCTGTGTCATGCATATGGAGCTATGGCAGAGTCAATTAAATATTGTCATCTGATCCCTTCTGGCAATGAAAACTCTCCACACCTGCTAGCTTGGATGGTCATTGGAAACAGTTTATTTAACACTGATTTAATATTTACATTTCATTAGTAAAATTCAACATTTCACTGTTTCAGTCCAAAATACATTCTTAAAACAGTTCATTCTTCTATAAATCTTTGATCATCCCTCTTGGTCCTCCTTTTCTTCTGTTTCTTTCCTTCAGGGTCCGGACACCAGATCCAATACCATCACCAGTACCAGATACCAACTTACTAGGACCTCCTCCCTCCTAGGTCCAGACACTAAGATCTGACCCCTAGTCTATTTTCTTCCTCCCTCCCCCTTTTAATTCCATGCCTGGGTGCCATTTGACCCCATCTCATGTTGCTCTGCCCCATTCCTCTTTCTGCCTACACTCCCCCTTCCCTGTCTTACTCCCCCCCTTTTCTTCCCTCTCCTTCCCCTTCCTTCCCCCTACATGGGCCACTTGCTGCCCTACTGGGCTTTGTCAGCCCCACCACTGCTGTCTCTCTGCACCCATCCTGCTTTCTACCAGACCCCTCTTGGTACCTTGTCCTAGCCGCCCTGCTGTGGACCTGAGCATCTTAGGCCCTGACCCTGTCTCCCCATCTCCGTCACTCTAAAGAGGGTGGGTGGGGTAAAATTCCCATCAAAAGAGGGTGACCTGAGGACTGCATCACCTTTTAAATCCCCTCAGGACCCCCAAATTAGGACCCCACTTGGCCCGTAACCCCCCATCAATCCAACCAGGCCCCTGCACCTGCATCAAATGACACTTGGATGACTCCTCCTGTGGCCTCACCAAGCCCCTCCCTTCCCCTACCCAATCTCTTCCTCCCTGCTCATTACCATCAGGGCCATCTGACAATTATGATTGCATATTAGTGGCAACCCTACTTGTCATCTGATCCCTTCTGGCAATGAAAATTCTCCACACCTGCTAGCTTGGATGCTCGTTAGCAACAGTTTATTTAACACCAAAGTAATATGTACATTTCATTTGTAAAATTTGACATTTCACTGTTTCAGTCCAAAATACATTCTTAAGACAGTCCATTCTTCTGCAACTCTTTGATCTTCCTTCTTGGTCTGCCTCTTCTTCTGCTTCTTTTCTTCAGGATCTGGACACCAGATCAAACCCCCCACACCATCACCAGTACCAGGTACCAACTTACCAGGACCTCCTCCCTCCTAGGTTCGGACACTAAGATCCGACCCCTAGTGTATCCCCTTCCCCTTCCCCCTCCCCCTTTTAATTCCATGCCTGGATGCCATTTGACCCCAGCCATGTTGTCCTGCCCCTCCTTCTGACTACCCCTCTGTTCCTCTCTTGCCCCCCCTTCTTCCACTGACCATCTCCAGCTTGGTGTTGGAAGATGGGGCTCCCCCCTTGCGGGCTAGTACTTAGTACCCCTCTTCTCTACTTCCCCCACCATATCTATTACAGGTCTTAGGAACAAGCATATGCTAAACTCTGATAGGTGGACCCCATCTGACCTATAAACTTCAGGAGCTTCAAAAGAGATATCCCTGTGCTGTATATGCACCCCCCCCCATTTCAATCACCTCCCTGGCCATCTTTCCGTTGAGCCACCTCCTCCAATTCTCCACCACTCTGAACTCTCTGACCTGCTGCCACACTCTCAGGGAGGTGATCTTAAATCAGCCGATCACCACCCCTGGCCACCGCACTTTTACCCTTTCCAAATCCACCATTATGGCTTGTACCAGTGCCCCCTCGGGGTCTCCCCAAAATCATTACCCTCCAAGTGTATGATTAGCATGTCTGGTCTGCTCCACCGGACCCTGAGCTCCTCCAATAGTGGCATCAACTGGGCTCATTGCATGCCCCGTATCCCCTTCCAATGTACTTTCATGTGTTCCACCTCCCTCTGCAACTGTTTACCACCACTCCTGGTTGCTGCAAACTTTTCAGCCCAATAAAGGAGTGCTCCACAATCCAGATGTGTCTCTGTTCTTCTGCTGGGTGAAGAGGAAAAACTGGACAACCATTATCATCAGCACCTTACATACTTTTTATAGCAGCTGGACCTCCACCGCCCCACCTTCTTCCCTCCTCTTCAGACTCGCCTCACATCTAGGCCTCTGAAGTTGCCTTGATCCGAAATGAGTGGGGGAAAACATGTCCAGATCTTCCCCAACAAACCTTAGCACCTTCTTGAGGACACCCCCAACCTGGAAACCTGTCACAGGGCTCCCGTCCCCATTTCGGAACCAAGCGCCCCTCCTTCCCCCCAGGTTCTCTCATACTCCTCCAATTCCTTAATGGCACAAACCTCCCCGGGTGTTTGCCATTGCAGCATCACAGCTTCCCCTTTGCCCAGTTGATGGGTTTTCAACCTGACCAACCATACTACCACCGTGTCCCACCCAAAATTGACCTCGCCTGCTTGCAGGCCCCCTTGCTAATCTGACTTCCTCAGAGCCATTACTTCATTGATCCTGAAAGCCACTCTAGTCATGACTGCAAAGATAGCCCAGAACAGACAAGCCTCTTTGGCCGACATGCATACATGCTGCAGCATCCCTATCACCCTCCTAAGCAGCTGCCCTGCTATGGGCCACCTCCTGTCCATCCTCAACCAGTGGCCCTTTTGTGAACCCAGGAGCATCTGTCTCATAGCCCTCCCTGTAGTTGTGTCTGGCCACCCCCTGTCCTTGCAGACACAACCTATCCCTGCCAGCTGTACCCCCATGGAGATGTGGGCCATCCCGTCTCCCCATCGCTTGACCATATACTGCTTCACCTGGTCGTCTATTATTAGATGAGCCATCTCCAGCCCCTCCCAGGCCCAGAACTCCTGGAATGCCCCCCATGCTCCTTCGTATGTTTTCAGCATGTTGGCCGACCATGAGTTCTGTTACAGCCATCTGGCTTTTCTCCTCCAGTCTCCCACAGCTGGTCTTGAACCCTGGTTCTATGTACTGCTGCTCATGGAGCCAATTCCTGGAACCTGTTTAACAGTAAGTGGGAAAGGCTGTCAGCAATGTCATTCTGAATGCCTTCGATATACTGCGCTTTAAATGACAAGTTCAGCTGCAGCCCTAACAGAACCAGCTGTAACATGACCTTGCCTATTGCGTCTGTAACCCCCCCCTTGTATATTTATCACTTCCACCACCCTTTGATTGTCACACTAAAAGAGTATGCGCTTCCCTCTCATCCTATCACCCCATACTTTCAGGGCCATGAGGATGGGAAAAATGTCCAGGAATGTAATGTCCTTCAGCAAACCCATCCTCCCAAGTGCTCAGCCAGGCTTCCGAAATCCACTCCCCCTCTAAAGTAGGATCCCATCCCCAGGGCCTCCGAGGCATCGGTGTACAGCTCGAGGTCCATGTTATAGGCCAAGTCCTCCTGCCAGAATGTGACCCCATTGTAATTCTCTGGGAACTCCACCCACACTCTCAAATCCTCCCTCAACCCCTTGCGATGTCCACCCAGTGGTGTGGCATCTTCGCCTTTCCCATTGCTCTCACCAATCTCCTGGTGAAAACTCTGCCTGGGCTTATGTCCTTGCAGGCAAAATTAAGGTGTCCCAGCAGCTGCTGAACCAATACCAGCAGCACCCTCATCCTCCCATTGACCTACTCCAGCAGGCCCCTAAGTTGGGACACCTTGTCCCCTGGGATGCAGAAGCATTATTGCACCATATCAACCTCTATCCCTAAGCATTCCAGCTTGCATGCTGGACCCTCAGTCTTACCCTCTGCCAGTGGGAAACCTATGGTCCCACATATTTCCTTAAAATCGGCCAACATTCCCTCTATCTCTGCCCTGTCACCCCCGATGATCAGAAAATCATTCAAGTAGTGGGCCACCTGCCTACGTCCATGTCTCCACCCAAAATCCCACTGCACCCAGGAGCTAAAAGCATCAAAAGTCGCACATGCCACAGAACAACCCATTGGCATGGCTTTGTCAAAATACAGCCCACCCTCAAACTGAAACCCCCGGAGATCCCAATCTTCAGGCCTCACTGGCAATAGCTGAAAGGTGGACTCTGTATCCATCTTCACTAACCATGCCCCCCCAACCACCCTAATCATCAACACTGCCTGGTCCAAGGATGTGTATGACACCACCTGTAAATCATCAGAGATCTCTTCATTCACTGAGGCCCCCACCAGGTTAGATAGGTGGTGGATGAGTCAAAACTCCACCTCCTGCTTCTTTGGCACCACCCCCAATGGAGATATCTGGAAGGTGGGGCAGGGGGGGTCAGTGAAGGGGCCTTCCACCCTCCCAGCTAGCACCTACTTCCAGATTTTGTTCGGGACTATTTCCTCCTTCCCCTTCACTGATCCCAAATTCTGCACCCTCATCACTCTCCTTACCGCTTCAAAACCCAATTGAAAACCCTGTCTAAAAACCCGGTGCAGGAAAATGGCTTTAGCTGCATCTGGGTATCCCTACATCCAGGCCTCGTCCACCTCCTGGACTGTGGGGGTTCGTGCCAGGGAGAAACCCCAGCACCCCTCCCCCATTCACCTTCAATTAAACCCATAGTTGGAATTGTATCCTCCCCTGCTGTGGCCCCCCTTCCCCTCCCACTGCCATCCCAACCCCCATGAAAGGGCTTGTCCTGGCCTACCCCTCACTTGTTGGGTACCCTGGTCCCCCCTGTTTGGTAGTTCACCATCAGGTGCAGGCCCGAGTACCGTGAGCACACATGCCGGAATTTACAATTTGCCCAAGTGCATGAGGCTCTGTTGTACCCCAGGCAGGTCTTCTCTGCTGGGGTGGGTGTGCTCTTCCTGTAGTGTTCCCCCATAGGCCCTCCCACTGGACCTGACAAAGTTCGCATCCATAGCTGTCAGTGTGTGCAGTCTCACCTGAGGTCCACTTTGGCAGCCATCCACTTCCTGAATGCCTCATCATTCTTTAGCCACCCGTACCCCAGTTTTGCATTGTAAACATCCCGAATGATGGCTGTATATGTCAAGAGGGGACTTGATAACTCTGGTTGCTTCTCTAGCATCAGCAAGCTGTATATCAGGAACCCCATCTGCTATGTGTCGATGTTTTTTCCCTTATATTTGGCCTCCTCATGCCCCACTACCATCAGTTCTACCACCATCTCGGATCTCCCCACTGACCCATTCTGCTCATACTTCTTAGCTGTATCCTCATCCACCAGCCCGAAGATATCCACATACTCCCACTTCTAAATCTTCTCCTTAATGAAGGAGGAAACCTGGTCTCCTAGAGTGAAATCCGGTGGTTATTCATATAGCTTCATCCCCCCCTTTTTGCTCCTCAGTGGCCCCCACTTCCTCCCTGTCCCCCTTTTTTATCACCTGCAGCCCTTCTCCATCTTCTCTAACCCCTTCTCTCCCATATCACAGAGTAGCCCCTCCAGGTACTCCTTCAGGTCCCCTTTATTTGACAAATCTGCATTACCTTTACCCCCACTAGGGCCTGGTCCAGCTGGTGCCAGTGCGGGTTCTGGCAGAGGGATGGGTGAGGGGCTGAGTGCTGCTCCACATAGCCTCTTCCCTCTCCTGCCCCTGCCCACCTGCTCCTCCCTCTCTTTTCTCTTCCTTGTCACCTCCTTTTCCTCCTCCCACTGCCAGGCCGTCTTGATGAGTTCTGTCATTTTGTCCATCAGCTTGGATGCTTCCTCCCTCAGCTTGGCACTGGAAACCAGGGCTCTTTTCAGTGTCATCCTACCTGCTGAAGAGTACATAGACACAACAGCGGTGAATATCTTGGGCACCCTTATCCAGGCCCCCTACCTGAAGGCCATGTCTTCAGCCACCCCTTGATTTATGTGCCCATCTGGGCACCCACCGGTAGCCTCATACCACCACCCGCCTGCCACCGGACCCAAAAAAATGCAAGTTCCCTCGCCTCGGGCTCAAGAGAGCCTCACCTCTCCCCATTGCCACTGTCTGGGCCAGCCCCCCAAGTTGCATCCCAGAGCCCACTTGGGCCCCCCTGGCCCAGCATGAGTGGGCCCCCCCACCAGTTCCTGGTCTTGCTTTCCCAAAAACTACATGGGCCCTGATTTGCCTTCAGGCACATTCAGCCACCTCACTTAGGCAGCCACTTGATGCTCACCAGTATACCCAATTGTGGTGTGTGTGCACCTCCGCCTTGCACCCCATGCCAAAACCCAGACCCGGAAGCCATTCCAGCACAAAAAAAAAAACAGCAGCCAGAGGCCCCTTGACCCACCCTCTATGTTTCCATGAGGTGAGCCACCCCATCTGCTAGGCCCCATGACCATCTTGTCTGCCAGGTCATGTGGCAGCAGGACCCCCCTCATGCTGACCCCAACCATTGCCCAGCCGCCACCAGTCCAAACTCCACCAGAGCTGGGCCCTGCCACACACCACTTGCCACACCTTTCAGGCTCCTTCTTGGAGTAAAAACCCACAAACACTCCCCACACACGAGCAGGCCCAACCAGTTCTTGCACCACGAAACACACTTGGCTGGAGAGCACAACCCCACCTGGACCCACCTGATTCAACCCCAAACCGGGTGAAAAATAGGTGCTCAGGCCCTAGGCTGTGCCCTTCCCCACACTATCCCACCAGGTAGTGGAAGTCAGCCATCTGATGCTCCCCTCCAAGCCACTCTCCCTATACCCCCTCTTTTCCTTTATAGGCCACTCAGCCCAACAGCCCGAGATGTGGCACATGCCAAGCATACTCTGCCCCCAATCCAGACCAGGCATACTTCCCCCTGGCTCCCCCACTCACCTTGCCCCATGCTGGCAGGGCCATCCTTTTTCCTCCCGGGGGATTCAGTATGCAGACCTGGGCCCCAGATGTAGGTGCTTTGCCCATGAGCCCTTCATTCTCCTGTGATTCCCTTTTTCTCTTTTTTTGATTCCTGACTACACCTCGCCCTGCCTGCAGCCACCAAGGTACCTGTGCCCTGCGGGTCTGACTCATTCCCCCACCCGATACCTGTTGCAGCATCATAACCACCCATGAACTTGACCACCATGTGGCTTGGCTCATCTGGGACAACAAACATCAACTCCTGCAGCCACCCACCCCTGAACAGTAAACCGATGTTTTTTTCACACAAGTTCCACCCACTAACACTACTCGGTGCAGCCCCTACCATCATCACTCCAAAAGGCCATTTCAACCGCATGGCCTCTCTGCGAAGGCTGACTGCCTACCCTCACTAGGCCAAAGGCCACCCACTGAGATACAAACAACTTTTTCTCCCCGCATGCAAAACTCTACTGCTACTCCTCCAACTTCTCCCTGACAAAAACACCAACCATGGCTGGTAGACTAGCCTAGACTGTACTCGAAAATTAACTTTACTCAGTATCACACTTAGAACCTCTTACCCCAGAAACTCCATGATATCCCCCAAAATGTACCGAATAAACTCTATGCAGACTATTAAGCCTTATCATCAACCACTTTATATGATTAACTGGCATTATAGATAGAAAATAGCCAACCTTGACTGGTAGACAAATAAACTTATAAAACATAAACTAAACTTACAGGCCATGCCAGGATTCCACATGGCCAATAGGCCTGACGCAGGCCTGTAGGCCTCTACCTTACCTATGCTAGTGTTGAAGTCAACCTGTTGCAATGAAGTGCTGAGAATACAAAATAAAATTCCCAGCAAAGGAGGATGACCTGAGGGCTGCATCACCTTGTAAACCTCCTCAGGACCCCAAATCAGGACCCCATTTGGCCCCTCTCCCCTACCAATCCAACCAGGCCCCTGCACCTGCATCAAATGACACTTGGAGGACTCTTCCTGTGACCTTACCAAGCCCCCCTCCCCTCCCTCCACCCCATCTCTTCCTCCCTGCTCATTCCCATCAGGGCAATCTGACAATTTTGGTTGTTTATTAGTGGCAACCCTACTTCTTCACTATCAGTTGTTGAGATCACTAAAGCTGAGGGGGTCACAAATGTGTGCTTAGCTTGGCACATCAAGGTATGTGTATGTGGAGATAATTGTAGAAGTTTACTCCCTGCACCCCTAAAGGTGCTGCAGTCAGATCATGACACCAAAGATTAGCAGCAGAGGGACAGTGCACACACCATGGCTCAGTATCAAAATGACTTTATTTTGTAGAATACACAGTTATGTACCCAAACTGTTGGGAAGCCAGATGAAGTTCATGCCTTCACCACATGTTCACCAGGGAAGGAAAACTTTGCAATATATCTATTGTTACTGGCAGCTTCCTCAGACATTGAATCATTCTCCATCCTTATTAGCAACTCAGTTAGGGACTTTATTTCTTAAATTCTTTAAAAGCAATATTTGTTGCTTTCTTCATTAGCCCTCACTGTTGATTTTGGATGAAAATATAGAAATACAAATTAGGTACTTACTATTACTTTGTATAGATTGTCAAATTGTATGTGTTACTACTAGTGATGTGTGGAATTGTGAAATAATTACTGACCAGGCATGATTACAGTGGGATAATCATGGTATAATCTGCCATTATAACCAGTCAGTTATAATGGTGAGTGTGAGACAGCTGAGAGCTGTCAGTCAAAAAGACAGCAGCATGTGCTTCCATGACTGCTGAAACCACCAATGACCACCAAAAATGCTGCCACTTTATTTGATCCCAGACTCCAGGTAGGAAAGCCAGAATGAAACTTCAAAGTGACTGAACAAGACTTTAAAATGTTTTTTTTTTTTTACAGCCAGACCCATGACAGACAGCAGGCTGGGAAACAAGATGTACTCAGTGTTCAGGGCCAGGCACACCAGGCTAGTGCTGAATACAAACTGGAGCTCAGTAAAGTCAGCAATTATAAAAAAAAATAAAATATGGGTAAGGGTGTAATTTTTTTTTATAGACACCTTCAGTGTGTGATGTCTTGAAAAGCTCCTTGAGTTTCATTCTCAGGGTTTATAAGATTTTACACACCTCAGGAGTGTGTAAATAAACATTGCACACCCAGACCCATGCTTTATTCTCTATATTACACTTCTGCCAGAAATGTTCTGAAATTTCACAGAATTCCACCACAGGCTTAGTAGATTTTTTATGTTGCAAACACAAATCCCATATAACATGGAACTTTTCCAATTATGCAAACTCCCACAGAGTATCTCAGAATTTCACAGTTCCCCCAGTATTTTTATGAAGCTTTTTCCATGATTTAGGCAACAAACTGTGGTCCACAACAAAAAAATTGTGATCTACTTTAAAAACAAATGCATCTCGTACAGCAGAATTCCACAGAATTCATTGCTAAACTCCACCAAGCTGTCCAGCAGGGCAGTTGTGAGTCTCCTGGAATATCACCAGCATAATTCTACATTTTGCATAGTTTTAGTAACTACTGTTGCTGTATTTTTCAATTAGCCTTGCAAGACTGCACAGTGAATGATGGCTTGGTCTCATCTCTGAAACTGATGATACAACTAAAGTTCAAGATTAAAGAGATTAATTAATGGAATTATGATTAATGAAATAAAGGTAACTTTTTTCCATAAGTTTAAAACTTTGGGTAATGCAGAAGTAATTGTTAAGAAAAAGCACAGCTACCATGGAGCTATCCCCATTTATGTCCCTGTCTCATAGATGACACATAAATTCAGTAGCGTGAAATTACGTACATTTGGGCAGCACCCTGGGTAGCTAGCAAGCACACTAATGATTACAGTCATAACAATGTTAGCATTTAGTGACTAAACTAAAACCCTTCCTATTTCTGTAACTAGGCATTCTCTGCTGAGAGAGTATAATGGTGCCATGTTTGCAATCCCTATTTCATTCCAGAAGCACTGGCGTATAATGAAAATCAATATTTTTTTGCTGGACTTACTCAGAGTCTGAGAGAAGTAAATGTGTTTTTTCACTCACTGTAACAAAGCAGCAGTTTATATAGGGGAAACTTGCTATCCCTAGCGATGTCACCACTGACAGTAGCCTAGAAACATATAACTGGCAACATACTACTGTATAATGTTAAAAATCTCATATTTCTGTATATGTGTTGTGAATACATTCATTCAGCTATTACATTTTACTGAAGAATCAACACTGACTGATTGCAATTCTACACCCCCCAAAATTATGGTTGTTTTTGTATTCCACTGTCTAAATGGTATCCTGACAAGTCAGTACTTGTGGAGGTATCCATGGTGGGTGCACAAGGAGTTGCAGTTCCAGCTGGGTTAAAAATAACCCATAAATAAGAAGAGAGGTGGGGTTGTTCTAAAGGTCTGGTACTGGAGGCATGCTTAATGATCCAGATGTTGGTTTTACATCAGCAGGATGACTGAGCGGGTGAATCAAGTGGAGCAGGGCTGTTTCCATGTTTATGGGAGCTCACCTGGACCAGCTCATTCTTGAGTAACTTGAAAGGTGTAGGAGTCACCCAGATGGATTGTATTGGGTGACTTCAATGCCCGGGTCAATGATGAACTCTTGCAGTTTGGTCAACATTTCCTCCAGTTGATGGATGGATTTACTGAGACTAGAACAGGTAGTTACCTCTGCAACCCATCAACATGGCCATGCCATACACTTGGTTTTCACTCTGGAAGTAGAGAAAAATAATCTTGAGCTTGATCAAGTCAGTTGGTCAGATCACTGCATTGTGAAATTCTCATTTAGGGGCCCCCCCTTGTGGTCCACTCTCTGTGGAGAAGATCAACTGCTGCACTTTGAAGCGGTTGTCTCTGGATGGACTCCTGGCAGTGGCTGATGTCTTGGGAATGATAGCTGCTTGTGAGACTAGATTGGACAAGACAGTGGTAACCTATAACAGGGCTACCTTCTTGGCCTTTGATGCAGTTGCACTAGTCTGTATATGACCCAGGACATCAGGCTTGAGATTGTGGATTGATGAAGATGAAGTCCAAAGGTAAGAGATTGAAGCATTGTTGGAGTAGATCTCAGTCAAGAGGGGACAAATTGGTTTTGAGTACTCACTATGATGAGTATCAAAGAGTGTGTTCTGGTAAGAAGGCAGCTTTTCTGTCCAGGGAAATTGCAGTGGGGTGACACGGACTAGCTCAGCTGTTCTGGATGGTAGACAGACTGTTAAATCTGGTCTGTCTGCAACCAGTAAGAGCTAATTCATCTGCACATTTCAAAGAGTTTGCTTGTTTTTTGCTCTGACAGATTGCCCTCCATTCGATCTGGAATTTTCCCAATGGGGTTGTCACCACCTGGCATGGTGGAGCTGGGGGGGAGGAGTTGACAAAATCCCTCACTTTGTGCAGGAAGAGTGCTGGTGGATGAGGCCTGTGGGGTGATCTCAGAGCTATGACACACCTTTCGTGAACTGGATCCAGGAAGGATGTGCCTTGTAGTGGGGTGTGTCAGGTTTCTGGGCCTACTGCTTGCTGAGTTGGTCCAGTGTTTCTTTCTAAGGGGATCTTTCCAAACATGTTGAAAAATGCACTTGTCAGGTCACACCGTAGGAAATTATATTTGGACCCTGACTGCTTGGCAGAAAGGTTCTTGACAAGATAGTGGTGCTACAGCTTGAGGAACACCTCAAGGCCTTTGATATCCATGATCCTCTCCAGTCTGGGTTTAGGTCAAAGCACAACACTGAGACCACATTGGTGAGGGTGCAGAATGACCTTCCCAGGGCATGAGATAGAGAAGAATCCTCCTCTATCTCTTCTCACCATTTGATACTGTGGACCATGTGTAGTTATTGGATCATCACAGGGAGCACTGTGGAAATGCTGGCATGGTCATCAGATGGTTTGAGCCCTTCTTCACATATAGGATGCAGAAGGTGGTGATGGGGAATTTCTCCTTGTCCCTGAAGCCCCTGCTCTGTGCTGTGCCACAGGGATCAATCCTCTCCCCCATGTTGTTCCTAGTATACATACTGCCCTGGGAAGGATCATTAGATGGCACAACTTGGGTTTTCATTGTTATGCTGATGATACCCAGTTGTACATGTCTTTTGCATCCAGGATGCCTGATGTGGTCAATGTGCTAAATGTGTGCCTGGCTGAGATTCAGGACTAGATGTTATCTAACCAGCTTAGATTTAACCCTGTCAAAACGGAGGTATATGTAATTCAGCCTGATCATGGGTGGGGTGCTGAGGTCACTGAGGAGATAGTGAGCTTACTGCTTGGCTCCACTAGTTTAGTGGCCTTTGACAAGCCAAGGAATCTGGGGTACTTGGATGAAAGGCTGACATTTGAGGCTAAGGTGTCAGTTATAATCTGGAATGACTTTTACCAACTCGGAAACATTGCCTTGATTAAAGCCTTAATCTCCCCAGAGGAATTATAAAGCCATGTTGAGGCCACACCTGGAGTATAGAGTCTAGTTCTGGAGACCACAACTATGCATGGACATAGATAGAATTTAGAGGGTGCAGAGAAGGGCAATCAAGATGGTGCACGGTATGCAGGGGAAGTCATATGAGGAGAAGTGGAGAGAATTGGATCTGTATCCATTGAAGACTACAAGGAAGGGGGGGACATGATAGATACATTTAAGTACATGAAGGGAATCAATAAGTTAAGGAAGGGGAGCTTATTGAAGAGGAAGGTGGGGGTTAAAACTAGAGGGTATAGTCTAAGATTGGAGGTAGGAAGATTTAGGGGCAATGTGAGGGGGCGTTACTTCATGGAGAGCATGGTGGAGGCCTGGAATAAACTACCAGAGGAAATGGTGGGGAAGAAATGGTGGAGGGATTCAAGATGGCATGAAACAGACATAAAGGGTTGGCATGTGGGGTGAAGGGGAGGTCTCATGACATCGGTAATGAGTGGGGGGAAGGGGCAGACTCGACGGGCCAGAGTATCCATTTCTGCTGTCAGATTTCTATGATTCTATGAATTGCTCTCAGTGATACATGCTTTTGTTACCTCCAGGCTTGATTATTGTAATGGCCTGTACCTCAAGCTGAAGGGAGGTGTGCTACAATGCCTGCAGTTGGTGTAGAATGCAGCAGCCAGGTTATTGATGGGCCTTCCTAGGTTTTGTCATATAACTCCAGTTTTGTGCAAACTTCACTGGCTGCTGGTGATGTGGTGAGTCACCTCCATGGTCTGTTTGCTAACTTATAAGGTCAAGTATGGACTGGGGCCTACTTACCTGAGTGACCTCCTTACCACTTATCAAGCTTCCTATGTCCACTGCGTCTTTGAGGAGGGCTTCCTAGCCATTCTCAAGGTCAGACATAAAACCTCTGGTGACCAGGTGTTGGCTCACACAGGTCCTGCCCTGTGGAACAGGCTTCCTTTGTATCATCAGGCGGCCCCCTCAGTGGAGGCCTTGAAGAGGGGCATGAAGTCTTACTTGTGTCAAGATGCTTTCAGTTAAAAAAGATAAGTTCCTGATCAATGCTGCTGGACGTGGAGCTATAATTGTTTTATTAAGTTGCACCTTTGCATTTATTTATTTGAACTATATTTATGATATATCAGTTAGCTTTTGATTTAATAAGCTATTTTATTATAAAGTACTCTGAGCCCCTTGGAATAGGTGTTTAACAAATAAAGGTGAACTTACTTTTTACTTACATCAAAAACATTGTAATCAGCTATTTGTGAAGCATACAGATGAATACATTCTAGATTACGTTAAAGTGGTTCCAAACACTGATAATAGGATACAGTGAGCAACCAAGAAATCACATAAGTTAATTATAATTCATTGGCTTTAAACATTTACATTTTTCTTTGATAGCTGCTCATGAAAATTTAAAATTGGGAATATGTTGTGGGACAAATAAACAATACTAGCCCCTATGGGGAGCCTAATAATGTAGACCTTATGTGCATTCCCAAGTACATTATGAGGCGTAAGGCAAAGCAATGTGTTTACAACCACCTGAGAAGTATGGTAAGAAGATTTGGCTTCCTACAAACACTGAAGATGGTAAATGTGCTTATAGAAATGGCTCACAGCAAAGAAACAAAGGTAAATCTAATATATGTTTAAGAAATAAATATGTTAGTCATGCAGTAACCATATTTACTGCTCAGTCAAGAGCTCTAAATCACTT
Source organism: Neoceratodus forsteri (assembly GCA_016271365.2). Classification (NCBI taxonomy): domain Eukaryota; kingdom Metazoa; phylum Chordata; order Ceratodontiformes; family Ceratodontidae; genus Neoceratodus; species Neoceratodus forsteri. The sequence continues at coordinate 52,969,566 of JADMNL010000027.1, read as the reverse complement.
ATTAATCAAAGCACTTCAGCTATAGATGTGTGAAGTTGTTGAATTTCGCTATGCAAAATATTTTGCGAAATTTGGCCTTTTCGTGAAATTTTTCACTGAAGCGAAATGTAGAATTTCACCCATAGATGGCAAACTTTCACCAACAGATGGTGAAATTTTGCATTTAGCTGGTGAAATTTCACACTTTTGCAAGCCATGAAATATTTCACAGAACAATCGAATTTTGCAAAATATTTCACGCTGTGAAGTTGCTGGCTTCGCGGGAATTTCACCTGTGAAATTTAATTTTGTAGCATCTCTATCCAGCTATACTGGATACCACTTGGTGATAAATTAGCACTGATGTAATCCACTGCATAAATGAAAAATTGTGAATGCTTGCTTTTCAGTGAATAATTGTACCTGAAAAAACAGATGTCATTTTAGCACTCTTGTCTTTGGGCCAGAAGGCCTTAGGTCCTCATCCCACCGTGAAAACTTTGATTCAAACTCATTGCTGACTGTGAACCAGAGGTACTTTCCTGTTCAAGATACCATCTCTCAGATGTGACATTAAAGAGAATTTTCTCATGCTTAATTCTAGTGGCCTGTCCAAGTGGAAGTTAAAGATCCTATGAACCTTAATGGAAAAGAATGGATTAGTCCAGTGTCTTACCATTCCCTTTGTAGTACAGCAGGTTTAAATGGTTTAAATGTAATTGGATGTGACTGTGTGATTTAAGTCAATCCCATACGTCTGTTCACAGTCATTGCATCACCTAAACAATATCCATAAGACTTCACATGTTTACAAAAAGTAACAAATAAATGTATTTATGTAAAACTATAAATTAATCTAAAATTCTACAGGCACTCTATGAAGTTTTAATAAGCAGTGCAACATACTAGCTGGGAATCATTTGGTTAAATAAAAAATGTCTTCAGATGTCCTTATGGTAAAGAACAGAACTGGATCCTGAGTCCATTGAGTCTTTCATTTACTTTTACCTTTCAGAGCTCTCCCCATCCGCTGCTTCCACATGACACTGAGTGACCAAGGATGATGCCACCCCCTCCCCACAATCAGGACAGGCAGCAAAAAGGGGAGGGGAGGAGCTCTATTCTTGAGGCTTGGAAGTTTCCCAACTCTAAAAGTATGGTGATAGGGACTGAGGGTGGGTACGAGTCAGAAGGTAGGGGACTTTTTCTGCTCAAGTTCACTTATACTTGCTAAACATAGCCATACATGAAAGGGCCAATCATTTGAAACTGAAACATTGGACATGAAATGAATATTTCAAATCTTTGGGGGTCTGATGAACAGAGTTCAAAAATTGACTGTAGAGAAGTTTGCAGAGTTCAAAAAGTAAACTTGATCAAACATATGTTATTGCATTACATTGCATATTTGATGGATTTCTAAGAATGTATTGCAACAATTGCGCATGGAAGGTAATTAGTTATTACAAATCAGTCACCTCTAATCATAGCACATAATGTCCAGGCATGACTGACATATTGTATTATGGAACTAATACATACCCTTTAGTGTTTTGATTTGTTGTTACATTAATCCTGGATTTACTGCTCGACTCTAAAGGAATAACAGAATGTGTACATGAAAACAAGAGGCTCTGAAAGAGGTTTTAACTATAACTCACAACTCACTCCCTTGAAACACATTAGATCAACTACTGGGTGCCACCAATAAAGTCAAAGGGCTTCTACTGTTCCAAGAAAAACAATTACATGTACACTTCACCAGAGCAGTAAAAAATCCATTTGGAATCAATTGTTGTGTTCTCAAAAATGGTGTGCCTAATTGTTTTGCTTTGAGGGATGTTTCAAGGAAAAACAAAAAACAGCTCACACAACTAAACTCTGGGGGTGGGATATTCAGAAGGGTTGCACATGGCACAACACAGTTGCACCATGCACAACCCACTGATGTGCCCTGGTGCGATATTCAAAAGGGGAAAGTGCGTGGCACAAATCCCGATGTGCCGGGGCACATCAGTAATGTGTGTGGCGCAAGTAGGAAGGGCATGCCCATGCATACCCCTGCACATCCCGATATTCAGCCCAGGATGTGCAGAGCCCATGCAGGTGCAACCCCTACATGCGCCACATACAGTTGTTTCAAAAAATAAAGGAGCAACAGCCAGCCACCCACAGGTGAGCTGCTATGTTGCAGGGTGCAACACAGCAGTTGCCAGCTGTGGGTGGCCACCCGAGCTCCAGCAGCACCCTCCGTTGGGTAGCGCCTCCCCAGTGCCCGTTCACGGGCATATGTATAATAAATGAATCATCCCATATCCCTGGTGGTCCAGTGGACCACTCACAGCCTGACCACGGGCATATGTACAAAATTTAAAATGTCCTATATCCTTGGTGGTCCTGTGGACCACTCGAAGCCCGATTGCGGGCAAAGGTCTAAAGGAAGATTAAATCCCATCCCTGGTGGTCCAGTGGTACCCCCCTCCCAAACCTCCCACTGAGCGCCACCACCCCACTCCCCTCCAGTCAGCAGTGGGCGGCAGCTCCCCACCTGCAAGCTGCCTGGCCCCCACCGACTGACTGCATACAGTACAGCTGTATGCCCATTGGTCTACAGCATGGACCAATGGGCATGCAGATCATACCGTACTACACAGTCCAGATATGTGAATGAATCCATTCACATCTCTGGACTGTGCAGTACAGTACAGTCTGCATGCCCATTGGCCCACGCTATGGACCAATGGGTGTACAGCTGTACTGTACGCAGTCAGTCGGCGGGCAGCCGGGCGGCTTGTGGGTGGGGAGCTGCTGACCGGGGGTAGTGGGGTGGCAGAGCTCAGTGGGAGGGTGGGGAGTTGGGTACCACTGGACCACCAGGAATGGGATTTAATCTTCCTTTAGACCTTTACCCACGATCGGGCTGCGAGCGGTCCACTGGACCACCAGAGATATGGGACATTCTAATTATTATACATATGCCTGCAATCTGGCCGTGAGTGGTCCACTGGACCACCAGGGATATGGGACATTTTAAACTTTATACATATGCCCACGATCGGGCAGTGGGGCACTTTGCCACTTGTGCAGGGGGCATCGATCCCCGACAGCTGCAGCCTGGCAGGGCGCCAGGCACAAGTCACCGGGGATGGGCGCACCTGCATGCAATTGGGGCCATAATGACATGCAAATGGACCCATTTGTGCTTTTCATGCATTATGGCCCCACTTGCATGTGCACCTTTGAATATCTCAGTTGATGTGCATAGCGCAACAGCACTTGCGCTAGATGCATCCCCCTGCCCCTCTCTGGCCACTTGCACTGGTGCAGTGCCACTGCACCAAGCACAATGCAGGTCACCACAGAGCGATATTCAACAGTGCTGAGCCATGGCGCAGCACCATTGAATATCACCCTGTCAGCACACTGGCACATCCCAGTTGCGCTGCGCCCAGGCTTGTGCCACAGCCTGGTGCAGTCTGAATATCCAACCCAGGCACTATTAATTTGTACAAACTTAAAAGTGCCTACACAATGCCAATCAACTACCTGGCTGGCATTCTGTAGGCACTTTTCGGTTTTCACCCATAAATAGTCCCAAAATCTAGTTGCGTGCTCTGTTTGTTTCGTACTTTACAGCAGCACCTTGAGGAGTTAGGTATCCCTCTTCTGCCTTTCTTGTTTGAGGCATGTTTCCACTGCACAGGAAAGATATTTTTTTACAACCACACATGCACATCTGTCTGTCTTTTTGTTTATCTGTGTTTAGTTTCAGTGGTGCCCAGCATCAGGTACCAACTTGACTAAAGATATACTGATTCTACTGTCACAATGTGCTCAGTTGCAATTAGGTGTAATTCTTGGTACCACTTGATGTCACTCTTTAAATGCTATGCATATACATTGCTGTCTGCAGGGTTATTAATGAGTCAGTAGGGGGCATTCTACAGAAACAGTGGTGGACATCTATGTGCCCCCACAAGCCCTTTAGCCTATGTGCTCAAGAGGTCAGCTGGTACATTCAAAGAAGACAGACATGTTCAGATTGATGGTATAGACTATTCTCAATGGGTCCACACCACACTCCAACAGAAGGAACTGGTCAACACTCCTTATATATTTAAAATCCTTTCTTTAATACTTTTACCTGAAGAAGGGACCGATGTGGCCCTGAAAGCTTGTGTAGAATTCCATCTTTGTACAAGACACTTGTTGGTCCAATAAAAGGTATCAAACCTTCCATCTTCTCCTTTAATACTTTTAGAAATTCTTACAGCAGCAGCAGCCATTCTCAGCATTTCAGACACTGAAGGTGAAAAAATTGTGTTCACGCTGGAACAGATTGACAGATTGACTCTTTTTTCCAAGAAACCAGTATGCCATGCATGAATAAAAATGATGCCTATAAATTTGAAGAATTATAAAAGAAATATACAAGATTTCGCTTACATGCCCTTTCATTATCATATTACTAGTGTGATAAATGCATACCACGTGGTTTGAGAATTCAGAAACCACCTTCGTTTGGACTAAATGATAAGGAATTCATGTCAGAGTGGGAAAAGGTGGTAAATAAAGAGCTTACAATTCGATGTTGTTAATTATTAAAAAGTCTAAAAAAGAATGAAAATTTGCTAAAAGAAATCAATGACTTAGAGGGCAAAATGGCTTCTGGATTAACAGTTGAACAACTTCAAGATTTAAAAAGTTAAATTGACAGTCAATTGGATAAATATAAGACAGAATTGAAGTTCTATAAACAACAGAAACATGAATGAGATGCAGGGGACTATGCCGATGGTATTATTTATAACTGGTATGGAAAATTGAAAAAGTTCAAAATAAGGAAATTTGAACAAGGAGAGAATATTGTATCCTCGGGAGTTGATAGTGACTCATCAAGTTCTACTTCCACAACAAGCATGTATGGCAGACCTTTTTTAGGAAGAACCAATAAGATGGGAGGTCAAGCTGTAACACAAGGTCAGGGTCAAAACAGACCAGACAAGGCAGGGGCCGAAAGAGAAGGGAGAGGTGGTGTAAACAACAGAGGGAGAGGGAAAAGACACGGGAGATGAAACAGAGTGAATCAACCATGAAGATTTCCATGGAACAGGACATCATGAAATTAAATACAGAAATTGTAAATTTGACAACAAAAAGTTTAACAGAAGCTCAAAATCAAGTATTGAAACATGGCCTGTCCTTTGTACCCACGAATACCCCGATTACCTTTGCTACCAAAACAGATGTACAAAAGTTTTTTCATCAGCTTAAACTTAAAGAATATTTTTTCAAACAATGTACAACCTCCTGTTGATTTAAGAAATAGTTCAACACATGAAAATTCAGGTTTAAAGAAAAAATCTGATTTCTGTCCCCTTGCAGTAAGTCCTACTCTGCAGGCACACATGAGAGTTGTGGAACATGAAGTGGATACTGAAAGGTCATTACTGGAATCAAGGTCAAAATATATCAGAGGCAGAAAGAAAGGCTTTAACTGAACTTAAAAATATGAGAGATATTGTTATTTACCCAGCAGACAAGGGTGGAGCTGTAGTTATTTGGGACATTCATGAATATATTGCAGAAGCAAATACTCAATTACAAAATAAAACATTGTATCTTCCAATTGACAGTGATCCTACTCCACACATTATGAAATGAATAAAAACATTAGTGAATACAGCAGTTGATGCAAAATGGATTACAGAACAAGAAGTAAGTTATTTAATTGTTGAGGAGCCACATAAACCTTCTTGATATTGATTACCAAAGTTGCATAAACAAATAAAACCAGTACCAGGGTGACCAATAGTATCATCAATTGGAGCAGCAACTGAAACAGTTTCACAGTTTGTGGATACTCATATTAAGAAATATGTTCCCCTTTTGACATTTTATATAAAGGACATGAATCATTTGTGTAGAATAATTACAGAAATAACAGTACAGACCAATGACATTCTAGTTAGTATAGATGTGGAGAGCCTCTTTACTAATATACCCCATGAGGGTGGGCTGGAAGCTATATTAAAAGCACTAAGAAATAGATCTAGTGACATCATGCCACCTACAGATTTTATAGTTAATCATGCTAGGATTGTACTGGAGTCAGATTTCTTTATTTTTAATAACAAATACTACACACAGATTAAAGGAACCAGCATGGGTACTACGTTTGCCCCAAATCTAGCAAACCTATATGTGGGGCAGTGGGAAAATGTGTTTATTTTTGGTACCAATAATCCATTTGCTGAAAATACTATAAGCTGGAAATGCTTTATCGATGATTGTTTTATGGTGTGGAGGGGAACGGTGGAAGATTTGTAGTTGTTCTTTGAATATATTAATTCCACTAACTCTAAATTGAAGTTTACATCTGAGTGGGATATGAAAGCAGTTAACTTTCTTGATTTAACAATTTTTAAAGCTGAGACTAAGTTGGAATGTAAAATGTATAGAAAAGTAACAGCGCGCAATACTATCCTTGAGGGTATAAGCTGTCATCCAAGGAGTCTTACAAAAACATTCCAAAGGGACAGTTTTTCCAAGTAAATGGACATGTTCCACTGATACTGATTTTGAGGCACAAAGTGTGGTTATGGCGAAACGTTTTGAGGCTAGAAAATATCCTAAAGAATGTATACAGAATGCATATGCGAATGCAAGAAATAAAAATCATGTTGAACTTATTGCTGGTAACAAAGATAAGGAAGATAAGGCAAAGGAATCTAGAACTTCATTTGCAACACAGTATTTTCCAAAAGTTTCTGATGTGACATACATTAGAAAAAGCATTGGCCAATATTAAGGAGAGATAAACGTTTTGATGAGATTAGTAAAAATGACCCAAGAATAACATACAAGAGGTGTTGCAATTTAAGCGATTCACTTGTTCACAGTCTGTTGCCAAAACAGGAAGTAGAGACCTGGTTGCCAAAACCTCCACTTGGAAATTTCAGATGTGGACATTGTTAGCAGTGTAATAATACAAGGGACATACTGTAGATTCATTTACACATCCACGTACCAGAAAGAGATTTGTAATTAGACATTTTATTAACTGCAATACAGAAGGAGTAGTGTATGCACTGACATGCCCCTGTGGAATCTATTATATTGGCGAGACAAAAAGAGCGCTTGCGTTGCGGGTTGCTGAACATAAAAATGCAATTTGCACAAATAATGAATCCTATGCCATTGCTAGACATTTTGTTGCTGCCAGACACACCTCCACTGCTGTGTTGTAATTTTTTGGAATTGAAAAGGTGTATTTAGATCAAAGAGGAGGACATTTTAAAAATAAACTGTTACTGAGAGAAGCTTTTTGGATTACAACCTTAGATACAGTGAAACCAAATGGACTGAATTACTTTGTTTCCTTGCACAGTCTAAAATGAATTTTATCCCCTGCTATTTAAATGTATATGCCTGTGTTGAGTCTGAATGAGTTTTTGTACTGTGGTTCTTATTACATATGTGATGGCACTTTTTATTACATGCACAATTGGATTGTATTTTGTATTTTTGCACTTTAAGGTGTGCATGTTCTTTCAAAACATTTGATTTAAAAGGAATGGTGCTTTAGAGGCAACACATGTTCTGAGGAAGGCATCATTTGTGATGCAGAAACATAAATGTGTGGCTGCTTGAGCGTTTGACCAGCCGAAGGTCCGTGGGATATTTGTACAAGTTTGCTTTTCTCTAAGAAAACTGCTATTGGACTGAGAAATTAAATGAAGTTTCGTGCTGTGTGCCAGCACTTTGATTATGGCTGCTGCTGCTGTCAGAATTTCTAAAAGTATTAAAGAAAGGATTTTGAATATACTGTATAAGGAGTGCTGACCAGTTCCTTCTGTTGGAGTGTGGTGTGATTTCAAGTCTCGGTAAGGTGCACTCTGATTTGATACTGGATACATTCTAAGATATGTTTGAGCACCGCTTTATATGAAAAGGATATTCTCAATGGGTCTTCACACAAGATGCTGACTGACATGACTAGACATGAGGGATCACAGTGCTGATAACTACTGTGTGTCTGTCTATCTCACACTGTTCTTGCCTCTCTCTCTCTCTCTCTCTCTCTCTCTTCTTTCTTCTCTCTTTCTCTCTCCCTCTCCCCCTCTCCTAAAGCATGCTTAGCAAATACTTTGTTTATGACTGTATTTAACTGCTATCCAGAGATTAAAGTATAAATGCTTAGGTGATGCCAGTCTCACCTCTTAATTTCCACACTATGTGGGGAACTGTCATGTTTTCTCTAGTAGGTGGTACTCTCCCATAATATTCAGTGGGGTTGGCAGCACAGCCTAGAGGTTAGAGTAATAAGGTGTGATGAGCTTAGTACATCCAGCAGACCTGGGTTTGATTCCCACAACCTCAGCTTGCATACTGTGTGACTCTGAACAAGTCACATAACCTCCTCAGTACTCCTGGATCACACTTGAAAAAAGTCACTTGTGCATAGTGAGCCTTATTCCAGATACCAAAGAATAAAAAATAATGGAGGTTACAGAGATGCAGGAACTCTCACACAATTTGATAAAATGTGAAGGAACTGAGTTCCTGTCAGTTCCCTACTGGGTCACTTCATCATAGTAAGGCAGTGTATGTTAAAACACAGAGACCACGGATGGGAATAGCAACAGGGTGCAAAACTGCTAAATTGTCTATGTGCAGTTGTGCACCCTGTCACTGTTCTCTAGCAAAGGATAAGTTCTTTGATGGGATGAGGATCTGCTGAGCAGCTGCTGTAGCTGGACAGGATGAGCCACAGGCAGAAATGGAGGTGGTGCATCTGTGGACCAGGTGTCGAATCCCGGTCACAGATGCATGGAATTTTTCCTTTTTACGCACTTTGTGTGATTTAAGTGTACAACCCCTTCCCCCCGGAGCTGATTATTTTGTTGGGGGGTTGAGGGGCACATTCCCCCATAACAGGGGGTGCAGGGGGCTGACCCCACCCTCAAAACATAGAGAAATACCACTGGCAATATATTGCGCTGTATTGACAGCACAGTATATTGCTACATCATTCTGTCTTGTGACATTATGACCCCATTCCTGTGGGTTCCTGTCAAATTTAACTACTGCAGTTATCACAGATTAGAATTTAACTATTCTAGAACTGTTTATTCTGACTCACATGTTGTGCAAATTCAGCCCTACTGTGTGTTATTAGACAGTGGTCAGGACCCTTAAATGGGTAAACAGAATAAGTTTCTTCATTTCTTCTTCTCTTTAAGTTGTCTACATGCACTCTTGATGACCTTAGCACTTATTCTATGACTCAATTACAACATAGGAAACTAGTGGCATGATATGAAGAATACTTAACATGTTCCAGTGGGATATGAAAACTACCCCTTAAAAAATTGTAAGTCAAGATAATTCATTCTGTCCAATGAAACGTGAAAGCCTATTTCTTTATAAGTAGAATATTTCTGATATCCCTGATAGCAATTATGCATTCATTTTAAAGAACACAATTTCAAAAACCACAGAAAACATTTGTTTTGCATTATAAAACCCCTTTGGACTAAGAATAGCCGAGTAAGCCAGGAAAATGAATTATAAAGTCATAAAAAATGCAGTACTACCATCTCTCTCTCTTAAGATCTTTGTGATTGAATTTAGTGCACAAAGAAAGCATTGGAGTAGTGAGTCACTCACCAATGGTATGTATAAAAGGATATGTTTTTACTGGCATACCCAAGCAGATATAAAACCCAGTAGCCTACACCTTGATTCCCAGTTCCTCAGGGTATACCAGAAAATCATTTTCTACTTGGTGTAATGCCTTTAAATCTCTTTTAGAATCTTTATATATACAGTTTATGAGAACCGTAATATTATTTTTTTCTCACAGGCCTTACTCTATTGCATATTTAAACAGCAAGTACAGTATGCTGGTTTATAGAACTGGTTGTATTTTTTCCATAGTTCTCAGAGAAAGTAGAGTATGATATCATTACAGACTCAGGGTCCTATAGCTGTTCCAGTAGGAAAGGTTACACATACCTAGCATTCAATAGTCTTCTTTCACACATTCCTGTATATTCATCCCAGTGTCTACTGGTTACACAATAATACAATGCAATTTAATATAGACTTGTATTACAAAATACTTCACATTTAAATCACTAACATGATAGCAATCAGTCAGTGCTCAGAGCCACAGCTACTCTTATTCTGCGTACAGTTTGCTGTCATGCAGGTGCCTTAAGAGGGAGCCCTTCATTTCAGTGTCAGGGAGGAGAATGGCAGAATAAAACAAAGACAGATACTCTATAATTATTCTAAATGACCCATGCAAAACTTGAGTGATTTATAATAAGATATTGAGACCCATGCTATCTTAAATGGTGTTCATCAAGGTTTCAGGAAAAACCATGGCATGGACACTGTGCTGGCTCAGTTGACCACAGGCATATACTGTACTTTTCTCATTATTTGTGAATTACATGCCTAATAACTGTACTGGTGCAGGTTTTTGCACCTGTATGTGGATGATGCGGTACAATACATACAGAAGCCACTCTAACCTAACATTGCTTAATTCCAGTCTTTGGGAGGATTTCAAATAGCTGGGAAAACTGTTCTTAATGAACAACTTGTCTCTAAATGTTAGAGAGACAAAAGCCATGCTGTTTGGCACATGAAATCTGAATGCTGAAAGAGGAGACTTACTTTAGCTGCACACAACTGCAGGGTCCCAAATTGATGTAGATACCCTAAAATACTTAGGGGTCCAGCTTGACCAGGAGCTAAGCCTTGTGCCCCATGTTGATTATCTGTCCAAAGTTCTCCACCAGAAGCTTGGGCTAAAGTAACTTCTTAGGGCCTACTTCATGCAGGAAGCAGGACTGGTCATCTCTAACAGCATCCTGCTCTACTGCCTGCTGTATGGTGCCCCAGTCCTTTATGCAGTTAGGGATAATGATGCAAACAGGCTTAAAGTATTGTACTATAAGACTGGTCAGTTTGCTGGCAACGTCTTGCATAAGTTGCAACACTGTAGTGTTTTTGCCCTGCTAGGATAGCCCCCTGTAGAAGTAGACTGGATTAACCTCTGTTGTGCCTTATACACAAATTAGTTAAAGGCTCCCCTCCACCCAGCCTGCATGATCTTCTAAAACCAAAACCTCACCAGAAATCACTTTGCTCGTTGTCCAGTAGTTGAGGTTCCTATAGTCAAGGCTGGCTCTGGAAATCAATGATATGCCTTCATGGCCCCCAAAATCTTGAACAAACTTCCTCTTGAGGTTCATGACTGCTGAATCTCTAATGTTTCAAGAACAGTGTCAGGACTTTCTGTCTTGGTAGGAGCCGCTGAGACTGTTATCACTGAACACCATTGTTCTAATTATGGTCTTATCTTAAAGTAACTGTTAAGGCCTCTAGCATGTCTATCTTTTCTTTGACTGATGGAAAGCACATGAGTAACTATTGGCTGACCTGTTAAACAATTTCTTATGTGCGTTTACTATGCTGTAACTTTTGTCACTGTTCCTGAATGTCTTTGCATACATCTTGAGCTCCTACAACTGTCTATATTATTAAATTGTCATTATGATTGCTCCTTTATGTAATCAACTCTAGGTCACCCCTGAAAAGGGGAGTTTTAGTTTCAGCAGGCTTACCTGCTTATCAAAATCCAATAAATGAAATAAATAAATACAAAGGTCTCTGAGGGATGTCTCTTACGGTTCAAGAGACTCCTCTTGTGAGTTTTGGGCAGACAGAGCAGTTCAGCTTTGCTTCGTAATCCTGTAGCCCAAACCTCAGGCTTTCAGTCTAACAGAAATCACTTGGAGACCATATTAACTTACAAATTTAGCAGCCAGAACCAGGATTACCTCTTGATAGAAGGGTATGGCACACATAATGCCAAATAAAGCCATCCATGTGATAACTGTGAACTTATACAGTATACTGCATCTGTGCTTCAATAAACAATTATTTGCTTTAAAGCAGTACAAGGTGCAGATAAGATGAAAAGGGTTAGGAGTCAGGAGACCAAGGAGAGGCAGCCAGACAAACTGATGAGGAGACTGCTCTGGATTGCAGAGTGGAGTAGCTGAAAGGTCTTCTGTTAATAAACTGGCAAGAGTTGGTGAAGTCAAATAAGGCATGTCATTTTGAAAAGCAGAGATGGTGAGGGGATGTAAGGGATGGTAAGGTAAGACAGATGGAAAGGAGAAAGTCCATGAGTGATTTTGTGCATGAAAAGAGAAATTTGAAGTTTGATTCTGAGGTTGCTGGGATGCTGGATTCTGAGGATGGGATGATGTCATGTTTCCTACTTTAGGATTGGTTGACATACAGAAACATTTTGGACCCTTTGGAGTTTGATAGTCTTGGGTCTACATTGTGGTACATGTGGGGATAAATGATCTAGAGGGGGAAACAGTGGCAGTAACAAGGGAGAGGACTGAGGAAGTGGGAAAGTTGTGTGAGGAGACTGTGGAGTCTGTGGCCTTCTCCAAAGTGCTCCCAGTATCCTGCACAAGCACAGTGAGGAAAGGAGAGGATTGGAGAGTTGAACACATGGTTGGTAGAATGGTGTCGAACTAAGGGGTATGGGGTTGTGGGCAGCTGGGGCAGTACCTGGGATGATAACAATCTGTTTGCAAGGGATAGGCTGCACTCGAGTGGGGAGGGGAAGGAGGTATTAAAGCAAAGACTGGAGAGGTATATTGTGACAAGGGCGGATTTAAACTAGTTGGGGGGTGGCAAGTGGGCAGCAGGTAGGCAGGGATCCAAAAGAGTGGAGTCACAGCCTATCCCCCAAGCTAGCAGTTAAGGACTCAGGGAGGCCAAAAAAGGAGGGAGTAGAAGGCATAAGATGGAGGCTAGTGAAGGGAAGGGGGCATTATGGAGGGTGGTCCCATTAAATGCAAGAAGCCTAGGAAACAAATCTGCTGAGCTGCAGGCACTCTTAGCAGTGTGGAGGGTGGATATCACAGCTGTCACAGAAATGTGGGCAACTGAGTACCAGAACTGGGATCTGGCAATCCCAGGATACAAATTATACAGGAACGACTGTAAGGAGGGGATGGGGGTGGGGTGGCAGTCTATGTGAAGGATGGGATCAAATGCACAAGGGATGAGGAAGAAGAAAGGAGAACAGAGGCAATCTGGCTGTAGCTCCTGGACTCAAGGGGTAGGAAACTAAGGTTTGGGGTGGTATACAGGCCACTGTCCCAGTCTGAAGAGCTTGACAGGGAGCTAGTGGGACTGGAGCATTCTGGTCACCTCCAGTGCTAGAGAGCAAGTGCTCCTGGATGTGATCCAAGAGGGTCTCTTGACACAGTTGGTTACTGTACCTAGTAGGCTAAAGAACACTTTAGATCTGGTATTGTTGAATGGGAAAGCAGTGAGGGAAATAAAGGTAGAGGATCCACTATCCAACAGCAATCACCAAACAGTGTGGTTCAATATCACGATGTGTGGATAGCCAGAGAAATCAGTTACTCGGGTGGTAAACTTCAGGGGGGTGGGCTTTGGGAGGATGCAGAAAGTACTGAAAGAGAAACTGGAGGGCATAAGGCATGAGATGGACATGGAGCTGAAATGGGATGTTATTGAATGAGGGGTTGCAGAGGCAACAGAAGCCTGCACCAAGGCACAGCGTAAGAGAAGCACAGCAAGAAAACCATGCTGGTTGAACAGCGAGGTTGTAGAGGTGGTGAGGGCAAAACAAGTGGCTCACTAGAGGTTTAGGAGAACAGAGAAGGAAGTGGACAGGGAGGAATATGCAAGATAGTCCAGGGAGATGATCAGAAAAGTGAGAGAAGCCAAGGCCCAGAGGGAGCTAAGATTAACACAGGGAATTAATGGGGCAGAGGGGGAGAATGACTTCTTCAGATACAGTACATCAGGGAGAAAAGAAAGTGCAAGGAGACAATAGTGAGGATTAAAAGGAGTAAGGAGTGGATGGAAAAGGGGGAGGAGCAGGCAGAATCACTGAATTAATACTTTTGTTCTGTGTTCATGGAAGAAAAGGGGGGATCGCTACCAGCATGGGCTGGGAGAGTGGAGACAGGAGGAGAGGAGGCAACAGATGGAAGAACTGAGGCGCCTTGGTTTATTGATGGATGAGAATATTTCCTATGAACCCCATATTCTTCATATGGTAAAGGTGACTCACCTGCGTCTAGGGCCTTTATATAGGTTATCTCCTTTATTTACTGATATTACACGTCGTCTGTTGGCTCAAGGTTTTTTACTACCATTAATTGATTTTGGGGTTTTGTTTTACTCTTCTGCAAGGGAGGGTTTGTTTTCCAAGGTAAAAGTGTTACTTTATTCAGTTGCTAGATTTGTAGTGAAATCCCCATTAAGGGTTCATCATTGTAATCTCTTAGAGCAAGTGGGTTGGCTTACTTTGGACGGTAGATACAAACTTCAACTGGGTATTTATCAAAAAAGGTGATACTTAATAGAGTCCCTGATTGTTTCTCTCTAATTTTTAAAAAGCAGAACTCTTGGGTTAATATTCGGTCAACAGTTAAATTTTCTCTTTGCATTCCAAAAATGCTCACTTCCCTTGGACAAAGGGCTATAGCCTATATGTTACCTGTTTTTCTCTATACAATACAATCAGTTCTTGACTGTATGAATCTTTCCCTTTGTTCTTTTAGGCATAAGTTGAAAGAGTACCTTTTTACAGTATGTAAGTGTAAATGTTATTGAATGATAATGCTGTGATATATTAATTTGTATCTGTCTCTATTTAAGTTGTATGTATTTATATTGTATGCAATTGTTATTTGTACACTGATCACCCATGAAAACGGGTATTTTTTGGCCCATGGTCCTATCAGTATAAATAAATAAAACAAACAAACAAGTAGAGTCCTAGAGGGACTGAGGTCACTGAAGGTAGACAAGGCACCAGGGCTGGATGGTATCCACCCCAGGGTGCTGAGGGAGATGGTAGAGGTGTTGGCAGAGCCACTGGTGGATCTGTACAGCACCTCACTGGAGTCAGGATGTGTGCCACTGGACTGGAGGATGGCACATGTAGTGCTATTACACAAGAGTGGGCCAAGGGATGAACTGGGTAATTATCATCCGGTAAGTCTCACCTCCATAGTGTACAAACTCATGGAAATGATACTAAAGGAAAGACTGGTGTTGTACCTAGAGGACAGTGGCCTCCAGGATGTGAGGCAGCATTGGTTCATTTCAGGGAAGTCCTGTCAAACCAACCTGATACAGTATTATGACTGGGTAATAGGTGAGCTAGATAAGGGTCATGCGGTGGATGTTTTTTACTTGGACTTCAGCAAGGCCTTCAATTCTGTGCCTCATGGGTGGCTTGGGGGAAGCTAACTGGTGTAGGAGTAGGGGCAAAAATGATGAACTGGATTTCAAGCTGGCTGAGTGGGAGGCTGCAACGGGTGGTGGTGAGAGGGGAGCTCTCAACTCCAAGGCTGGTGACAAGTGGGGTGCCACAGGGCTCTGTGTTGGGGCCAGTATTGTTTTGGCTCTTCATATCAGACATTGGACATGGGGTGGTGAGCAAGGTAAGTCTGTTTGCTGATGACACCAAAATTGGAGTAGTGGTGGATGGAGAGGAGGGGTGGAAGCAGCTGCAGGGGGACCTAAGCAAGCTAGAGGCATGGTCAGAGAGGTGGCAGCTGAGGTTCAATGCAAAGAACTGTAAGATTATGCACTTTGGGGTGAAGAACCCAAGGAGAGAATACTGACTGGGAGAGGGCTAAGCTGAGGATCAATGAGGAGGAGAAAGACCTTGGGGTAATGATAACAGGGACCATGAACAACACTGCCCAGTGCAGGAGAGTGGCTGCAAAAGTGAACAAAATTCTGGGGTGCATAGAGAGGGGGTTTTCATCCAGGTGAAGTGAGGTGATCTTGCCCCTCTACAGATCACTGGTAAGGCCGCACTTAGAGTATTATGTGCAGTTTTGGAGGCCATACCTAAAGCATGATATCAGGCTACTGGAGGGGGTGCAGAGGACGGCAACAAAGGTAATATGTGGAATGGAGGGGAGAGACTATGACAGCAGGCTGGGAGACCTCAATATGTACACCCTGGAGGATAGATGGGACAGGGGGTACGTGATACAGACATTCAAGTATCTGAGGGGAATCAATAAGGATGGGGAAGATGATGGGTCTTTAAGTTAAGGAGGGGGAGGGTCACCAGGGGTCATGGGCTAAGAATGGAGGGAGGAAGATTTAGGAAGGAAATGAGAAGACACTATTTCACAGAGAGAGTGGTAGCAAAATGGAATGCCCTACCAGAATGGGTGGTATCATGTAAATCTGTGAATTGCTGCAAAAGGGCATGGGACAAGGAACAGGGGAGAGCGAGGTTGGGGGGTGGCAGTGGGATGACAAAAGGGAGGGGGGTTGGGGCAGCTGCAAACTAGTTGTGTTGGCAGCACACTCGAGCAGACTTAGATAGACCGGGTGGTCTGTTTCTGCTGGCACATTCGTATGTTCGTATATAAAATGGAAGCCTTCAGTAGTCAAAATTTGGTGACTCAAGATAAGAACAAGCATTTATCAATGCCGAATGTTGTCTCACTGGCATTGGCATTGGCATTAGTAGTGCAGGAGTTAGTGATGCATAATAGGGATGGCAGTGAAGAATGGAACTGACGCCAACCCAACCCCCACCCTACAGAGACTGACGTTGTGGTGTGCCTTTGGGTCGTCAGCTATAGCGCTCATGCCATTTTACCTCACCCTACCCTGAAGAGACTGACAAGCGTCATGGTGTGCTTTGGGGTCTTTGGGCCTTATACATACCACATTCCATAAGGAAATATGCTGAGATGGGTACAGTGTAGGAGAATATGGTGAACTTTAGGGCGGAACACTCTAAGGCACACCTCAATGCCTGTCACTGGCTGCAGGGTGGGGAAGGGGGTGGACTGGCATGAGCATTACAGCTGACGATCCCAAGTCACATCCCTGACACCTGTCAGTCTCTACAGGGTGGGGTGTTACAGTTGGAAACCCTAACATCGTAGGCGTTTGTTGCTATTTTCACTCCAAATTTTCAACATAGGCTTTTTGTGACCCAACCTCATGAAGAGCGGCACAATCGGTTTGTTAGCTGAAAGATGGTTTTGCACAGCGGCTATGCCATTTGGCGACACAGGGATGAAAACAAATTTTAGGCAGGATGTGAAAAATGACAACTGTGTTGTTCATGAGGTGTAAAAAAACGGCAATGTTGAAAATCTGGAGTGAAAATATGAAACATTGGTGAAGTCATGAACATGCATAGAAACTGCGCAACACACATCCGTAACCCAATTATTTTGGAGATTTTTTTAGCCACATTTTCAACATTGGCATTTTGGGACCTCCCCTCATGAATAGTGGAGCTGTGATTTTTTAATCTGTCTCAAAAGTTGATTTCCCACAGCAAACACGCCATTGTGCGCCACAGGTGCAGAAACACATTTTGGGCAGGCTATGAAAAATGACAGCTGTACCGTTTATAAGGAGGTGTGAAAAAATACCAGTGTTGAAAATCTGGCATGAAAATCTTGGAAATTTGAGGAGTTACAAGGGTGAGTGGAATCTGCGCAATGCACGCTTGTAACACAGTCATTTTATGGATTTTCAGCACCAAATTTTCAACATAGGCATTTTAGGACCTCTGCTCATGAACATTGTCACCGTCATTTTCTCAAACTGTCCAGAAAACTGATTTCACACAGTGACAGTGCTATTCTGTGTCAGACATGCGAAAACACATTTTGGCCAGGATATGTAAAATGACAGCTATACTGTTCATAAGGAGGTGTGGAAAAATGCCAATTTTGAAAATCTGTAGTGAAAATATTACATATTCACTAAGTTACGAGCGTGCGTGGAAACTGCTCAACGCACACTTGTAAAACAGCAATTTTTTTTATTTTTTCCACCAAATTTGCAACATAGGCTTTTTGAGAGCCCCCCTCATAAACAGTGGCACTGTTGTTTCATTAATCGGTTCCGAAAGTTGATTCCGTGCAGTGACTGCAAAATTACCATTCGGGACCAAATAACGCCTTGACAGTGACTGAATTCATGGGAAGGGGTCCCAATAACCCCATGTTGAAAATTTGGTGCCAAAATTCCCCAAAATGCCCGAGATATGCATCAAAGTTGAAAAAAAACTATTTATGCCATTATACAGCTTACCAGCATTTCTTCAGTTTGCGGTTGGCTTTGAAGAGTGTAGATGTGTTCCTGGTCCACTGAAGATCGTCGCGCCATGCTGCGGAGATAAGTATGGGGTAAGGGGGGGAGGAGAGGCAGGATGCGCAGAGGGTGTGTGTGGGTTGGGGAAGGGCCACTGTACTCGACGAGGGACTGTTTTCTGGTTTGCAGGTTGTAAAAAAAAAAAAACATTGTAGGACCGGTTTCATTTTACAGGGGCATTTGGAATGCTGGGGTGGGCTCCCAGCATGCTACGGAGTGTTTTTTGGGGGTTGTGTAGCTGATGGGGATTGGGCACTCCCATCAGCACACAACAAATGAGGGCATTATGCTGATGGGGTGGGCACCCCCATCTGCAAATTAAACTGGGAAGGGGGCATGATGCCAAGGGGGGTTGGGCATCCCCTTGGTACACACTTTAAATGGGGGGTGCATTATGCCGACGAGGAGTGGGCTCGCCCATTGGCAAGTGAAGTGGGTTGAAGCATACCGACAGGGGGATTGGGTACCCCTGAAGTTGGCTCTCTGCACGGCAGTAGTCAGCGCCACCATGTTTATTGAATTGCTTCACCAGGAAAGGCATGTAGGGAGGGCATGTTTTGGTGCCGCTGCATGACAAGCTTGGCTCTCATTGCAGCGGACCTTTTCTTAGATGTGCTCACCACAGTATGTATTCCTGGTGTGGAGCCTGCATGCTGACTTATTGGGGAATGAGGGACGCACCTACTGATGCATGCCCTGCATTCGCCGAACATTGACCGGACCTCCAAATCTGCTATTAGTGCAATATGTTGGCTGGCGTGCAAGCGCAAGCCAACATTAAAAGGTGTTATGGCTTGCATTGAGATATGGAGTACTGTTCACTGAGGTCCATTTGGAAAACACGAACATTGTTTTATGTACTGCACTAACCAAGTGCCATTTGAACTTCTGTACTGTATTCAGCCTATGATAATAACACTGTTGCAGCAATACTGTGATGTGTTAATGCAACAGAAGAGTATCACAGTATTGTTGATAATCATTTTCAACTGAATTGCCACCAATAAACTTCTTATCAATGCACTATTTACAAAAAAGGTCAATCCATACAGTATCTGAACACTGAAAATAATAAAAATGATGAAATAATGAAAGCTGGCTTTGAGAATTAATGCCCATATTTTATTACTATTATGGAAAGTCTGCATTTGTTCTATGTATAATAATGGGACTTAAAGTGCGCATATTTACATGCATTGTTTGAATAGTCCACTAAGCATATAACAGTATAATTTTCAACCATATTTACATTGTATTTAATTTGTATGCATATGATTATTGCAGATTAACTAACTGGAAGTAAATATCTGTGAGTAAGTTGCAACTTCATTATGACTTCACCTGAGTTTGCCTGAAAAAGTGCCACTTCCTCAGGAAAACTCATTGAGAAGTGCCAAACTGGGCAAGTCACAAAGTTTTTTGTAAAGGCAAATTTTGCAACTTTGCTGTCAAAATAAACCTTTACAACATCTCTGCCCATGAGGCATGGTACAGTAGAGAGTAAAGCATTATTAGTAAGCAAATTACTGATAGCGTGAAAGTTGTCCTTTCATGACTCTTGTTGGTGGGCAAGTTGCCTGCTGCTGCCTAAACACCATTTTTACAGTCTTTCGACTGAGAAAGTCATACCATTGTCTATTGTTTTGTGGGATGCCCAGTGTCCCATATTATGCAATGGATAGAAAGAATCCAGCAACTTGATTGGCTGAGGCATCTTCCTACATGTGATTAAATTCCAGCACATAATCCCAGGTATAAAAAAAGTTGCAGACAACAGTTTTTTTTAACTATTTCAAATCCCTCCACCCCACAGTCCACCATGTCCTTTAGAAAATCACCACCTAATGATCAAATCAGAACTAAGTTTTTTTAAATGTATACATACAAATAAAAAAGTAGAATAAAATATTTACAAAACTTTTTTACCTTTTTACACATGACACATGGATCAGTTGGACAATAACAGTAATACATTCCAGAGTTTGGCATGTCATAGGATGCCATCACATCTTAGGTACATGAGACACTCAGCCTTCAGCTTTACATTACAATGCACCTGATGTATGGTGATATCCCATGACATATCAAACACCATTCATTGTAAACTGCTCACAAAGACTATCATTATTGCTTCCATGGACAATACTGTACATTTACAGTATATGTAAGTACACATACAACCAGTCAGCATGCACACAATGGGAGCTATGCTGTAATGGGTGGGAAATATGCACCTGAGGTGCGTATCCTGCTCATGTAGCTCCACACCTGTGGACAGGTGTGCAATGGCTGGTATTCACTACTGGCAACCACCTGTCCTCATCCCTGGTGGACAGATGGACTCATGCAACAATGCCCCATCAGGCTCTGAACCCCTGCCGGAGCCCCTGAAGCATGGGGGCCACCCGCCACCATCTTCCTCAGCTCAAAGCAACTCCAGTGACAATGTAGCAAGGCAACCCCTCATGCACACACCACATGCAGTTGAACCTGTCCTACACAGGTGACCCCCAAACCTTCTACCCCCAACCCTACAGTGGTGTTCAGTGGTGCCCCTGGCACTGACAACGCCCCAACCCATACCTGAAGTGTTGGTACCATGAGCTGAATGGCCAGCAGCACAGCCCTCCACACACCTCCGTGGCTGCCAGAAATCTGACATATGTGGACGCGCTTCAGCTGCATGTCCCTGCATAGGTCAGACAGCTGACAGCCATGGAGGTGTGCAGAGGGCTGTTCCACTGGCCATCCAGCTCACAGTACTGACACGTCAGGTGCAGGTTGGAGGTTGTCAGCACTGGGGGGCCTCTAGCAACAGGGGGTCCATTCAGGGTTGGGGAGGAAATGGGCACCCCCCATCTATGGGGTGGGGGCTGCTGTGTGATACCAGGAAAGGGTGTCCCCACAGTGGTGGGGACTATGGACCATGGTCGGGCACTGCCTGAGGGGGTTGACTGTGCCTCTCTGGGTGCCATGCTGGCACTATCAGGTTATGGGCTGCTTGGGCATGGTGGTGCAGACCTGAATTGGGGGGTTCAACATCGGAGGGTGGGGAATGCTCTGTTGTGTGTGCAGAGGTGTCTGCCAGGGGGAATGAGGTCAGGACTGGCCCAAGCTGTGTGTGGGGGGAATACCTGCCGCTCATGGTATTGTTCTGCTGTTTGGTGTGCACAGGAGCTGGGCGGCACATAGAGGCACTTATGGCAGGGCTGTTCCTGGTGTACCAGCAGGCCCCCTACATGCCCAAGTGCACAGCACTACTCACCATGGTGCATGGTGCATAGTGCTGGCATGCCCCCAGCCTGCTCCCAGTGCATTGCTGCCCATGCAGCAGGGGGATCAGACACATAACCGTTGCACACCCCAGTTATGAAGGCTGCATGGCCACCGCTCTATGGCATTCCGGCTTAGCTATGCCAATGTGCCCGGTTTATGCGGTGCATTGGAATAGTGCATAGGGAACATTAAGCATATACACCAACATGTTACACACACAATAATATGACACAAGGGAATCCAGTGGCATAGGAAGGGTTAATGGTTATGGGAATGGTGCAGTGTAATGGATGTTGTGCCACAGTCTTTTGGGAGACCTTCTGGAGACTGAGATGCTGCCCCATCTGTACTCACCTCTCTGGGTTGTGGGCACAGGTTGTTTTACTCTGGACAAAAACTGGAAAGGTTACAGTAACCTTCTGTCCCACTCAGGGACCACCAAGCCCACTGCTGCACCACCAGAGGATGCCTAGACAGAGACCTTAGTGGGCTCCAGGAGGGTGGGGTGGGGGATAAAGGTGCACAATCCTCCACTGATACCACTGTGAAACATCTTTACTGTACTGACAGAATGGGGCAACTGACAGGAGGTTCCTATTGCAGTGGGAGGGGAGAAGGGGGAGCTTCAGAATTAGAGGCCACAAGAAGGTAGGGAGAAGCCCCATCACAAGAAGAAGCAGCTGCTGTTGGGGGACTCTATAGTGAGGGGAGATAGAATTGAATGCTGGGGCTGGGAAGGATAGGGAGGTGACATGCCTAAGTGCTGCTTAGGCTTGGAAGGATTGAAATTGAATCATGAGGATCGCTAAGGCAGTGGGAGCTGGGAAGAAGCTGAACCTCATTATCCATCCAGGGACAAAACACCTGTCAAGGGATAGAGTAGGTATTACAGGGAGGAGGCTAGCACCTATAAAGTGGTCCCTCTAACTTCAGTATTGGGAAAATTAATGGAAACTGGAAACTGTACTGATGAAAGACTGGTTGAGCATCTAGAATACAATGGAATACAGGACCACAGGCAGCATGGATTTATTGGGAGAATGTCATGTCAAATGAAAGTAACAGATTTCTTTGACTGGGTGACCAGGGAATAAGATCATTGAGCAGTGGATGCGGTCTATCTGAATTTCAGTAAGACCTTTGCATTGTGACATTGTGCCACACACTAGTCTGATTAGGAAGATTACCAAGCTAGTAGTGGGGTCCAAAGTGGTAAACTGTGTTGGGAACTGGTTAACAGATAGGGGACAGAGGGTGGTGCTTAAAGGCATTCACTGCAGTGATGGGAGAGTGATCAGCAGGGTGCCACAAAGTTCATTACTGGGACCAGTCCTCTTCAATGTCTTCATCGGTGATATTGCAGAAGAACTGGAGGGGAAGGTGATACACAAATCTATAATAGGGTGGACACTCAGGACGGACTAAAGAAAATGCCTAGAGATCTTGCGAAACTTGAGGAGTGGTCAAAGACACAGCAATTAGAGTTCAGTACCAGAATGTGCAAAATCATGTATTTACAGGATCTCAGCATGACACAACCTTGTGCAGTAATCTGTAGTATATCAGCAAGCCATGACCTTGTGCAGTAATTTACAGGGTCTCAGCACGCCATCAATTTGTGCAGTAATCTGCAGGATCCAAGCATACATTCACCTTGTTCAGTAATCTGTAGGCTCCCAGCATGCCATGAGCTTGTGCAGCAATTTGAAGTATCTCAGCATGCCACGACCTTGTGCAGTAATTTGTGGTACCTCAGCATGCCATGACCTTGTGCACCAATGTGTAATATCGTAGCATGTCATAACTTTGTGTAGTAATTTTTTGGATCCCAGTACGCCTTGACCTTGTGCAGAAATTTGTAGGATCCCAGCATGCAATAACCGTGTGCAGCAATGTGTAGTATTCCAGCATGCCATGACCTTGCACAGTAATTTCTAGGATCCCAGCATGCCATGACCTTGTGCAACAATATATACTAGTATTCTAGCATTGTATACCCTGACTGTGTGCAGCAATTTATAGTGTTCCAGCATGCCAAGACCATGTGCAGTTATTTGTAGGATACCAGCAAGCCATAACCTTGTGCAGTTATTTGCAGTATCCCAGCATGTCATGACCTTAAACAGCAATGTGCAGTATCCCAGGACAGCATACCCTGACTGTGTGCAGCAATTTGTAGTATTCCAGTGTGCCATTACCTTGTGCTGTCATCTGTAGTACTGCATCATAACATGACCTTCTGTAGCAATTTGTAGTATCCTAGCATGCCATTAGCTTGTGCAACAGTTTGCAGTATTGCTGCATGCCATAACCTTCTGTAACAATTTGTAGTACCCCTGCATGCCATGACCTTGTACAATAATGTGTAATATCCTAGCATGCCACACCCTTGTACAGTAATATGTAGTATACCAGCATGCCATGACCTTGTGTAATAATTTGTAGAATGGCAGCATGCCATGACCTTCTGTAAGAAAACAATTTGTAGTATCCTAGCATGCCATTACCTTGTGCAGCAATGTGTAGTATTGCTGAATGCCATAACCTTCTGTAACAATTTCTAGTATACCAGCATGCTATAACCTTGTGTAGCAATTTGTAGTATTGCAGCATGCCATTACCTTGTGCAGTCGTATGTAGTATTGCATCATGTTATGACCTTCTGTAACAATTTGTAGAATCCTAGCATGACATTACTTTGTGCAGCAATTTGTAGGATTGCTGCATGCCATAATTTTCTATAACAATTTGTAGTAATCCTGCATACCATTACCTTGCACAGTAAATTGTAGTATCCTAACATGCCATGACATTGTGCAGCAATTTGTAGTATACCAGCATGCCATCACCTTTTGTAATAATTTGTAGTATACCAGCATACCATGACCTTGTGTAGTAATTTGTAGTATTGCAGCATGCAATGACCTTCTGTAACAATTTGTAGTACACCAGCATGCCATCACCTTACATAGTAATTTGTAGTATTGCAGCATACCATGACCTTGTGCAGCAATTTGTAATATTACAGCATGCCATGACCTTCTGTAACAATTTGTAGTACCCCAGCATACCATGACCTTGTGCAGTAATTTGTATTATAAAATGGGTAGGGAAAATTGAGCATTTTGATTGGCTGCAACTGATGTGTCAAATACATTTTACACATAGAAAAAAAAAGTACTGACAAGTAAATCAATGACTGCACTGCACAAAAAAATCAGTGTTCAATTAGATCGTTCGGGTTTGAAATGCCACCATTGTTTTTCCCCCATTAAGGCAGCTCATCGCTATGAAACTGGTGCAGTTCTGTTTCTATTTCTTCTCTGGTAAGGCAGCAGTATGCTTCCCTTTTCAAAATCCCTATCCTGGCAACTCACTGCTTGCTTCATGAGCAACTAAAAAGACACAGTGGCCTTTTTTTCTTCCATGTGGTCAGTTACATAATCAGAAAGACTCCATGGAACAAGCACGTCCGGCTTGCTCAGCGACAGCACTCAGGAGAGACGCTGCTCAGTCCTGCATCATTGAAATAAAAGAAAATAAAAAAAATATATAGTAGGTTCTCCCCAAACCCAAGTGTGTGTGTGTGGTTGGGGGGGGGTCCTGCATGCCAGCCTGCCAAAACCATGATGTAATTTTCTTGTTGGGAGAAGGACTATTTTATCAAAAATTCTGATAAAAATTGCCTTTTGCTCTTACATATGTGCTATTTTGTAACAGTAAACATTTCTTTTAAAAAGATTCCCATTTTATAAGCACAATAAAACACTCCAGGGTGTGTGCTGAACAGATATTACCTCACTCCCAGGGGCTGAAGGCACTCGGCAGGGCCTCATGCCTTACTGTGCCCCTGGGCGTGCGGTAATATCTGTTTAACACATACCCTGTCGTGTCTTATTGCTTATGTATTCCAGCATGCCATAACCTTGTGCAGCAATTTGTAGTATTTAAGCATAGCATGACTTGTGCAATAATTTGTAGTAGAGCAGCATGTCATGGTCTTGTGCAGCAATTTGTGATATTCCAGCATGCCATGATCATGTGCAGCATTTTGTAGGATCCCGGCATGCCATGACCTTGTGCAGTAATTTGCAATTTAAAATGGTGTCTAGTCTTTTCTTTAAATTATATATCCTCAGGGTTAAAAAGGTCAAATGCAAGTCAAACAACACAACAACATCAAAAATAAATCATGCAAATTAAAAAAAAGAACACATGAGCCCCCCCCCCCACTGCAACACAGATCAAGAATCACAGACTGCACAGGAAATCCAATCAACAATTTTGAAAACACATATTGTATATCCTATTCACAAATCTAAATGCAAAAGCCTTAGTGCTGCTTACACAAGAAAACAAAAACATTTTAAGCACCTAATAAACATACAAAATAAATTTCACAACTATGATTCCACACAACAATGGAAACATGCATACACATATAACTAAATCATCAGTAAAATGTCTACAAACATTGTTCTAAAACATAAAGTGATTTATGCAAGTTTCTCAAATGCTGTTTTCACATAGTATTGGTCTGTTAAATGGCTATTAATTATTGTTATAGGAGGGTCTGGAATATATATTAGCAGAAGTAGGATGATTCATTCCTGCTTATATCTGTTGCAGCAAATAGACAGGATAATTTATTTATTGACCTGACACAAATTGACTTTATTTTTTACTTTTTTATAATTTATTATTATTCATTGCTAGCCCAGCATAAATTGCACAATTGCATGCTTTTTGCACATATTGCACTATATTGTATCATATTGCACTAAGTGTATATATTTCAACTGAGTGGATACAATCCTCAGAGCAATCTATAAATAATGGTGGTCACTACCAGAGGACAATTAGGAATAGGAGCTAAAGAGGAGACAAATTGTCCTGGGAAAATTAAAAGTCTCAGTAAAATAAATCTATTAAACTGACTAATAAATTAGCAGTCTCAAGGACCTAAAGGACCTAAAAACAAATTATCTAAAAGCCTTGGGAACTTGAATAAAATTGGAAGAAAGGTTGGTTAGGGAAAGGCTATTGTAGAAACTCAGGGTAAATTGAACACCCCTACCCTTAAAAGGAAATTGGACACAATTGATACATTTTTATGCACTTCTACTCCACAATTGATAAAAGACCCATGTACAAATTCTAGTAAAACTGTGGAAGGTTTTTCCATCTAAAGTGCAAAGCCCTTAGACAATCTAAAAGGAAATTCACAGGGAATATTAGCATCTGTAACAATATTAGTGTCAGACACAATTGTGAACCTCCCCTGTTCAGGGAATCAGTCAAAACAACTGGCTGATGAGATTTCAATACACAACACTACAGAATTTGGATTCCTGAATCTACTACAAGGTTATACTATTCAGTGTCCTCACTAGAAGCTTATTCCATTCCAGAATCTTCAAAGCAAAGTATAAACCCCACTTTCTTTAAAAAGCTCCCCATGCACTAAGAAGTCCAATCTGACCTGGTGGCAAATTACCCTACACCTTTTACCTCCAGACTTATAAATGCCTTAAAAGATCCACATATGGCTAATGTTCTTATGCTTGAACAACTATACATACTGAGGGATGAGTTAAATCCACACTGGTGCATCATTAAGCTATTATATGGAATTTATTTAAAGAATTAATAAAAACTGAATTAGGGTCAGAGGGAGACTCAATGGAACAGGGCCCCCTTAACAACACCACAGAGCAAGATAATTCTTTCTTACTGGAATGGGGGTCCATAGTCAAAAAAAGGAAAAATAGGAAAAAAAGAGAGAGCAAGAAGAATAAAAAGAACCTTGACCTGAATAAAGGACAATAAATAACTCAGCAGACTCCCCAGACCCCAAAAGAGAGGAGGAAAGAAAAAAAATCTAAAAGGAAGGACAGGTTAGGACATAAAAACACTGATAATCAAAAAACATCCAAAAACAGAGACAGAACACAATAAAAGAGCCCATTTTAAAAACAAGCCCCAGAAAATTAAGAAAATTTTAGAACAGTTCACCATAGGCCATCAAAAGAATGACAATATAGAAAATGGGGAAGGATGTGAGTGTAGGGTAAATCCAGGCATTTGGCTCTCAGAAAATGAAGCAATGCTGGTCTGCTCTGAATTCCAGCCTAATATGACCAAGAGCAGGAGATCCCTATTAATACAGTAACTCAGGTCTTAGAAACAGAATTAGAAATACCACTTGGAAGGAATAATTTAATACATGCAGTTAGGAGAGATAAGGAGGGAAACAACCTGGTTCAGATTCTGCTCTCAGATAGACAAATAGTTAAGTGGATCTGGCAACAAAGAACAAGTCTAGGGAAAAGTGGAATATAACTCAAGACATTGGCTAACATTGAGCATGTCTTGAATGGAAATATGTTAGATTTTGCCCAAGGCATATTTATACTAGAGTGGGACCTGAGTTTCATCATGCAAAATTTTGAGATAAATTCAGCTCCAGAAACAGATAAACGATGTGTTTTATTACTACATGGGGTCAGGCAACACTCTACGGAAACTGAAAAATCCTTTATGAAAACAGTATGCCACATTCTGATGGAGGCCATGGGGGTCAAGATAGGAAAAAAGGGTGTTATCTGGGCACAAAGGGAGGGAGGCCTTATAAAATAGGGCCAGATAACCTTCACTGTGAGAGATCAAATATTATATCATCAGATTCTAAGATTTGCATTTAAATTAGATGACATGGGTATACTCCTATGCACTCTGGATGACTATGATATCCCCAAAAGGGATACAGACCATTACTCTGAGTGGTCTCACACAGGGAAATCTTCTAGTTTATTCCCTCTACAAAGTCAGAAATTCAGTGTTCCGCTTCATAATCATTTTCTGTGATTTACACAGGATGAACAACAGTGATATCAAGATAGACATATCAGGAAGGATGTCAAATGAATATTGTGTTCCGTAGGGGAATCGAATTATGCCATGGAATATCTCTGTTTTTTCTAAGAAATTGTTGGATGAGAAATTGGCAGGGCTCCTTTCAGCAAATCTTATTATTTGTCTACAGGAAATATGGGCCCTAGAAGGCCTATGTCTTGAAGGATATACCCCTTTTGAAACTAAGGCTCAAAAGGTCTTGAAACAAGGCCGCCCTTCTGGTGAACATTAAAATAATATCAATGGTGTTAATTTCATCTAATATAATCACAGTATTAGTGGGAATTGGTAACAAATTATTTTTGATAACTAATATTTATATTCTCCCCTCTAATACAAAGTCATTCTCAGATACCTTTTGGTCAAAACTGGATTCCCATTTGAACACCATAATTGGGAAATTCCCTCATGCAAATCTGCTTCTAATGGGGGGATTTTAATGCTAGATTGGGACCACTTACTAGTAGATCGTTGAAGGGAACCTCCATAGCCCAGAATCACACTCTGGACAAGACAACTAATAAAACTGGTAAAACCCTTTTTCAGATTTTAGAAAAGTATGGACAAATCATGCTTAATGGAAACTCTTGTGAGTGAACTCTGCATACTATATGTATACAAGTGGAAAAGGGGCAAGTGTGATTGGTTATTTTTGTATATTTCCATGGTAAATTCATCAAGTAACAAGATTTGACATTATATTATGCCTTGAAAGTGACCATCCCTTAACTGTCAATCTAAATCTACCCCAAGGAAATAAGGTTACACAAATTAACACACCACCATTTTTTCCAAATCAGAAATCAGAGAAGAGTTCATCTCTCTCAAGAAGTAGAGCTAGGTATTGCATCTATAATAACTTAAAGTGAGATTCAAACAATAGCGAATCATATCCATGAGGAAAATGCTACATAGAAACTTATAACTCAATAAATCAAACAATTACAGATAAAATATTACCCATTCTGTATAAAAATAATACGGTAAAACAACAAAGATCCTAGTTCGATGCAGAATGTCAGAATTTTAAGAACAAACTACATAAACTTATAAAAGTAGTCTAAATGAACAGAAGACCAGAAAATATTCAACTCCTTAATAAAGAAAGGAAATTATGTAAGTCTTTCCTAACCACAAAATATAATATCTATTGTCAAGAAAAATGAAAATCTATGTTGGAAACAATTGAAAAAGGTGATATCAACGATTTCTGGCTTAGGTTGCAAAAGGGATATGAAATTATTCTTCTAATATTTCCACATATATTCCAGCAGCAAATTGGATTGCTTATTATGAGAAATCATTTTTCCAGGATATCGGTCAAAAGATCAAAATGTACAAAATGACTTTTTGTCACAATTTGTGGATGCTCATACTCCATTAAATATCACTCCTTGGGAAGTTTATCAAGCTATTTCAGCATCTAAACCAAATAAAGCCCCAGGTTCAGATCAAGTACCACCATTCTTATATAAGGTACAGTTACCCCCCTGACAGCCACATTTCACCAGTGAGGTCCCCCACAGCCACTACAGCACCATGCCACTGTGGGGAAACCCACTGGAACCCAGCACTGTCTGTCGGGGGTCCTGCACTACCCAATCAGCTCCGACTCGGAGTTGATAATCTTTAAGTGGAGGGGTTCTGGGCTGAATCCCCCTGAAGAAAACAAGGACAGACAATGTGAACCAGCAGCCGACTGCAGAATGTGGTGGACCTGCCGGTGTCGCTGACGGGGCGTTCGACAAAAATTTTGTCAAGCTCCTGTCGTGGATCCTATAAGGTTGAACTAGACTGGTGGTGTAGCTTATTGGTCATATTATTTAACAAAATAATTGATGAAGATATAATTCTGCAGTCATGGAAAGAAAATATAATTACTCCTATTCATAAAAAAGGAAATTCAAATATGCCAGAATATTATAGACCTATCAGTCTCCTGGATAGTCTGAGCAAAATTTTTACCAGAATACTCATAGCCACAATGAACACATGGCTAACTAATACTAAATAGAGGGTCGACCCAGTGGCGCAGAGGGTTGACGCACTGACACCTTACCTCTTGTCACACCGGCAACCCAGGTTTGGGAACGGACTTGGGCACTGGTGGGTCGGCAGGTGTAGGAGTTGGATTGAGTGTCTGGAGGATGGCTCCCCTCTCCTGGGGTGGGCTAGGGAGAAGGTGTCGCTCTGTAGCGGCCCCCGGTGGAGACTGTGGGAAGCACAGAGGTAACGCAAGCTGGGGGAAAAACAGAAGGAAACACAGAAAATGGTGTTTCCACCCACCAGAATGATGGCCACCCTGGCCATGTACCTCCTTGGACTCCGTTAAGACCAGTCACAGCAGCACCCTGATCCAATGCCTAGGCCCTCAGGCCCATTCTCCTCAGAAGAGGAGGACCCATCTGATGAAGGGTTGCATTAGGGTACTATGTGGTGGCTGCAATATGTGGTCGGTTGGAGGAGATAAGATGAGTACAGGTCAGAGCAATTGGCCCAAAGGGGGGTGCATGGAAGGGTTAAAAATAAGAAACAAAAAAAATAATAAATAGAATATTAGATAGATGAGAGTGTATTACAAGGGAGTAATACCATCAAGAGGTTCCCTTGTCCCCAGAACCTTGAGATGGTATTACTTCCGAGTAATATACTCTCACCTATTTGTTATTTTTATAATATAGGGATCCGATTTTAATATTGTGCAGCTTTTTGTGGCGTGTTATGAGGTGGATGGGCCGTTACTACTCTGACGACTCACTCAGTGTTGAAAAACAGCCCCTCATTCCCCACCCAGCTCTGCTTCACCCTGCAGTCCGGTGATTTAGTTTGGTGGAGAGCCCTACCTGGTAGTTGTTTTCATGTTAAGTGAAGGCAGGAGCAGTCAGATGAGTCATCCATTGAAACATTAAAAATACTGGGGAAAGAGCGAAGATGAGCTATACTCTCGCTAAGTGAGAGAAGGCTGCTATGTTTTTGAAAATGTTCAGCCCACCCACCGACGGAAAGCAGCCAATCATGAGTCACAGTCTAATAAATTGTTCAAGCTGAGTGGTGAAGAAGATGGCTAGTGCTGAGCGCGAGGTAGCAGTGTGCACTTGTGCTTTTGTGCAGGACTGATAATACTATTGTTCATTGGAGCAATAGTGTAATTGGCAGTGAAGTGTAGTATTATTGGGAGTCAAGTGTTCTATTAAGAGGAACTACAATGTATTACAAGGAATTTTTTGAACTGTTTTCAGTACTATTATTTTCATGATCCATATATTACAACATCATTAATGACTTTCAGGTGGGTTTTAGACAAAAACGTTCAACAGTAGATCAGTGTTTTATATTATCTCATATAATAGAAAAGTATTACATTAAAAAGCATATTCCAATATACATTATTTTTGTAGACTTCTAGGGTGTGTTTGATAGAGTTAATAGAAATATTCTCTGGCTGAAATTAAAAAAACTTCAAATAAATCAAACAATACTAAGAGTAATTATTAATTAATTAATTTCGGATAATAAAACATTTATTAGGTATGACTTGGCAGGTAACTTGACTCAATCATTTTCTTCCAATCAGGGAATAAAACAGGCTGCATTTTGGCTCCAACTTTGTTTAATCTCTTCATAAATGATCTACCAGAAAAGCTAATTCCTGTTTCGAATCACTCTCCATCAGCAGGTGATATTACAATCCCAGTCCTAATTTATTCAGATGATTAGGCTTTGATCTCCCTTTCTCTCTTCTATAGTACTGGGAAGCCAATTGAAAGTTCTTCATTCATATTGTATACAAAATTAACTGACTAGAAATACAAACAAAACTCCAATAATGATTATAGGGAAGCATAAAACTGAATATAAATGGCAAATAAATAATACACAACTAAAGTTAGTTATGAATTATAGCTATCTTGGCCTTGAAATTCCTCAAGATGGTAAATACTAGAAACATAGAACTTACGTATTGAACAAAGTAACAATGCAAAAGTGCATTGTTAAGATTCAATATAACATATGGAGGAAACACAGTTTTCACAGTATTACAGGCCTTAGAAATGAAAATGAATCCAGCTACCTTATTTGCGATAGAGATCAGGCCTGATAAGTACTCTTCTAAGTTAGATCAACCTTTTGATTCACTTTATAAATGTGTGATTAATGGGTCATGTTTTTTCCCATAGGAAAAAGTGTGTGTAAATTGCCATTATAAAGGAGTGTTTATAACAGCAATCATGCGCCACCTTCCTATGGCAAAAACCATGATCCAGTGTCTCACATCCACTGAAGCCATCTCCCTGTTGCACACTGACCACACAAAACACTCAGAACTCCTCACAGTTTTCTCCCATAATGCGGGCATTTTTTATCTCTGACAGTGACCTAAAAATAATGTAAAAAAAAAAGCCTTCCCGATTTACCATGCAATCCCTTACAGCAGCCCCTCTGCTTCTTTTCATCCCCCCCTTCTTCTATAGGTCACTTGATATAGTGACCATAGAGACTAGAATTTTCTTGGCAACCACCATAGCAACAGCGCACAAAGCAAACGGGAAAGACTTATTCTTTTTAAAAGTTAAAACTTTGTTTAAAACTATAGTTCATTAGCTATTTCTGCTCTTCCAACCACTGTTTGACCACAAATGAAAAATAGAACTGCTTCAAAAAGGTAAGACTACTTTGATTCCATCACACTCAGTGGCACAATCAGTAGGACACATTTTATATAATTGTTGAGACAAAAAAAGGTGACCCAACAATTATATAAAATAAAATATGGGGCGGTGTGTGTAAACTCAAATTTTACATGCACCCTCAGTGTAAGATGCTTTATAACCCCCTCAAGCTTCGCTCTCAGGGTTTATGTAGCATCTAACACCTTGGGGAGGTGTAAACTTCTCATTATAAAAATTGCCCCATACTTTATTCTATTTATACTGGGCCTACCAAGGTCTACATGGGCAGCTGTAGCTAGAGCAGAATTGGGGAGAGTCCAAGTCAAATATATGGCATTAGTTACGAAATGGAGTTATTGGATTAGATGCTCCAATCTGGACTCAAATAGACTATCAAACAAATGCCTGGCTGAAAAAGCTAAATGGCTAGCATATGGTTCCTGTTCTCCATTGATAACACAAATAGCCTCCGCATTAGAGAACAAAGCCTTTATCATTTATGGATGGATCAACAGAGAGGCATTAAAATTTCAACTAAATATATCTCCCAAATTAAGGAAAGATTACATAAAATCTCTTATGATGAAGATATGGCAAGGATAAGATCCCTAAAAGTCCACTTTTGGTATGCTAAGAATAAAATTAATCACATATTGGAGCCCTATCTACTTTTTTTGATGGACAAGGATCTAAGATTCCTTTTCACAATATTTAGATTAGAATTATATCCATCCAAATTCAGACAATATCTGTTTGCTAAAGACAAAAAATGAAATGCAGGACATAAACTGTGACTGTGGTGCAAAACAACCTGAGACATTAGAACATATCATCCTCCACTGCCCAAAATAAGTGAAATAATGAGGAAAGAGTGTGTCTCCATATTTTCAAATACACTACCTGAAAAAGAAGTGTTGAGAATCTTAATGAATCTGCCTTTGGAGTACATAGCTAGAGATATGGCTGACTATATCAACTCGATAATTAAAAAAATATCCAATCATACAATACAATGATCATATATTCAAACACAAACTGGAAAAAGTACAATTTGACCATGTGCAATTAGAGCTGGCAAATCTGTTTGATTGAAAACAATGAATGTTTTCTTTATTTGAAGATTGTTTTAACCATGTACTATTTTTTGTTATTGTATTTAACTTGAATGTGTCTTTCTTTAATATGTAACTTTGTGTGGGGGGGGGATTCACAAAAGGGATGCGCCCAGCGAATCTCAGATGTGCCCAATTGCAATTCTGAAAGGGCAGTGATGTGCCACACACCACCCATAATGGTATGCAATGCATCTGGAAGGGTTCTGCAGGGGCGTGCCCATGCATATGGGGTGCAGCCCTATTCATACCCCACATTGGAGGTGCATGTCCAGAGCAAGTCTGAAGATGCACTGCCAAATGTTAAGTCTACAAACAGTAGATTTAAGTGGGTGTTCACCCACAGGCAGGCTGCCATACTGCAGACAGCAGCACAGCAGTCTGCCTACCCTGGCAGTCCAGTGATCCCCCTGCCCATTTCCCCATAATGTAATAAGTCCCACCAGTCATCCCTGGTAGTCTAGTGGAACCCCCACCTGCTGACCGCCGATCACACTAAGGGCGAAATCAAACTATCCCTGGTGGTTCAGTGGCACCCCACCCCCACCACACTCAGGCACCCCTCCCACCCCTTCCCCATCTCAGCAAGTGCCAAAAGTCAGCAGGCAGCACAACCCACCCGCATACCACCATGGCTACCTACCGACTGTGCTGTCAGTGAATGACAGGGTACAGTACACCTGTAAGCCCATTGATAGACCTTGCCAACCAATGGGCTGACAATGTGTACTGTAAGCTTTCATTTACAACTTTGTGAATGTCTTATCATTCACGAAATTGTGAATGAAAGCTTGCAGTGCACAAGCAAGCCCATTGGTTGATAGGGTCTACCAATGGGCTTACAGGCATAATTTACACTGCCATTCACTGACAGCACAGTTGGTAGGCAGCTATGGTCGTATTTGTGTGGGTTGTACTACCCGCTGACTTTTGGCACTTGCTGGAATGGGGAAGTGGGTGGTGAGGGGTGCTTGAGTGGGTGGGGGGGTCCACCGGACCACCAGGGATAGTTTGCGTTTCCATTCCTCAGTGTGATCGGGTTGGGGTAGGGTGGGGGGGGTTTCACTGGACTACCAGGGATGATAGATGGGACTTATTACTTAATGGGGATACGGGCAGGGAGGGGGGATCCACTAGACTACCAGGGATGACTAGTGGGAATTATTACAGTATGGGGACATGGGCATGGTGGGGGGCAGCTATGCTGCCAGGGGTTCATCCTCTGTGGTTCCTGCACACAGCAGGGCACCTGACGCATTCTGCTGCATGTGTCCCTGCAGACTTCATGCAAAAATGGGCCATAATGACATGCAAATGGCCCCATTGCACCTTGCATGCCTAATGGCGCCATTTGCATGTCTCAGGTTGTGAATCCCAACCTTGGGCACAGCGCATCTGGAGATACACTACCCCATTAGTTTCCCAGCATGAATAGGGGGTTAGGCCGGTGCATCTAGGGTTGGGCATAACTGTGGTATTCACAGAGGGGATGCACCAGGACCATCTACCAGCATATGTTCTGTGAATACCACAGTTGGGGCTGGGCGCATCTCATTCGTGCCATCGCAACTGAGATGCACAGAACACATTTCTTTGTGAATCCCCCCCCCACGTAGTTTTAAATGTTGTCATGACCGAATGTCGAACAAATGAAGAATACTTGACTTGAATAGCCTGTATACTAATTTATATAGTGAGGCATTGTGGGTACAGTAAATAGCTGATTTTTCTATTTCCCTAATCAAAGTGCAGTCTCCTATTTTGGTAGTGTTTACAGCAGTACAATCTGTAGAAAAGCTTCTGGAAGAATGTTTTTGTGATACAGGTAGGCCAAAAATGATAATTTGCCATTCTGTGTAGCCGTTGTTTCACTTTTATTGCCCACTGGTGAAGTGATAGGTCTGAAGTGATAGCTCCTGTCAGAATGTGGGAGTATGATGATACCTTTCTATGTTTATGTTATAGGGCTTGAAGGGCTATAAGTTGCTCAGGAGTGTAATTATGGGTCAGTGATTGCATGGCTCTGAGCTGCTTTCAGTCAATCAAATCACTAGAATGTTTCTATACAAGTTAAAATGCTAGATACAGCTACTTGCAAACAATGTAAAGAGTTAGCTAAAAACTGACAGTGTCCCTTTATAAACTTTGTTTCCCTTGCATGATGTCACGGTTGGGGGTTGTAGCACTGAAAACAAAGGGGCAGGGTTATGCAAATGATGCAGAGCACAGAAATAAAAGAATTTTTGTCATGGAAGAAAGCACTTTTTGGCAGTTTGAATGGTAAGAGACTGATTCACAACTACTATAGGTGATTTCTCCTATTTGTTACTGCAGACTTGCATAAATCGCTCTAATAAAATATCCACATACCTATTGGGCATACAGAAAAGGAACACAGGACAACTCACACTCCCTGCTTGAACCTAATCAACTAAAATGCTGTGAACCTTAGTGAGGTCACATGTAGAGATGCAGCAAATTATAAATCCACTGGCGAAGTGAACACGAAGTGGCCACTTCACGTTTGCAGAGCACAACGCAAAGTGGGCACTGCAAAGTGCTCACTTTGTGTTCTCGCTATTACTTTGCATTCTCATTATGCCTTAATGTGAAATAAAGTGAAGTGACAAGTAAATAGGCAGCCCCCCACACATCACATGGCTCTCAGTACTGTAAGTCACATGCTTTAGTCAAGCAGGAAGAAAGTGAGTCAGAGAAGCAGTTTCACTTTCTCCTTTGCAGTCGTAGAGGGAGAAGGCTTTGTGGAGAGGAGAGCAGTTTTGTGTCACTGTCAGAAAGTGCTTTATTACCTTTGTGCCTGAAAACAACAGTTTTTTTAAAAAGCTATATCTTTATTTAGTTTTTGTATTGTGTTTGTGATTGTTTTTTTTGGTAGTGAATTTTTTTATGTTTTGTTTTGTTTTGTGTGTGTGTGACTGTGTGTGTCTGTGTGTGTGTGTGTATGTCTGCACCCCTTTCTCAGCAACGTTAGGACGTGAAGCCAGGGACAGCATGGCTGCGTGCTCCATTATAGCGAATGTCTGATTGTCCGGCACCTTTCCAAATGTTTCTTTATGTTATAATGCTCAGTTTGTGGTGAAATGTGTGGGCACATTTCCAGTAAGAAGAGCCTGGTTACTGGAAATGTTCCCACATTTCATCTCAAAGTGAGCCTTATAACATAACAAAACACTGAGACAGCTGCCAGACATTCACTATAGTGGAACACGCACCTGCACTCCCCCTGGCATGACATCCTAATGTTGCTGAGAAAGTGGGGCAGAATGCAGGTGGCTTTTCTGAATGGGAATTCCTCTGTCACGTTACACACTGTAATGAAATTACGGGCAGTTTTCACAGAAATGTATTGCACTATGTGGAGCAAGAAAGATCCCCTGGAAGTAAGGCACCCACATATTAGGTTATGTGCATCACCATAACTATGTAACATGGTGAGTCTCTGTTAAGCAGCAGCGCAACAATCTGTTGAGAACTCTGACCTATATTTTTTAATGCTATGTTACAACTTCCTTTACTTACATCCTGACTGGAATGACTGGAGAATTTCCAGTAGTTGAGTTTGCTGTACTACCTTTTCTCATGTGTGAAATAATGAAAGGAGCATTCCTTTTAAATTGGTGCTGACCAGATCTTTGTCATTGTTTTCCTCTGCTTTTCTCCATCAGATTAGTTAGTTGTTATATATCACTTCCGTTATAAATTACGAGTTATGCAGCAGGCAGTGTTTTATGACACCACAGAACAATATTTATTGAAAAGCAGCTGCAAATAAATACAAATCTGATCAAAACAATATTGAAAGGCATGCTCATTTTTTTTCATACATAAAAAAGTAGTCAACTAAGTAAAGCAGACAGAAATTGTGAAAAGAAGCATATCATTCAAGTCATGACTCGGAGGTAACTAGTGGCTGTGGCAATGTAAAGTAGCATAAAAAAGTACGGTTCAAAACTGTCATGACATTCTTGCAATGCTGCTTTAATTGATAATGTCAGTATGACATCATGAGCTCACAATCACACAACACACAAAATGCATCCCCAGAATTAATGGTGCACTCAGTCATGCGTGCAGTGGTGGCACAGAGTCCCCAGATTTTTTCTGCATGCCCAAAATGCATCTGCCTTGTGTCCAGAAAATTGACAAGTGGTAACACAGTGAAATGGGAGTGTTTCAGCACATACAAAGTCCCCCAGAATTAATGGCGAACTCAGTCTTGTGCGCAGTGGTGGCACAGAGTCCCCAGATTTTTTCTGCATGCCCAAAATGCATCCGCCTTGTGTCCAGAAAATTGACAAGTGGTAACACAGTGAAATGGGAGTGTTTCAGTACATACAAAGTCCCCCAGAATAAAATGATGACAGTGAGCATACTGTTGTTGGTCCAATATGTTCTGCAAGGTAATTTGAGCAAATGCAATGTGATCATCTCAACTGGATGAAAGGGTGCCCTTTGTCTGTGCAGTAATAGTAGCCTTGGTGAGTTGATATATATAGATATATGTTTGTATATTTTGTAGGTGAGGAGGGGGGGTTGACATGGACGTGTACTCATGGTATTGTTTTGTATCACAGGTCTCAGAAACTGTTGGTGTGCACATTTCAGTGCTCAATGAGAATTTTTTGCATTGAAATTGGCAATGGATAACTGTCAAGCACATGAAGGTAAGTATTTTTTTTTTGGGGGGTGGTGGGGAAGCATATTTGCAGGTTTGTCTGTAATGGTTTCTTATTTTGTTACTTCTTCACAGATTTCATCTGCATCCTTCTGGAGTCCGGTTGTTAATGATGGTCATGGTCATCTAATGAAATTACTTCTGTGTGCTGCATGTGTGCCCAAGCCTGGGGGAGAGGGGTGCCTGATGTTGAAGAACTTTTTTGCATTAGGCCACTTTGACAGAACAACAAAGCATCTGAAAGTTTCTTAAAAAAAAGAAATGAATGACTTCTTCTAACTTATTTGTAATTTGTCCCTCCCTGGTTCTCAATCTCAAGTCAAGTTACATTTCAAACCCACATCTTGTCAAGTAACACAAACTGTGTGCAACTTTCTCAACACTGTCATGGTCATGGCTGCACAGCTGCAAGTTCAGAATACAGTGCATGAATGATATCTTACAGAAATAGTTTTGGTGATGTACACATGTCACTTACTTTATGAATCATAGTCAGTCGCATTTGCTGCAGTCTTTCTAAAACAATGAAATGGATGAAATAAAATCTTCATACTTACCAGAATGGATTTCACATGGATATTCCATAGGTTCCTCTCTGTACGGTACAACTGCAGTACCATTCCCACTGAGTTTTAGTGATGGAGAATTTTTTTGTTTACCTGTAAAAAAAAAGCAAAATAAGTGCACCATATGTGTTTGACCATTGTGGCTCTGAAAAGCTACAAAACAAACCAAAACATACAACTAAAGGAAGTGAAACAGCATAACAAACATGAGTACACATACTCGCTTTATGGTTTAAATATTACGAAGCTTTGTGTCTGTGGCTGATGGATGTGGTGGTCTGGACAGACTCATGCTCAGTGGTGGTAGTAGCTAACATCAGTCCTGGTGGTGGTGATGGTGGTGGTGGTCCGGGGGGGCGGACAAACTCATGCTCAGTGGTGGCAGTGGCTAACATCAGTCCCAATGGTGGTGGTCTGGGAGGTGGACAGATTCATGCTCAGTGGTGGCAGTGACTAACATCAGTCCCAGTGGTGGTGGTCCAATGGGGGTGGACAGACTCATGCTCAGTGGTGGCAGTGGCTAACATCAGTGGTGGTGGTGGTGGTCTGGGGGGGCAGACAGACTCATGCTCAGTGGTGGCAGTGGCTAACATCAGTGGTGGTGGTGGTGGTGGTCTGGGGGGGCACACCACCTTTTAAAAACTTCTGTTAAAACCTGCCAACATTAACCACATCATCATCCTCATAAAGGAAGCTTCCCTCACAGTCATCAATGTCTGAAATCTGACCACTGGGAAATTCTTTCTCCATTGTGTTGTCATCTACATCAGTGGTGGGCCATTTCAGGCAGCCACTGCCAGTGCCACCAGGATGGTCCATTTCCACATCACCAAAACCACCATGACTAGACTGGGGTATGAATACTGAGATTGCAGTCTGTGCTGGTATGTGCCTCTCATTCATTTTTATGAATGTTAGCAAACTAACATTTGCAGAAGACAGGTTTGTCTGACGATCCCTGACTATTGCACCTGATGAGCTGATACCCTCTTAACACTTACACTGGAGGGTGGGCATGTGAGGTACTTTAGTGCCACTGCAGTCAGCTATGGCCATTCACTGACCTTTCCACTCCAGTACAAAACAGGATCTTCAGTTATTGTCAGATGCCTGTTTTCAGACAAATATGACTCAACCATTCTCTGATCCACACTAAGTCCAGTTGTTGATGCATCATCCTGTTCTCCCGAATCATTTATTTCACAAATACCCACTTGGGACAAAGCATCCCAAAGCGGTTTGATGCCAGCCACTTTGGATGACAGACCACCGGGAACTGCTGTCCCCTTTCCCTTGCAGGATATTCTTGATAGTCCTACAGGTACACCTTAGTCGGATTATGCTGCTGAGGTTTGCTGACCTTGGCACGTGCTTCTGTGCCCCATGAACCAAGTGTACCAGTTGACCACTGATATTTTTTACCTGTTCAGGCCCTCCCTCCAGTACTGATGCAATTCCACATTTGTATCATGGGTCCAGCATTGTTGTTATGGCAAAGTTGTCACTATGCTGAATGCTCACAACATGATGATTCTGGTTGAATACTGTCAGCACGTGTTGCAGCAACATACTGCTACCACCGTCTATGGCAGCATCAAGGCCATGCTGTACATTCACCAATGTCTACTTCAGCACCAGCAGCAGTGGAATTGATTGGCTAATGGAGGCAGACTCACCACTCACTGCCTGTGTGGCATGTTCAAAAGGCTGCAAAATTGTTATTACAGAGTCCATGAGGTGCCACTGTTCAGTTGTCATAGACACCTGAGGCCCCAGAACTGTCATGGCTAGTGTGCATCACAAGATATTCTGAGATGGCTTTCTATTGTTCATACAACCTCTCTGCCATGTATAAAGTGGAGTTCCATCAGGTAACAACTTCTAGCTTCAAGCGGTGCTGAGGCAGGCTGTTTTGTATCTGCAACTGCCGCAGTTGGTCACGGGCTTTTCCAGATATTGAAAAGTGAGAACAGATACATCATGCAATGGTCAGCATTTCCTTTTCATCAGGGTGCTGCAGAAACCCCTGCACCACAAGGTTTAAACAATGAGCCATGCATGGAACATGAAAAAAACCATCATTCGTGATGTATTTCATCACATTTGACCCATTGTCACTTCCTATGAACCCAGCTCTCAGGGACAGGAGGTTTAGCCATTTGTCATTTTCAGTCAGTACCACGTCCAATATGTTCTCGCCAGTGTGTGAACAGGTCACATTGTGCATAGCAATCATTGCATGCTGTCGAATTCCTAGAAGATTGCTACCACAACAATCCACCTTACTACACTGATTATTCACACTACCAACATCACAAACAACCCCCCTCACCTGCGCTAAGTGTGCAGCTGTACACAAATATGAACTCCCTGCTGTTTTGCCACTTGTCCACATATCCATACTTAAATGGATGAATGGAGAGGAGGAATACTGAAGGGCATGTCTTTCTGAGTTGGACACAGTCTGGTACAACTCAGGTAGAGCATGGGTTGAAACGTATGTCCTGGATGGGACTGTCCATTTTGGACAGGGACATGCAGCAAAGCACCGGAACTCAGAATTCTCCACAAAGGAGAAGGGCAAAATATCAATTGCCAGCATTTCCGCTACAGCAGCTTTAATTTCATGTGATACTGTATGATTGGGGGGGTACTTCAGTTTATGCTCAAAAACACTCTGTAACATGGGTTGACTTAAACGTTTTATATGGGGTTTGATGACAAATGGTTGTGCTCTGGGATGAATGACATTGGCAGGGGGTGGAGTGTGGATGTTTGATGAAGACAATTGCACAGGTGATGATGACAAACCTAGAAATGTAGTTATTTTGCCAGATTTGCCAACCGGGGTTGATGTACCACTTGCACTAGACATACTGCATTCACCACCGCCACCACCACCACCACCAAAACTGCTATTCTCACCAGCACTGGACAACATTTCAAAGCCATTATGGTCCTCCACCTCATCATGCCTGTAGTAATCCTCTGCTCTTATTACCTCACTACTGCACACGTTTAATTTACTACTGGACTTAACAGTCATGGAAGGGGAGGATAACATGCTCGCTATGGTTGCCAGTGATGAGGGTGAATGGCCCACTGTGGTATTAGCTGCCAGCTTGTGCTGGGTTCACAGTGCCATGTGCCTATTCTTAAGATGCGTATGCTGTCCTCCTATGCCCAGATGGTTCCCCTTTTAACCTCAACTGACACACACATGGCAAACCTGGCAGATTGTAACTGACTCATCATTTGCATCTCGAACAAAAAAATCCCAAACAAGGGATTGTGATGCTCTGCTTTTAACATGTTCATGATGTTGCTTATAATGCATGATGTCTGTTATTTTAAGCACTGAAGTGGGGTGGCACGTGATGTTTCGGGCACTGCACACCTGGACTGCAACTGACCACCATAACTACCTATCATATTTATTACTGGGTCATCATCATCAACTAAAACTGGTAAATCACAAGTTCCTGCAAACCGTCTGAGACACAGCCACTTTGAATTTCTTTTTCTCCAGTTCCCAACTGGGGTCAATTACATCATCATCATATTCATCAGTGTCACACACATCCACATCTTCTGCTTGGATGCAGCATGTGGACTGCATGTTGCAACAACAGCAACATCATCGTCATCATCACATTCATCATTATCGTCTACACCACCATCACCTGATATTTTTTCACCACACTGTGAATCACTGCATGGAAAACACATGACATTAACCACCACGGTGGAGAGAATATCACATTGTACTGTATCGTTGATATGATTATCAGAATCTTCAGGTTCAGTTACTGGGATGTTACTGGGAAGTATGACATCATCTATGCTGCCACTCACTTCCACTGATTCACACTCAATATTTTGGGATATGGTACACTGGTCAGAATTTAAACCTGACGCACCAATACTAATACTACCACCACCACTAACACCAGTAACACTAACACCACCAGCTGGGAAAACATCATCTCCTCCAACT
This sequence comes from Neoceratodus forsteri, assembly GCA_016271365.2. Taxonomy (NCBI): domain Eukaryota; kingdom Metazoa; phylum Chordata; order Ceratodontiformes; family Ceratodontidae; genus Neoceratodus; species Neoceratodus forsteri. The sequence continues at coordinate 52,926,121 of JADMNL010000027.1, read as the reverse complement.
ATGAGTGAAGCTACTGATTGGGCTTTAAAAAACATTACAGGAGAAATACCTTTCCTCACATCAGCAAGGGACTTCTGCGTCTGCATACTACCATGCCCACAGACTATCTTACTGCCAACATTGCCATGGCGACAACTAGCTTACACATCTCTTTACGGGCATTTTGGGTGATCAACAACAATATTATAACTAAATTTAGATTTTGATACGTTCACTCTCTGATTGGGGGGATGCTGGATTTGAAGCCAAAAAAACAACTGTAGCTTCAGCAACAGATAGAGACTGTCATGCAATGAAAACAACTTCAGTAACTAGTGGTGCTGAATTTGATGAGGTCAGAAAAACAATCCAATCTAGCAAAAAATTCCTTTTGCCGGTGGGGGTTGGGGGAAGCACTGACTGCAGATTTTTACGGCAGTGCAAGAAGTAAAACAAAGAACAGATACCATGATCACAGTACAAAATCAGGCAGCTATAGTGGCTAGCAAGTTCACACTGCTGTGCCTGCCCTGCTGCAATTACACTAGTCTGTGGCACAATAAAAGGTGTATTATGTTATGTCACGCAACACCACTCACACACACACACAGAACCATTTCTTTACAATGGTGAATGAGTAATGCAAACAAAATTGAAAAGTTCAGTAATATGATACGTATTGTAATGTAAACAACTGGAAATTATGAACTGCTGCACTAGATCCACACAACACACAATCAGAAAGGAAATTTCAACAATTACTGACAATATTACTGTGTGTACATTAACACAGTCAGTTATATAACAAAATTATAAACAAAAAACAAAGAAATCACTATTTCTCCAACTTAAATCTACCTACACCACAGATATGCCCCTCCCCCAAAGCACACTTTCACTGTCTTTCACTACACACTCAATGTTGTACATTAACATTCAAAACCCACACAAAATCAAAAACGCTCCATGATATGAACACAGGAGGGTTTCCTGCAATCGATGAACTAAAGGTGGAACCCCCCCAAAAGCAAAAAATGCTTTTTTAACAGCTTTTAGAAGGTTTCAATCACAGACAGCTCTCAGAGCACACTGTCTCCTATTGCTTCCTACACACACTGCCCTGAACTGAGGCTGTGCAGATCAATATAGAGCCCATGTGACCTTAAATCCTACGAATCACTGCAAAATTCACCTTCGGAGCTCAAAAACAAGGTGAAGGGAGGGGAAGTGCGTTGATCCCAATGCACTTCGCTTAAGATTTTGGTGGAGTGGTGATCTGGGCAGGCAGAGTAACGAGAAGTCATTGTTTTCAATGGACTTCGCTTTAGAAACATAGACTTTGACAGCAGATAAGAACAACTTGGCCCACCCAGTCTGCCTGTTTCCCTACCTATTGGATAAGCTGCAGATTCTAGTTAACCAACAGCCTATTTCCTGCAACCCCCCACTATAATTGCCTTATGTCTGTCCCATGCATGTTTGAATTCCCCCACTGTTTTAGACCCCACAACCTCTCCAGAAAAGCAGTTCCTTGCATCCACCACTCTCTCCATGAAAAAAGTGTTCCTCACATTACCCCTGAGCCATCTCCCCTCTATCTTTAAATTGTGCCCCCTTGTTCTTACACATCTCTTTTTATGAGAAATGCTACCCTCCTGGACTTTGTTAATTCCCGTGAGGTACTTAAAAGTTTCTATCATGTCCCCACTGTCCCTCCTTTCATCAAGGGTATACATATTAAGCTTACTCATTATAGCATAAATACTCCACTGCTGCAGAGCACTCACGAACTGCCTTGCTCCATGAATCACTTCGTGGAGTGCATTGAGCCCACTTCGCCCACCACTAGACACATGACATCCAATCAACAGTCTAGGCTACAAGTCTGACTCAGACCTCATGGACCTTTTAAGAAACACAGTCCTAGCTTAGTCTCACAGATTACAGGTGACGTCCAGGAAGTTAAAAGTCTTATATAGTTATTTAAAGCAACAGAATAACCCACTCCTTGTAGTACAATCACACCCTACTACTGCAGCTTACCAGCTGCAACCTAACAACTGCTGTATGTCTAAATATGCTGCTGCCTTAATGGCAACCATTTAAAGATGCAGCACCAAATTACAACATAAAAATATTCAAACACTGAACCATATAAACTGTCAGCAGAAAAGGACCTCTTAGCCCACCTAGTATGCCCTAAAATCCCTACCTACTGTGCTACCATAGACTCTTATTGATCTCCGGCCTTAACCACCTCCCAACCCTGTTACTAAGGTTCCCTGTGTCTATCCCATGCATGTTTGAAACCTGTTACCATTTTGGTATGCACCACCTCTGCTAGGAGGCTGTTCCAGGCATCCGCCACCCTTTCCATGAAAAAATATTTCCCCACATCCATTCTAAGTCTTTCCATTCCAACTTTATAGCATGGCCCCTCATCCTTCAGCATCTCTTTCTGTGCAATATGCCACCCTTCTGTACCTTATTGATACCCTTGAAGTATTTGAATCTTTCTATCATGTCTCCCCTTTCTCTCCTTTCCTCCAGTGGGTGCATATTTAGTTCCCTGAGTTTTTACTCGTAGGGCTTCTGATGCAAACCAAGCATCATTTTGGTTGTACTTCTCTGCACTGCCTCCACTTGGGCTATGTCTTCCTGAGAAGGGGCCTCCAGAATTGAACACAGTGCTCCAGGTGTATCCTCTCCATTGAGTTATATCAAGGTAATACTATGGTACCTCACTTTTTCTGCTGGTGATACTCCTCCCTATGCACTGAAGTATCCTACTAGCATTTCCTACTGCTTTATCACACTGCTTTGCTACCTTCAGGTTATCAGATATGATGACCCCCAGATCTCTTTCCTGTTTTGTTGTTGTTAACACCTAATCCCCAAATGATACATTGCTCTTGGGTTTCTGTGCCCCAAGTGCATAATTTTACATTTTTGGGGTGAGAAGTTCAGTTGCCAAACCTTTGACCAGTCTTCCATTTTTTTTAGATCCTCCTTCATTTTCTCCACCCCTTGGTGTGTCCACTCTCTTGTAGATTTTTTGTGTCATCCATGAATAGGTATACCTTTCCTTCTAGTCCTTCTGCAATGTCACTAATAAAGACATTGAAACAGATTGGTCCCAGTGTTGTCTCCTGTGGCACCCCACTGGTTACCTTACCTTCCTCTGCGTGAACTCCATTTACCACCACCTTCTGAGTTCTGTTACTTAGCCAGCTTTGTACCCACTTTACAATCTTTGGACCCACTTCCATGCTACCTAGCTTATTTACCAGTCCTCTGTATGGAACAGTGTCAAAGGCCTTACTGAAATCCAGGTAGGCCGCATTCACTGCTCCTCCCTGATCCACCTACCTGGTAACCCAGTAAAAAAAAAACTCTATCAGGTTTGTTTAACAAACTCTACCCCTGTGAACCCATGTTGCCTTTGATTCTGCAATCCACTGGTGTTAAGGAATTTCCTAATCCTTTCTTTAAGGAGAATTTCCATAACCTTGCCCACCACCAAAGTCAGATTTACAGGTCGATAGTTTCTTGCCACCTCCCTATTCCCACTTTTGTGTTGTGGGACCACATCCACCCTCCTATAGTCCCCCGGAATTTCTCCATATCCAGTGATAGATTTAAAAGGTTCCTCAGAGACACACATTGTTTCTTTTTTAGTTCCTTCAGTATCCTACGGTGAACCTTGTGTGGCCCCATTGCCTTGTCTACTTTTAGTTTTGCTAGTTCTCTGAGGACTATCTCCTCTGTAAAAGGGCTAGTGTCCACTTCCCTTCCCTTAATTACCTTCTCCACTATATGTGGCCCATCACCTACTCCTTCCTTTGTGAATACTGAACAAAAGTATGTATTCAGCACGTCAGCTTTCTTCTTGTCCTCTTTCACACTTCCTCCTCCCCTTTCAGTATTACTATCCCTGCCTTGCATTTCTTCTTTTCGCTCATGTACCTGAAGAAGGTTTTCCCCCTTTTTTTCTGATTTGGCAATGTTTTCCTCTGTTTGTGCTTTAGTTCTCATAGCTGCCTTCCCTGCCTCCTTTCATTTCTCTTGATAATGCTCCTTATCCTCTTCCTTTTCTGTCATCTTGTACCTTTTGAATGCCTGCTTATTTTCCTTTTCTGCTACTTCCTTGGAGAACTATAGCAGTGTCTTCCTTTTCTTGCTCTTAGTAACCTGCTTGACACAGAGGTTTGTTGCATTGTCACAGCACTACTAGAGTGCTAAAAAATAAACATTACTGAACATTTTATAAATTAAATAAAGCAATTCCATAAGTGAATTATGCTATATCAATGTACCTCAAGGTGGTTCAGTACATTAACATAATACAATCCTCTCCTCTGTCACACCTTATTCCCTATGTATCCCAGCATGCCATGACCTTGTGTAGTAATTTGTAGGATCCCAGCATGCCATGACCTTGTACAGGTCACTAAGACAGCCCTGGAAGCATACACATTTACAAACACATTTTATGTGACATCAGCTAGTGACGGTTACTTCAGTCTGTTTTTTTTTTTAGATTTGATGTAATATGTGCATGCATTTACTAAGGAGGACAACAACTCTGTTGTTCATAAGATATATACTGCTGTTGGAAGGAAGGCTGAAGAGTTGATAGCTTTCAAACTCTGCACCCATTCTGCCAGTAAAACAAAAAGTCTCTGTGGAGGAAATGTTGTAAATAGACCAACGTCCAATAGGGCAATTTCTTTCATTAAAGGAATCCCTGGTGAATGGGAAAGAAAGCCCACATAGTCTGACAGACTCTTTCAGTGAGTAGGGGAAGAAAGCCAATGATCTGATAAGATGTTTATAAGAGAATACCCAATCAGTGATGAGAAGATGCCAGAATCCAAGTTGTTTATTTCATTCTTTAATGATTGCTGACAACATAAACTGGGTTTTGTTTGATTTCCAATGAGGAGATGTAATTGTAAAATATTCTGTTAATTAAGTACATTAAATGAAGATAACATTGAAATTTGCCAGTTTCTTATGTCTTTGTCATGTCTGTCTCTCCCTTGAGTTCTCAGAGCTACAGCATGCTGTGAGAACTAGCATGATGTCATTTTTGCCTGACTTTGCTTTATGTCTAAGAGGAAAAATGAACTACCACAGATTAAAAAAACTAATTTCTAATACAATACATTTGTGTTTCATTACTGTTTAGAAATAAACATTAAGGAGCTAGACATAAAAATACATAGAAACGAGTAACTCATATCATCATAATTCTTAATGTTTAATATTAAGTCATTTTTTGAAAAGCCAGTTAAGCTCAGGTCTCATATACAATGCATCCAGTACAGCTGACCAAACTTGCAGTAGGCATCACAATAATAGGTAAAGGAATAAACAGGGTAAGCATGAAAACATTTGTTGCCATGACAAGGTATTCATTTGAAGTATTTGTAAATATTTTATAAGGTAAAGTGGATCAAAGACTTAAATTTGGACACATTAACTAATGACTGCAGCTTCAGAAATCTTTGTAGTGAGGACTGTGAATGGGCTATTGAGAACATGAATGAGGAATGGGCTTGCTATGCAACACCAAATTGGCAAGAAAAGGTTAGTGTTCATTGGGTTTAAAAGAAATGAGCTGAGTTAAGAAGGAAGAAGCTTCGTCTACAATAACCTATTAGCTAATGACATACCATTGATGGAGTATTTTGTTTGTTAGGGATGACCAGACACTCAAGGTTGTAAAGAGTACACTGATGAATGCAAAAGCAGGAGCCAGTGATAAAGTGAAAGGCATCATGGTATGGAGGATTGGGTAAAGAGAGTATGTTTTAAGGGGAGGTGAAATATATTACATCACCATAGTCAAGTTTTGAGAGAAAGAGAGCTGTCTCAAGCTGTTTTTATGTTCACTTGCATGCATGTGTGAAGTAAACATTGTGGGATGACTTGGACAGAGTAGGAACCAGAGAGATATATATGCTGTACCCAGCCAATGCAGTTGAACTTGCAGGAGGTGTACGTGTGCACACCCAATCATGGCAAGGTTGCTTCTGATGCTAATGAGTGGGATGATGGGTGTAAACATCTTGCATATGAAAGGATGCACTCACATCAATCATAGTGCAGCTGAGTGCTTTCAGATGGCCTCAGCCCATAGAGCAGCATATCCCTGTCTCAACAAGAAGTACCACTCACTGCTGCCGATCATCCTGCTCTCCTCCCAATCAAGTCCCCAATGCCCCTGTTCTGACAGGAAGTTCCACCAACTTCTGCCAATCATCTTACCATGCTCCTAATCATGTCCCCATTGTTGCTGTCCTAACAAGAAGTCCCACCCACTGCTGCAGTGCATCATGCCCTCCTACCAATCATGTCCTTGATGCCCCCACTTAAAAAAGAACATCCACCTGCTGCTGTGAATCCCATCCTCCTTTTCATCAGGTCCCCGCCGGTGCTTCTGCTGGTATATCCCTCCCACCCCTAGAATGAAAAAAGGTCCCTCATGTTGTTTTGGTCCTTCATCATCTTTTTATATATATATATATATATATATATATATATATATCACCTATAAAAAAAGAAAATGGTCCCTCAATGTGTTCTGTTCCAATGACTCTTTGACCCACCACTCTATCCTCAGACCCCTTCTCAGCACCCACTACTCCAGCCCCCACACCACTCCTTAACAATCAGGTCATCTTTTCTCCACCACTGACTGTCCTGCTGCTTCTAACACTGACCATGAACTGACTGAAACAAGGTAAGTTTGGTTAGTGGCTTTTTAATGCATTTTAAACATTTACTCATAATTTTGTCAGTTTTTTACATATTGTGCCCCAAATATTCAACATAGTTTCTGAACCACAAAAGGACTTCATCATTTAGACCATCTAAGGTTAGTTTATTGTCATTGATATGTTATGGGCAACAGTGTTAAAGTGGGATAACTGATGCTGTTTTCCAGTCCTCTGGTAGTGCCCCTTCAGTGATGGAAAGATTAAACATATATGTGAGGTGTTTAATAATGACAGGGGCTGTTGGTTTAAGGAAGTCAGGATGTAGTACATCCAGGCTAGGACCTGTATTACAACTAAAACCAAACACTTTATTAGTAATATGTGAAAGGCTCAGGACCTAATCCACAGAACATTGTTCTGCCCTCTGCAAGTGTGGAATTGCCTGCATGACTGCTGGGTGCCTCCTCCACATGTGTGAGCCACTCCACAGCATGCTGGACAGGTGCATATCCAACCTAGACCAGATCCCTGGGCCAAATGCTGGACTCCATGAGTGACTGAGATGGAGGAAGATATCGGGTTGTGGGAGCTGTTATGCACCATTTATAGTCCAATCTCCACAGCACAGAGATCTGGCAGGGGGCAGCAGGCTATATTGCCCAATCATCTGCTGCAATGACTATGCCCCCCCCTTGCCCAGCTATAGTACATCTCTAATGGCCCAATATGCCTCCTTTTCTACTGCCCCTGGCCCTCCCATGGTAAGACATGGAGGGCAACGGGCCCATCCAGCAAAGTTCATCCATATTCTAGGGATGGATTTTTTGTATCTACTATGGGGATATGGCAGTCCTTGGAAGAACTTCATATCCCATGATCACCCGCCCCACAAGGAAGGAACAAGGGATCCACTGATGAGCTGACACAGGCATCCAAATGGATGCCCGTGTCTGGCACACCACCAGTCTCATTCTATCCCCTGCTGCCATGTGACACACTGCACAAATTGAGAGTGGCAGGCAGTGGCTATGAATGCCATCTGTTGTGAATCTGTCAGCCTGAAGCAGAGGGATGAGCCTGGGCCATGCATGTGTTGTTCTTATCCCTGATCTCTTTTGGGGATCATGCCTTTAAACATGAAATATGTATATGTATAGGAGACAAACTGAGGAGGGGCTATATAGCAGCAGCAGGCAAGTTAGGTTGGGCAAAATCAAAAACTGCACCTACTTTTGAAAAATGTGAATTAAAAACATAAATGGTTTGCACATTTATATGAGATTACTGCATTATCAAATAGTAAAGACAACAGCAACCCCTTTCTGTCACTTTCTTTCTGAATATGTTTAATAGTGTGCCAGAATTTATGATGGTCAGATCAGAATCAGCTGAAGTTAGTTGGGACTGGTGTGCCTCATAGCATTACTTATTGAAGAGGTACATTAGTTGTGGAGTATATAAAACTGTAGCCAGTCAGCTTCCAGCCTACACTTGCAGGCAGCATCTGAGGCTTTATTTTTGTCTTTGATAATGCAGGCTATGTCAGAGTTAAGCCAGTGACAGAAATGATCATGTATTCTGGAGCACGTTAAGGGGTGTGTTTATTAATATCTGCCCAGAGAGTGTTTAATAAATCCCAGGTTTCATGGATGATGGGGCAGAGCTGGCTATGATGCTGGTCCTGCCCAGCCTCATCCGAAAGAAAAGCCTGTTCATTCAATTAATAGACTGCAGAACAACATATGATGTTGTTGATGTGAGTAATAAAGAAAGAGATAGCAAACAGAAGTTACGTTTATGAGATGATTACAAGGTTTCTTCTTTTCATGATACAGTATGTAAAAAGAAGTAGTCTAATTTGTATTACATGGAATAATTATTTCATAAAATAACAATTTATCTATTTTGATTTATTAAAATTGCTTTACCAAATAAGCATACATACACACACACACAGAAAAATTTTGTTTACAGATGAGGCCTGGAAAGGAGGTAAAAGGGGACAGGTGTGTAACAATATACAGAGGTTTTGAGCTGGCCCAGTGGCATGGATGGTTCAGGCATTGGGTGACACACCTTCTGCCATACTGGGGACCTGGGTTCGAGAACAAGCCTGGATTGCTGTGTGTTGGCTGGGGAGGGAGAGGATTAACCACCCGGATGACTCCTCTCCTCTCCCAGGGAAAGAGGGCAATAGACATGTTGTGAAACTTTAATTCACTGGCAAATTTCCAACAAAGTCACCTACTCTGCCTCAGAACAATCCACAAATTTGTACTATTAGACTAAAAATTAACCTAAGTGACCTCGCCGTGAATTTCACCAAGAATAACAGAATTTCACCCATAAAGTGTGGAATTTCTCCTGTGAACAGCAGAATTTCATCCGTGAATGGTAAAATTCCAACATCCCCAGGTGAAATTCGGATGAAAATCTGCACTTAAGCCACACGCCACGAATTGTGCTAAATTCACAGAGCAAATTTTACCAACTTCACCCATCTCTAGAGGACAAGCCATGATACTTACAGTACTGCCACCATGTGGAGACATGGTGGAAGGGTAGCAGTCATGACTAATAGTTGGCAGCACACACGGGGTGCATGCATGCCTCTATGCACATGCAAACTGGTGTCATTGCACACCACCAACCTAGGGACATGGAAAATGGAGCTGGAGAATGACACTTAGCTCAAGTGGCTAAAAGTAATATGAAAAAGAAACATACAGAGGTTTTGCAGACAGAAAATATACAACATTACACAGTATAAGAAATAGCAGTTCTACAGGATACACTGTGCATTCTACAGTATATAAAAATGTACTATCTGTGACTTATATTAAAGTGGTAACTTTAGTTAAACCAGTATAGGATCGGATGCAGTTACAAAGAGATGTAAACAGTAACGATACAAATTATGTGATTAAGGGAAAAGAAGTGGAAGTGAAACTGGCATTTACATGGAGTTGACATTATACTTTTTTTTTAAATAATTTTTATTGCAAGTGATTTATACATTTCAATACGGGTATTTTATACATCAGGAACTCAATCCACACAGATAATGCACTGGGTTGGAGTGCTGGGATAAACCATGAAGTTACAAATAGAGCCAATCCCGCACTCACCATCATAGTAAATACACTGCTCACAAAGGTTATATAGCATCCTGACTTTTATTAAAGTACCAGTGTGATATAACACACATCCTGATGCATTTCAGAATCAAATTCCTTTCAAAAAGACAAAAGTCTTTTGAAAAAAGAATTGGATTTTGAAACGCATAAGGCCGTGTGTTTTATCACACTGGCACTTTGATAAAAGTCAGAATGCATTATTACCATTGTGAGCAGCATATTTACTATAGTGGTGAGTGCGGGATTGGCTCTGTTTGTGATTTTATACATCGCTTGGTTCACATATGCTATAAAAAAATAATAACCATATACACATATAATTCTCCAAGATGATTAAAATAAAATATAGTTCCTATTTATATCTCAGTGCAAATACATTATGCACAAGCTGAGTCCAAAAGAATGGTCAGATTGAGAGCCGATAGATAGATAGATGGACGGACGGACTACAGACAGACAGAAAACAGACAGACAGACAGATAGATAGATGGATAGATAGATGGATGGATGGATAGATAGATGGGTGGATGGATGGATGGATGGTTGGACGGACGGATGGACGGACAGACAGACAGACAGAAAACAGACAGATAGATAGATAGATAGATAGATAGATAGATAGATAGATAGATAGATGGATAGAAACATAGAAATTATTCTGGAAACAGAGGTGGGATAATTTTACATCCCTGTACTCCAGAAATTAGTCAACTTGTTCCTTTTGAACAGCAAAGTACCTGCTGCCTCACTGATATAATTCAATAATATACCTACATTACTGAGGTAGAAGAGAAAAATAAATAATATATGACAAAAAACCTATTATATTCAGATTATTGCAATAGTGTTAAAATCTGATGTCTTCACTTTGGTAAGGTTTCAATAGAAGAGAGTATATGCTCATAAGTTATCAAGATATAAAGAAAATTTAACAATGTATTTTTCAGCTTTCACAAGAACCTCTGGTGCATTTGAAGTTGCTTCAACAGGTGCCTCAGACTTCTTATCACAAGTTGAGGGAGTAGTCTCTGATATCTTCCCTACCTGCATGACTTGTATCTGTATTAGATTTTAATCATTAGAAGAAGCATCTATAGAGCTGGAGTTAAAGCTTAGTATGTCACTGAAGTCCATTTCACTGCTAGTGATGAACTCTCGCTTGATGATCTTTGCGGCTTGCTGTTCTCTAATAAAAGCTTTAATCATTCCTCATCATAAAACAAACATTTGTTATCTTTGTTTTTTTCTTTCTTTTTACTTTACAGGGATACTAAACATAGCTCCTCCCCTCTGCCCGTTCTTCAATTTCCTCTCTGACAGTCAGAGATCTCCTGTGTCTCTGTTTTGTGGCAGGAACCACATCTGGGTAAATGAAAACTATCCCTTCTTTAAAAGAATGTGCTCCCTTCATCCTTGGAGATTAATAATAAGCACCTGGTCTATTAAAGAAGAGAATGTAACAATTATTGTATTACTTTTTTTTTTGGCATAATCTTTTTATTAGTTTATCTTTTTGTACTACAGTAGAACAAAGATGTACATCTCCACTGACACTTATCAGTTTTATACATGTCGTACAGGCCTCTCCCGTTACATCCATCAGTTATCAACAGTTAATTCAGGTACCATTCTTATAGACCTTGTACATCCATCTCAGATTAAGTACATGTCGCTATGTTTTATTCTTAGGATGCACCTCCTGGTGGAGATATAATAGAAGAAAAAGAACAAAGAAAAGAGATATAAGAGAGCAGACGACAGAGATAGAACAGAGAAAGAAAAGTCCCTCCCCAACTCCCCTCCCATATCACCCTCCCTCCACACCTTCCTCCCACCCCCCCAGCTAATCGAGAATTGACTTCATCCTATATGGATATCCGTATCTAGTTGTCTTTATCCACATCTGAGTATCTCCTGTTCCAAGGGCTGCATAGAGTGTAAATAGGGTGCCCACATATTCACAAACTGATTTTCTCACCCCTTAGCCTTATATGTCAGACTTTCTAGTTGCAGCGCATCCCATGCAAGATTCCTCCATTGCCTAATTGTAGGCTTATCACCAGAAACCCATGTGTTCAGAATACACTGCTTTGCCAGTACCAGAAGTATTCTCACCCATCTCTCTAGCATCGCCCATTCATCCTGGTATGTGCCATCTATACCAAACAACATTATAAGTGGTTCTACTCTAACCTGCTGTCCCTTCATGCTTGTCAACTCCTTCGCTACGTCACCCCAAAAAGCTTGGAGTATCGGACAGGTCCAAAATGAGTGCAAGTAGGTACCCAGGGCCAGCCCACATCTCTGACAGACAGCTGAAATTGCTGGATTGTACCTATTCACTGCAACAGGGTGGAGTATTCAACCTGTGGACAAATTTATATGCTGCCTCTTTATACTCGTTACAAAGTAACAATCCCTGGTGCATCCCTTTCATTAAAGCCCACTACTCCTCAGAGAGTACAACTCCCAGATCCCTTTCCCACAGGAGTTTGGTTTTACTTGTCATATCTGGCCACTGGAGACACAGGAAAGGTGCAGCCTTCCTGATAATACCTACAGGTTTCTGTTTAACTTGCTGTAGCAATTCCTCCACATTCTGTATCCGGGCACCAGGGACTCTTTGCCTTTCAATACTCTGCACATATTTCCTCGCTTGAAAATATCTAAACATGTGATGTGCAGGTAGGCCCAGGTCTTCCCTCAGTTCATTAAATGGATGAGTCACTCCTTTTTTCCTTAAATCATTAAGGCACATTACCCCCTCTCTTCCCAACTCTGAAATACTGGGTCCCCTACCCCGGGGATAAAAAAAGGGTTCCCAGCCAGTGGTAGAATAAAAGAGTCCCCCTTTTGATGCCCTATCACCTTCTTAATTCGGTCCCAGGTATCTACTATCTCCTTCACTAAAACACTCGAAACCCACTTATCCCACAGTCCCCTTCTACTTGCTTCTACTAACAGAGACGAGATTCGAACCCCAAATCCCTCCTCCTCCAAATCCATCCAACTGGCCTCTTTTGGTCTATACACCCAGTCTTTAATAATCCTCAGTTGCGCCTCCCAAAAATATAACTTCACATCTGGGTAGTTCAGCCCTCCCTTGGATTGGTTAGCGTTCAACTTATTTAAACTAGCCCTGGGCTTCTTCCCTTGCCATATAAATCTGGAACAATCCTTTTCAAATGCCTTTATATCTTTCCCTGTCAGTCCTATTGGTAACATCTGTAATGGGTACAAGATTCTAGGGAGAATGTTCATCTTAAGTAGATTAGTACGTCCTAACCATGATATAGGCAGGTTTTTCCATCTATTCATGTCCTCTCTTAACACTTTTAATAGTGGGGTGTAATTCAGTCTATAAAGTGATCCCAAATCTCTTCCTATCTTGATCCCTAAACATGTGAGGTGCGTACCCACCCTCTTCAAACCCCATGTATCACCCGCATCCCCCTTCTCTTCTCCCAGAAGCATGATTTTGAACTTCCCCAGATTCAATTTATATCCTGAAAATGTGGCAAATTGACCTATGATTTCCAACAAAGCAGGCATAGACTGTGAAAAGTTCCTCACATATAACATCATGTCGTCAGCATACAGTGTAATTTTATGCTGTCCTCCAGCTTTCCCTTTCATCCCTTGTATTCTTGGGTCCTCTCTGATGGCAATAGCCAGTGGTTCTACTGCCATTGTGAATAGCAGAGGGGAGAGGGGGCATCCCTGCCTTGTCCCCCTGTGGAGCATAAATTGTTCAGTTATGTTCCCATTAACCAGGACTGCAGCCTTGGGTGCCCGATACAGTGCTTGTAACATTTTAATGAAACTTTCCCCTAAACCAAAGCATTCCAAGACTGTAAACAAATGTGGGCATTCGATCCTGTCAAACGCTTTTTTGGCGTCCATTGACAGTACAGCCGTCCTCCCTCCCGATTTCTTGGCCTATTCCAAAACATTAAGGACCTTCCTAATATTATGATATGAGTGCCTACCTTTTATGAAACCCATTTGATCCGGGTGGATCAACTCTGGAAGGATACCCACCAATCTACTAGCTAAAATTTTAGCAAACACCTTAGCATCACAATTTAACAGGGATATTGGTCTGTATGATGAGCACTCCCTTAGGTCTTTATTCGGTTTCTGAATCACACACACCAAAGCGCAGCCACTTGTATCTGGCAGTTCCCCTCTCTCTCTCTTCCCTCCTTAAATACCTCCCACATTACCTCCTTTACCTCTTCCTTCAGCAGTTTATAATACTCTCTGTGCAGGCCATCTGGGCCACATGCCTTTCCAGTCTTCATCATGTTGATGGCCCGAGAGATTTCCTCCCTGGTGATCTCCTTATCTAATAGCTCCTGTTGATGTTTCGTTATTTGGGGCAGCTTATGCTTAGCCAGGAAATCAAGCATTTCTTGTTCACTTCCCTCCCCACTTGCCCTGTATAAATCCTCATAGCATTTCTTGAATGTGTCCCTTATCTCCACATATTTAGTAACCGTCTGCCCTTTTTTATTTTTGATCCCCAGGATGTGCACCACATTTTTCCTACCCTTTACAAGGTTTACCAGCAATGGCCCTGGTTTGTTCCCCCATTCATATACTCCCGGTTTCAGGTAGAACAGCTTTTTCCGAGCCTTGTCCATCAATAAGGTGTTAAGCGCCTGTTTGGTTGTTACCAGCTCCTGCCTCACCTGTTCACCTCCTTCCCCCCTTGCTACCCTCCCCTCTAGCATTCTCAGTTCTTGTTGAAGGGTATTCTGTCTTTTCCATTCTATTTTTTTTATATCTTGCCATATACCCTATGATTTCTCCCCTCATGTGTGCCTTACCCGCGTTCCATAACATTTGTTTAGAAGTGGCAGTCGGTGCATTTACATCCATATAGAGTTTAAATTGCTCCTTCACATATTCTTGAAACTTCTGAGAGCCTAGCATATAAGTAGGGAATCTCCATGTCTGCATTTCTCCCCTCTCACTCGGAGATCGAAAGGATGCCACTATTCCTGCGTGGTCTGAGATATGTATGGGGCCATGTGCCACCTTCCTAAGTTTCTCATACCAATCAAGCTTTACATAGACGTGGTCAATCCTCGACCACGTTTTGTGGGGAGTTTGAATAAAAAGTGTATTCTCTATCTTGAGGGTGCGCTGTTCTCCAGGCATCCACCAGATTAAGCTTTGCCAACCCTTCCCTCCATTTCCTAATACAAGGATCCCTGCGTCCCTTCCCCTCCGAGTGATCAAGGGCAGCATCAGGAGTGCAGTTAAAGTCCCCTCCCAGAATCAGATTCTCAAACTGTTCCCTCATCAACATGGACAAAATATTGTTATAGAATCCCGGGTCCAAATTAGTTGGTGCATACACACTCCCAAACGTAACTTTCAGGCCATGAAGAACCACTGCAACAAACACATATCTACCTTCCTTTGGATCTACAAGAACTTTTGTGATCTGAAATGGCAAATTTTTATGCACCAGGACCGCCACACCTTGTTTACGTGGGCTAAAAGAGGCAGCATAACACGCACCCACCCACCCCCTTTTAAGTTTTGCATGTTCCCCTGATGTCACGTGTGTTTCCTGCAGGAGAGCCACCTGTACTTGTATTCTCTTTAACGCCGTTAACACTGAACTCCACTTAATCAGAAAAGAGAGACCATGAACATTCCAAGATTGAATTACCAAATCACCTTCCACCATTGTCTCTTTCCATTATCCCTTTTCCTCTGCCTTTCCAAATACCTCCTGCCTCCGGCATTCTTCTTGCTCTCCCTTCATTTCCTCCCATATTTTGCCCAAGTCCAGCTGCCAACATCCCAGCAACCATATCAACAACCCTACTATCCATACATGCCCTCTTACCCTTCTCCCTCGAATGTGAATCTCGATAGCTCTTAGCTCTTCCCATTAAGACTACTATAAATCCCCTTTTTACCCCCCTCTTCCCCATACCATTTCTGTTCCCAAACATCCCAAATTGTTTCCTTTTCTCCCGACATGCCTCCTTCCAGCATATCAGCCATTGTTCCTCATTGCTTTTTCCTGCCATCCCGGCAGCACCTCCCAATATCTGCTATTTGAGCAGCTACCTCCCCTCACCCCCCCCCCAGAGACCCCTTCATCTGTGGCCTAAACTGGCCCCTCTAATTCATAGCATACCATCATAACCTATGTACATTGTAGAGCTGGGATTACTTCAGTTTAATCTCCGTCAATCCGTGCCGAGTCACCTTAAATTCTACCCTCCACCCCAGCCCTCCCCTCTCCCTTTCACAAACCAACACAATAACTCCATGTTCAGTCCCTTTCAGCTATAAGGCCTCATTTTCATCAGTTGATCCGGTTGGAGGCCGTTGGGGTAGGCCATGTTATTTCAGATTTCCTCACACGCTAGGCCCAGAACACCAGTCACTCCTCCCAGCCCATCTTCTCCACGGGAGATCCTCTGCCACTTTCTTCAGCATCTGCAAGCCTTCTCCTCCACAGTTTCAAAACCTCAGCATATACCGATAAACAGTCTCATTTAACCGTAGGCTTATTGAGTTCAAAACTTTACAAAATCAAAACATGAACAGTCCAGCTTATAGCAGGGGATTTACCCCCTACTAGAAAAGATAGTTGATGTCTCAAGTCCTTCTCTCCTCTCCCATCATGTTGCAGTTCCCTTCAGCCCACTTTCTTCTTGAGTTCCTTTATAAAGGTGTTCACCTTTTCCACCTCCCAGAATGAGTACACCGCACCTTCATGTTTTATTTTAAGGATCGCAGGGTAGATCATGTAATGCTCCACTTGCATCTCTCTTAGCTGAGCCACTGCAGTAGCAAACACCCACCTCTTCTTAAGTAGCCTGTTCGAGTAATCCTGCATAACATGAATTCTCACTCCCTCAAATTCAACAGGTTGGTTCACCTTAAAGGCTTTTATCACTGCCTCCCTGTCCTGAAAGTTATGGTACCAAATAACAATACTTCTCAGGGGTTGGCCCTGGCCTGGCTTTGGCAATACTGCTCTGTGCGCCTTTTCCATCTTGTGCTTTCCCCCTTTAGGTTGCAGTTTCAGGATCTTTGGCAGTTTCTCAGCACAGAATTTCAATATGTCTGGACCCTTTTTCCCTTTTGGGAGCCCTCGTAAGTGAAGATTGGTACATCTAACATAGTTCTCTTGGTAATCGAAAGCCTCTCTCAGATCTTCCAACTCCTTCTCTAAAGTCATTATTTTCTCCGGCAATGGTTGTATTACATCTTGAACTCTAGCTGTACACTGCTCGACCTCTGTTAATCTCTCACCATGCGCTGCAGTTCTTTCTGCTATCTCCTGCAATTTTGCTTCGATCTGGTTCTCCAATTTTTCAAAGCGGGGGTTCAGGGCAGCCAGCACTTGCGTTGTCACCTCTCACCCCAGTACAGCTAATTCTGCTGCCGAGAAGGAGATTGGGCCTGTAGGCTCCGCTGTGGGCCCAGCTGGTTGTTTCTTTAGGTTTTTCCCAGCATTTCTAGCGGGCTTCCCTGTTGCATTTGCGAGGTAGTCATCCATCATTTTACACCTCTGGACACTAATACAGTGGAATCCGAGTCTCTTTTTCTTAGTTTTTATATAAAAATATTATATTTAGGTCTCTGGGGTGTGGAGCTCAAGGAGAATGCATCTTACTTCTTAGCTGCTCATCAGCGCCCCTCATTGTATTACTTTTTAATGGATTAACAAAACTCTCTGCAGATAGTGCTCATTGCGGAGTCCTAAACACTTGTATTATATTTGGGCTGTGTCTACTTGGGAAAGTCAACTGTCTAATAAGATTCCATGTATTCACAGGTTATGTTTCCTCCCCAAAGGAGGAATTCCAACACATTGTAGGTTAACAGCCTTTGGTTATTTTCAATTGTTTCAATCTTACATGCTATATAGTACACTGGGTGTTTCCAGTCTTGCTAATATCTTCATTATGAGGAATCAGCAGTGTAGACAAACATGAAGAAACTTTATAAATGCAACATTTTATGCTGTTAAACCACAGCAATAACATAGAAACTCTTGTGCAACTGCAGCTGGAAGTGTATGGATTTTCATACACAACACTGAACCATATGCTATTAGCAGATATGTGTCCCAAAATTGCTACCAGGTATTTTGGAAAATATTTCAAGCTTGTGTTTGTTCATTTAGATACCAGCTTACAATTGAAAATGCATTCAGAGTGTTCTAAAGTATCATTTTTCTTTTGAAAGATATTAATGAGTTATTACTGAATCTGGTTCCATGTTAATGCTTCAACAACCAAGTTGTCGAACTTGCCGACATCGATGGGCAAAACTTTGACTGTCAAAGTTTTGACAGTCAGAAAATCATTGTTTTTTTTTTTAGGTGGAGTTGATTTGACCAGGGTCAAAACACTGGTGAAACCAGCACCAGTATATAGTGGGACCATTACAGTGACCATCTTGAATTTGCCACTGTAGAGATCTTCTCTGTATTTTTTTTGCAGTTTCGCCCGTATACGACTGAATGCTAACAACAAGAATACCATTGACAGACACCTCTTTATATGTAATCGACATTCACTGACAACTGCTATTAGTGCTTTTTTAGTGCTTTAGTCTAAACAAAGAAGAAAACATACAAGAAAATAGAGTTCCATGTGGAATGTATATGAATATAAACACAAAAAGAGAGTTGTGAAGTTAGCTTTTAAAGTTTTTCTGTAAACTGAGTTTAGACTTACTATCAACTGCATGCAACCCTAGTGTGATACATAATGTAGCATAGTGTAGGATCACCTACATGCACCACCACCAGCGTTTATTGTACTAAAGTTGCATTGTCACTTTAATTAATTTTGAAACAATTGGGGGCCCCATTTGCTGTCTCAAATGATGGGGGGCGAATAAAATCTAACTCATTAGTGGGGAGGTAGTAACAACAACAAAAAAGGAAAGGGACCTGGGGGTAATCATATAAGATGACCTTAAGGTTAGCAAGCAATGTGAGAAGGCAGTAGGGAGGGCTGGGGGTATACTGTGATGTATAGGGAGAGGCATCATCAGCAGAAAACAGGAAGTTGTAATCCCTCTGTACAGACAGTTGGTGAGACCCCATCTGGAGTACTGTGTCCAGTTCTGGAGACCCCATCTCCGCAAGGATATAGACAGGATAGAGGCAGTCCAGAGGAGGGCAACTAAAATGGTGCAGGGTCTGCAAGAGAAGCCAAATGAGGAGAGACTAAAGGAGCTTAATATGTATACCCTTGAGGAAAGAAGGAGAGGGGGACATGATAGAAACTTTTAAGTACCTCAATGGAATCAACAAAGTCCAAGAGGGTAGCATCTTTCAGAAAAAGAGACTTGCAAGAACAAGGGACACAATTTAAAGATAGAAGGAGGGCGGTTCAGGGCAATGAGGAAGTATTATTTCACAGAAAGGGTAGTGGATGCATGGAACAGCCTTCCTGAGGAGGTTGTGGGATCTAAAACTGTGAGAGAATTCAAGAATGCATGGGACAGACATAAGGCAATTCTTGTGGGGGGGGTAGGAAGAAATAGGCTATTGGTTAACTAGGATCTGCGGCCTATCCTGTAGGTAGGGAAATGGGAAGACTAGATGGGCCAAGTGGTCCTTATCTGCAGTCAAAGTCTATGTTTCTATGTTTCATTGTGCCACCACCAGTTGGTGGGGCTATATACTCTGGGCTGGATTCATGAAAGGAAATTGGGCTAAGTCCCATCCTGCAATGTCAGTTGCAGTCTAAAATCCCTGCAACTGTGGAGATTGAAATCCACAGCCACAGCACTTATGGCTGATGTTACAGCTGGCCCCATCAGCTGTAACAGTTCTCCACAGTTGTGGGGATAACTTTGGCAACACCTCCTGCAAGTTGTCATATATCATAAGCCAGTCATATTCCAGCTTCACCTTTGTGAATACCCACAGGTGCAGGAAAACTATGGTGACTTGCAGTTCCTCAAGTGGCAACCCACTAACAATGCATTTTTCACACAGCTGCGGATATTTTTCCTGGTTCATGAATCTAGCCCAGAAAGTTCTCTTGAGTGCTGTGCAGAGTGTGGAGTACCACCCTAAAGCAAGAAAGGACCTGCAATCTCAGCAGAGGGTCAGTGACTAGGGCAAGACTCAACACATGCAGTATATCATAACAGAGATGGGCAAGTGTTATTTGCAGAAACTAAAACAACACATGAGACAGCAAATGCATCAGTACACAAAAAGTGCAAGCCATATAAGGCAGGAAAAATCCTGTAAAGCACAACATGGAAAGAAAGAAAATGCTAGCAGAGATGAAGTCAAGATGGGAGACAACCAGCGCCCCACAGCGTAGAAGGGCATGCTATCTAAGTCAACTCAGGAGACAATCAGCACACCACAGCATTGCAGATCAGGCAGAGCTGGCATACAGTGGACAAAGGCAAAACTGGAGATGTCCACCACTGCATAGCATGGAATGTCAGGCAATGTTGGCAGAGCCTAAAGCATCACAGGAGCTGTCTAGTACTCTGGCATACTAGGTGCCAGCAAAATCTGCTTTTAGAACTGATAGTCAGTTTAATAGGGACAGAAGATGGAAGCACCAAGTTTTCTCATCAGCGAGAATGCCAACCTCCCCCACAGCGATGACTCAATACCGATGCAGGTATTGTGCCACCTCTTAAATGGGTCTTTTCTGTAGAAGGCTGTGCCCCCCACACCCCCCATGTGGGAGGTTCTTCCCCCCCACACCCCCAGACTCTAGGATTCCAACTCCAGGTCAGAGTTGGTCTGGGAAGGGGGTGGAATACTAGGGGAAGGCGAGACACAGAAAAAGGACCACTACCGCAAATGTTGCCGTAATAGTCTTTTTCCATGTTTTGCCCTCAGGGTGTCAATGAAAAGGGGTGATATGCAGAAGATATTTGTTCAGGTCCTCAAAACCCTAAATAACAAGGCACTGGAAGTAGAATTTATTTCTGTGCTTCTCTATAGACATATGGTTGCACCTTGCTCTGTATTGCCTGTTTCTGCACCCTACAAATAAGATGAAAAGCAAACCCCCGAACTACTGCCTTTTTCTTCTGTTTGAACAGCCACTCAGTGAGGATATTACCATTGGAGTACATTGTATCTTAAAGACAAATGTTCTCATTGTTTAACTTGACATCCAAGGTTCTTCATATTTTGGTGGACTAATGCAGGAAAGAGGTTCTATAACTGCATTCCCTATCATTACCAACCTAAATAACACTCCTAAAAGATTCCAATTGTTAAGGATTGCAAATAAAAGATAGAAAGCTTCAACCAGGACAAGCAACATTCCCTTTTTCTTATTTCAGTAGGCTAGTGAGCCTTCTGAGAACCTTACCATGGTAGATCCATTGGTAGGGGCATGTACAGGTCCCATTGTTTGGCTCAGGGTTCCAATATTGTAGGAAATTTGTTCTATTGTATGGAGACTGTAGCCCGAGACCTGTGCTTGCATCTTCCCTCCCCTTAAGTAAATTACCCAAAATCTTATCCCATGGACTGTGAAGGATTTTCAAATTTTGACGGAATGGAGGTCTATGGAATTTTAAAAAATGTGCCTATTTCTGCTGAATTTCAAAAGTGGGCCATCTTATGCTGAATAGCAGTCAAGTCAAGTCAATTTTATTTATTTAGTAATCCACAGTTTATGTAAACTGCATTTTTCTTTTTCTCAATCCATGGGATATTATAATATTTTTCACTTTATGTAATCTGTAGAAAGTTATTCTGCAGTTTACATAGAAATGCTTTTTGGAATTCTGTAGAATTCATCAAGAAATAATGAAAAGTATTTCAGAAGCAGCACTGCCATTCCACACGCATTCTGCTAGCAGAATTAAGCATTCTGTCCCACTCTGCTTATCCCCTATTACTCAGAAATAAGAATGGAAATATCATGCTGTAAAGATTGTTATATATGATGATTTTAATGTGTGCAACTGTGCTGTTAATCATTTATGTATATAGTGTTTGTATTGGGTATCTTTTAAACATTTATGTAAAAATTTATAAAGGAAAAACACCTTATCCCCTTTGCCTAAGGACGCTCTTGCCTTAAAACTGTAAATCAATATTTTCAGGTTCTCAGCAATTTGCTCCCCATCTGCTGCTTCATTTAAAGGTTTTCATGTGCCATTTCTTGTCTGGTATCATCCTTTTTTAGGCTCTTTATTTGGTCATCCAGTTTTCCAGAGAGCTGTTCCAATTTTCCTCTAAAGCCAGATCCTGCTAAATTTGTTACTGTTTTAGCCACACTTCTAAGCTTCACACAAGTGTTTTGTGTCTGCAAACCAACCAATCAAGTAAGTGAAAACTAAATCTACAGTATTTAGATATTTAACAGTATAAAAACAATAATTTCAACTGCACTAGCCAAGGGGGGGAGACACTGGAAAGGAGCAGGAAAATCCTAGCCCCCCCCCAAATAATCACAGTAGTAAGTGTGGCAAACACCAACATAGAGGTGTTGATAGGGAGAAGAGCAGGGGTAAATGGAGAAAGTGACAAAGGCAAGAAGGACAGGGATGGGGCAAAAGGGAGTAAGGCCATCAGGAAATGGAGGGTAATGAGTACCAATGCCCGTAGTCTGGGCAACAAGCTCCCTGAGCTGATGGCCTTAGTGGAAGAGGGATGCCTGGATATTGTAGCAGTCACAGAAACATGGTACACAGAGAACCATGACTGGGATGTTAACATACCAGGGTACATAACCTACAGGAGAGACAGGCAGGGGAGAAGAGGGGAGGAGTAGCTCTCATGTAAAGGAAGGATAAAAGCAACTGAACAAAAGAGTAAACAGGAGGAGAGGAGGCACTGTGGGTCACCTTGGAGACTGGAAAGGGCACCACAGTCCACACAGGGTTGTGTACAGACCCCATGTCAGGGGAAGGAATGGACAAGGATATGATAGAAGGCATTCTTAGAATGGCAGAGAAAGGGAGATACTGTTGATGGGAGACCTGAATATGCCAGATGTTAACTGGAGCACATTTGCTGCAGCCACATCCAAGAACAGGGCCATTCTTGATGCCCTACAGGTGGCAGGCATTAGACAGCTAGTTTCGGAACCCACTCATGAAGGAGCAATCTTAGACCTCGTAATCTCAAACGGGGGTAGTGAGAGGATCTCAGATCTAGAAGTGGGTTGCCATCTGGGGACAAGTGACCATCAAACAGTGTGGTTCACGTTAAACTCAGCTACAGATTCAAGCCATACAAAGTGAGGATACTGGACTTTAGGAGGGCTGACTTTGGCAAGATGGGAGAGTGCCTCAGAAAAGCACTAGCAAACAGGCTAGAAGGAGGTGTGGAGCAACAATGGGGAATTATCAAAACTGCCATCACAGAAGCAACGAGCCTTTGTGTGAAGCAAATAAACAAATCAAAATGAAAGAAAAAGCCACTATGGTTCTCAAAAGAGGTGGCTGTGAAAGTCAGGAAGAAAAATATAGCATTCTGGAAGTATAAGGAAACACAGAAGGAGCAGGACAGAGATCTGTACCAGTTAAGGCAGAAGGAAGCAGGGAGGGAAGTCAGAATAGCAAAGGCCCAAACTGAGGAAAATATAGCCAACTCAGTTAAGAAGGGGATAAAACCTTTATAGGTACATCAGCGAGCGAGAAAGACAAAGGGAGGGATAGTGAGGCTGAATAGAATGAACAGTGGGTGGGCAGAGGGGGACAGTGAAAAAGCAGGAATACTGAATGAATATTTCTGCTCAGTATTCACAAAAGTGGAGGGGGAAGTGCCTAATCCAATTAACAGAAGCACTCTTGATGGGGGGGGGGTCGATCCCAGTCCTTTCACAGAAGAAAGGGTTCTGCAAGAACTCCTAAAACTGAAGATGGACAAAGCAATGGATCCTGATGGAATTCACCCCAGAATTCTAAAAGAATTAAGGGAGGAACAAGTGAAACCACTGGCTACTTTTTTTAATAAATCATGGGAGGATGGTGTGGTACCCGAGGACTGGAGGAAGGCGGATGTGATTCCTCTTCACAAAAGTGGGTCCAAGACAGAGGCAGGAAGCTACAGACCTGTCAGTTTGACCTCTGTGGTAGGGAAAGTTATGGAGTCACTTCTGAAGGAAAGAATAGTCGAGTACCTAGAGGCCAGTGGAG
Source organism: Neoceratodus forsteri (assembly GCA_016271365.2). NCBI lineage: Eukaryota > Metazoa > Chordata > Ceratodontiformes > Ceratodontidae > Neoceratodus > Neoceratodus forsteri. The sequence goes on along the minus strand of JADMNL010000027.1, from coordinate 52,902,147 downwards.
CACAGGACCCAAGGCAGCATGGGTTCACAGCTGGAAGGTCATGTCAGACGAATCTAATAGATTTCTTTGACTGGGTGACCAAAGTAGTAGACCAGGGAGGGCTGTGGACATGGCCTACCTAGACTTTAGCAAGGCATTTGACACAGTCCCGCACAAAAGATTAATAGTCAAATTAACCAACCTGGGAATGGGACCCAGGGTGGTAGCCTGATAAAACATTGGCTGGACAACAGGACACAGAAGGTAATTGAAATGGAGTCCACTCTGAAGAAAGGGGTTACTAGTGGGGTACCGTGAGGTTCAGTATTGGGTCCAGTCCTTTTAATGTCTTCATCAGTGACATTGCAGAGGGACTGGAAGGAAAGTATGCCTTTTGCAGATGACACAAAGATCTGCAACAGGGTTGATACACAAGGAGGCGTGGAAAGGATGAAAAGGGACTTGGCAAGGTTGGAGGAATGGTCAGAAGTATGGCAGCTAGGATTCAATGCAAAGAAGTGCAAAATAATGCACCTGGAAACAAGAAACCAGGGAAGAATACACAATGGGTGGGAGGTAGTAACAACAACAAAAGGAAAGAGACCTGGGGGTAATCATATCAGATGACCTTAAGGTTAGCAAGCAATGTGAGAAGGCAGTAGGGAGGCTGGGGGTATACTGGGATGTATAGGAGAGGCATCATCAGCAGAAAACAGGAAGTTATTATCCTCTGTACAGACAGTTGGTGAGACCCCATCTGGAGTACTGTGTCCAGTTCTGGAGACCCCATCTCCGCAAGGACATAGACAGGATAGAGGCAGTCCAAAGGAGGGCAACTAAAATGGTGCAGGGTCTGCAAGAGAAGCCGTATGAGGAGAGACTAAAGGATCTTAATATGTATACCCTTGAGGAAAGAAGGGAGAGGGGGGACATGATAGAAACTTTTAAGTACCTCAGTGGAATCAACAAAGTCCAAGAGGGTAGCATCTTTCAGAAAAAGTGACTTGCAAAAACAAGGGGACACAATTTAAAGATAGAAGGAGGGCGGTTCAGGGCAATGAGAAGTATTATTTCACAGAGAGGGTAGTGGATGCATGGAACAGCCTTCCTGAGGAGGTTGTGGGGTCTAAAACTGTGGAAGAATTCAAGAATGCATGGGACAGACATAAGGCAATTCTTGTGGGGGGTAGGAAGAAATAGGATGTTGGTTAACTAGGATCTGCTGCCTATCCTGTAGGTAGGGAAATGGGCAGACTAGATGGGCCTAGCGGTCCTTATCTGCTGTCAAAGTCTATGTTTCTATGTTTCAGTTTATGAACTGTCTTCTGCTGCCCTACGAATAACTTATCTGACTTAAGAAAATTCCTTTAGAGGTGGTGCAATGAACTCAGACACAAAAATGGGTGGGGCTAGAGGCAGAACTTGGAGAGTGGTGTATTATCTGGTATTAGTCTCATCCATATGCAGCAACCATAGCTCCCTTCATGTTTGCAACAGGGGGTGGCGTAAAGCTTTGCAGACTTCATATTCTGCTTCTGTCAGAATCACATAGAATTTCAGAAATTCTGGCTAGTTCTGCAGAATTCTGTCAAATGTGAAATTCCAAACTTCTATAAGCAGCAGAGTGTTGCCTACAGACTCATATTCTGCAGTTTATGTAAACTGCAGATTCTTTTTCTGCAAACTATGGAATATTATTCCATAGATTACATGATCCCCAGAATGTTATTTACATAGAAATGCTTTGTGGAATTAATAGATATTCTGAAAAGCATTTTGAAAGCCGAATTGCAATTCCACAAAAATTTTCCACCAGCAGAATTTTTATAGTTTCCTGGTTTTACTGGAGGTTGTGATACCATTTATTGAACTTTCATCAATATCGTACATTAATGTTATTGTACACTAGCTATAGGAACCACATAGATTTAAACTCCAGATAAATGCTATGGCCTTGAAAGTTTGTGGTCGAATAAAGGGTATTGCAATCTGTAACAAAGACAATTTCCATGGACTAATAGAGCTGCAAACAGGCTGTCTCTTGTAGTTTGTTGAAAGGTGTTCTAAGTGGTGTTGTTGGAGAAAAAAAATCAAGCATCTCAAAAGTACAGGAGTGCAAAATGATTGGAAACCTCTATTCTTTCGAAAAGTGAAAGTTAGACATGATTATGGAGATTCTCTCCTCTTTTTCTTGTCTAGTAGTTCAAGTTCCTATTCTTTTATTCAGCAATTTGCTTCCACCATAACATGGCCATCCATAGAAAGCCTCATTGCTGCACCTGGGTGCTGCTAGAATAACACATTGCCTAGTCTAAAAATGTGATTCTTAGTTTTACACATCTATACCACTTAAATGCCTCAAATAAACAATACACAGATCAAAAAAATTTGAATCCTAAAACACAGGCACACATGTAACTATGATACAAAAGGGAGCACAATGAAAAAAGAAGTAGGTGGAAAATACTGTGTAAGCACATTATGAAACAGCGGATACAAAGAAAGCAGAACAAGCCATTAGGACACAGATAAATGTAAACAATAATGGTCATGCAAATGACAATACTATGTCCAATAATGACATGCACGCAATGAAAGATCAAATAATGACCTCCCATAAATGCTGATACAGAACACAAGACTATTAGGCAACTAGTACTTTGCACTGTGAGGTGCTCATAGAACTGAAAGTGAAATGCAAGAGTAAAGGTCTGTTGAATGATTGAAACCTCTCATAAACGAAAAATAAAAGAACACTAATAACAAGAAAAGGGACAATTCCTCACTGCAGGGTACTACACTACAGCAGCTATGTACCCATATGAAGGCCGTGGTTGTCTGGGCAGTGCAATACCCAGGTAACGTTCTGGCAGCATTCAGGTGCAGCCACGTGACTCCATACCAGTACAAGAGTGTAGCTCCAACATGCGCTCAGTGCTGCCCAGCCTGTGATCCAAACAACATTCCCAATATAGCATAGCACTCTTTCACATGAGTAAGTAAAGCTAATGCATTTTAAATATGCTCTGATACCATATCACAGTTAAAATTGTAACTCTATAACAGGAACCAGAATACCTAGAAAAGAAGAGCAAGTATGTACATAATGCTTTCTGGAGAAACTGTAAACAGCTGAAGATGAGAATTTATTAAGATTGCAAGGCAGGCTGTCAGCTCACCTGACTGACTTTGCATTTTCAAATACAATGTGAATCTACTTATCAGTAATACTTAAAAATATAAAGTTCAACCTGACATTAATGAAATGTTGAGGCAAAACCAAATGAAGAAAATAAAATATTGTTTTAAAAAGAATTCAGCAAGAAAATAAAGATAAAAAAACCAAAGGGGAAAAAGCACAAGGAAGAACATGGAATTAAAGGTACAGCACACAATAGTGTGCCAGGATTGCAGTATTTTAAAGCAAAAGCTTAAATCTGCTAATATAATGATGAAGCAATATAATCATTTATATTACAGGAAGCTAGGGCAAATAAGCGTCTTTTCTCGCATAGCAGGCAAAGCTATGAATGATTGAATCATGGATCATAAGGCAAAAAATGTAAATAGTAGCAAATGTGTCTTTAAATACATGAAAAGTTTATTTAAATAAATAAGGAACACACAATAACATTGAGACATTTTTGTATGCATATTTTTACAAAGGAGAATATACAGAATTGTGGGACTAGACCATATCTGAATGCATGAATGAGCAGTTGAAAAGAGAAGGCAGTATTCTGTTCCAAATAAGAAAAGTAAGCTGACTGTTGTATGTAGTAGACTCATGTAAATGTTTAGGCCTGTTTTAGCAATGACATGAAATGTAGTGTTTGAAATAAAAAAACACACATCCGCATAGCACGGAAAATGGAATTATACTAGCAGTAAAGAATTGATTTTATGTAATAAGATTTATTAAGAAGTACTAATGAATGTATACTAAAACATATTTAATTTCATTTAATAGTCCCCCAGACTAAGTCAATCTGGCTAACTAATTAGCAGGTTAACTAATTTTGAAAAGAAAATAAAGAACTTTGATTATTAAGACTACAATTGGTGTCAAGCACCTTTTTTTTGTGACTACAGAGGCCACTTTCCTTTTTGACTCCAAAAGTTAAAACAATCTACCTTATGGTAAGAAAGTACAATTATTTAAATACATAACAATGAATGAATGGATGAGTGAATGAAGGTTTTATTTAATTAATGTCCGTAACTGTTTTGCCAAAGAGAGCATACTAATCAGAGGCTAATTTCAGGTGCATCCAGGGGGGAGGGTTACAAAGCTGGGAATAAATGCAACTGTTATGTACTTTATATAGTCTAATAGAGAAATTTATATAGTAAGACATACTGTAGTGCCAAACAACAAAAAAGTAGAAACCAAGCAGAAAATAAATACAATACAATATACAGTGCAAAATAGAATGTACTGCATGAACAATACTGTATAGCCAAATAACCCCATGTTAGGGCAGAGTAACAATAAAAGCGGGCAGAAGACTGTGGGGGGAGGAGGGGGGACTAGAACTACGACTCAGTAAAGGGAAGAAACTCTCAGCACCATCAGGGTAAAACACTGCAATGCAAAGTTTTAAAGACCATATATAGTAACATAGAAATAAACGTGATAACAGTGTGATATAGCTACAGCACCAGTGGAGAACCAGAGTGCAATTGATCAAGAAAAGAGGACAACAGGAAAAGGGGTCAAGTACAAAGTGCAATTCCAGCAGAAATTCAGCCAGCGGAATGGCCATTCTGCACTAATTCCACCAGCAGAGTTCTACATTCCACACAGCACTAACATCCATCATAAAATGGTTGAGAAAGCATTTCTGAAATCCAGTCATCTCAGTAGTCTAATTGCACCACATGACAATGGTCTACTCCCAGTAAATTCCATTGAAATGGAGCTTTATAAAAGTTTTAGTAATGCACACGCATACTTTAAAAGTGCCAGTGATGGCTTTAAAAAGTAATGCACAATCATGCTTGAAATAGAAATGTTTACTTAACAGTTTTTAAATAGCACCAGTGATTGTCAGCAAGACTGACACGTTTAATATATTAAACACAAAATATTGTTGGAAGGCTACAACCTGTAGTTTAAGGGGGTGGTGCAACTGGCCACACCCCCATTCCACCTGTTTAAGGGCTGCTCTCCTCACTCCACACACAAGAATTTTTTTCTTGCTGGCCGGAGGCTCTGTTCATCTGTCCTCTCACTTTAGGCCTGCTGCGGACTTGCACCCCCCCCCCCCAATACATCTAGTTTGTTTGTGCTCTGGACTCTGCTGTGTTTCTGCTGGATATGTTCCTGTGTTTCTCCTACAGTGCTTTGGTTAGTATTTGTTTTGCTTCCATCTGCTATGTGTTGTTTTTCTGTTCTACTGCATTTGTGCTTTGGTTTTGTGTATTCTTTTTTTTTTCTTTTGGGTCTTTCTAATTGCCCTTTATTTGTGCTGTGTTGCTCCTTTGCTGTGCTCTGGTTCCCTGTCCTCTTCAGCTAATTGGCATCCTCAGTTTCCTACCTGTGTTGTATGTTTCAGCCCCCATTCCAGCCCTCTGTTGCTGTTTCCACTTAATTGCCTGCACCTGGTTTAAGCTCTTGCTGTCAGTTGGCAGCAGGGTGTAGCAGTTGGTACTGCTGCATTTCTGTTGTAATTCCAAGTAATTTGTGTTGCTTTTGATCCCTTCTTCTTTTCCTTAGGGTTTTCTCACTACAGTCTTCATTATGTTTAAAAATTATTCTACTTATCTGCCGCATTTACTCAGCCTGCAATTGCTCTTCCTTATTATTTGTGCATACAAACCTATTTCAAATAATGGCCCAAATCTTACAGTCTGCAACCCCCTGCACAGGATCAGTTATCCCATTCCCCGCTGTTATCCTACAACCCCTCTTCTGCCTCTCTCCTGCCCCTTCCATATACCCTGTCCTCCTCTGCACACCCTTTTTCTACTATCCCCTACCCCCCTCTCTCTCCTCACTCACTCCACCTCCCAGCACAAGATACTGCTTGGTACTTTCTGGGTTGCTATGTTTTTATACAGTTGTGTCACGAATAACTTTGTATCCACACTGGAATGAATATGTACCCTGGATTAGGCATGCGCATGTTGTCAGGTGTTGCAAAGTGGCGCATAAATGGATAAGAAGCCTTGACCTTCTTACTTGTTAGATGCACTATTGTGTTTATGTATCGTCTGTATAACCACCATTGTATCGGTAATGTCACTATTGTGTTTATGTATTGTCTGTATAGCCATCATTGCATTGATAATGTCCTCCATGTCTTCCAGGACCATCTTGTAAACAAGCCTGCTCAAAGGTGTATAGCCTGGTTAAATAAAGTTTGTTTGATTGATTGATTGAATTTGCTTAGCTATTTAGTGCTACTAGCAATGCAACAGAATCTCATTCAGTTCTCCTGCCCTTCCATGTTGCTGTCCCCTTGTGTACAGCCCTTTTGGGGTTCTTAATCTGCTCAAACACATGCCAGCCCAGTTGCCCAGATGCTCCCACAAGAAGCAGATGAAAGTGGGGAACAGGGGTACTTTTGAAACCGCTAGCAGGGGTCTCAAATAATACTCAGCAGCAAATTCTGGCCAATTTCACAAGCTTAGGTCTGCTAACAGGAGATCCAAATGAGCTGCTTCTACACAAACACAGGCAAACATCAATATGTTAGGTCTGCTAACAGGAGACCCAAATGAGCTGCAAGCAAATCAAACAGCTGTGCCCTAGGGTTCTGGTCAGTATCTTTGTAATTCGACTGTGGGTTGAGAAACTTATATAATGATTTACACCAACATTTGACAAGATTTATAATTACTGAAAGTTCCATCTAGCATAAATTCAATATGTGACAATTCCATCAGATGCCCCTCACTCAAATTGGATAACTATAACATAATTCAACTCAATTTCGGAATTCAAATACTGAGCTTACCTTAAATATCTCAAAATTCAAAACTGCTGGGGAGCTATTGTGAGGCACAGCAACCTGTTAGATGCACAATTCAAACTGATTCAGGAGAGGCAGCATCACAGGGAAGAGGGAACGGACTTCCTTTGAAGTCACATGTGCAACAGCAACCTATCAGGTGGACACAATACCCAGGTCTAAGGAGTGTGGAGCGCCTCAGAGATTATCCCCCACAATTCAGCAGAATCTCACTCAATACTCCTGCCCTTCCATGTTGCTCTCCCCTTGTGTACAGCCCTTTTGGGGTTCTTAATCTACTCAAACCCATGCCAACCCAGCTACAGCTGCAGATATTTCATCAATATAATTTCATCTATTAGTTTAATTCAACTGCTGGTACTTAAATTATTTTATCCTACTGGTTTAATTAGTTGTTTGGTATCATGGTGCCTCTCTGTGGCTTCTCTGTTTTGCCCATGGTGGGGGCGGGGAACTATGCTGTTGCAGTGGGCATCGTGGCTCAAGGCAGCGAGAGCAGCTTTCAACTTCTTGTGTTTTATTGGTCACTGGCTCTCCCTGGCCTTCTATTGCTGCTCCGCATAGCCTCAATGGCAATAGCACATTCAATACTCAAGTCAGCCTCCTACTGCTGCCCCTCATGACCTTTATGGCACTACATAACCAGCAGTTCCCTGCAACTCTCTGTCTAAGGGCAGTTGGCTTCACTCAGCCTTCCACCATCCCTTCCCTACTGTTATGCACCTGGTTTGCACAGTCACCCCTTCCTGTACTGGCATCCCCTTCCAAGTCTGGCAGCATATCATGTTTGCCCACTTCAAACCATACCTCCTACCTAACAGGCTTCACAGCCTCTTCCTCTCCAGCTGTTGGCCCCTGGGTTTTCCCGGCCTCACCGTTCACTTACCCATAATACATAACCCAATTCACTCCTAATTTGGCTTTCTAATAGACTTGGTTGGCATGCATTCCTGTGGTTGACAAACACTATTTGCCTTAACTAGACCCATGAGAGAGTCCACATTGCTCAGCCTGACCTTTGTACAGGTCTCTCTATGTCAGCTCTCATCCAGTAAAGACCCATGAGAGGGTCCACAGTGCTCATTCTGACCTACGTACAGGTCTTAGCATGCCTGCCATCATCCACTGTGAAACACATGCAGGTCCCATGCTCATTACAGCATGCTTTGCCACAACTGGGAGACATGCTGACCATATCTATTACTTCCAGGACTCAAGGCTAGCCCAGTGGCAGATAGTCTCTCTCTCTGTACCCTGAAGTCCGCATCTTGAGCATGTGAAGCTTGGGGCAGGGTCCTCCTCACCTGGCCCATAGTTGGGAATGTCCTTGCTCTTAGTGGACCTTCAGTCATCAACCATACCGACAGCACCTCTCAATGTAGCATTTAAGACTTCAGTGGTGAATGGGTGGAGCTCTCACAGTTAGGGCCCCTTTAGCTGCCTGAGTGGGTTTGGAGGCACCCTTTCAAGCTATTCTCCTTACAACCACTTATGATTCACCTGGTTTGTGCATAGATCGATAGACCAGCTGAGCACCTTTTCTGTCGTTAATCTCCTCCTCCTCCCGCCTTGGTTGCCCATTGTTGCAGAGTTAGCACACAACCTTCTACAATGTTCCCATTAGAGGGAGAGAGTGAGAGTGTTCCCCGAAATTGCAATTCCCCTTGATTGGTCTACTAAACTGCAATAGTAGAGCTGTCACTAAACAAAAGTATCCCAAAGCCTGGAGGGAAGATGACCTAGGCCTTGAATCCCCAGATGTTTCCTCTTCAAAGTTTTTTTTTTCCTCTCCTCCATGCCAAAGGCCATAATACTAGATAGGCATAGGTGTAGTCCAAAGGTCACATAGTTAGGTTTCCACTGTTGGATAGAGTTGATGTGACTGCCCTGTAATTGTCTGTTCTCCCCCATTGGCTGTTCTCTGTCTCCTTAGGAAGCCAGGACTCCATGCCTTACAGTCAGACCTCCGAGCGGGTCACTTTTCACCTGTTGTTTCCTGCCTACTTTACTCAAGCAATATGACCAACTGACCCATGCTGCCAGCTGAACTCATATTACCAACTGACCTACGTACAGGTCTTCGACCCCGATTAGTGTTCACTACCTTGTATGCTTTGCTCAACACTCTTTTTGGGCTTCTTCCTAAGATACCTTTAGCCAAGGGAATCACTCCCATGGCACCTGAGGCGGTGGAACCCTCCCCTATGGTTCCTTACCTTCATACCCCTACAGGATGGTATATCCCACAGATAGAGAGGTGAACAGCCAAAGTAATCTACGTCACGCAAGCACAAAACCAGTTGCACAGGCACATTGAATTGGAAGGCAACAGCCTGTAGTTCAAAGAGGCGGGCAACTGGCCACACCCCCATTCAGCCTATTTAAGAACTGCTCTCCTCACTCCACACACACATTTTTTCCTTGCCCCTCCATCCACCCCTTCTCCTGTGGCATGCCTCTCTCTCCCATGGGCTTCTTCCTAATGTACCTTTTGCCAAGGGAATCACTCCCACGGCACCTCAAGGGGTGGAGCCCTCCCCTAGGGTTCCTTGCCTTCACATCTCTACAGGGTGTTATATTCCATGGATAGAGAGGTGAACAGCCAAAGTTAATCTACGTTCCGCAAGTACGAAACCAGTTGCATAGGTAGATTGAACTAGTAGTTTCATGCATAAAAATATTTAAAGTGTCCCAAAAAGAAAATAAAGCTTGTTTTAATCATTCTAAAACATTAGCTACCAGCCTGAAAGATCGCAGATGGCAGCTAGTATTTTACTTGTCATTTCATTGAGTCACACAGACTAGCTAATTGGTTAGCTAAAAAGGGTATGCTGTTGCTGGGGCACCGTGATTAGGGTGCCATAATGTGGGCACTGCAGCAGGGTCATCAGTGACAGGGATGTTCTGGATTTTTAGTCCATCCCGCACTCACACTGTGTTAGGCATCCCTAAAAGCTGTCCATTTAGAGTTGCAATTACAGCTACTGGTAATTTGATGATTAGTTTTTACTTATGGAGAATGTTCTTATATAGGTTAATTATTTTTATATTTATATAATTTTCTCTCGTGTTTTTATTGATCTTGTTTTAAATGTGTAATTTTATTTGTACGGCACCCAGAGCATCTGGAATTGGGCGTCTTTTTAAATAAACTTTGCCTTGCCTTGCCTTACAATTCTGCTACCCTTCACAGCATGCCCAACCCAGAGGATTTTATGACTGGAGTAGCTGGCCACTGAGACAAGAGTGGGGGTTGAGAATCCACAAGTATCCCTCAGTAGGAACCTTCCGATAACTAGCTCTTTGCTTGCACTGCAGCCACCACATAAGGTAACAACAGCCCAGGTAGATCAGATGTGCTTGAAGAGCCTTCTACACTAAGAAATCCAGTTAAATGTACTAATACCTTAATGCTAAGGTTCCTCTCAATTCCTTGTAAAACTGCAAATAGGTGCACAGTTTCTCCAGCGCTAGCCTGAACAAGGCTATGAAGCGCTACTCTAATTAAGCTTACACTGAGTTTGGCACAATTTATGACTGGTGCATAATTTCTCTAGCGCCAGTCTGTACTGTGCAGAGTAGTGTCTCTCAATTAAGGCTTCTAGTAACTTCCTACAAAATTACCAACAAGTGTGTAAGTTCTCTTAACACCAACCTGCCAGAGCAGAGAAGAGTTACTCTACCAAGGAATGGTATAAAGGAGGAACTGCTGTACTGCAGAATTATTAACTGTGGCATAATTCTCCAAAGTCTGTCTACATAGGGCTATAACAAGGATACTCAGACGGAGAAGGTTAAACTAATCCAGAAATAGTTTGCTAAGGTACTGTGGTGGGGCTTCTCTGCTAATTTAAATGCATATTTTTTTTCCTAGTGACTGCTAGACAGATAATGCAAACTTCCCCTTTTGTCTGCTAGCATCCCTAGCTCTCCTACCTCAATAACTATCAGGTACAGACAGCTCCTAAAGGTTAGCTTCACAAATGAATGTAAAACTCTTGTAGGCTACCAAGGACTGGAGACCATGAATCACAACTAGCTCTACTGCCAAACTTCCTACAGGGTCGGGACAGATAGCCTTAGATTTGCTACCCTTAGGAGACTATTACTTTATTTTCAACTGTTTCACAGGCAGGATTCTGCTGTGAAAGTACAATCCAATAGACAGACAGTAGGTAACCTGGACCAGAGTTTGTCAACTACTATTCTCATAAAATGGCCCAGGAGAGACTTTCCCCAGGCACTGGCATTCTTTGCCACAATTCTCGTTGTGCAAACAAGCCACCTGCCTTTTCTCTAAATAGGGGCATACGCCTGGCTATTCTCTACATACTGTCCCTTCTCTGGGAGGACAGAAGCATAGAACAAGGATACCCTGACTCCAAGAGGCCTCAACACAAAGACCCCTCTCCAAATGATCATTACAACTGGACCTCTCCCCCTAGCACGAATGCCCTTCTGATAGCCCATGAAAGGTAAGAAGGGGCACATACTACAAGGCACTCCATGCTACCTGCAGGAGGCTACACAACTTCTCCATCCCATCTGTCAGCCCAATGTTACTATGCCTTCTTGCTCTTCTACTACTTCGGGTAGGAGACGTACAGTCTAATCCGGGCCCTCCAATAGCTAATCATCTGGTTTCTTCCCCCCAGGACCCATATTGGGCATCCTCCAAGGGTCTAAGGATTGCACATATGAACATCTGCAGCCTCAGATCAAAAATTCAGGAGGTACAAGTTTGTCTTAACCTATATAAGCCTGATATCCTTGTTATCTCAGAGACCTGGCTCAAGGTCCACATCCTTGACCATGAGATCAAGGTCCTAGGTTACAACACCTTCCGAAAGGACAGGGTGAACAAGAGAGGTGGTGGGGTCCCTATCTATGTGAAGGACACCCTCACGGTGATACAACTGAAACTGAACCCAGGAAACGGCCAGGACGGTGAATCTATTTTCATCCGATTAACCCTTGGTCATGCTAAGCACCTCACCCTTGGCTGCATCTATAACCCTCCTAAGACTGCTCTCCAAGCCTTGGACTGTATTACAAAAACATTAGGCAAAGAAGTATCCACAGAACTCCTTATCCTGGGAGGTTTCAACCTAAACTGGACCTCAGACCCTAAAAAAGTCCTCTTGGCAGCGACCCAGGAGGCAAACCTGGTACAGGTTATCTCAGAACCTACCAGGCATAATCACATAACTGGGAACCAAACCATCCTGGACTGGTCTCTGGTGTCTAATCTCCTCAACATCCAGAATGCAGGTTTCATGGATGACGCTCATAGCGACAACTCCCCTATATTCTGCATCTGGAAGAACAGAGAACCAAAGGATCCATCGAGGATACTCACCATCTGTGACTACTCAAAATTGATGATGAGAAAATTGTATGACTATCTAAGTAACATGGACTGGAGTCCAATCAGGCTACTCCCAACCATGGAAGAGGCCTTGGAATTCTTTCAAGACTCATTCCTCAAGGCGGCTTCCCTCATTGCCCCTCTCAAGAAACTGAGAGCAAAGGGATGTTGCTGCAAGTGGATCTCCCACTCAGTAAAATCCATGATGATTAGCCGGGACAAGGCCTGGAAGAAGTTCTGGTGGTCTGCTCTCACGGCAGACCTTGTGACTTACAAATCTCTAAGAAACAAGTGTAAGACATCCATCAAACTTGAGAAGAAGGAGTATGTTATATACCTACAATGTACCAACCTAGGCAACCCTAAGCTTTTCTGGTCCCACATCAATGAACTACTTAGGGGCAACTCCAAGGAGGCTCCTGGCCTAATAGAGATAAACGGACAGCTAGAGAGTGATTGCCAGACAATTGCCTCAGAAATAAACTGCCGCTTTGCAAACCTTGATGACTACGTGGTTGGACTGCCTCCTTCTACACTGGCACAGATCACGGACGAACCTTTCTGCCTAAAAAGACCCCAATTTCACTTGAGACTTGTCAAGGCCAAAGAGGTCCTTCGTCTTCTAAAAGCTCTGAAAATCAAAGGCTCAGGAGGCCCGGATGGTATCAGCCCTAGGTTACTAATGGAAGGAGCCCATGTCCCTTGCCAGACCACTGACCTGGCTCATCAATAGATCCCTACTGGAAGGAACTGTTCCTCTCCAGTGGAAGCAGGCAAATGTGGTCCCATTCACAAGGGTGGGTCGAGGGAACTTATTAGCAACTACAGGCCCATCTCCCTGCTGTGCACTGTTGCAAAACTGCAGGAAAGGTTGGTTTACGGGCAGCTGAGGGACTACCTTGAGTCCCATCAGCTCCTTTCCCCCCCTCAGCATGGTTTACGAACTAACCATGGCACCGATACAGCTCTCACCTATCTAACAGTGGACGTACTCAGTGCAATAGACACAGGTAAGCCGACGGGTGCAATCTTTATTGACCTGTCCAAGGGCGGCTTTCGACCTTGTGGACCACAACCTCCTACTAACAAAGCTTGACAAAATAGGTCTTAAACCCCATGCCCTGTAGTGGTTCAAGAGCTACCTATCAGGTAACTCTCAGAGGGTCATCTGGAAGGGTGAGCAGTCAGATCCTCTACCTGTCAAAGAGGGAGTACCTCAGGGATCAATTCTCGGTCCCCTCTTGTTCTCTCTCTCTTCACAAACAACCTTAACCTTCACTGCAGGGGCAGCTCTGTTGTTCAATATGCAGACTACATTGTAATCTACTGCTCAATGGAAAATCTGCAGGGACTAGGCCCTCTCCTCCAAGCTGTTCTAAAGACACTGGAGGCCTGGCTTACATCCACCAGAATGGTCCTCAATGCAGGTAAAATGAAAGCTATGCTGTTTGGTCCTAGAGTCTTAGGGCAGGATAGGTCCAGATTCCCACAGCTAATATCTCTGTCTGGAAAAAGTATAAATGTGGTGGACACCATAAAATATCTAATAATTGACCAAGGTCGCACCTTCAAGTCTCACGTAGACCAAGTAACCAGAACCATCCACTGTAAAATTGGCACATTGTACCCACTAAAAAAACAGCTTATCTCTGGGGCAAGGCTGGCAATTGCCTCCAGTGTTTTGCTCCCAACACTTACCTGTGTTGCCCCAGTACTACAGGGTGTGCCTAAGCAAGAGTTCAACCAGCTACAGGTACTGTTTAACAAGGTTACATGGTTTGCTACCCAAAATGACCCAAGAAGCCACCCCTGTGACATGCTTGCCCAGCTGCAGTGGCCTACCTTTGCTTCTCGAATTCAGTACCCCCTGCTCTGCCTCATGTTCAAAATACTGAGACCGGCAGCTCCCCCCCAGCCTAAAAGTGACTATCTCACTTAGGCACAATTCTTGGATGCTCAGGACCTCAGGTCGGTCTCTACTTGTAACCCCCAGAGTCATGACAAATGCCGGTGGCAGATCCTTCTCCTTTACTGTCCCCGACCTGTGGAATAATCTTTCACCATCAGTACAGGAAGCCCCCTCCCTATCAACTTTTTGCACTAGGCACAAGGCCCACATGTTTAAGACCAGCACTTGTCCCTGTTAAGGCATAGGGTAGTCATCCCCCTGTCCCAAGAAAGAATGCTACCCCTCTCCCCTATCACCCAAATGGTCTACAAGGCTTGGTCTTGTCTCAAACAATCACTGATTGTATGTCGAATATGTTTCTGGCTCACTCATTTCTGTGAATTACTGCCTTCTATTGTGTTACTGCTATAATTGTAACCTGGTTAGCAATTTACTCTCTTTTTAACATGTTTTACCTAACAATCTGTCCCTGTACTGTATCCCATGTCGCCCCTGAAAAAGGGACCTTCGGGGCTCAGTGGGCTCACCTGGTAATCAAAATTTAATAAATAAATAAATATTTACATTTCAGGGGTGCATGGGGTAAAGGTCCCCACATCGGGGGGAGGGGGTGCATGGGATGAAGCCCCCTGCAAACTTCACTTTTTCACTGGATGGTCCTTGGGTACTGTAACTTGCTTGTGGCACAACATCACCTGCATTAATACAGGGTGACATATTCCTTTTGCCCTAAGTTACCTCTCCCACGTTGCCCATGCATTGTCATGAGTGAACTGCTAAAATGTTCCTCCTGCCTGATTTACAATTAGTCGATTGCCCTGCAAACTAGTCACCTTGGGCCAGATTTTCAAAGGCCTGACTTGGCCCAGAGACTAAGGGCTAGATTTTCAAAGCCTCTATTAGTCCCACAGCTGCAGGAAAAACCTGGCACAAGTAGGTAGCCAGTTGCAGAGCTGCAATTTTTCCCACAATATTTTCAATTGGGGAGCCAGTTTACAACTGGTTTTCCTATTTACAGCAGCTTGCAGCCACTTTTTCGGTGCAGCTGTGGGGAAAAGTTATGCCTGGTGGGAACTGGTGTAACATCCTCAACAGCTGTGCCAGCTAAAAATATGGAACTCTGCAGGTGAAGAGGTATCAATCCACAGTGGTCATTGTGTAGCAGGACTTAGCCCCAGGACAGGCAGAAAATCTATTCCTAAGTCCCTGTGTACAACTCCTTGGTGCAGGAAAAAATGTCAGGACGTGCAGAAATGCTATTTTCAGCATTTTATGCACATGGGCAGCAGTTTCCATTTTTCTGAAGCTGTGCATAACATGTTACACCTGGTAATACCAGGCATAACATTTTTCTGCAGTCCACAGCTGCACAAAACAATATGCACAAGCTGCATTGTGGAAAAGGTTGCAGAAAGGCAACCTTTTTGAAAATTGAGCATGTGCAAAAAAATTGCAGTTGTGCAAAAAACCCTCCTTTGCACAACTTTTTTTCTGCATGTGCACAATTTTTCCACTTTTAAAAATCTGACCCCTGCTCTTTCACTATGAAGCTCACAAGTAGCTAATTATTTTAATAATATGCATCTGCCAGATGTACAGGTAGCTGACTATGGTTTATGATCTAGCAGCCTGGTCTGCAAAAAGGCATGTTGTAGCCCTACTTTATTGCTAATACAAGTCAAAAACATGTTACAGTGTGGGTAACCCACTTACATGTGTGCACTGCAGGGAGATAATGCACTCCCAGGGACTGAATGCCCACTGAACAGTACAAAGGATCTTGCTTATACCTTGTGCCTTCTTAGCACCACCCAGGAGTTTCCTTTCAAATCATAGACTGTGCGTTATCTCCGTAGAATGCAGAGAAACATAACACAGAAAGATACACATTGCCAGCAGATATGACCACATTTCCATCTGGTCTATCAATAAAGAGTTGTTTTTTTTCACCTATCTTCCTGACGTTCTGTCTCAAAGGGGGTTTTAACCATCAAGCCTACAGCAAAACCTTCACCTTCTCCCCTCTCTCCTTAACTCCTCCTCTTGAAATTATCAGCCATCTATACCTGTCCCAGACATGTTTTAATCTCTTTATAATCCCTGGCCCCATCAGGTCCATAGATAATCTGTTCAATGGCTCCACCACCCTCTCAGTGAAGTGGTTTCCTCATATCACTCCTAAAGTTACCACTGACTAGCTTCCATTTGTGTCCTCTCGTTACTACACTACTGTTCCTGGTGAGTAGGGCTGCACAGTTTACTCTATGAAGTCCCCTCAGGAACTTGTACATCTCTTTCATGCCACCCCTCTCCCTTCTGGCCTTCAGCGAGTATGTGTTAAGGGCTTCTAGCTGTTCCTCATAGGATTTGTCCCGCTGGACCCAGATCATCTTGCTGACCCAGTGCTGTACAACGTCTAGCCAATCCTTGTACTTTCTCAGGTGCAGACTACAGAACCGGGTACAGTACTCCAATTAGATTTCACCAGGTTCCTGTTCAGGGGCAACATCACATCCTTCCTCTTCCTATCAAATCCTCTTCCAATGCATCTCAGCGTCCTTGTTGCTTTGCTGTATGCTTTATTGCACTGAATGGACTTTTTGAGGGAGTCCACAATGATGACTCCCAAGTCTCTTTCCTTAGCTGCTATGGTCAACCTCCCCCCACCTCCCCATTCGTCCCTGTGTGCATCACTTTGCACTCTTTGGCATTAAATCTTAATTGCCGTAGCCTGATATGAGTTAACACCTTCTTTATTCTTCAACAGCATGAGGAATTACCTTGAGGGATGCTTTCATTTTAAGCATCTTCAACTTCCCATTTGATCCCTGGCAGCTTGATTATCTTCTGTTAGCAAGGAACCATGCTGCTAATGTATTTCACTCTGCTTAAGAAATGAAAGAAAATTACTGATAAAACATGAGAAAGAAAGGGTATCAAGTGTTGGTTTCACTACATGAGGTAACAGCTACATTGTCATACACACTGAAAGGTTGTTAAAATACTAATTGGTTTTGCAAGTGAAAGTGTCTCTCCTCACTATCAAGTGTGACAGTTTTCTAGCATGTTAACATACAGCAGTTTTTTAAAAATATTGTGGAATCACTGAAGCAATGACTAATGTTTCCACTTTTATTGTCATTCAAAGTCTGTGAAGTTACAACGCAGATCAATCATGCCAAGTATACCAAGTGAATTTTTCAATCACTGCACTAAGTACCTTATAGACGATTTGTAAAGACAAGAGAATCACCTGTGTGCTCCTGGTCCACCCTTTCTAGCTGCCTGCCAGACCTATTTGCTACAGTAAATATTAAAGGGGCATTGAGGCAGTTGCAGTGGGTTCCATTCAGTTTAGAGTGAGCAGCTGACAGTGCAGATTGCCAGTCTGCGCTGCAGGGCCTTAGTCAGAGGCCTGTGGTTTTCTAGTCTGAGGCAGCAGCAGCACAGAAAGATTGCTAAAGTGGTGGGGAGCATAAGCAATATCCACCTGGGGCTCAGAAGATGATTACCTAGCCTACTACATACAGAATGAGCGTTTTCTGAGGAAGTTAGTGTTTTTGAGCAATATATCCAGTGTCAGCAATGGCTGATCTAAGAGACTCCCAGAAAAACAGGCACAGAGCGGAAGAGTGGGTCCCCACTGCAGGGTGTTATAGGGCAAGATGGACTAGGTGAATAATGGGGACTTAAAGGGTAAATTACTTGTTGAGAACTCATCTTTGGAGCTCTCCCAAAGTTAATAACCTCATGAAGGAGCATCATGATGCAAATGCAGTTCACATCCATATCCAGAAAAGACAGAAGGGGGGAGTAAAGTATAAATCCTTCAATCAGTCTTGGGTCCCAGTAAGTTAGTGGGTGATCACATGTAGAGATATTGCAAAGTTTTACTTTGTTGGCTAAGTTCCAGCAAAGTTGTGAAATTCGCCTTTAAATTGCACACTTTGCCACTTCACATTGTTTTTCTGGGGAAACAGCACCTTTTCAAGCAAAGTCAGATGAAGTTTATGTGAAATTGCAACTTTGCCAGTGAAGTTGCATAACTTCTCCTGAAAAAGTGCAACTTTGCCTGCCAAAACCTTTATGAAGTCAGCACTTCACACTTTGTGAATGTGGCAAACTTTGCAAATTATTTTGTAGAGCAGAGTTTTCAAACTTTGCACATCTTTAGTCACACGTGTTCTGGGCTTCACTGACAGAGACTGTTCCTGTTGCCCAGGAATTTCCCATTAACCTTATCTGTCCAGGAAGCTGTTGAGTAAGGGAAATAACTGCAAGTAACAGTAAAAATGATCAGTGTCAGAACTTCATATGTTACATCTGCCACAGAATGCCATACAACACGTTTGACTGGATCTCTTGCAGGAAAAGCTGGGCAAGGGAAATAATGCCTCTGTAACCTTTCAACAAACCCCTACTACTTTGCTTGAAAAACTGGTGAATACAGTGACATCACTGTACTGAGTTGTATAAAACGTTGACGATGGTACTGTGTTGTCCTCATGGTCTGTGGTCCCACAGAACCTAAAAGAACTCTGGCCTACCCTTCTTATGGAGAAAGATTCCTTAGCACCTGATGTCCAGGAGTTAACTACACCTAAGGGTCCTCTAAAGGTAATATTTACTACCTTTTAAAATAAGAATCTTTTTTTAACGAGGAAGCATGTATAATGGATGCTTTGCTGACAGTCATTAAACTAATAAATATTGGCTAGCATATCTGTAATAAGTCTCTGTGAATTCCTTAGTATCCCAGGTTGTCCTGCTTCAGTGATGTATGAACAGTGTCATGTAAGCTTAGAGCAGCAATATTTTTAGAGGGAGAGAATTTCCTCTGTTTTTTTGTTAGTAACAATGAATTTCTGACAAACATATCAATATATAATTTTTGTTTTCATTATACTTCATTCCTGAACTGGGATATGGTGTTTCGATGTTTTAAAAAACTCTCTGCTTTGTAGCCCTGCTCACTGTGAATAAATTAAACATGTTGACATTGTGTTGTGTTGTTGACCACCAGAAATATGTGCCGGCTCCTTCTAATAATCCACAGTATAAATCCAGTATGTAAACTCAAAATGTAACCTTGCAGAGATTTAAAAAAAAATTGATAGTTGTGGCCATCTTTAATAACTTGAGTCATTAATTATAATAGTTAGTGAGAAAAGATGTTTTAAAAACATCTAAGAGAAATACAACTATACTGATGATTAACTGAATTATGTTACAGGTATAGTATTGCTGAAAACCTATAGTATATGACAAACTTTTCTGCTGACTTACAAGAACTGCTGCTTAAAAATGCTGCAGTTATGTTGATCTTCAACACTCACTACTATGACTTATTGCAAGTAATGCATCTCCTAATTGTTACTGCATCACTGGACTATGGGCTTATCTACAAGTCTGTTATAGCCCCACTATCTTCAAGCAATAAGTTGCACACCTAGCAAGAAGAAATGGTTGCGATTAATTCTAAAAAATACAATATTTATGATTTCAAATACTTTATTTTTATTTTATGATACCCTGCTAATGACATTTACATACACTGTCAAGATCCATGCTTCATTTCCACCAGTTTGCCTATTCCCTTTGCACATGCTGGTTTATATGAAATTACGATAGTTTCTAGGTCACTTAGGAACAATCAAACAGAGAGCTTTCTATTACATTTAGTAGTGTCTATCCCCTGAGGAATCTGATCACTACTCCTCTGTACATTTACATGGGGGGATAGTACAGTACATGGTTTAGAAGTGAATAATGTTGGGGGGGGCAGCCTTTCTCACTAAATAACAAGATCATTTAGATAATGCTCAAGGTGGAAGACAAGCACTGTCCTCCTTGATAAGAATGGCAATCAGCAGATGCAGAACATGAAACAATCTGAGTGTTAGCTGGATTAAAAAGCTCAAGCCTCGAGGAATGACATGAACCTGTCTAATTTGCACCAGACAGGGAACAGATGGATTGTTGTTACCAGGGATTTTCATTTATTTTTAATAAGGAGAAATGATTACAGAGACTGACGCTAGACTAGATAGCCATGCTGTTAAATCTTCTGAAGAAGTTGTTCGGCTTCTGCTGCTTCAGAGAAACTTACTTCGATGAGCCAGATGACATTGCATTAAAGACTGACTTTAATGTTGGTTTTCTGGATTTGTAAAAAGGATGTCTGGAGAATTAGATAAGAAGGAAATGAGAACCCAATATTGTAATATGGACAAAAGCAGAGTGCAAAAGTTTGCGCTACCTTTACTTATGCCCAGGACCCTGTGGATGCTGTATTCAATCAGACAGTGCACTGACACTGTCTAACTGAATATAGGGGCATGTCGGTGCAGCATGATGGCAGGTTGTGCTGCCCTAACAGGGATCTGGGCTGTATGCAGCCCATAGGGAGAGACAGAGACTAGTGCCCCCAGACCTCATAGCACCAGCAGCCCCAGGCATGACATTCAGTTGGTAACATGCAAATGAGCCCATTGGGCATACATGGCACTCAGGGGCCATATGCATGCCCATGATGGGCCCATTTGCTTGGGAAGGGACAGAAGGTTGTGCACCTACAAAGGCAAGGCAAGGCACATTTTATTTATCCGGCACTCAATCCCTGAGGCTCTGGGTGCCTTACAATAAAAGGCAAGGTAGGTACAGCATGACATACAATAAAACTCATATACATAAATAGATCCAGCATAACAAAAAAAAATAATAAAATTAGTACAGGTTAGTCATCATTTTCAGAGAAGGCCAAGTGAAAAGATGGGCCTTTAGCCCCTTTTTAAAGAGCTTGACAGTTGGGACCTCCCTGATAATAGCTTGTAAACTGTTCCACAGGGCTGGCTCAGCAACACTGAATGCATGGTCACCAAATGTTTTTAACCTGACCCTTGGAACACCAGGAGGCCCTGAGTCGAAGAGCGGAGGGAATGGGCCGGTGAGACAGGTGTCAACCAGATAGCCAGGGCCCAGTCCATATAATGCCTTATAGATGAGCAAGCCCACCTTGAAGAGGATTCTCCACCTGAATGGCAGCCAGTGCAGAGCCCACAGGACAGGGGTCACATGACTGGACCTTGACAGACCTGTCTACAACCTAGCCGCTGCATTCTGCACCAGTTGCAGTTGACTGAGGTTCCCTCCAGTGACCCTGAAATAAAGAGCATTGCCTGTAATCCAACCTCAAAGTCACAAAGGCATGCACCAGTGACAGCAGGTCTTTGGGCAGAACAAGGAGATTAATCCTGGCAAGATTTCTCAAGTGGTAGAAACCACTTATGACCACAGATGACACTTGAGCTTCAAGTGACAATCAGCTATCCAGAACAATGCCAAGACCCGCACCCTAGGGGAGGCCATCAATAGTATGGGTCTCAGAAATAATCCTGTACCCACTCCAGAGGCACTCCAATCATGACTGTGACCCAGCTCAATCACCAGTACCTCTGTCTTGTCCGGGTTCAGTCACAACCAACTGGAGGACATCCAATCATTGATCTCAGCCAGGCACTTGTTAATCACTTCCACAACATCATGTGTTCCCAGGGCAAAAAACAAATACAGCTGGGTATCATCTGCATAGAAATGAAACTCCACACTGTATTACCTAATGAGCTTTCCAAGGGGCAGCATGTATACTGTGAATAACATTGGTGACAAGCTCGAACCCTGAGGTATTCCATATGACAGGGGCTTCGGAGAGGAGGAGAAATTCCCATCACCACCTGCTGCTTCCTGACAGACAGGACTCAAACCAGTTGATAATAATACCAGAGAGTCCATAGTACTCAAGAAGGTGATCAAAAAGATGATGTGATCCACAGTATCAAAGACTGAAGAGAGATCGAGGAGAACAAGAATTGACCTGTCTCCTCTATCTCTAGCCCTGAGGAGATCATTATGCACCCTGGCTAATGCTGTTTCATTGGTGTGCCTAGCCCTGAAACACAACTGGAATGGCTCATAGATGTCAAAGGACATGAGGCATTCTTTGAGTAGTTGCGCCACTAATTTCTCAACAAGCTTATCCAAAAATGGCTGGTTGGACAGTAATTCGCCAGGTTATCTGGGTCGAGAGATAGCTTTTTCAAGAGGAGTTTCACCAGAGCCACTTTCAAGGTATCTGGAAAGATTCCCTCCGATATTGAGCACTGGGTAATCCTACCGAACACCAGGCCAACGGACCCAATACATCTCATCAAGAAACGAGTCATGGCTGGGTCCAGCTCGCAGTGACAGTGCTTTAGCTTCAAGATCACCTCAATGATCTCAGCCACCTCCACTGGTTTAAACTCATCCCAGACTGACAGAGTGCCTCTGCTCCTTCCACGCTGGTCACTGTGAGACAAAGCTCGTCTCACTGATGGAATCCCCGCCTGGATGGAGAAAACCCTGTTAGACAAAAACAGAGCAAACTCCTTACACAGTGTGATTGAAAAAGCTCTTTTCAGCTGTAGACAGACAGGATGTAACAATCTGTCCACAGTGTGAAATAGCTGAGATGGTCTGCTTTTCCCTGCGGCAATCTCTCTGAATAAGAACTCTGCCTTCTTACGGCTGATTGCACCTTGGTACTCATTATAATGAGCATGCTAGGCCAGTTTTTCCCCCTCTAAGTGGGTCTTCCACAAGCAATGCTCCAACTTCTGACCCTTGATCTTCATCTCCTTGAGATCCCCATCAAACCAGAGGGATCTCAGGTGAGAGGATCTGGGTTGTATATGGACTCGTAAGATGCCGTTGAGCACCTTGGAGAGTACCCTATTATAGGTAGCCACTGCCTGACTCACACTGACCACACATGCAGCCTTTACATTAGATAGGTCAGCCACTGCCAAGAGTCTCTTTTGGGGCAATCCCCTTAAAGGGTGGTAGCTGACCATCTCAGCAGGGAAGGGACTTCTAGAGAAAGCCCCAAACAAGAACTTTACAGTGCAATGATCAGATCAAATGACCAGATCAATCCTGAGGTCAATGAATAGAAGCTCCAGTGAGAAGACCAGGTCAAGCATATGGCTGTGGTGATGGGTCGCAGAAGTAACGACTTGTGTCAGGCCTGGTTATGGCATCAACTGAAGGAGTTCATAAGCAAATTGGGAGGATTTATTGTCAACCCAGACATTGAAGTCCCCCAGAATTAATCATCTGGGGGACTCCAACACCTTGCCGCCGATGAAGTCTGTGACCTCCTGCAGGAAGTCTCCTCCTCACCCTGGAGGGTGATAGATGAGGAGAATCCTACAACCTGCACCTGGGCCCCCACGCACTGCCACGCATTCAAAAGACCTGGCTGATCCCACTAGGTGCACTGTGAAGCCAAAGCCAGAACTAAAACAGATGGCAACACCTCCACCCCTGTGTTCCCACCTCAGGCAGTGCACTACAGAGAACCCAGAGGGGACAGTCACCTCCAATACTGGTCCGGTGTCGTCACCCAACCAGGTCTCCATAATGCAAGCCAGGTAAACTGAGGAAATCAAGTCTGCCATAATCACAGTCTTGTTCCTCATTGACCTGGCATTGCATAGCACAACCCAAAGGGGATTGGTAGGTGCTGCCAGCCGCTCATCTACCTGCCCACTCAGTCTGGTGGGAACCTTGGGGATGGAGACCAAACATGTCTGGCCTCTCTCTAGGCTCCACCTAATCCCAGGGCGTCTTCTACACCCAATTAACTTGATCCCACTCACCTCCACTGCACCCTGCCAGCACTGACCTGCACGAGTCCTTGTAATACCAACCTCCCTGCCGCACTATGCTGCAGTAGCTGATACCAAGAGGTTGGAAAAGGAATGCAAGTCATGCAGCCGGGAGGGGCCAATGCAGACTAAGCTCTGCACCCTACTCTTTAAAATACCTTCATTATCCTTGGCCTGGCAGGAAAATTAGGCAAACATCCAATGCATTCACCTTATTACAAAGCAAAACTATCCACACATACACCCACATGCACCCCAATCCAAAAATAACAGAGATTCCCCCCTCCCCACCAGAAACCATCCCACAATACCTTCCAAAGTAAAACAAAACCCTCCAGGCTACCTCCCACACTAATAAAGTTCAGGCCAGCAATATTTGTTATTTCAGGAGAGGATTTGAGTGCTATAAAATATATATATATATATATAATGCCCCTTTGCAAGGCACAGTCCAAAGTTTACTGATAGCAATGTAATTTGAAGTTCAGCGCTGTTTTGACTAAGGCAGAAAACTCCTAGAAAATCACCCCCTGCAGCTCGCTCTCACTGAGCTGCAAAGCACTGCAGGTGGAAGCTAATAACTCATTCACAAGGTGTTGACCAGAATAACTGCCAGCTGAAGAATATAACACAAATGAGATCTATCTAGAGGGCCAGGCATTCGATTTAGATCAGGCCCATCAAACTCTAACCAAGGCTGGGGCTTAAACTGTCACAAAAAACACAGTTCAAGAGAACAGAAATGAACTCACTGGGCTAGAGTTCGAACACACCCCTCAGCGCTTCTCTCACCAGTGCTGAGAACAGTCTGAGAAACAGATGTCCAAATGAGGAGCACCTCGCCCAAGACCATCATCGTTGAAAAAATCCCGACAAAAACTCAAGCCACTGTGTCCTTTCACCAGCGCCACACACCGGCGGATGTCCGTAGGCAGACTGAAACAGTTGACCAGAGTTCAGAACTAGGACGGAGCCCACTCCACAGAACCATGGCTCCTTCTGCAAATGGCAGCCAGACATAGTCCCAAGGACACAGTCCCGAAAGCCACAAACAGCCCTTTGATGAACTGAAAGCTGGAGGAAGTCCCAGAACACCCTCAGACAGAGCCAACCTACAGAAAAAGAACTCCAGACAAACGGCCACTAGAATAGCAATCAATGACACAGAGGCACCCAGCACATCAGGCAGGGTGGCAAGTTTTTTTTTTTTTTAGTCTTTGGTAACCTGATAAGGCCCACTAAGCACAAGTGCCTGTTATCAGGGGCAACCTGGGAGCACTGGGCAGTTAAGTGACTTGCTCAGAGTCACACGGCATGCAAGTGGAGGTTCTGAGAATCAAACCCAGAACTAGTCTTCTGGATGTACTAAGCTCGTTCAAGGCTCAGTACTCTAACCTCTACACTATACTGCCAGCCCAAGTGGCCCCCCTCCACACCCTGAATACCCATCACCAAAAGTTACATGACCTCCCCCGGTGTCCAATGGCACCCATTGCCCTCTGATCTCCATCACTGTAATAGTTTAGTTATGCACTAGTGTCTAGTGGCACCCACTGCCCTTCAGTCCTTATCCCTATAATAGTTTAATTATGCTCCGATGTTTAGTGGCACCACCCACCCTCCGGTCCCCATCTCCGTAATAGTTTAGTTATGCCATGGTGTCTTGTGGCACCCACTGCCCTTCAATCCCCATCCCTATAATAGTGTAATTATGCCCCGGTGTTTAGTGGCACCCCCCCCACCTTCCGGTCCCCGTCTCTGTAATAGGTTAGTCATTTCCTAATGTCTAGTGCCACCCCTTCCCATTGATCACTCATGCCATAATACTAAGGAGGTCACTGATGTCCAGTAGACCACCCCTGCGATCAGCTTCCACCACCTCTACAAGGTATTCCCTGGTGTCCAGTGGAACCCATTACCCCTGAGCACCCATCCTAGCCCTTGTACCCTGGCATCTAGAGGCACCCACCACACTGAGCGCACCAGGCACATTACCCTGCCACCACACCTTACTTTAGGTGCCAGTGCCGCACAGCTCTGATACGGTAACTGGTATAGCCCACCTCTCAACACCTCTGCCGGCTGCTGTATGCAATGATAGGGAGCGCAAGTACTGCCTACAGTATAGGGAGCATGCTTCTTATACTGCAGACAGTATGCTCGCTCCCTGTCGTTGCATATGGCAGCCAACTGAGGTGGTGAGGGGAGGGCTGTGTGGTTGTTGTATTGGAGCTGCATGGCACCAGTACCCAAGGTAAGGTGAGTGGCAGGGTGATGTGCCCAGTGTGGCCAGTGCAGGGGGACTGCCAGATGCCAGGGAATATGGGATGTCTTTTGGGCTGGTGATCAGGGATGGGGGATCCACTGGACACCAGGGAATACCTTGTGGAGGTGGCAGCAGCTGATCAGAGAGTGGGGTTCCATTGAACACCAGGGACCTCCTCAGTATCATGGCGGCAGGCGAATGATGGGTGGGGGTGCCACTAGACACTAGGGACTCTGTCACTAAGGACAGGGACAGGGATTGGAGGGTAGAAGGTGTCACTAAACACCAGGGAATAACTAAACTATTACAAGGACAAGGATTGGAGGGTGGAGGTGCTACCAGACACCAGGGAATGACTTAACTATTATGGGAACAGGGTTCAGAGGATGGGGGTGCCACTAGACACCAGGAAATACCTAAACTATTAGGGGGACAGGGATCAGAGGGCAGGGACACCACTGGGCATCAGGGAAGTCATTGCTTCAATGGGCTAGGGCAGGCAGCTGCAGTTCCTTTGCCTGCCACCAGGGACTTGCAACCTGTTAAGTCAGGATTTGCAAAGGTGGTAACTTGTGCCCATTTGGGTTGCATTTACCATCTGTGCAAACCTCTCAATATCTCTCTGCTCCCATAAGCAAGGGAGGACCCCCTCATTTACATGGGCACATCAGTACCTTAGCGCTCAAGTGCTAATGGGTTTTGCCTGTGCTGTGGGGATATCTGAATATAGACCACACCCACAAATTGGTTGAAAACTTCAGTTAGCATGGGCAAACACCCTTTAGTGCCCAGGCTTAGTTTTAAATATCTTGCTTCAGATGTGTTAACCTGTTTCAGAATAATACAGCACCTTACCTGCATCAGGCTCTTGTCAGGCTAGTTGAATGGAATTCTTGTCAGGATAGTTGAATAGAATAGAATAGAATAGAATAGAATAGAATAGAATAGAATAGAATAGAACAGAATTTGGTTTCATACAGTGCTGTATAGTTCCTTTCGTGCAGACTGTGGGCTGGTATTTCAGCCAGGTATTAGACACTTGCAGCATAATTGTGCCACATCTCTTGACACTTGTAACAAAACATTAAACCACCCAAATGGTGGCATAACGTATGTGTGCAAATGCTGTAACTTGCAGCTTCCCAGGAGCCTTATAATAACACCTCCATTAATATATGACACAAAGTGCTTGCAATGTCGTAAAACATTTGAAAATAGCATTTTGACACATTTCAGAATGTGTAGGTGCAGTCAAAAATTTGACATTATTCTTGCAGCATTCCCAGTGAAAATCCAGCCCTTTATCTCAAAAAGCTTTACACAGCAATGTGTGAGATACTGGTGGTGCAGGATATCTGTGGTATACATGTATCAGTTACTGTGCTAAGCATGCACAGCCATACTGTATTGGAACCTTTATTAGTATGTAACCCCAGGCCACTTCTTTAACTAGTGTGCACACCCCCCATTTTTCATAACGCTCACCCAGCTAAATATCTGGAGACACTGGTGCCCTTATACTGGCATATCAATTACTTTGCTAAAAGGTAGGTACCACCCTTGGCGTTAGGATGTATACCTGGCTCATTTTCTAGAGGAAGAGAAGGGTGGGAGTACAGAAACAAACAACTTGAACCCTGTGTAAATAGCACAACCCAGGTCCTGGGTGGAGGCTGTTAGGCATACGCTTGATCTAACCTGCTGAGGGGGCCCCAGTAAATCCACACAACCAGAAGTAATAATCAGAATGTCCATAGCAGTGACTGGGATTGTGCAGTATGGCTTTATTCAATGATGACAAGTAAAGCTGAAGTGGACCCCCAATAGTTGGTCCCGGCTGGACAGGTACAAAATTCAAGACCGCTCCTTACATGCAGTACAGTTCATGAATGACAACAGAAACATCTTCTTCCCAAATTCCCAAAAGTGCATCTGTGGACACTGGGCCACACATATGAACATCTCTCTCTCTCTCTTTTCCCATGAGTGTTATTTAGTTAATCTAAGCCACGCACTCAGAACTCTTCTCGGACATAGGTGCAATAAGTGAAACTCAGCCACACACCCTAAACTGTAGCTTGGCCCTCGCTCAGATAAAAATACTGGTGCCCTTTACGAACCAGGAAGCCCTGCCTTGTAAGTGCTTAGATGGCATTCCTCCCACCCTTGGCCCCAACCGACAGACTGTCATTCTTCAGGGTTACACCACTGAAACCCCCATTCCCCACTGAAATGCCAGAGGTCCCATACTTTACTTGTCACAACACTGGGGTGACAGAGAAAATAAACTGCACTCACTGGGGTCCACAGTTTAATTTTCTTCACTCACACTGGTGAGACTAGGGGCATTGACAGGTGCGATCCAGTCTTATTTGTGGGCACATGCACCCCAGACTATCCCCTCCCCTAAGAACATTGTGGACATCTAGTCTTCCTTTCAGTACTCACAGAAACTTGTTCTGTCCACTGGGCATGGAACAACCAAAAAGAAACATGAAAGGTATTCTTCTGGGTAGCCAGTCCACACAGTCTATTTCAGGTCCTATACCAAGGCAGCTGAAAATACCACAGAACATTCAGGGGATTGCCCCTTGAGTCCAAAGAGAACAAGCAGATCCTTCCACTTCATAGGGAGTAGAAATCAGGAAATCCTGTTGTAGTCTTGAATCCACCACTTGAATAGGAAGCTGTAAATGACACTCTTTTAGGGTGAGAAATCCTGGGCCCTCTGTCAGAGCCCACTGGCAGTACTTCTGCCACTCTTACCTCCTCACTTCCCTACACTCTACAACACTGAGCATCCTAAGCTCCCCAGAGCAGCTATCCACACAGTGTGGCTTATGTTGCTGCAAGAGTTCTAAATGACCTAATCATGCCTCGCTGAGGCTAGCTGAGTAAACAATAATGCCATTATGTAAGAGTCCCTAATGAGCTCCCTACCAGCTGCCTGCTACCTTCCTAACAATAATACTGATAGGATTCTAGTAACCCCAGGAGACTGGGTGGTTACCAGTTAAAGAGGGAATGTTGGCCAAGGCATTATTGATACCCCCCCCCCCCACACACACACACAACAATTTTTGCCATAAGTGCAAACAACTGTAAAATGGGCAATCAAATTCTTCTTGTACTGCTACAGACGACACATTCAGTCTTCACTGAGGCAGGGCACCAAAGTCCAACCTAGTTGGAGTTTGGTGCACTGCTTCAACAGTGTCTTTCAAATAGTGCAATGGGATATTTATCTTCCACCTGTGCAATCAACAGAGGTGAACAGAGGGGACATCTGTTTACCATCTAATCTGAAGGATGGAAACTCCCAATATGCATTGCCCCCCCCCAAGTAACACTGTGGTGTCAATGTGAGGAATTAGTGCAAGTGGCTGGTGTAGGATGTGAGCAAGTGACCACCCATGCTTCTTGACCAAGAAGCATGAGGGCTGACAACTAAGCCACTGACACTGAGCTAGCATGGATAACACGATTAGCCAAGCTACTGGCATGTCCTGTATCTTTGTTAGAAAAAAAAAGAAGTGGGTGTAGTTAGGAAACAGATAAAAGGAAGTGTTTAGTATCATCTGCTCATGGCTTATTTCTGAAGTGTCTGCTGAACAAGAGGACATGAGGACATGAGTGGAAGCTGGTGGAGAGAGGTTCAGAAGGGACATGAGAAAGTTTTGTTTTATAGAGAGATGTTGAACTACGGAAGAGTCTGCCAGTGGAAGTGGGGGGCAAAACCATCAATGGTTTCAAATGGTTTCAGGCATGGGTGGGACAGAATTAAGGGCTTAGTAGTTACTTGGGAAGGGGTAGTAATAATAAGACAGGGAGCCGGGGGGGGGGGTGGATAGTGTAGACAAAAGCCCCATACTGGCAAAAGGTCTTCGGTAATAATAGGCCATTACTGGCAGACTGTATAGACCATTGATCTTTCTCTGCTGTCACTGTCTTTCTATGCATGGTTTTTAAGGTGCAATTATTATGGATACCACTATATTTAAAATTGCAGAGTGATGTCAGTTAAATCCTCAAACCTCGTTATTCTGGTCTTCTTTTCAAAACTTATCCTTTTAACTGGTGACTTTTTCACATCCCACATGCATAGGTCTGGGCAAAATTGACAAATTCTGCTTCCACAGAAAATTCACGAAATTCTGTGAATGTTGTAAAATTTCATGAAATACTGTACTCTATTGTGAATTTTCTTATTTTTTCAAACTTAGCCATTCTTTTAGCAAGAGACTTGTAGATTACATAATTACGTGTTGTTAAAGGCAGTTAGGATCTGTTAAATATAATGCTATTTTGCTGAGTAATTCTGAATATATATGGGGACTCAAGCATTTTATTGTTTTGTGAAATTTTGTGAACATTTCTTTTTAAAAATGTTTGTGTGTCACACCTGGTCACTTGGCTGGCTTCAGGCCCCCCTCAGCACCCTGGGCTACCCAAACCCTGTCACACCGTTATCTCCTGTACATACCTGACACTCCTGACTAGCCTTGTGGTATCCCTTCCCCCTGATCATGGCCTTCAGGCTGGGCTAGGTCCTTGAAGATTGGGCAGATTGATGCTAGGAGGAATTGCCTAGGTCATTGGGTGCAGGGTCTGCCTGCATCCTAGGGCCATCATGCTGTGACAGCTAACATTTTCTGCTACCCCCCCTCCCCTAGAGAGTCATGCTGCAACAGGTGTGTGCATGCTGTGAGTCAATGCCAATACAGTCAATCACATCCTCTCTCCCTGTGATCTGTATTTGCAGACTGCACTGCAACCCATGGTCACCCAGCTGGAAGACATACATCTGAGTGACCCCCTTCCTACCCAGAGAAGGAGAGCATCCTGTGGGACATTCAATCCTCATGTCCCCTGTCAGCACTCCAGCGACTTATCTTGTTCCCAAATCTGGGTCGTTACTGTTGCAAGCACTAGCGCTATCACTGGTGAACTTATTTCTCTGCTTTCTCTGCTCAGCTACCTTTGTAGATAGATACTTCAAAGTAGCATGCATCACCTTTTTGGATGGGTCTAAAAAACTGCAAATTGTGGTAAGATAAGGTTAAGAAAATGTTAAGACTGAAAATCTGTATGTTTTCATTGCCTGTGCCATTGCAGGTGTAGACCTGACATTTGGCATGCATGTCCAATGTCAGTGTGTCTTAGCACATAATAAAGATAGAGAAATTTGGTTTACTAGTGTAAAATTTACAGTGCAAATACCGCACACTACTAACTGGTAAAATGTTCTCAGAATTAATGGATGCAGAATAAATAATGCCTGCATGATTTCACTTCTCAGGTTTTAATATCCTCCTTGTTTATAACACTGACACCCCTTCAGTAAAAAGGGAGCTACCAGGGCATGGCCTGAGTTCAGGCGAGATGGCCGCTTAGGCTCTTTTCCCTATGTGACTGGAACCATCATCCTGTGAAACCCATCTGTTTTCCCAGTACCTAATTACTCCAATGAATACCTTCTGATGGAATTTAGTGCTGTCAGCCAAGCTCTCTTTTGTTTTCACAACAAAGCAAGCAACCAGTGGCAGTGTGTCATGGAAGTCTCCTCTACCGTGATCACCTCAGACTTTCCTGCCTGTTGGGCAATGGCAGTGGCAATGCCCATAGACTGCATATAAGCTATATTTGTGCAGTTTCTAGTGGGTATGGAACAAGTGAGAGGCGTCAACACTGCTAATGGTAAAGCTAATAATAAAGCTATTCAGGGTCTGGGCACTAGAGTCACTTCCACGGTGCAACACTGTGTCCGAACAGACATCATGACCCGTCACCTTCAGGCATGGCTTCAAGACTAGGTCTCCCTCCTTTGGTTTACTGACTCCATACTCACAGGTATGGATCAGGGAAAGAACATATCAATGATATTTGTAGATCTGGCCAATGCCTTTGATAAGTATCACACACCCTTCTACTCCACAAACTCACAGCTGCTGGCCTATCCACATCAACTACTGACTGGTTCCATTCCTACCTAGCAGGTTGGATGCACTCTGTTAAGATTGGCAACTCAGTCTCAAACCCCCTCCCCATCAGTACTGGAGTCCCACAGGGCTCAGTTCTAGGCCCAGTACTATTTTCCATCTTTCTAAATGATCTACCTGGTATATGCTCTTCTACACATATACACATGTATGCAGACAACACCATCCTTAACACCTCTGTTGCTTCGTAATCAGTAGTGACAACTAAACTACAGCAAGATTTCCATAAGGTCCACCATTGGTTCCAATCCAAGCAACTGTTCCTGAATACCAAAAAGACTGTCTCCATGACCTTCGGCACTAGGCAGAAACTCTACAGAGTCCTCCCTCCCCCCTCTAACTTCCATACTTTGGATGGTACACCCCTTGAGACTGTCACTTCCTTTAGGTATCCTGGAGTCTGGCTAGACCAGCACCTGGACTTTTCAGTACATGTGAATGTTATTCAAAAGGCACTGCACCCAAAACTAGGTGCTTTATATAGGAACCATGACTGCATTCCAATATCAGCCCGCCATGTCATTGTGCAGAACATGATCCTCCCTACATTTGACTATGTCGATATTGTCTATAGTGCAGCCTCCAAGACCATTCTCACCAGACTGTATACCCTCTATCACTCCTTCTGTCACTTCACTTTAGCCTGCCCCCCTCTAACCCATCACTGCAAGCTCTATGAAATCCTCTCCCTCCCCTCCCTGGAATCCAGATGTCTCATCCACTCTGCTAGTTTTCTGGCCAAATTCTGGTTCGAGTCCCTACCCTCATACCTTATCTCTAGTCTCACAACCCCTCCTTTCCCCTCTATTCTCTTCGTACTACCACCAATCACAGACTCCTTGCCCTATCTCATAGGTCAACCTCTGCAGGGCAATCTGCCTTCTCATATCGCTGACCTAAACTGTGGAATTCCCTCCTCCTCACCATCCATAACATACCTCCCCTGCCTCCTTTTCCTCTCTACTTAAACACCATACCTCCCCTGCCTGTACCTGTCCTTAATTATCCAAGCCAGCTTGCTCTACCATCACATTACTGAATCCTCAAGTCCTTACTCCTTAATCACATTTGTTATTTCTCACTGCTTAGGTTCTCCATCACTCCTGTTTGACACTTTCTCACTGCTGTTATCACTGCAATTTGAAGCTAAATTCACTTCAAGCCTTTTCTTCTCAAATATGCCATATGCATGCCCTCTTCCTTGTCAAAATCTGTATAATGTACTGTAAATATGACATATTCTTGCTATTTATAAATATTGTACCATGAATGTGACATTGTAAATTGTAAATAATGTCAGTTCTTACATTATTGTATTACTGTCTACTGTGAAATGTACAGATTAAACCTCTTCTCTGTTGGTTAAATAGGATCTGGAGCTTATCCTCTAGGTAGGGAAATGGGAAGTCTAGGTGGGCCAAGCGATCCTTATCTGCCGTCAAAGTCTATGTTTCTATGTTTCTCCCTTCCCCAGGACACATCTGGAAATGAGCATTTTGCTCAATATGCCTTCCTGGTGAAACTTTTCAATACATAAATAAAAAATAAAGATTATCCATCACCTGAAAAAAAAGATGAATGATCTAGAGAGTCATGGAAGATGTAATAACTTGTGATTTGAAGGTCTACCGGAAGAGGCTGAACTTAAAGATACTATTGTCTTTTTGTGGCATATACTACCCACCTTCATCAAACTCACTGGAAACCAATGCTTTGAGACCAAAAGGGCTCACAGATCTCTTGCGCCCCCAAAAGAAAGGGTGAGAGACCCAGGTCAATTTTGATCACATTTTTCCCATGCCAGGTGAATGAAGAAATACTATGTAGGGTCAGAGAACTGGGACGAATGAAATGGTAAGGTTTCCTGATCATGATATTCCAGGACTTTTCACATGATCTCACTAACAAATGGAGGGTCTCTACAACCATGAGGCAGTGGTTACGTCCTTCAGATTACAATGGCCTGCATTGCTTTGGGTGGTGGTGAATGATGATCCCAAAATTTTCAATTCACCTGAAGCTGCAGCCTCATACCTAGACACCCAGTGGCCTAGGGGATGAATGGTGAGAACTGTACTGGTGGCAATGATGGGCATTCTACTATGATGGTCATGGCAATGAGGGGCACTAACCCTGTGAGCTACACCACCCAGCCTCAGCCATACCCTCAAGATCCTGGGGAGGTCCCTCCTTCTTTTTTTTTTATTCATATTTTATTAGCAAATTTTTTCATTATAGGGGACAGAGAGTTACAACATAATTTGCATATACTCCAAATGTTACATGAGCTGTCCCCATCCCCCCTTCCCCCCACCCCATACAGCAGCAGAGTCCATACAATAATAGAAAAATGTTATATAGTATCACAAATCAAGGATCATTGGTTATAATGACTCATTTACCTAATCTGGCCATGATTAGCATGTGAAGGGGATCCCAAGTGTTCTTATACCACTGCAGCTTATTATGGAGACTCGCTATCACTTTCTCTGTACATAGATTAGCCAAAATTTCATTAACCCATTCCTCATATGTTGGGCTTACAGTATCCCTCCAATGCTGAAGCACAATTTTTTTTACAGATAATGCAATCATGGAGATATGAAATCTCCTGATTCTCACCTTGATAGAGGATAGATCTCCCAACAGACATACGTCTGGGGTGAAGCAATCCTGCAAACCCAATATAGGATCTAGGTTAGTCTGTATGGCTACCCACAAAGCCTTTATCTTGGGGCATGACCAAAAGACGTGAAGAAGCATGCCATCCTCTTGACATCCCTTGGTACAAGCCCCCGAACTTATAAGACCCCACTTCCTCAGCTTCACAGGGGTATAATACATGTCATGCATAATGTGATATTGCATAAGGTGGAGTCTATCCTGAGAGACATATTTATGTCAGAACTTCCATAAAGCTGACCAATTGGGAGTATATACTGAGGAAAAAAAGAGACCCAGAGCCTAGCGGGGCCTTCAGGTTTCCCATATTTCCAATAAAATAGGACACAATATATTTTGGAAATAGCGCCTGGTGACCCCAACAAGGAGGAGAGATCAGATACAAACAAAAAGGCAGGTGGGCGAGGGGGGATGTTACCAAATACTGTAGCGAGGAGATGCTTTAATTGGACCACCCTGAAGTGAAAAGCTAAGGGAATGTCAATTTTATGAATTATATTAGAAACTGAGAGCCATTCCCCTGCTTCACCCAGAAAAGTAGAGATTATCCCATCCCCAATTTGGGGTAACCATATACGAGATATCATCGTTTTATTTATTGTGAAAGATGGGGAATTCCAAATAGACTGAGACAAGTCCAAGTTTGGGGAATACCGCAAAAATGAACAAAGCTGCGTGTGAACTCTAAGAAACGTCCGAATAGTGGGACAGCTAATGGTGTCAGGAAGGGATGCTATTTTAAGCTAGAACATTGTCTTGGTGTCAATGTTCTTGGACTGAATAAGGTCTAACTCAATTTTGAGCCAGACTGGTCTTAAGTATTCCGGACCCGGATTCACGCAACGCATATACTTTGCAATGTGACTAGCCCAGTAACAAATTGCCAGATGGGGGATCCGCAGTCCTCCATCTGCTTTCTGAGTGGCTAGCTTATAGTATGATAACCTGGCTTGTTTATTAGACCAGATGAAATTTGTGAAAATTCAGTGCATTTTCTGAAACCACGATAACGGAGTAAAAGAGTTAAGGAGCGAGAGGGGATAAAACAAGTGAGGAAAAACTTTAATTTTAATTATATTAATGTGACCCCAGAGAGGGAGAGAGAGTTTAGACCATCTATTGAGATCCTGAACTATCAGTAGGAAAGAGGCTCCAAATGTTCTTTAAACCAGGAGGAGGGGTTACGTGTCAAATTAATACCAAGGTATCTGAGAACACAAGGAGACCAGTCGAGACCAAAAGGAGACAAATCATTTTGGAAAACCTTATTATTAAGAGGGGGAAATGGTGGATTTATTTACATTCAGCTTATAGTTTGACAGAGTACTGAACTTGGCGATTTCCCTTAGCATGAAGGGAATAGATGTTTTTGGGTGAGATAAATGAAGGAGGAGATCATCAGCATAAGCCGTGATCTTCACCACTTGATTACCTATCGGGATACCACTTATCTCCAAATTATTGAGAATATTTCGGATAAGGGGCTCTAAGTATAAATTAAATAAGAGAGGAGAAAGAGGGCAACCCTGCCTGGTACCAGAGGACAAAAGAAAGGGTTTGGAGAATGTTCCATTGGCAGAAACTCTGGCAGAGGGAGTTTGATATAAGGCCCAAATTCAGTCTATAAACTTGGCCAGGAAACCTAATACTTTAAGGGCCTGAAACAGGAAATTCCAGGTGACATGATCAAATGCCTTCTCAGCGTCCAAGGAGACCAATCCCGCAGGAAAGGCAGCATCCCTGGACACTGAGACAGCATGTGACAGGGTACGTAGATGGTCAGCTGATGAACGTCCCCTCATAAACCCCACCTGAGACATATTAATCAGGTCTGGAAGGACCCGTGTTATTCTATCAGCCAGTATCTTCGAGAGAATTTTAATATCTTGGTTCAATAAAGAAATTGGTCTGTAGCTTTGAACTAGTTCTGGATCTTTATCGGGCTTAGGAAGGAGAACAATCAGGGCTTCAAACAGATATGTATCTATTCTTGCACCAGAAAGAATGTGACAGTACAACCAGTGAAGAACCAGTAATAATTGTGATAGAAAAGTTTTATAGAATAAAGCGGAAAAACCATCTGGTCCTGGGACCTTGTCTGAGGGCAAAGCCCCGATGACCTCTGAGATTTCCTCCAGAGATACTGGGGAAGACAGAAATTTCCTCTGTGGTTCAGATAAAGAGGGTACAGAAGAATCCTTCAGGTAGGCCTCGAGCTTTTCTAAGGAAGGAGGGTTGTCCATGTCCCTATATAAGTGCTCACAGTATGAGGTAAACTCTTGCACAACCTCAGAAGGGGACACCTTCAGGGATCCATCCGCCTGGACCCTAATTGGAGGTATGAACCTAGCAGATTCCTGCTGCTTTAACCTCAAGGCCAACAGGAGGCCTGCTTTTCCCCCCGATCAGTATAACTTGCTTTGGTGCAAATAATAGATAACTCTGCTTTCTCCCTCAACAGATCTAAGTATTTATCTTTAGCTACCGAAAGCCTCCTCATATCCTCTTCTGAGGCATTAGAGAATAACTTGGTTTCCAGAGACCTAACTAAAGATAGTGAAGCTAGTAGTTCCGCCTCTCTAGTCTTTTATCTTTTTGTAACTAGGCTAATAATAATCCCTCTCATGTATGCTTTGAAAGCACCCCACAACATATCAGGTGCTATGCACTCAGAGGAATTAGTGGAGAAAAAGAAATCAATCTGCTCCTTTATTAGATCACAGTATTTGATATCTTTGAGCAGTTGGCCATTTAATTTCCATCAGGTTTCTTTGTGGTGGATATTAAGAAAAGCCAAATTGGAAGTCACCAGAGAGTGATCTGACACTGGACCTGGTTGAATCGAGGCAGTTAGGACCCCGGGCAGAAGAACCTGAGAGAGAAAAAGATAGTCAATGTGAGACTGAGTTCTGTGCACAGGCGAATTGAAGGTATATTCCCTGTTCTTAGGGTGTAGTACACGCCACACATCACACAGTCCACATCGATCCAGAAGGTCCCTAAGGGCCCTCTGTCCGGGCGACAAACCCCTCGACCCACTACCAGACCTATCCACTTCAGGATCAAGAACCAGGTTGAAGTCCCCGCCCATAATTATACCAATGGGAAGCATAGAAAGGAGTATGGAGATAAGCTTCATAAAGAAGCCCGGATCATCTGCGTTAGGCCCATAAATGCTGCCAAGTAGAATTGGCATCTACCAGAGACTCTCCTGGACCAGGACATACAGTATCTACCGTCCGGGTCCCTGAGAACTTGTTTAGGGATAAAGGGAATGCTTTTACTAACCAGAATCATAACCCCACAGCTATTAGTGGACCCCGAGGCAGTAAACACCTGCCCAATTTGTTGCCTTCTAAGCAGCAGAGATTCATTTTCCAGTAAATAAGATTCTTGCAAAAATGTGATCTGAGAAGATAATAAGCTTAAATGTTTTAACACTTGGTATTGTTTAACTTTTTTCCTTATCCCCTTCACATTCCATGTAGCAAAATTTATACTACCAGCCATCTAAAAAAGAAAAATGAGACTCCTATGTGAACTCTAGGAATTGCATCAGTCAGAATTAAGTAACCAGAACCCATGTTTGCTGCTGTATGTCCCTCCCAAACCAACATCAATTTCCCTCCCACCCACATTCCCCCACCCCCAAGATATTCCAAACCCCGCCTAACAAACAAGTAAAATGAAAATCGTGACCATAATATCACCCCCTCCCCCCATCCCAACTGCCACGAGCAATGTTCCGCACCATACAGTTTTCCTTCCTCCCCCTCCACCCTCCCAAACATGTACCCAAAAACCCAGCCCTAATATGTGAGCCTTCTTATACAAACAATGGTCAGTAATATCAAATCGAAGGTAAAGATAATGTAAGTGGTAATAGACAAGTACTGGACTCCTGACATCCAGAAAAGCAATTAGTGAGAGCGAAAGAGGGAAGAGAGAGCAACCACCACTTGGGAGCAGTCCAGAAAACCCGAATACCGGAGAAGGAAACAAGCAATGTAAAGCATAATAGCAGAATATGCTATCGTAACTGCTGCAACTAGTAAGATTGAGAATTTTCCCAGTGACATATATTAGCCAAAGAACTAAATGCTCCCAAGAAGTGGATCTCCATCTGTTCCCTAGCCCCCACTGTTATCTTTACCCGGGAAAGGTAAATTCCCGAGATAAATAAAGGGGTTGATCCATCAAAACTACTGCAAGAGCACCCTCTGGTGATATTATCTCGAAAGCGCTGATACCAAGAGGTTGGTCTCTCAGCTAGTGCCCCAGCAATCAAAAACACCAAGCCTGAGGGCCTTCTCTATATCAACCAGATCATGAGAAATAATTTGGTGTCCATATAAAAGAGAAACCGGAGAATGTGATCCGTGCGAGAAAAAAAGGGAACTTCCTCCCAAACAAGACACAACCCCCCAGAAACAAAATCCTGAGACATGAAGCCACTCCAAAACACTGAGCACTGAGATGCAAAGCACAGAGAATCAGGATTCCAATGAGAAAAGTCCCCTCCATCGTGACATTCAGGAACCTTCGAGACCAAACAGTTATTCATTCCTCTTTCTGTACAGTAGCACGAGAAAATTCCTCTCCCTTCTATCGCAGGACAGGATGAGACCAACCAACCAGATCAAGTGTACCAAAACAGATCAGGCAAAACAGCCTTAAGTCCCACAAGAGCAGCTTCAGGATTCTCGTATGTTGACCAGGTACCATCCAC
The DNA here is from genome assembly GCA_016271365.2 of Neoceratodus forsteri. Lineage (NCBI taxonomy): Eukaryota > Metazoa > Chordata > Ceratodontiformes > Ceratodontidae > Neoceratodus > Neoceratodus forsteri. Next base: position 52,862,531 of record JADMNL010000027.1, on the reverse strand, counting down.
TAGTACCTGCAATCTAGCTGGATACCCCATTCTAAAGCAAAGGCCTGCTGCTATAATTTTTGATACAATAGGGTAAAAAGCAGTGCGCTTCACCCTGCACGACCCCGGTAAATCTTGGGCAATTCTGAGTCTGGCATTTTCCCATTTCACTTCTTGTAACTCTCTCACTTTTGCAAGAAAATGTTGTTGCTCCAGGTAATTTAAAAAGCAACAAATCATGGGAAGTGGCGTTGATCCTGGAGATGGCTTGGGTTGCAAGAACCTATGCGCCCTTTCAATGATGTACTTAGCCCCAAAGGGAGAGGGGCCAGCGACCTTTTGCATCAGCTTTTGCACAAATACGAGCATGTTCTGGCCTTCCTCCCCTTCTGGAAGGCCCAAGATAACAATATTGTTTCTTCGGCTGCGGCCCTCTAAATCTTCCAACTTAGCTTCCAGATTAGAAATCCTTTGCCACATAGCTACGTGACTGGGATCGATTTTTTCCACCTGCTTCTCAAGAGAGGAGATTCGAGCTGCATTATGTGAAGTTTTCATCGTGACCTCTTCGAGTTTTTTGGAAAGGGATTTAATTTCAGCTGAGATTTCTTTGATTTCCTCCCAGAAGGATTTAAACTCTTCCAAAAATCTGCTCAAAGTTAAGGGTTCTTGCTCAGTGATCAGGCTTTGAAGCTCAGGCTTATCCACTGCACTCGAGGCCCTAGATTGTTTCAGGGCCTTCTCTGGAGTGACCGGCCATGTGTGCTTCTGCGGATGCTTCTTCATGTAGACCTCCATAATCGATGAAAACAAACAAGCAGGAGCCCTGGATATTTAGAAGGCGATAATCAATAGTCTTTTTGTTTTTTAGGGAGAAATAATGACCAAAATAGTGATTATTTGCAGTTAGGAGGTTGGAGCTATGCAGAGGAGCTTCTATTCTGTACCCTGCATCACGTGATTCCCCCGAGGTCCCTCCTTCTTAAAACCAAGTGTAGAACCAGAAACCAGCCAAGGAGCAAAAGAGAGATCGCTCCATCCCTGCAGTCCATTCACTCAGTCACAGCTGAAATGATGATGAATCTGGAGAACATGAGGAGCCAGAACTCTCTGCACTTCATACTGCCAACAAATATGCCCCTCTGTCCTCTGAGAGAGTTCCATCCTGCCTCCTCCACAGAATCACCACAAGCAGCAGCAAAAGGGAGTGACATGGCCCCCACCTCAGCATGAGCATCCTGAGTTGAGGTAGTTGCCACTTTGGCCCTCTTCCTTCCTCCCTCAAACTCATTGGGCTCCGAAGATTCTACTCCTACTCCTCAGGCACCAGCAATAAAGCCAGTAAAGCAGCAGCTGCCCTGCCCTAACTAAATACTACCCTATCTATGTAAACTAGCTATTATGTTTTCCACAGAGCCTGATAGGAGAAAGGGCGTCTACAGGTAAAAATGTGCTAAATGTTTAAACTCTGTTTTGTTCATGTACAAGCACGTTTTTCTCTGGGGGCATACATTGTCTCAGTCCCCCCTCCCCCCCCACTCGCTTCCTTCACTTCTCTGCTGGACTATTTTTCCCCCCACTGAGACATCTCACACACAACAACTCAGCAGTGGAACTGTGCAGAGCTGCATATTCCCATGACAGAGCCATCTTCCGGACTTCAACAACACACACTGCTGTCTCGGTTGTTGTCTTACCTACAGCATGCTTATGTCACAACCACTACTAAGGATACTTCCACATCTGCACCGCAGTGAAGGACCAAAAAAAATCAATATCAATGTGTCTGCAACTAAATCTTTTACCACACTGTTAAATTCCTACTCTTACCATACTGCCCTTGCTTCTCACTTCCATTTTATGTGGATTGCTCATACTCAACCTCAGGGACTGGGGGGATAATGCCACCACAAGCATTGCATAAGCACAGTCCACATCAACAGTAACCATGGGTATCCCAAGGGTATGTCGCTTCTCTTTACCTCCCAGGACATCAACCACTATGCAGTTTCATCCTACTTGGCTTGCAACACCCCACACAAAGTCAAGGAATGCACCAACAAGAATCCACCGGCTGGGGGGAGCTTAAATTAGTCTTACCCTGCCGTGTTCCTACTCCCCTTTAATCCTTGTTTCTTCCTGGTCTGGGACCACTCCTCTCCTCTGCTGATCCAGGAAACAAGCTCTGCTGACCAGCTCCTGCACAGTCTCATGAACATATCATCTTAAAAGCATGGCACATGTATTGTTGTGGGGTTAAGGTCTCTGTTTGTACCTATCAACTCTTCTATCCTCACAATTCACTGCATGTCTTGAAGCCTCAAGACATTACAGTGGAAAAAGAGACTTGAATGTACAGGTTACCAAGGTAATAAATACTTCCCTCACCCATCACATTCTTAGAGCTCCGCAGTTTTGAAGTTCATGGACAAGTGGGTTGGGGGAACCATGAGCTGTAACACAGCACAGCTACAAAGTGCAACATCAAGACTGGGCAGCCAAAATTCACCCCCTTTTCAAATTAAACCAATTGCAATGCACAGGTCTGCTTTCAAATGCACTTCTGACTTTTACCAAAATGTCTTTTCCTTTTGCATGTTCCTTTATCTGGTATACAAATAATGGTCAAAGTTCAATAATATCTGGTATGTTCTTATTGTCCACACTCTGGTGGGCTCTTAGCAATGGGTCTCTTCCTCTTAATCCATGTGCTGCCCCCCCCCCACACACACTATTTCTAGTAGGCCAAGGAGCAATTTATATACATGAGATGCTGGGCTTAATGTAGCAGTGGGCCATCTCAACCTGTGAGAGTCAGACAAGCAACTCCAACATGGCCCCAGGAAGCAGCATTGCTCAAGTAGCTACAAGAGTCCCATGTCCACTGTACAGTACCTCAGGGAGCAGGGGTGGAAATGGAGGCACTTGAAGTGAGCAACTCTTATACAGTAATGGATCTGAGTGAATTATATATCCTGGGCTTATTCTCCCTGAGCTACACTTCCAAATACGTGAGCCCGCTTATTGCAAGCCAGGCCAGAAGCAAGAAGTGCCCATCTCAATAATGCTCTATAGTGATGCTGCACTAACACCCCTTGCTAGCATAGGTCATAAGCTGCCCACCTGCCCTTGTGGGGTCAAAAAACTCTCTGACATCCAACCCACCCATCCCTCCATTGCCTTTTTCTCTACTCCAGTGTTCAGTAGGATCAATATGGATGTTCAGCACTCACTAGCACAGTTCTGACCTTACTACTCACTTATGTTTGGTCTGGGATGCTTTCACCATCCCCCAACCCCCACCCACAGTCCTGTCTGTTATAGTCGGGCCAGACAATGTTGTTGAACTAGGAAACTACAGTACCGACAACTGTGGTTCCACTGTAACCCAAAGTGTCATAGTTTCCCTCTTAATTAGCTCACTGAGCTCTTGGGAGTATGTAGATCACCTTAGGCAGCTGCTATAAGCCCAGTGATTAGCATCATGCCTCAGACCGTAAGGTCGCTGTACATAGTTATGTTGTGATAACTGTTCTGTTTCACTCTTAAATGTTGGTCACATATTACTATGCAAAATGTACTATTTTGTTACAAGAGTTAGTATGTCTTGATAACAAAGAACCTCAGTGCAAAAGCACTGAGGCAAGGGTTACCACAAAGGACATTGGCCATAAAGCTAAGTTTCAAAGAAATAGAAAATCACACATACCCCCATAATGCAAAGCATCTTGGGATGTACATGCAAATCACCATGAAATTTCAGTATGTCTTGGGTCCCTTTGCTAGTAGCAATGAAACGATAAGGCCTCTCTCCCTGTTTATAGCCAAATGCAAAGCCTTGCCACTGCTTAGACTTGCTTCAGTTTCACTGGCATCTCACCTGCACATACACCTCAATTTTATTTGGTGTGACTGCAGACTTAAGATTTCTTAGTCGGAATGTACGGGGGTTGAGCTCCCTGATGAAACAGAAACAAGATCATGTTCATCTCAAAAGGCTATGCACTCAGGTAGCATTCATACAAGAAACTGCAACAAAACTGAAGTGTGAATGGGTGGGTATGGAACTCCACCACATAGTAGCAGTCATAAAAAGTGGGGTCTCCATTCTCCTACACAAATCTCTAAGTTGGACTTTTTAAAAAAGAGACTGACCCAGATGGCAGATGGATTCAAGACATGTCTGTGACAGGTTCCATTCCCCCTCTTCCTGGGTAATCTTTACACACCAAATGAGGACTCCCCCTCCTTCAATCACCAACTAGCTGATAATGTACTACATTTTAACAATGATAATGCACCTGTGATAATGGGAGGGTTTTAATCTGGTACTTGACCATACCTTGGACCATAGCCATGGCTTAACGGCCCCCTACCATAGAGCTCTACAAGTGGTCAGCTGTGGATGACAGGTCACCCTCTCTCTAATGTTTGGAAGGTACATAATCCCATAACTAGGGACCATACCTGCTGTTCAACAGCCCATCAATTCTCCAGCAGGCTGGAAATGTGGCTAACCTCCCATAACCTCTTGCATATGGTAGCAGGGGGTCCCCATACAGCTGATGATAATCTCAGATCACACATTAATTCAACTGGATATCCTCTGGTATCCACCCAATAGCAAACCCCCGGAGGTTTCACTTGCTGTTGATGCATGACCCTCAATTTGTCACCTGGATTCAGAGAGAAGCCGTTGCCTTCTTCCAGATCAACAACATGGGAAATGCATTAGTCAGCACACTTTGGGAGGCCTTCAAGGTTACCCTTAGGGGACTGATAGCTGGTTATACAGCTAGAAAGTGAAAAGAGTGGGAGACTGAGTTAACTAACCTGGCGGCTAAGCTCAGACTTAAGGAGACAGAGTTTAAGGCTCTGCCAATTGCAGGCGTTAATCCTTTTCTATGAGTAGAAACTCTTAAGCTACACATAGAAATATGTGCCCTGCTAGCTAGAAAAGTGAAACTTTCACTGATCAGATTGCGACACTAATGTTGGGAAAGTGGTGAGCTTGGTAGCAAAGTGCTAACCTACTGCCTGAAAAAACAACAGGTGGAATAGAAACATAGAAACATAGAAACATAGAAACATAGAAACATAGAAGTTGACGGCAGATAAGGACCGCAAGGCCCATCCAGTCTGCCCATTTCTTTTTCTACCTTATAAATGTGCCATCGGCCTTTGCTCTGTCAGTGACCTATCTATTCATAGTCATTTGTATTGCTCCCTTATGCCTATCCCATGCCTGTTTGAAGCCCTGCACTGTATTCATAGCCACCACTTCTTGTGGTAAGCCATTCCATGCATCTACCACCCTTTCTGTGAAAAAGAATTTCCTCACATTCCCCTTAATCGGCCTCCTCTAATCTCATGCTGTGTCCTCTTGTCCTGCTATTTTTCTTATATTTAAACATGTTAGACTCTATCACCTTGTTTATGCCCTTAAGGTGTTTAAATGTCTCGATCATATCACCTCTCTCCTCCTTTGCTCAAGGGTATACATATTGAGCTCTGCTAATCTGTCCTCATATGTCTTCTGATGCAGTCCCTGCACCATTTTGGTTGCCCCTTCTGGACTGCCTCAATTTGGTTAATGTCCTTGTAAAGGTGTGGCCTCCAATACTGCACGCAGTACTCAGATGGGGCCTAACCAGTGTCTTGTACAGAGGATTATTACCTCCCTCTTACGACTTGTGATACTCTACTAATACACCCTAACACCCCCTAGCCTTACCTACTGCTTTAGAGGTCTGCTTGGATGATTTTAGGTCATCAGTGATGATGATGCCCAAGTCTCTTTCTTCCTTTGTGACTGCTAGCAACTCCCCTCCCAGCCTATAAGTGGCTTCAGGGTTTCTCTTCCCTATGTGCATGATTTTGCACTTCTTTGCATTAAATCCCAGTTGCCATTCTTCTGACCATTCTGCTAGTTTATCCAGATCTCTTCTCATTCTGCCCACCCCATCTGGATCATCTACTCTGTTGCAGATCTTGGTGTCATCTGCAAACAGACAAGCCTTACCCTCTAGTCCATCTCGAGGTCACTAATGAAGATGTTGAATAGGACTGGCCCCAGGACTGATCCTGAGGTACCCCACTTGTGACTTGCATCTCTTCTGACTGTATACCATTTACCACCACTCTCTGTTTTCTGCCAGTCAACCAGTTTGCCACCCAGTTGACCAACTTCTGACCCACCCGAGCCTACTTAGCTTATTTATCAATCTTCTATGTGGAACAGTGTCAAAGCTTTGCTGAAGTCAAGGTAGGCAACATCAACTGCTCCCCTTGGTCCACCACTCTGGTTACCCAGTCAAAGAAATCTATGAGATTAGTTTGACAGGACCTTCCTTTGTAAACCCATGCTGTCTTGGATCCTGTGCCCTATGGATTCCAGGTGTTGCACTATCCTTTCCTTAAGGAGTGCCTCCATAATCTGCCACTACTGAGGTAAGACTGACCGGTCTGTAGTTCCCGCCTCCTCCCTGCTACCACTCTTGTGGAGTGGGATCACATGAGCCCTTCTCCAGTCTTCTGGGACCTCTCCTGTGCTCAGAGACTCACTAAACAATTCTGCTAACGGCTCTGCTAGTTCCTCCTTTAGCTCCTTAAGTACCCTGGGATGTATGCCATCAGGTCCCATTGCCTTATCCACCTGAGCTTAGCAAGCTCTTGTAGGACCCTTTCTTTTGTGAAGGGAGTAGTGCTCACCCCTCCCCTGTGTCCATGATGCTGAGCTGTGGGCCCTGCCCTACCTTCTCTTCAGTAAATACTGAGCAAAAGTATCTATTTAGGATAGATGCCTTTACAGGGTCCTCCTCCTCACATGCTCCCTTTTCTCCATTAAGCTTGCAATACCCCTCTGGACTTTCTCCTTTCACTAATGTATCTATAGAAAGTCTTGTCACCTTCTTTTACTGTTAGTGCTAGTGTTTCCTCAGTTTGGGACTTTGCCTGCCTTACTGCCTTACCTGCTTCCCTTAGGGCAGTTTGGTATGCCTCCTATCTTCATCCCGCTGTGTTCCTTATATTTTCTGAAGGCCAGCCTTGGCTCTGACCTTTCTGCTACTGTATTTGAGAACCAAAGTGGTTTCCTTCTTTTGCACTTCCTTTCTGTCTAACACAATGGGATGTTGCTTCAAGTATTGTATCCTTAATGCTTGCCCACTTTGCCTGTACCTCCTCACCTGTGTTTCTTTTTGCCAGGGCTAGCTTAACTCTGTTGGCCATCTTATCAAAGTCAGCTCCTCTGAAGTCCCATATTTTGCTTTGGAATGGGATGATTTAGATGTAGTAGCCAAATTGAACCATACCATGTGATGGTCACGGCCCCCAGGTGACCTTCTACCTGGAGATCTGTGATCCTTCTTTGTTAGTCAGTACTAGATCTAGGATAGCCCTGTCTCTTGTGGGTTGCTGTACCAGTTGTTTGAGGCCCCCTGCAGGAATCCACTATGAGTCTAGTTCTGGCAGATGTTCCTGCTGGTATTGACCAATCTGTATCTGGCATGTTGAAGTCTCCCATTATCAGAACCTCCCTTTAGCTGTCATGTTTTGTATATCTTCTAACAGTAATGTGTCTATGTCCTCCCTCTGGTCTGGGGGCCTGTAGACAACCCCAGTTCTTATGGCTGTCCCATTTCCTGTTTCCAGGGTGACCCACAGTTCTTCTGGCTCCTTATGTGTATTCTGAATTTCTGTAGCTTTGATATTTTCATTAACATACAGGGCCACCCTCCCCCCCTTTTTGCACCTCGGTCTCTTCTGAACAATATATAGCCAGGTACTGAAGTCTCCCAAGTGTGGTTACTGGTAAACCACGTCTCACTAATTGCTACTATGTCCAGTTTAGCCTCTGACATTATTGCCTGCAGGTCTGGGATCTTATTTCCAGGCTGTGAGCATTTGTGTACATGATTTTCCATTGGCCAGATTTTGGTGTGTTAGTTGTTGGGTGAAGTTTGGCATTACCCTGTGCATCGTATGGGAGACAAACCTTTTTCTTACCTGGTGATGCAAATGAACTGCAAACACTGGGAATTCCTGTTTGACCACTAGCTGAGGGGAGAGGTGTTCTTCCCATTCGACTGCATGGGGTGCTGCACCCTCTCCCATTTGCTAGTTTAAATATTCTGCAAAGACGCCAAACTTCTGCCCCAATGCACTGACTCCTCTTTAGTCAGATGCAGTCCATCAAATTTAAAGAACTGCCTCCCAGAACTGTTGCCAGTTCCTACAAATCTGTGTCCTTTTCCTGGCACCAGTCCTTGAGCCACGTGTTTAGCTCCCCTCTCTCCTTCTCTGACCTTCCGTCCATCTGCTCCCTTCTCCCAGACTGGCAGGATCTCAGAGAAGGAGATGCCGACAAATAGATGATAGTTTGTCACCCAGCCTAGTCAGGTGTTCCTTGGTCTCCAACTGACTGGCTGGCGAGATCATTAGTCCCTATGTGTACTAGGACATCAATGTTTTCTCCTGCTTTGTGAACAATTTTAGCAATGCGGTCAGTGTCTCTCCATGCTGATGTACCTGGGAGACATCTGACCATCACCCCTGTCTGGAGATGGGTATCAACTCCCCGAATCATGGAGTCTCCTATGATCAGAAGTTTTTTGGATTTCCTTTGTGCTTGTTTAGTTTTGGTTCCTGATTTGGGTGAGTATTGTTGTGCTAGCTCCTGTGCTGCAGTGTCCTGCTCTGCAGTGTCTTCTGCCTCTTTATTTGATTTCAGAGATAGAGGCAGATACCTGTTTGTAGTGTTTATATGGTTTTGGAGGTAATGTGTTGGAGAGCAGAGAGTGATGGGGCACCTGATTTGCTCCTCCTAACCACCTGCCAACCTCCTGGACCAACTACCCTCTGCAGTCGAGTTTTCTGTTGGATGCTGGGGAAATGGCGGGTGGTTCTTATAATGTATTTCCTCTTCAATATGAAATTTGAGGCGGCAATCTCTGCCCATGCTGCCTGAGCTGAGACCTAAGATCTCCAAAGGCCCAGCATGTAGGACAGTGTCCTAAATCCTGTAAGACTGTCCTTCTGAAAATTGTTCCACAGTACCTGCAGTTAATGAAATCCATTCCAAATAAGTTGCTGGGTTTGTAACCTAGTCAGAGTAATTAGAAGGAAAAAAAATGCAAGTAATGGTTTAATTGTGCTTTGTTTAACTTGTTATAACAAGTTAAATTACTAGTGCCCTGTAAATAGAGATCACCTTGTGGAGGCCCACTGATCCGCCTCTTCCTGCTCTGCCACAGGAAATGTCACAACTGTGGTACCCTATAAAAGGAGTGTAGCGTGGGTGGTTGGGGATGGGGTGGGTGGCTGGGCCCTTCCTGCCTAAAAGAAGAACCACGGACGAAAGAACAAGGAGGTAAGAGCAGAAACAATCAGTCAACAACAAATGCAGTAACCCTGGAAAGCTTATCCTAATGTTAGATAAAACTGTAAAACCTGTAAAGCACCACCTGTAATAATTTCAGAAGATATACCCTGTAAGAAACACTTTGCTCCAGAGAAAAATAAAGCAGTAACAGAAGATATACCTTGCAAAGACAATTTGAATCAGAAGATTACAGCAGTAATCTGTTAGCACACACCTGTAGGCACACCTTGTAATAATGCAGAAGAAGGTATACCAGCAACAACAATTTGAATCAGAGAAAAATAAAGCAATGAAATGTTAGCAACAAACAGTAGCAATCCCTGTGAGTAAAAAATAAAACACCACCACACAGTAAATCTGCTTAGCCAAACTAAGTCTTAATCCTTCTCCTTGCTCTGGTAAGTTTCTCTACTCTGCCTTTCAAGCAGTCTTAGAAGGAAAGAGCTCAGGTGAAGCTAGGTGCCTTGGCCAGCAAACCAAGTCTTCTACCTCCAAGATATCAACTAACCTGACTTTTAACCCTTCTTTCTGTTGGAAATTACTGACAGTTTGCCAGCTCCACTCCCACATACACACCTAATCCTTTGGAAGAGCTGTGGAGGAAGCAATTAGCTCCTTCAATGTGAGAAGGAGACTGAAACACCTCTGAGACAACAAACCTTTTCAACAAACAAGAATAAATAAAACACAGTGTCAAACAGTAATTTTGCTTAGCCCAATAATAAAAAGTCACAAAATGTAAGCTCCACCTGTAATACAGTAATTTCAGAGAAGATATACCTGTAAGAAACACTTTGCTCCAGAGAAAATAAAGCAGTAACAGAAGATATACCTTGCAAAGACAATTTGAATCAGAAGATTACAGCAGTAATCTGTTAGCACACTGTAGGCACACCTTGTAATAATGCAGAAGAGGTATACCAGCAACAACAATTTGAATCAGAGAAAAATAAAGCAATGAAATGTTAGCAACAAACAGTAGCAATCCCTGTGAGTAAAAAATAAAAACACCACCACACAGTAAATCTGCTTAGCCAAACTAAGTCTTAATCCTTCTCCCTTGCTCTGGTAGGTTTCTCTACTCTGCCTTTCAAGCAGTCTTAGAAGGAAAGAGCTCAGGTGAAGCTAGGTGCCTTGGCCAGCAAACCAAGTCTTCTACATACCACATAGATGGGTTTAAAAACACCTCGGGAAAGATGTGCAATAAGGAGGGTGACATTAATAAGATAATGAAAGCTCTTTAGCTCCTATGCTGATCCTTCTAACTCACAGACAGAGTCCTTCCTCAACCCCCTACAGCTCTCTAAACTCACAACTGAGCAGGCTCAGACTCTTGAAACCCCCCTCAGCATACAGAGATAGAAACTGCAATAAAGGCCATCAATCCCTGCCAATCACTAGGGGGACAGGTCTCCGACAGAGATCTATCAGCTTCTGGCCCCCACAATATATCCTATCCTGGTGTGCCTTCACCAGGAATCCATGGCTTCCAGCACTTCTTCCCAGATCATGAGTACAGCGACCATAACTGTCCTGCCTAAGAAAAGAAAAGAGCCTGCAGACCCAGCCAACTATAGCCTATCTCCTTCATTACAGTTGACAGCAATATATTCACCAAAGCCCTGGCCATGAGGCTTGAACACCTGCTACCCTTCCTCATCCACCCCCAAGGGCACGGGGTTATTATGTCATGGATGAAATCATGCATGTCAAAGCCACGCATGGAAAACAGCGTGCGGCAGCAGAGCAGCAGCACATAATGCTGCCGCAACAGAAACAACGCACACCTGAATAGTCTTTTTGTTTTTGTGGGGGGTTTTGCCACCCGCACCCCCCAACACCCCATGGAATTATTATAATCAACTCTAAGGGGGTGTGGACACATGGTCAAGAAGAATATCCCGATTGGTACTTGTCCTCGGTGCACGGACAAAAAAAAAGTAAAAAGGTTCCCCAGCAGGGAATCAAACCCTGGCCCTCCTGTCCACTGCTGGGTCAGGTGCTCTCACCACTCTACCACTTGGGCAGCTCAATCAAGCACTCAACCGGCAGTGGTTACATCCACTTCCCCTTCCTGTGCAGAGCGACGGGGTAGTGATTTTTGTGTATCACTCATATACCCCTGTCGTTCTGAAGCACTACGCGCTATACATCACTCGGTTCTTCATGCACAGTTTAGTCCATGACATAATGACCCAGTACCCTCCCAGGTAGGCTTTGTTTGGAGGCACCTCAGCTCAGATCACCCGTGCACACTAATAAACCTGATGTGCATAGTAAACAGTGCCCCCACTCTGTGGATGGGGGGCATCTCTAGAAGGGTTTGGAACTAATGGGGGTTGGCTCTTAATTCCTAGCTTTCATTGTACTCCAGCCCCACAGCAAAAGTACTTACCAATTCCACAATCTCAGACCAATTCTTCTTGCAGAAGGGGACCCATCAACGCTTCCCACTCTCTCCCCTCCTATTTGTCCCGGCTATAGAGCCCTTAGCCATTACAGTCAGGAATGATCAAATGATATTTGGTCTTCAAGTTGGACAGGACAATTATAAAATGCTTGTATATGCAGATGATTTGCTGGTCCTTATTGACCACACTGCTGCTTCGGCAACCTGATTACTTCAACCCCTTGCCTCCTTTTCCTGCATCTATGACCTTAAAATTAAAAGGTCTAAGATGGACATCTGTGGGACATCTGAGGGGTAGGACGAAATAGGCTGTTGGTTAACTAGGATCTGCGGCTTATCCTGTAGGTAGGGAAATGGGCAGACTAGGTGGGCCAACCAGTCCTTATCTGCCATCAAAGTCTATGTTTCTATGTTTCCTAAATAAGAATAACGAAGCAGGATGCAACGGGCAGCTGAAACAATCAAGTACCTAGGGGTCAGTATCTTGCAATAGATTCTGAAGATGTGTGATCTAAACCTTGTACCACTGTCGGCTGATTTACATGCCAAATGTGATAGATGGAAGCTGCTTAAACTCTCTATGGCTGGCAAGATAGAAGCCATCAAAATGGTCACTGCTCCTAAGCTATTCAGCATTCTAGCTCATCTATCAATACACACCCTCAGTAAATGGTTCAATGCCATAGACAAAATGATAAGCAGTTTCATAAGGCAAGGTGAAATCTAGATATAGTATTTGCCTTACTGGTCCTTGTAAGAACAGATCCAGAAGCAAATGATTTGCAAGGTCGCGAGCTCGTTGGCAGGCCAGTAATACAGGTGGGACCCAAGGAAGATGTGTGCCATGTACCCTAGTTTTACAGAGCGGAGCATGGGAGTTCCAAATTTGTGGGAACTTGGATATAAAATGGGCAAGGGTCACGTCCACAGAAGGAGCCAAGGACAGTGGGGACCAGTTGTTTTGAGAGAGATCCTGAAGCAAAAGTTGTAGGTCTAGGGTTGCAAACGGTCGAGTGAGAATCATTTTTGCAGGAAGCTTGGGCCTATGTATTTTTTGCACTGCAAAGGTCATGTGGTGGTCGCAGATAGAGTCAGGTAGTAGCCCGGAGGCCACTACACAATGTGGATGGGGGGTGAGGACTAGATCAAGCAGGGAGTGGTTAGCGTCTTATAGTTTAGTCGAGTGGGTTCCAGTATAAGTTGCCAGAGGTTTAAAGCATTTATGGTGGAGCGAGTGTGAGCCAGGGACAGGGCCAACCAGTTTAGGTTTAGGTCACCCAGGATGAAAAGTTTGCCAGCGCTAGCCAGTGAGGAACGTTTAGTGACCAAGTCAGTGACATTAGAAGTTGGCTGCCCTGGGTGACAGTATTCTCCGGCAATGAAGATGCGGATGTTATGGGGATAGGAAATACTTAAAAGTAAGGCCTTGTGGGAGGACTAGATGGTTGAAGTGAAGGAGGGAGTGCACTGGAGGGAAGAGGAGGTGTAGATAGCCATGCCACCACCTCTCCCTGCCCTGTCCTGTCTAGAGGTGGTGAAGCCAGGAATGGTGATAGCATGATCAGGAATGTTTTTAGTCAGCCAGTTTTCAGAAATTACAATTATATCAGGGGCATATGCCAGTACCATGATTTGAAGTAGAGAAATTTTGGGGGCAAGGCTTCTTATGTTTAGGTTAATGATTTTAAGGCCGTTTGGTAATGTCAGAAGGGGGTTGGTGGTTGGGCGGGTATCGGCTGATGCGTTATCTACGACCGAGCCTGGGTTTGGGTGGATATCCCCAGATGCTAGCAGGAGGAGAAGGAGAAGGGGTACCCTGTTACCCTTGTCGGAGTTACGGAGTAGCCATTTAGCTTTTTTATATGGGAGCAAATGAAACATGGGTTAGGATGTCAGCCTGAGGAGAGTGATGAAGTGGTTGGGTGCTGAGGTTAATGAGGCATAGGGAGCCACTGTGCAGCAGAGGAGGGGTAAGGTCTCAGTGTGGAGCGCTGTGCCAGAGAGGCAGATTGTGCTGTTACCTATGGTTGACAGATTAACCAACATGAGTGAGCCCCTCTGCAGCTTAGTAGGGAGTGTGATAGGTAGTGCTAAGGACAGAGTTAAGGGTAGATACCAAAGTTGTGTTACCTGCCAGGACGCCATGGTACAGTCCAAAAGTGCAGAGCTACTGGCAGGAAAGAGAGGGCCAGTAAGCTTTGTTATAGTGCGCTTCACTGGAGGAACCCTCTAGTGGTAGAGTCCTATAAGCAGCCATTAGGAAAGAGTGTGTGTGTGTGTGTGTGTGTGTGTGTGTGTGTGTGTGAGATAGAGAGAGTATCTCCCTAAAACTAGTTATTCCCCCCCCCGCATTATGGGGTTGTGGGGTGGGGTGGGGTAGGGTGTATTGTTTTTGTGAAGAGGAGGAGAGAAATTAAATTTTGATCTCTTTTTCAGAGTCCTTAGACACTTCTGGTACATCAAGTTGTTAAATTCTCAGTGTATATTGACATCAGTACATATCAGGCTACATGGTCTTAGTTCCTTGGTGGTCCTCTACTAGAGTTTTTGTTTGACACTAATACTGTCAATTTATATTTAAATTATCATTTATAATGTCCTGTCACTACACTAGAGGTTTTTGAAGTTATGGGGCATGATATCTAGCTGGAGAGTACAGCTGGGTGATAGGTCCAGCTAAGTTTTACACATCATACAGTGTGCACTGATGTTTTTAAGACAACTTTACTGGTTATTTCTGGTCTATAATGCATGCATTGAAACTTCTTGGAGTCCTAAGATAATCTTAGTATGTCTTTAATCTGGGTTAGGGTTGCTTTTCAGCAATCACATCCTTATACACACTATGACACAGCTTGATTTAAGAGTCATCTGCTCCAGCAGTGTCAATTAAATTTATATGCAGTAGGATTCTTTGTACGTGTTTTGCACCAAGCACCTTTGACCCTGGGGCCCTCCTGGCTGAAGGTAATATGGTACTGTTAAACTTCTCTGACATCATCATCTGTATTTTTTAAATGAGTATTTTAAACCGTTGGGGATTTTTTTCTGTTTTTTCTGTATGATCTAGCTGTTAAAAGTATTGTTTTTTCTAAACAACTGCCATTAGGCTTCTGAAGAAGTACTGGTTGGTCTGAAAGCTAGAGCACTTTGTACATCTATGTTGGTCCATTAAAAGGTTTCAAATCATTTGCTTCTAGATCTAAGGGAGGGTGGTAAGCCCAGATACAGCCAGGCTATGCCCAGAGAGCACTGATGGGTAGGCAGTTGGGGATTTCCTTGGTTTCAGGGATACACCTGGGCCTTTCATGCGTGCAGATGCTCAGATGGCTGCAACTCCCAGAACAGCCTTCTTCTTTATGGTTTACCTTGAAGGCCTCACAGACTAAGGGAAGCTCCCCAGCCTCATGTCTCTACTCCCTACACCCAGTTTCCAAAGATATACCGTATAATCTGGCCCTCTCTGACAGTCTGGAAACAAGTACAGTGGATGATAGGCATACACAGGCCCACCCAGCCTTGCACCACCACGGGACAATCCCAGCATTATCATTGGAGGGACACCCTTGAAATGGAATAAGTGGGAAGAAAAAGTTACCAGAACAGTCAGAGACTTAATTAGCTCTGACATCATCCTTATGGAATCAATCAATCAATCAATCAAATCTTTATTTATTCAGGCGGACATCATTGAGCAAAGCTCATTTACAAAATGGACCTGATAGGTCAAGGATCAAATTGAAGGTACAATAGCAGACATATACAGAACACTTATATTTAAACAGATACAGTAATATAAACATATATACAAATGAAGGATAAGGATGATTCTACATAACAGGACAAGGTAGGATACAATAGAAGTACCCTAGAAGAAACCAGAATGTCCAAGATCCAATAGAGGAGCCAAAGCAAGCACGCACTACATGGTAACAGATGGTTACAGGCTCCAGGGCAAACTAACGCAGACAAACAGATGAAATGATTTATGACTGCAAAAATGATGATAAGCAGCCTCTGACGAATGACATGGAGGTGCTGGTGGGAGATTCAGAGAGGGGCTAAGGCTACTAGTAGTAGGAGGTATGGAGGAGTGGTTGGGGTAGAAGTAAGTGCCAGGAATCGGTGTGGAGGTCTTAGTCAGGTGAAGCTAAGCTGTAAAAAGGTATGAAAGGGGGCTGAGATACAAAAAAAGGGGGCTGCGAGGGAGGGAAAAACTAAGGGGAAGATTTATGGAAGAGCTGTCAATAATAATTGCTGACTGAAAGGGGAAGGGTTGTGAATGTGACTGGACTAGGCCTTGTGATAGCAATTGCATTTCTCTGGGAAGAGACTTACGTAGAGCTTTTAAAGGATGCTAGAGGTAAAGTTGGTCAACTTTAGGGTCTTCTGTAGAGAATTCATGCCAATGCTAGAGAGTAGCTGATTGCAGACCTCCCATGCCGGGTGTAGGCTTTGGGTAACTTAAGCGTGATGAAGTTGTTGCTCTAGGGCATAGGACCTAGCTGTACAGTGTAAAAGCAGTCTAAAATATAGGATGGAAGTTTATTAGACAAGGCTTTGTATATCCATAGTGCAGCATTTCTGTTCCTTCTGAGGTGTAGGGATGTCCAACCAACTGCAGCATAGAGAGAGCAATGATGAGTGTTGAATGGAAGATCTGTAGTAAACCGTAGTGCTCTGTGATACAAGGTATTCAATTTGCTTAAGTAGGAAATAGGACAGTGACCATAAAGGAAGTCTGCATAGTCGATAAGTGAGATAAATGAGGCCTGGATTAGTCTCAGCCTAGAGTCTCTGGTTAGAAAATGTTTAATTCTGAAGAATAGGCCAAGCCTCAGGCAAAGTTTTTTCAGAAGTTCTTCAATATGATGAGTGTAGTCAAGCCTGCTATCAATCCACACCCCTAAGTATTTGAATTTATCTACATAGTCCAGGCTTTTCCAAGGATGGTGGATAAATGGGAAGATTGCTTGGTGAGGAGGTGTTAGTATGGTTATTAGTGGAGAAGAACATGGCTTTTGTCTTTGCATTTAGGAGGAGTTTTTTCTCAAGTAATTGGTGTTGCAAGAGGAGAATTCTGATTGTAAAATTTCACAGGCCACTGCAGGCGATGGGTTACTGACATATAAAACAGTGTCATCTGCAAAGAGGTGAACATTGGCTTTGGTGAGATTAGTGTCAATGTTGTTAATGTAAATGGCAAAACGGATGGGGCCCAGGATAGATCCTTGAGGAACTCCTCTTAGAAGTGATTTTAATGAGGATAAGTCACCTTCAACTTTCACCTGCTGTGTTCTATCAGTGAAGTAACATCTGAACCACTTAAGAGAGGGTGGGTCTAAGCCTATGGAGTGTAGTGAAGAGACTAGCAGCTCATGATCCACGGTGTTGAATACTTTGCTTAGATCAAGGAATACAGCACAGACACTGCTCTTTTTGTCAGCTCAGTTTGCCAGTCATTTGTGACTTTGGCCAGTGCAGAGATGGTGCTGTGCCTGGCCCTAAATCCAGATTAAGCAGGATTTAAGAGGTTGTTAACTTCAAGGTAGTCTCTTAATTGGATGCTCACTAATTTCTCTAGCATCTTGGAAAGCACAGGAAGAATGGATATGGGCCTGTAGTTGTTGAGGTCCATGGGGTCCCCTGATTTTAGGAGGGGAAACACTTGGGATGTTTTCCATATCGAAGGAATAGAGCCAGAGGTTAATGATAGATTAAAAAGATGTGTTAATGGAACTGCAAGCACATGAATTGCAATTTTTAGAAAATAGGGGTCAAGAGAGTCTGCACCTGTGTTTTTTTTTAATGTCCAAATGCAGCATTAGATCCTCTACTTGCTTCAATAAAACCGGTTTGAAGGAGAAGGAAGAAACAGCTCTCTGAACCTCAGTAGACTGGGAGTTTAGTTGTGCCCGCAATAGATTAGCTGGAGAGGTGTCAAAAGCAAGGCCAGCCATAGTGAAATGATTATTGAATGCATCCAGTACTTCCGCTTATCAGAGATAGCAACCTTATTAAGGTGCACTTGAGATGAGCAGAGAGGTGCTAGAGTCCTGTCCTAAGATCCCCTTGATGGTGCCCCAGAATCTAGCAGGATTGTGGTAAGAGGCGTCAAGTTCAGCCATATAGAAAGCAGCCTTAGCATCCCTTACTTTCTTGGTGCTGCTATTTCTGGCTTTTCTGAACAGCACCCAGTCATTTGGTTCCTTAGCCTTCCTTGCCAGTTTCCATAGTTTATCTCTGTCCAACAGTGCAGATTTAAGGTCGGCTGAGAACCAGCGGCAAGATTTGCTTTTTGTTCTGACACTAGTGATTGGTGCATGAGTGTTAAGGGCACCTATGATTATGCTATTTAACACCTGATGTGCTTTTTCCACAGAATGCGTAAGGTAGAACTCCTGCCAGCATGTAGAGTGGCTTAGGTCATGGAGATATCCCTCAATATTAAGGTTTTTCTTAGATCTTCTCAGAAGGAATTTTACTGGGTTAGCTGGTTTGCCGGATGATCTTATTCCTGCTATGAGACAGTGGTCACTTATGTCACTGAATAGCACTCCAGCGTGTGAGAATAGGTGGGGTTTGTTTACCAGCATAATGTCAAGTAGGGAGCTACTACTTCTATTCTTTAAATTGATTCTTGTTGGTTCATTTATCAGTTGTGTAAGCCCATGTGTATCACAGAATGATACTAGAGGTGCAGCTGTCTTGGAGAGCCAGTTTAGGTTTACATCACCTAGGATTATGATATCTTCAGGGGCCAATTTGATTAGGTTCCCCAGATGGGTTAAGAGTCTGTGGTCAGCAGAGGGGGGCCTATAGCAACCAACTAGTTGAAAAGCTGCCATGTTGGGGAGAGTTATTTTAAGGGATATACATTCAAATTCTTTAGGCAATGATGTTGCACTAAGGCAAGATGCAGATATATTTGACTTTACATAAATAGCTACTCCACCACCCCTTGTCAGGCGATCTGCTCTGAATATTTGGTAGTTGGGTAGATTTACCTCCCTGTCTGTTGTTGCAGGTTTGAGCCATGTCTCGGATATTTCGAGAAAGTCTGGCAAAGTATGGGCGACCCAGGCTTGTAATAATGAAAGCTTTTTCAGGAGGTTGCATGCATTGATATGTAGGAAGCTTAGTCCTTTGATGGAGGCAAGATCTGCTGGGGAGGTGATGCCCTCTGGAGGGCCTGGATTGATTTCAACATTACCAATACAGATCAGCAGAAGGAATACGAGTTTCGTAAGGGCTTCAAAAGACAGGAAGATGGGACTGTCTTTGGGCCTTCTCTTCTTGCTCGGAGGCCACTGCTTTGAGGTGATCCACTTGGGGTTGCGACTTGGTATCCTGTCACAGAGTGCTAATTTGGTGGACAGGTGTAAGGGGGAATGGTGGACCCAAAAATGGAGCATTGAGTGTAAAAAGTGCATGACAGGTTGCGTCCCTTTTTGTGGGTTACCCAACTGATTATGATGTAACATCGGTAGGGCAAATGTGAGGATCTGGTCAACATCCACTGGAGGTGTAACAGAGAGGCTAGGCTGGTGGGCTGCATTATTCAGTATGGTATGGATCAGGATGTCTTCATCCTCACTAAACATCACAAATGAGAGAGAGAGAGAGAAACAGTAAGAGGAGTCTCCCCATTTTGAATGCGGCAGTTAATAGTTACCTACAATGAGAACAGGGGAAGGACTGCAGAGTAGGTGGCGCCACAGGGCCACTGACAGATTATTGGTTAGAGTAATGCTGTGGGCAGTAGATAAGAATTTCGGTGGGAAGATGCCTATAAATGTAACACACGGGGGGGAGGACGGGTGTGCAAAATTTTTGCGTCTTTCCCGTACCTTCCTGGCTGTCTCTCTCGGCCTCCTGGTCCCCTAGGTCAGCCTTGCGGTTGCCGACTGCCCGCTGGCGGAGCGTAGCCCCGGCGCTCACTGGGTGCTTGAGGGCAGGGAAGGCTTGACTTCCTGGCTGTCTCTCCCGGCCTCCTGGTCCCCTAGGTTGGCCTTGCGGTCGCCGACCGCCCGCTGGCGGAGCGTAGCGAGCAGAATCCTGCCAAGGGTTTCAAAGAAGATACACTTTATTCTGGAAAAGGAAGAATTCTGCTGGAATCTTCGGATTATGAATGCCATAAAGTCCCACCTACAGTAACCCAAGGAAATGGCCATTGCCTCCCCATGGCATCCCATGCTCACTTGGCTCAAGCAGGCTAAAGGTAGGGCAGGGGTCATTTACCGGCATCTTCTGGACAATGTTCCTGACCAGACACTTAAAGCACAAGAACATTGGGAAACATGTTTGGGTAAATCAGGTTGATGATATAGACTGGGTGGCATGCTGGAGGCTCACCCACACTGCTACATGGGACCCCAAGGCTAGGCTTATGCAAAGTAAAATACTGCAACTCTGGTACCACAGTCTGGTGATGCTGCATTCAGTCCACTAATCCCAAATGCTAAATGCTGGGGATGTGATAAGTCACATGGAAACCTATACCATATTCTGTGGCAGTGTCCCAAAATTCAACCCCTCTGGTGGCAAATGACAGATTACCTTAAGCAGATGCTCTCACAATGTAGCAATGTGCCCTGAACTCCTGATCCTAGGCTCTCCTGAAGGGGCACCACCCCTCAACACCAAAATACTGACATGGGTCTTACTGGTCTCCCTGTGAGCAGAAGGCTGATGAGAAAGTGGCACGCTACAGAGATACCTATAGTCATGGAGCTTTTCAACAGCTTAACCTTACTTGCCAATTCTGAATACTTGTCACACCTTAGTAGCACCTCTCTAGCAGCATACTATGCCACATGGTCACCCTTTCTGTACTATGTAGGGGTCATTGATCTTATGAAGACACCCCTGACTGCCATGCCTACAGTGGACATTGGCTAAGAGAGCTAAGACCCCATTCCATGATATGGAACGCCCACATGGCCCCTGACCATAGGGAATGTACAGGCCACTCCTAGTTTATGGCATAGGGGAATGATTATACTGTCACACAACCATTTTTTCTGATTCTTTAGATCCCTATGGACATAAACAACTACTGTGATCCTGAGCAGACTGGATGGGCCTTGCAATCCTTATCTGCCATCAACTTCTATGTTTCTATGTCCAATACTGATATTTGCTGTACAGAATTACCTATATTAGGGTCAAGTTCATGTCTTCATCCTAGGCCTGTGGGTTCCTCTCCAGCCTTCACATTCTACACTTGAATACACACTGTGCCTCTGGTTGCCTTTATATGAAGCATCTAAATATGTAGTGAGAGGTGCTCCATTTTAGCACTTGTTACTGTTGGATTTTATAACCTATATAACAGAAGTTATTTTTCACTGATTTTGTAATCATACATAATGTTGATGTCTGTACTTTTAATTTGAAAACTTTCAGTTAAAATATTAAAGGGGACTCCTCATATAGTATGCAGAAATGCTGTGGAACCTTCAGGACCCTACTGAGAGAAACGCTGATAAGGTAACAATTTCCACTTGCTTACTAGTCCATAAAGTAATTTTTTTATCTGGTTGATCCTGTGATCCTCTGCCCACCATGATCAATCACTACATCTTCCAGTATCAGAGCAATAATCGTGGCTCAACTCAAACACTCATGCCAGGGTAAAATGTAAAACATAACCAACTAAAAATGCTGGCTCAGAGTGACAGGTCACAATAAAAATGCTTTTATTACCAAATACAACTTACAAAAACACAGTTGCTACAAGATGTGGCAAAAGCGCATGGAGTACAGCCAGAGCCCTGTGACTTGACCAGTTTCACTAAATGCTTTAGCAAGAGTACCCATCACGCTAAGCTTTAGTGTGATTGGTACCAGTAGAATGAGTGTGATTATGCAATCCTTCATAATAAAACACTCTGAACTGACTTGCTGGCACATAGATGTTCCCCACGGCTCAGTCTGTTAGTCACATCATCAGAGGGCTGGCCGCAGGGGACACTGGGAGATGTAGTGATTGATCATGGTGGGCGGAGGGTCTCAGGATCAACCAGATAAAAAATTACATTATGGACAATCAAGTAAGTAGAAATTTTTACTTCAATGATGTTTCTCTTAACTGGGACATAATGGTCCCACAGCATTTCTGCATACCATATAAGGATTCCCCTTTAACTACAAAAAGAGAGCCACCTGCTCCTTTTAATGTCAGACCTATCTCTTTGTAATTCTATATAAGGACTCAGTTATCTACCTGTTCTCGTTGATTTGATAAATTGCCAATGAATTCTTTGCAGGGCGGGGTCCAGTTGACCTTTGGAGCATACAGTACATTTATTGATAAGTTGAAACTACATCCATATGAATGCCCTACAGTTACTGACTCAGGTGTTGGACTCTGCATTTTTTAGTACAAGAACACTGTCTACTGGATAACTAACTACTTGGACACTGCCCTGTGAACTTTTATCCCTGAAAGGTTTGGACTATTGTTTCTTAATGTCTAGATTTCATTACTGCAAACATTATTGAAGAATTACTTTGTTTTATGTAATTTCTTAACACTGGTGGTTTTAAATCAAACTTCTCAATACCATATCAGACAGTACTGCTGTTGGGTCTGACTGCCTGGAACCAAAACTCTTAAAGGTGGCTGTCTCTTCATTGTGGGACCACTGTCCAGAATATTCAATATGTCCCTTGGTGAAGGAGTTGTGCCTAATATATGGAAATTGGCCAGAATTACGCTGGTTTTTAAAAAAGGTGACAAAAGGACATAGTGAACTATAGCCCAATAGCAATACTGTCAGTATTAAATAAAGTTCTCGAGAAGCTCGTCACAGCACATATTACAGAACACCTCTCCAAGCATAATCTTCTCTCTACAAATCAAAATGGTTTCAGAAAAGGCCACAGTACCCAAACTGTTTTGTTACAACTAACCAATGACACACTTCATACATGGATCAGGGCCTTCTAACCAGTGCAGTATTTATTGATCTGACAAAGGTTTTTGATCTCATTGATCACCTTCCCCTGCTAGCTAATCTCCTATCCTTGGGGTTCTCAGCAAAAGCTGTAAACTGGCTTAATGGCTATCTATTAAATAGGATTCACGTTGTAAATTTCAACTTGGCTACCTTGAACAAAACAGTCATTGATGTTGGTGTACCACAAGGATCTATCCTTGGACCTCTTCTCTTCTTGATCTTTATTAATAACATAATGGAAAACACCTCCTCCTGTCCATCTCTACTGTATGCTGACAACCTCATTCTGTATACCAGCTCAGATAATGTTCTCACTCTCAACCATAAACTTTCCATGGATTTCCTAAATATTCAGTCCTGGATCACCAGAAATAGGCTTGTTCTCAATGTTGGCAAAACTGAGGCGATGCTTTTTGGTTCATCTGCCAAACTAAAATATAGCCAAGATGTTTTCAGAGTCTCCTGTGCCGATGGTACCCCACTGGAGGTGGTAAGCTCCTTTAAATACCTGGAAGTCCTACTTGATGAATCCCTTAGCTATGACCTCCATATTACCACCACATGTAAGGCTGTCAGTGCTAAACTGGGGTTAGCCTACAAAACGAGCCATAGTCTAACCCTTTCTGCATGGTTGGCCATTGCCAGGGGAATCATACTCCCATCACTCACATATGGAAATGTCATCTACAGCAATGCATCAAAGGCTTTCCTTCGCAGATGGGACACAACATACATAAATATACTTCATTATGCCTCTGCATCCTCTAGGCTAAAACATCACCGCCTGCTATATGCAGACCTAAACTGGCCCTCTCCAATGGTCCACCGGCTCCTCTCTCTTGGGAATCTTCTGGACAGCATACTGCAGTCCAAGATGCCTAGCTCCCTTGCCTCTGCACTAACACCTCAACCCACCTCCTACGGCCTTCGATCTGCTGACTTTTCCTTGCATAGCATTCCCAGATGTAAAACATCCAAATGTAAATCAGGATTCTCACACATAGCCCCAGTTATTGGAACTCACTGCACCTCAACATACGCTTGGTCCCTAGTCATACCACATTTAAGAAGAGGCATCGCTCCCTCCTTGCTGGGCATGACCAGTGCACCTGTTTCAACCCACCCTAGGTTATGGCTCCCTATGCTACACTGCTCTGTAGTTTCCTCTTGTGTTAATGTCACCCTGCTTCTAACTGCTTCCCCCACCTGTTTGCCCTACCTTCTTTCCCCATCTCCTCTCTCTCTCTCTCTCTCTCTCCATGCTATATCCTACAGTTCCAATTTCCCTGCTTCTTGCACCTCTTTCCTTAGAATATTGTATGCAGCTAGCTGATTGTATCTTTACTCTTTGGCACATCTTCACTTTAAATTGTCTACTACTCTAACTGTAAACAGGGGCACTTACCAAATGCTTGTATAATATCCTTATTGTGCCTTAGTACTGCAACTGTTTAAACTGTTATCCACTCTTCCTGTACTTCCTATATGTGGTATGTTGATTACACTGTATTTACCTTGTACCTGTTCCTCTCTGTGTTGTGACCTCCTGGATCATGCCTGAAAATATTCACTTTTGTGTCTAGTGTACCTACCCGATTATCAAAAACTAAATAAATAAATACAATTATGTCTATTTGCCAGATTAGTATAAAATGTGTACTTGATGTGTCCTTGTTTTGTTGTTATTAAATAAATATTGAATTATAAAAAAAAGACCCATCACTTTGTAATCACTGGAACTCCTCCTCCTCCTCCTTCTTGATGTCACAGTCCCTTTGTTCCCATACCATGTCTCTGTGAGTACCTCCTGCTGTTCTTCCAACTGCATCAGGCTCTCAAGCGAGTCATTTTTATGTTTGCTTGCACGCATGTGCAAGAAACATAGTGCCATCATCCGAGATTTCGGAGGTGTGTTACCCCCTCCTCCATTTCAGTCAGTGTGTTGGCAGGCGCGGCCCCTGTAAGCCAATGCATTCTGGAGCTGTCTATGACAAGCTCCAAAATGCAGTGGCATACAGTTGAAAGGGGGAGCTATGCTTGAGTGAGCAGTGATAAGATATTGCCTGCTCATGCTAGCTCCCCCACACACACACAACAAACACACAGAAACTCCCCCCTCCCCAACACATATAGCCGACAGAGTGCCCAATCCCCGATCAGCTTAACTGTCTCTCCCCAGACTATCGCTGACGGGGTGCCCAATCCCATCGGCTTCTCCCCCAGTACAAGGTACCCGCTGGGAGCCACCCCAGCGTGGCAACAAATGTCATGGCGGACGGGGTGCCCAATCCCCATCGGCTGAAGTCCCCGTCCTTGTGCCACGCTGGAGCCCACCCCAGCGTGGCAGCGTCCCGCGTGGTCAATTTTTTAAACCTAGAAAATAAAAACAGTCCCACGTAGTCTTCCAACACCCCTCCCACAACCCGCGCCCACCCACTGCACACCTGCCTCCCCACACCCCTCAGCCCCACTCACCCCACACTTACCTCGGACCTCGGCGCGATGATCTTGGTGGACCAGGAACACGTCTGCACTCTTCAAAGCCGACCATGAACTGAGGAAATGCCGGTAAGCTGTATAATGGGCTAGATGGGGGGTTCAACTTTATTGCATATCTCAGGCATTTTGGAATTTTTGCAAATTTTCAACATGGGGTTTTGGGACCCCTTCTCATGAATGATGTCACTGTCATGGTGTTATTCGGGCCCGAAGGGTGATTTCGCGTAGTGACTGCGCAGTGACTGCAAAATCACCCTTCAGGCCTGAATAATGCCATGACAGTGACATCATTCAGGAGAAGGGGCATCAAAAACCTCATGTTGAAAATTTGGTGCAAAAATTCCAAAAAATGACTGTTTTACAAGTGTGCATTGCGCAGTTCCTACGCAGGCTCGTAAGTTCGTGAATTTTCAATATTTTCTCTCCAGATTTTCAACATTGCCATTTTAAGACCTCAGCTCATGAACAGTGTCATTGTGATTTTCTTAATTTGTCCTGTACATTGATCTCGCACACCGACTACGCCACTGTGCGCTACATGGTGAAACACGCTTTACGCACACTCGTAAGTTCGTAAACTTTCAATATTTTCACTCCAGATTTTCAACGTTGCCATTTTACCACACCTTCTTATGAGTAGTACAGCTGTCATTTTTCACATCTCACCCAAAATGTGTTTCCGCTCATGTGGCGCACAGTGGCGCAGTCGGTGTGCGAAATCAATGTACGGGACAAATTAAGAAAATCACAGTGACACTGATCATGAGCAGAGGTCTTAAAGTGGCTATGTTGAAAATTTGGTGAAAAAATTCCTAAAAATGACTGTACTGTGAAATCAATGTACGGGACAAATTAAGAAAATCACAGTGACACTGATCATGAGCAGAGGTCTTAAAATGGCAATGTTGAAAATCTGGAGTGAAATATTGGAAGTTCGCTGAACTTCTGACGTCGCGTAGGAACTTCAACGCTCGCTAAGTAAAACAGTAATTTTTTGGAATTTTTTTCACCAAATTTTCAACATAGCCATTTTAAGACCTCAGCTCATGAACAGTGTCACTGTGATTTTCTTAATTTGTCCAGTACATTGATCCAGCACTACCGACTGCATGCTAATGCGCTACGAGGGGCGGAAACCGTTTTGGGTGAGATGTGAAAAATGACAGCTATACTACTCATAGAAGGTGTGGTAAAATGGCAGCGTTGAAAATCTAGGTAGAAAATATTGGGGTTGATGAACTTACGGTATGCGTAGGGAACTGCTGCTATTACTAAATCGTAGATTCGTAAACTTTCAATATTTTCACCCAGATTTTCAACATTGCCATTTTACCACACCTTCTCTAGGATAGTACAGCTGTCATTTTTCACATCTCACCCAAAACGCGTTTCCCAATGTAGCACACAGTGGCGTAGTCGGTGCTGAGATCAATGTACGGGACAAATTAAGAAAATCACAGTGACACTGTTCATGAGCTGAGGTCTTAAAATGGCTATGTTGAAAATTTGGTGAAAAAATTCCAAAAAATTACTGTTTTACGAGCGAGCGTTGTACAGTTCCTACGCGCGCTCGTAAGTTCGCGAACTTTCAATATTTTCACTCCAGATTTTCAACATTGCCATTTTACCACACCTTCTTATGAGTAGTATAGCTGTCATTTTTCACATCTCACCCAAATGTGTTTCCGCCCATGTAGCGCACAATGGCGCTGTCGGTGTGCGAAATCAATGTACGGGACAAATTAAGAAAATCTCAGTGACACTATTCATGAGCAGAGGTCTCTAAAATGGCTATGTTGAAAATTTGGTGAAACATTCCTAAAAATGACCCAAACGCACACCCCAATGCCTGTCACTCTCTGCAGGGTAGTGGTGGGGTTGGCTTCAGTTCAATACTTCACTGCCATTCCTATTACGCAGCTCTGTAACTTCTACACTACCACTGCCAATGCCAGCAAGCAAACATTTGGCATTGACAAATGCTTGTTGACAGGTGTAATTCTCATATGACCTGCATTCAACTGAGTATTGCTGCCCCTCTATGCTTCTTCACTTTCACTGTGGGTCTACTATTCTTGTTCTATCCAGCTCTGCTTTCCTTCCCTAGGTGAAGCTATCCAACTAACACATACCACTGGTAATCTCCTTCACAATCTGTCTCCCCTATCCTTTAGTGTAAATCTCCCTGACTGTCCTGCCCATTAGACAGACAAGTACCCCTCCCTCCCTTCTTGCACTGCTGCAGGCTATCTTAAGTATGCAGGAATCCCTTTCTCCAGAACACCCGCTGGACTAGATGACCAAAATAAAGACCCTCTCTGTCTCAACAAACTCTATAGTTAGCTTGTTCTATAGTGTAGCTGTCATTCCTCACAGGGTGCAGGACTATGAGGATCTCAGAGAAGATCCTTCTGGATGCCTTTTACTTTATGAACTTCCCTAGTTCAGTAAATTATTTCCTCATGTCCTCAGGACTTGTTTTTCTTATATCATTTGTCTTAGTAGTCCTTACACTCTCCCCCTGAAGAAGCACACACACACACACACACACACACACACACACACACACCACAGGTCTTGGAGAAATGGCCACAGGCATATATTTATTAAGAGAATATTACACAGTTGGAGAGGCATGCACAGCTCAGAGATCTCATACACTAACTCAAACCACTCCCCTGCAGTGAAGGGCTTCACCCTTGTGTGGGCTGAGTTAACGATGCACCTCCTGGGCTGGTACCCAAGTTTCAGCAGTGGAGATGTCATGTGGCCAGGAAGTGGGTGACCACCCATGTCTGATGTCACTGCCCCCAGAGGCAAGCTAATGAGGTTGGAAAATGACCCCCCTCGAATGAAGTCTGGGTCTTGCAGTCACACAGACATACCCACCAGAACAGATCAGTCCTTTGGAAGAATTTAACTTGATCCCCTTTTTCCCTTTCTGCTATCAATCTAAGAGACTCCCAAATCACCATGTTACATTACTATGACAGTTACCTATTCTGACCTAGCTCATTAATCCCTTTGGAGGGAGATCTGCAGCTGGAGTGAGGGGGAGATGCTGGCTGCCAGCACGTTTTGACCCCCCCACACACTCTGCCTAGCCCAGATGTCCCCTGCCCTGTGGGTGGCCCTAATGGTTCCTCCCTCAGAGATGGTGACTGGGCTAAACCTCTGGGGGAGGACCCCTACCTAGAAATACAAAGAGCCACTCTCAGTATGGCCGCACACTAGTGAGGACCCCTACCTGCCTACTTTCAGGCTACAGGGGAGGTGACATTGACATAAAACTTAGCATTATGCCAGTGAGTACAGCAAATAACAGTTAGTTCCTCCATCTACTTCCATATCCCTGTTAGATGACTGTGATTGTTGTCTATGCTGGACTAATTTGATATCACCTGTGGACAGAGAGCTGGAGCAGGTGAGCTGAAGTGAAGGGGAGATGCTGGCTGCCAGCTCTTTATGACCCCTCACTCTCTGCCTACCCCAGGTGGCCCATGCCCTGTGGATGGCCCCAATGGATCCCCCTTGGAGGTGGTACCAGGGCTAAGCCCCCACCCCTGTGGAGGACACCTACCTGCCTACCTTCATGGTACAGGGGACGGGACACTGACAAGGTGACATCTGCTGCAGTGCTTTAGCAGCTTTACATTATGCCAGCGGGAACAGAAAATAACAGTTAGCTTCTTCCACTACTTGTATTGCTTGGCTATGTACTGCACTCATTCAACCTGTACTGCAAGCAGGCAAAACCACTTACTTGCACTATCATCATGGTCTTGCAAGGCCTCTCCAACTCTCCTGTTACTTTTTCTGTGTAGTCCCCTTTAAATAATAACTTATTACCATCTCTACTAAGCCTTTTCCTTCTTCCTCTAAGGAGGTTTGTCATATGGTTGGACCTAAATTATGGATATATAATTAATGGGCTTCCCTTTTTCCCATTGGGAAACCATGGTGTAATTTGCCATTATAAAGGAGCATTTATAATGGCAAACATGCGCACGGTTTCCCCACACTGCGCATGCTCGACTCCTCGCTTGCGGAGTCCTTCCCAAACAGGAAACCCTTCCCGTACCACAAACCCACCATGGAAACTGCCACAGACACTTGGCAGTAAGTAATTTTTACAATTACTTGTAATGTTCCACACGGCTACCGAATGAACCACCCTGACAATATTTTAAATAAAGCGAAACTGGACCTCACGCACTGAGGTAATCTGACTGCTCCAGCACAGCAGTCTTATTTTATTTGATATAATTGCTGAGGTGAAAAAGAGAAACCCAACAATTATATAAAATAAAATATGGGTCTAATCAATGTAAACTCAAGATTTACACACACCTCGAGGTTTGATGCTATGCATAAACTACTCGAGCTTGGCCTGGGGGTTTATGTAGCATCAAACGGGTGTGTGTATATTGTCGTTACACACCGAGACCCATACTTTATTCTCTATGACCTCTACATGAGTCTGACAAAATTTCACAGTTTTCACAAAAACACATGTACTTGTGTTGCTTTGAATTGTTTTTATTTGTTTGCTACTTATAACATCCCCATCCCCTAAGCAAGAGATTATAAAGTTGGCATAACCTCCTTTGAAGGGTCTATGGACCTGACAAAATTGGTGCCATTTCATTATCTAGTTTTAAAGTTACAGGTGCTTAAAATCATGCAGTGTACTTATCAGCAAAAGTTGATTAAAACATTGAAAATATTTTACTGCTGATAAGTGACCTCCTCCCTTTAAATCTAGAAATCTTTTAATTGATACCCATATAGTAGATATTTGGCATATGGGCAATGGGCTGGCAGTATATCCTAGAGGTTAATGAGCATTAAATGAGCTTGTTACATCCAGCAGACTTAGGTTTGATTCCCACAACCTCCACTTGCATACTGCATGACTCAAAGCAAAGTCACTTGACCTCCTAAGTGCTCCCAGGTCACCTCTGAAAACAGGCACTTGTTAACCAAAGTATAATAAATAAATACTAAATAAAATATAATATTAAACATGCTAAATATGCTGCAGAGTGGATCAGCATGTTTTGAATCTGATGGACAAACAAAATTAAATGTTAACAATTTTGCAAATGTGATGGAATGTTCATGAGATTTGGCAGAAGTGGAATTTTAATTTGGCCAGATCTTCCTGGAAGAATAAAAATGTTTCCTAGTACTACATGTGAATAGTCATTGTGACAAAATATATACTTTATGACATGAGTATTGTCACATAATTTGAAAGCTGCCGATTATGTTTCATATTTTTCATATTTCACCAAGTCAGACAGAGAAGAAAATAAACTGCACTGTTATTTCTTAGCACTACCTTTTGGCTGGATAATCAGATAAACTGTCTTATTGAAATGAAGGCAATAAAGCAAAGTTCAATATATAATATGTGTGGACCTTTTGGAAGTAACCAACCACAGCTTTCCCCAGAGACCCCTTTATGCTAGGAAACCTAGCACCAGCAGGAAGGGAGGGAGTCATACAGCATGTTCACTGAACAAATGGTATGGCAGCACTATTGGTGGGAAGAAGCAGAGGCACTAAATTAGATGTACAGTGGTAATCATTAATTACATGCAGCAGGGGTAATTACTCTATAGTTACACTTTGTTGCATGTAACTGCATTACAACTGCGATGTAGTGACAGTGCAGTTACACTGTAACTACAGTGTGGTTAAGGAAACTTAAAGTGTCATAAAGTGGGGATTTTAATGTCTAATTATAGAATAGAAACTGGAAGGAAAAGTATGTCTCTTTGCAGATGACACAAAGATCTGCAACAGGGTTGATACACAAGATGGAGTGGAAAGGATGAGAAGGGACTTGGCAAGGTTGGAGGAATGGTCAAATGTATGGCAGCTCAGATTCAATGCAAGGAAGTGCAAGGTAATGCACATGGAAAACAAAAACCCAGGGGAAGAGTACACAATGGGGGGTGAGATACTGACAACAGTAAAAATGGAAAGGGACCTGGGGGTAATTATATCAGATGACCTAAAGATGGGCAAGCAATGAGAGAAGGCAGTAAGGAAGGCTGGGGGGATACTGGGATGCATAGGAAGAGGCATCAATAGTAGAAAACAGGAAGTTGTTATCCCTCTGTACAGACAGTTGGTGAGACCCCATTTGGAGTACTGTGTGCAGTTCTAGAGACCCCATCTCCGCAAAGACATAGACAGTGTGGAGGCTGTTCAGAGGAGGGCAACCAAAATGGTGCAGGGTCTGCACCAGAAGACATACGAAGAAAGACTAAAGGAGCTTAATATGTATACCCTTGAGGAAAGAAGGGAGAGAGGGGACATGATAGAAACTTTCAAGTACCTCAAGGGAATCAACAAAGTCCAAGAGGCTAGCACCTTTCAAAAAAAAAGATGTGCAAGAACAAAGGGGCACAATTTGAAGATAGAGGGGGAACAGCTCAGAGAAAATTTGAGGAAGTATTTTTTCACAGAGAGGGTACTGGATGAATGGATCAGCCTCCCTGAGGAGGTTGTGGAGTTAAGAACAGTGGGGGAATTCAAGAATGCATGGGACAGACATAAGGCAGTCCTAGTGGGGGGGGGAGGGTAGGAGGAAGTAAGCTGTTGGTTAACTAGGATCTGCAGCTTATCTGTTAGGTAGGCAAATGGGCAGACTAGGTGGGCCAAGCGGTCCTTATCTGCCATCTAATTCTATGTTTCTTTGTTCTATGTTTCTATGTCCAGTCTTGGTGCTGGTCTCAGATTGTCTTAAATGAGCTGCACCTCTGAGAAATGACTATTCATCACATTTGATCCATACCATACTGAATAATGCAGCCCACCAGCCTAGCCTCTCTGTTACACCTCCAGTGGATGTTGACCGGATCCTCACATTTGCCCTACCGATGTTACATGATAATCAGTGGGGTAACCCACAAAAAGGGACGCAACCTGTCATGTACTTTTTACGCTCAATGCTCCATTTTTGGGTCCACAGTTTCCCCTTACACCTGTCCACCAAATTAGCACTTTGTGACAGGATACCAAGTCGCAACCCCAAGTGGATCACCTCAAAGCAGTGGCCTCCGAGCAGAAGAGAGAGAGGCCCAAAGACAGTCCCATCTTCCTGTCTTTCGAAGCCCTTACAAAACTCTTATTCCTTCTGCTGATCTGTATTGGTAATGTTGAAATCAATCCAGGCCCTCCAGAGGGCATCACCTCCCGAGCAGATCTTGCCTCCATCAAAGGACTAAGCTTCCTTCATATCAATGCACGCAGCCTCCTGAAAAAGCTTTCATTATTACAAGCCTGGGTCACCCATACTTTGCCAGACTTTCTCGTAATATCTGAGACATGGCTCAAACCTGCAACAACAGACAGGGAGGTAAATCTACCCAACTACCAAATATTCAGAGCAGATCGCCTGACAAGGGGTGGTGGAGTAGCTATTTATGTAAAGTCAAATATATCTGCATCTTGCCTTAGTGCAACATCATTGCCTAAAGAATTCGAATGTATATCCCTTAAATAACTCTCCCCAACATGGCAGCTTTTCAACTAGTTGGTTGCTATAGGCCCCTCTGCTGACCACAGACTCTTAACCCATCTGGGAACCTAATCAAATTGGCCCCTAGAATGTCATAATCCTAGGTGATGTAAACCTAAACTGGCTCTCCAAGACAGCTGTACCTCTAGTATCATTCTGTGATACACATGGGTACACAACTGATAAATGAACCAACAAGAATCAATTTAAAGAATAGAAGTAGTAGCTCCTACTTGACATTATGCTGGTAAACAAACCCCACCTTATTCTCACATGCTGGAGTTCTATTCAGTGACATAAGTGACCACTGTCTCATAGCAGGAATAAGATCATCCGGCAAACCAGCTAACCCAGTAAAATTCCTTCTGAGAAGATCTAAGAAAAACCTTAATATTGAGGGATATCTCCATGACCTAAGCCACTCGACATGCTGGCAGGAGTTCTACCTTACGCATTCTGGGAAAAAGCACATCAGGTGTTAAATAGCACAATCATAGGTGCCCTTAACACTCATGCACCAATCACTAGTGTCAGAACAAAAGCAAATCTTGCCGCTGGTTCTCAGTGACCTTAAATCTGCACTGTTGGACAGAGATAAACTATGGAAACTGGCAAGGAAGACTAAGAACCAAATGACTGGATGCTGTTCAGAAAAGCCAGAAATAGCTGCACCAAGAAAGTAAGGGATGCTAAGGCTGCTTTCTATATGGCTGAACTTGACACCTCTTACCACAATCCTGCTAGATTCTGGGACACCATCAAGGGGATCTTGGGACAGGACTCTAGCACCTCTCTGCCATCTCAAGTGCACCTTAATAAGGTTGCTATCTCTGACAAACGGGAAGTACTGGATGCATTCAATAATCATTTCACTACGGCTGGCCTTGCTTTTGACACCTCTCCAGCTAATCTATTGCGGGCACAACTAAACTCCCAGTCTACTGAGGTTCAGAGGGCTGTTTCTTCCTTCTCCTTCAAACCGGTTTTATTGAAGCAAGTAGAGGACCTAATGCTGCATTTGGACACTAAAAAAAGTGCAGGTGCAGACTCTCTTGACCCCTATTTTCTAAAAATTGCAATTCATGTGCTTGCAGTTCCATTAACACATCTTTTTAATCTATCATTAACCTCTGGCTCTATTCCTTCGATATGGAAAACAGCCCAAGTGTTTCCCCTCCTAAAATCAGGGGACCCCATGGACCTCAACAACTACAAGCCCATATCCATTCTTCCTGTGCTTTCAAGATGCTAGAAATTGGTGAGCATCCAATTAAGAGACTACCTTGAAGTTAACAACCTCTTAAATCCTGCTCAATCTGGATTTAGGGCCAGGCACAGCACCATCTCTGCACTTGCCAAAGTCACAAATGACTGGCAAGCTGAGCTTGACAAAAAGAGCAGTGTCTGTGCTGTATTCCTTGATCTAAGCAAAGCATTTGACACCGTGGATCATGAGCTGCTACTCTCTTCACTACACTCCATAGGCTTAGACCCACCCTCTCTTAAGTGGTTCAGATGGTACCTCACTGATAGAACACAGCAGGTGAAAGCTGAAGGTGACTTATCCTCATTAAAATCGCTTCTAAGAGGAGTTCCTCAAGGATCTATCCTGGGCCCCATCTTTTTTGCCATTTACATTAACAACATTGACACTAATCTCACCAAAGCCAATGTTCACCTCTTTGCAGATGACACTGTTTTATATGTCAGTAACCCATCGCCTGCAGTGGCCTGTGAAATTTTACCATCAGAATTCTCCCTCTTGCAACACCAATTACTTGAGAAAAAACTCCTCCTAAATGCAAAGAAGACAAAAGCCATGTTCTTCTCCACTAATAACCATACTAACACCTCCTCACCAAGCAATCTTCCCCATTTATCCACCATCCTTGGAGAAAGCCTGGACTATGTAGATAAATTCAAATACTTAGGGGTGTGGATTGATAGCAGGCTTGACTACACTCATCATATTGAAGAACTTGAAAAACTTCGCCAGAGGCTCGGCCTATTCTTCAGAATTAAACATTTTCTAACCAGAGACTCAAGGCTGAGACTAATCCAGGCCTCATTTATCTCACTTATTGACTATGCAGACTTCCTTTATGGTCACTGTCCTATTTCCTACTTAAGCAAATTGGATACCTTGTATCATAGAGCACTACGGTTTATTACAGATCTTCCATTCAACACTCATCATTGCTCTCTCTATGCTGCAGTTGGTTGGACATCCCTACACCTCAGAAGGAACAGAAATGCTGCAGTATGGATATACAAAGCCTTGTCTAATAAACTTCCATCCTATATTTTAGACTGCTTTATACTGGCCACAGCTAGGTCCTATGCCCTAAGAAGCAACAACTTCATCATGCTTAAGTTACCCAAAGCCTACACCCGGCATAGGAGGTCTGCAATCAGCTACTCTCTAGCATTGGCATGGAATTCTCTACAGAAGACCCTAAAGTTGACCAACTTTATACCTCTAGCATCCTTTAAAAAGCTCTACGTAAGTCTCTTCCCAGAGAAATGCAATTGCTATTACAAGACCTAGTCCAGTCACATTCTACAACCTCCCCTTCAGTCAGCAATTATTATTGACAGCTCTTCCATAAATCTTCCCCTTAGTTTTTCCTCCCTCATAGCCCCTTTTTGTATCTCAGCCCCTTTCATACCTTTTTACAGCTTAGCTTCACCTGACTAGGGCCTCCACACCAATTCCTGGCACTTACTTCTACCCCAACCACTCTCCATACCTCCTACTACTAGTAGCCTTAGCCCTCTCTGAATCTCCCACCAGCACCCATGTCATTCGTCAGAGGCTGCTTATCATCATTTTGCAGTCATAAATCATTACATCTGTTTGTCTGCGTTAGTTTGCCCTGGAGCCTGTAACCACCTGTTACCATGTAGTGCGTGCTTGCTTTGGCTGCTCTATTGGATCTTGGACATTCTGGTTTCTTCTAGGGTACGTCTATTGTATCCTACCTTGTCCTGTTAGGTTGAATCATCCTTATCCTTCATTTGTATATATGTTTATATTACTGTATCTGTTTAAATATAAGTGTTCTGTATATGTCTGCTATTGTACCTTCAATTTGATCCTTGACCTATCAGGTCCATCTTGTAAATGAGCTTTGCTCAATGATGTTCGCCTGAATAAATAAAGATTTGATTGATTGATTGATTGATTGATTGATTTGTGGCAAAGCCTTTGTGAAAAACCAAGGTGTACTGTATCTTCTTTGTGTGTGAATGAACAGAGCTTATTTTTTTATGGAAGACTGAAGTACTAGCTCTGTCTCCAAGAGTGCAGCACTTTCATACATATTTTGAAGCAGCACACAGGTTGATGCAGCGAAAGTGATTTCACACCATGTAAAATAGTGCACCATATGTAAGTGCTAGGCTCATTACACTGGAAACTGCAGACTCATTACACCAGCAAGTGACTGAACTGTGTGATATCTGTAAACTGATCCCAGGTGACTAAAACAGACTCGAGTTGCAACAGTACTTTTATAAATATAATGAGATTATCTTTTTTTGGTAATTCCAAATAAAAACATGCATTAGGAATCAGCTGTCCACATGCGTTTCTTGTGTTTTTCTTCATGCTGTCAAAATTACATGTTTTCATTTAACACTGTGTTTCAAATGTGATCAGTGCTAGTACTGTATATCAGTAGTACTTGCAGGGCTAAATGGCTCTTTGGATTAGCATACTAAGCTTTAACCTCTGGAGAACGGTGCAAAATTCAGCTCTGCTCATAAGGGAAATTAATTTGTTAATCTGACCTCAATCCCAAAGAGTAATTTACATAGGAAGTGCATTATGCAATTTGGCACCACTGGCAGGTTTTACTTAAAAGGGGCTAAAAAATGGAACAGACAGAGAGACTGCCTTACCCTTTCTCATAAGTGGATAAGCACTAACTACATTAGGTGAGCTGTGGGAGAAATCATATACTTTAATTGACCATCAGCACTGCATCTGACCTGTGGGTAAAACAGAAGGCTTCATTTGCAAGTGCTGTCAGTTCCTTACCTTCTCAACACTAAATTCATCACAAAGTCTAACAATAATCTGTTCTGCCCAATATAGAGGGCTTAGCCTTTAGCAAATGATGCTTGTAAAGCAGATGTATTAATCACCTATGGATGTAAATCTCGTTATTGCATTGAAAACATTTGAAGTCATGTGACAATGAATTTGTCATATAGACTCATGTATAAGTGGACTTTGCATATAAGGGCAGCCACATTTTTGCATAGAAGATTTTAGAAAATGTGGCCAGAATATGTCACTCAGACTGAATGGTAATACCTATTTTCACATCCAACGCTCCAGAGTGGGACAGAAGGGTGACTATATGATTGCAAAACTGTTTATCCCTTGTTAATCTCTTTGTATGGTTGACTTTGTACATAAGTCGTTTCCCTTTGGTACCTAATTTTAGCATAACAAATGAGGTGTATAAATCATACGCATTAGTTCCTCTTTATCTGTTTGTATTTTGCATTCCAGTTCTCTCTCACCCCAGTTGCAGCTGGAAATGAGTCTTGGTTCAACGTGCTTTTCCCTGTTACCAATTTTCAAATAAATAAATACATTCAGTATACAGTAAATACATATGTTTATTTTCTTCTTTTTTTACACAATTGATGTTTATTGAGAGAATGTTGGGGTACAAACAGTTTGGTACAGACATTACTGAAAACATACAGCAGAAAAGGCAACAAACAAAGCTGTGGGTGTTGTAAATACAGTGCATAACTCCATAGGAGGTTGTAGGGTGAAACAGGTACAGGGAGAC
The DNA here is from genome assembly GCA_016271365.2 of Neoceratodus forsteri. NCBI lineage: Eukaryota > Metazoa > Chordata > Ceratodontiformes > Ceratodontidae > Neoceratodus > Neoceratodus forsteri. Next base: position 52,824,952 of record JADMNL010000027.1, on the reverse strand, counting down.
ATTTATCTGTGAATTGTTCTGAAGGTATAAAAGCATGCACATTTTGATTTTATTGAGTAATAAACTATTATGGTACAACGTTGGTATCAGCTTCTAATTTATATCTAACTCATCCTTGCCAAACTTCATAAGGGAAAAAGGGGCAGCCTACAGGAAAAGTAGAACAGCTTTGATAGAGGATGAAGAGGAATTCCAAAAGCTGGCCAAGCTAGCAAAAAAGGAGGTACAGCAAGCCAAGGTACAGAAAGCACTCCAGACAGTGGATGGGATAAAGAGGACAGAAAAGGCTTTCTTTAGCTACATAAAAGAAAAAAGGGACAAGAAGGATGGCAGTGTCAGACTAAAGAGAGGGGATGAATGGGTAGTAGAAGAGATGCCAAAAGAAGAAGTATTAAATTAATACTTCTGCTCTGTCTTTACAAAAGAAAAGGATGGACCAATACCACAGGCAGGGGTAAGGAAAGAGGGAACTGGGGCAGATCCATTAGGGGTCATTGGGATAGTAAGAGTGAGGGAGGGACTGAGGGTACTGAGAGTGGATAAATCCCTAGGTCCAGATGAGTTACATCCCAGGGTACTCAGGGAATTGTACGAGGAGCTGGCACATCTGATGACAACTCTATTTAATTCCGGATTACTGCCAGACAAATGGAGCACAGCAAATGTGGTGCCACTCCACAAAAAAGTCCCAAGAAGGATCTAGGCAGCTACAAGCCAGTCAGCCTGACCTCGATAGTATGCAAACTTATGGAGACCATACTGAAGGAGGTGCTGGTGTGGCACATGGAGGAGAATGGTCTGCAGTATAGTAAGCAACACAGGTTTGTTGTGGTGGGCAAATAATATCAAATGAATTTAACAGAGTTCTTTGATTATGTCATGAAGGCAGTGAAGAAGGATCAGGCAATAGATGTAATTTGCCTGGACTTTAGTGAAGCCTTCAATTCGATGCCACACAGGAGGCTGATAGCAAAACTGAGGGGGCTAGGGGTGAGGGAAAAATTAGTGAGATGGGTTGAAAACTGGTTGGGGCAGGACACAGAGGGTGATGGTGGTAGGGCGGTAGCCTCCAGTACAAAAGATGTCACAAGTGGAGTTCCACAGGAGTTGGTGTTGGGCCTGGTACAGTTTAATGTATTTATAAGTGACATTGGGGAGGGCATTCAAGGCAAAATGTGCTTTTCGCTGACGACACCAAACTCTGTGGGAGGGTGGACACCCAAGAGGGGATTCAAGAGTTAAAAGAGGATCTAGCCAGACTGGAGAAATGGTCAGGGATTTGGCAGCTGAGTCTCAATGCCAAAAAGTGCAAGCTAATGCACATTTGGGCAAAAAAAAACCTAGAGCAGACTATTACATAGGAAAGGTACAGATAGCTGCATCTGAAGAAGAAAAAGACCTAGGGGTAGTAATTACTAGTGATCTGAAGCAATCCACTCAATACAAAAAGGCAGTGACAAAAGTCAACAGGATGCTGGGATGCATTGCAAGGGGTTTCAGTAGCAGGCACAGCAAGGTTATTTTGACGTTATATAGATCACTGGTAAGGTCTCACTTGGAGTATGGAGTGAAGTATTGGCACCCATACCTAAAAAAGGACATTAAATTGCTGGAAAGGTTGCTAAGGAGGGTGACTAAAATGATCAGGGATAGCAGGGCAAGTCATACGAAGACAGGCTTGAAACCCTTAGGATGTACTCCTTGGAGGAGAGGAGGCAAAGGGGGGACATGATAGGGCTGTTTGAGTACCTGAAGGGAGTAAACAAAGTAGAGTGTGGGGGTCTCTTCAGCAAGAAAGAGAACACCACCACCAGAGGACACAGCCTAAAGCTGGTGGGGGAAGATACAGAAGGGAGGTGAGGAAGCACTTCTTCACTGAAAGGGTGGTGTCAGCCTGGAATGAGCTACCAGAGGAAGTGGTAGCAGCTAGGACAGTGGGATCATTCAAAAGATCCTGGGACAAACACAGTGGGAAGTTGTGGGGCCAAGGAAGGGGGAGGGGAAACAGAGAGGGGGGTCGGGGACATAGGTGTCAGGGTAAACTACAAAACCCTACAACAAATCAAGCAGACAAGACAGACCAGGAGGTCTTCTTCTGCTGGCTACTTTCTTATGTTCTTATGTTCATCAGTGACATGTGGTTTCTCAATCAAATGGTCAATTTGCCTCTCCATCTGATAAATATAGGCTGTCACAGTTTCCCATTTGGCTAGTGGGGGAACTCGTTAGTTTTGGCCAGAGATGAGTAAGCAGCTTTTTTTGCCCCTGCTAGCAAAATTAGGAGTTTTAGCTGTCCACCTCTGATTCTGACCCACTCTGCAGGGAGTGACTTAAGGACTAGCACCAGGGTGATCAGGTCAGAGGAATTGTACATTATTTCAAGTACTTGTCCTATTTTTATTTTTTCTTATCCCCGCCTACCTGGCACGTTCCGTCCACTCCTTCGGGCAGCCAGTCCTGCTGTTGCCTCTGCTACCTACTCGCCATCCTGCTGCTCAAATGCTCCACTGATCCAGCATATACCTTCACAGAGGGGGGCCCCCTGCCCTGGAGGGGGCAACGGGAGAGGAGTATAGAGTGCCTGAGCACTCTCTTGCTTCTGGGCAGAGTGTGGATACTGCAGCACTGGATAATTTGTGGCAGAGAGGTGTGACTAGGTGGGGCAGCCATCATCCAGTAGGAAACGTGCCATCTTTCATGTTTTTCTGGAGAGCCCACATTGTGATGCTCCTTGTACTGCCTCTGGTCTTCACTGGGGGCCACTACAGAGTGAAGTACTTTCCCCAAGCCACCCCAGGAGAGGAGAGCAGTCCTCTGGATGCTCAATCCTGTCCTCCCCTGCCAGACCCCAGTGACCTGAGTCCATTCCCGAACCTGGGTCACCGACGTGGTTCGAAGTGTGGCATCCAGTGCCTCAACCCTCTACACCACTGGGACTTGTCCTATTTGAACCCAGTACTCTGAGATCTTTGGACAGCCTCAGAACATATGGAGATAGTCATCCCTTTGTTACCCCCAGTCCCTCCAGCATTTACCTCAGTCCTGGTATAAGAATTTCATTTGGGCTGCTGGGGTCTGAACAAATTGGGTTCTGCATTTCTAAGAAACCAGTTTTCTGGGACTATCCCAAAAGTCCCACATGAAATGAGACAATATAGTTTGCAGTCACTCCTTATGCATGCAAACAGTTCAAGATCTACAGAAATGGGTTAGGCAGCGCACCCCATTCTATATACTCCAGAAACTTACATACAGCACCTAATAGGATGAGCTTTAGGGTTGACAACCCAAGGAAGAATCTACCCCATATTTGTTTTAGGGTTTTAGGGATGGGGTTGGGGTTTCAGGGTTGGAAACCATAAAACCACATGTGCCTACTTTTTTTCACTTTAGCCTGAACCGTAAATGTTGCATTAACAGTTTTTTTGCAAATAATTTCTTTACTTTTTGAGAGTATAATCATATTCTAATAGTCCTGCATTCCAATGCATCCATACTTTTTGAGATACTGTAGCTGTATCCTTATTTGCCTGTGGAAGTGCAGGGCACTCTGGGCCCTGTGCACCCATCCCTCCATAGATGCATATATGTATGTTGCTGTGTAAGTGCATGGCCCTCCAGGCACTGAACTTCAATCTGTAAGACAATAGCAACCAAATTATCAGCATAACCTTCTTATTACACCACCTAATGTACCCGGTACTGAAAAATGTCAAAGCCCCACCAAAACATGATTCCACGCCACAACGTCATTCCACGCCACAGGTGTGAAAACACAGTTTGGCCAGGATTTGAGAAATGACAGCTGTCACGGTCATGAAGTGGTATAAAAAAATGGTTATGTTTAAAATTTGGAGTCAAAATATTTAAAATTACTAAGGTTACGAGTGAACGTAGCAAAATGTCAATTGAAGTACATACCTTTGCCATTTTTACATATTTTGACCCCAGATTTTCAACATACTGTACCATTCTTATGACCCCACCTCATGAACAAAGGTGGTAAAGATGTTCTAATACCACCTTAATGGTGATTTCACAAAGTGACCATGAAATTGCCCTTCAGGATGGATTTCCATAATTACATTGGCATTGTCCATGAGGTGGGGGTCACAAAAAGGCAATGTTGAAAATTTGGTGTCAAAATATGCAAAACATGTCAATGGCATGCATCAAAGTTGAAAATCTTTCTGAACTACATTGAACTGCACTTACCTTAATATAGCAGCTGCTGGTTCCAACACCAAGACGTGTCTTCCATCAGAGATTTGATCTTCAGCCTGAGGTGAATGAGGGTGTGTGTGTGTGTGTGTGTGTGTGTGTGTGGGGGATTCATGGTAGTGAGTGCTCAGTGGGAAGTCAGGGTGCAGGGTCGGATCAGTTAAGAACCATTTTCTTTTTTATAGGTTTACAAAAATAAAAGATATCGAGTGACCATTTTCTTTATTTCAGATACAACATCAATAGGAGGGTGTGTGCCACTAGACACTAGGGAAAGAATTTATCATTACAAGGATGGTAATCTGAGGGTGGGGGGGTGCCACTAGACACCACAGAAAAATAATGCAATTACATGGACAGTGATTGGAGGGTGGGGGGGTGCCACTAGACACCAGGAAAAGACTTCATCATTATGGGGATAGTGATTGGAGGTGAGGGGTGCCACTAAACACCAGGGAAAGATTAAATAATTACAGGGATGGTGATTCATAAGATATCTCATATGGTATTTTCATTTGGACACTATGAACATTTTCATATGAATGCAAATATCATATGAAAATGTTCATATGAATGCAAATATCATATGAAAATGTTCATATGAATGCAAAGATCATATGAAAATGTTCATATGAATGCAAATAACATACAAAAATTTTCATTCGAACGAAAATAGCACACGGAAATTTTCATATGAACAACAATATTATATAAAAATTTGGATATGATATTTTCATTCATAAGAAATTTTTTGTATAATATTTTAATTTGGACTAAGTACAAAAACGTTCATATGAACAAAATCATCATATGAAAATGTTCACATGAACGAAAATATCATACAAACATTTTTGTTTGTATAAAAATTTTCATTGGATATTTTTGTTCACATGAAAATTTTCATATGATGTTTTGGTTCATACGAAAATTTTTGTAGAGTCCAAACAAAAAAAGTGGAAGCAAGTCACAAAACATTATTTAAAATGTGAGAAAAAAAATGCATTTTGAGGTCAGTTCTCCAACAGTTCAGTGCAGAATCCACCTAACAGAGTCCCGATGAGCAAGACAGAGGTATTGGTCTATCCATGATGTCATTTTTGTGGGTTTTGAACTTTTTAAGAGAAAAATGGAAAACAAAATGGCAACAATTGAAAAATGATTTTTCCTTCATGGAAAAGGATTGGCCCCAAATGAAAAAGGATTTTTTTTTTCATTTCATAGAGCTATTTTGTAGTGCTTACTAAGCATGCTCAGAACTGAAATTTCAAAATTAAATTACCTTGGAATGGATTAATATTTTTTCACCAAACCAGTGAAAGGCACATCTGTAGGCCATGCCCTTTCTATCCCGAAAATTTCAGACCAGAGTTCCAGACCATCTGGGTGCAAGGTGATGACAAAAAAAAAGTGATTTTTTTTTTACAATTGTTTGCTATCTGCATTTTGAAATCCACACATCTGACCAGAAAAAAACTTGGCACATCAAAAGATCTACCTCACAAGACCGTGCTTGCAAAATTTTATGCAAATCCATTGAACAGTTGCAGCGATATTAAAGTTCAAAATGTGAGGCTTAACATAGAAAACCCTGCTCAACCATAAAAACAGGGGTGCTACTGTGCCACTATAGTATATATAATAATATAAAATGGTTCATTAAGTTTCTAAAGTTCTGTTATTATTAACATATTATATCAACATGTTTAAATATGTATTGACAAATGAGAAAGGCATTGTTAGGCACTATTCATGTTGATGCAGCTCCAAACTTTTATTAAAAAAATAGACAAAAAAAAAACCTTAAGTTTGTAGGCCTGACAGTTCAAATGCTATAGCTTTTGAAATACAGTTTCAAGCATTATAAAATATAAAAGGTTTTTTTTTTTTCAGAATAGGCAGAAGATACTAGTGGTTGCTCTAAAAACAAACACATTCTTTTCTAGTTTCATGGGGAAACATGCATTATGAAATAGGAAGAAAGCAGTGTGGTCTAGTAAAAAAAGCCACAGACCATGAAATGGGAGTTCCCTGGTTCAAGTCCTACCAATATCCCTGGCTGTATCTCCTTGTGCTTCATTGGACCAAGATGTCCATATGGTAGAAGAAGGACCCAAATGAAGACAAGGATGTTGCATCCCAAATGGTCAATGCTGTAAATACACCGTAACATTAATCAGAAAATCATGTGATTTTTGTGCAACTTCATATTGGTAGAGTCAGATCTGGGTCTCCTGGGCACAAAATAAAGGAAGCCTTTCTTATGTTGGCATGCTTGTGCAGCCAACATTGTGGGACAGTGCAGCTTTGGAGGCGCGGTCGCTGTTGGTCGAATGCAGGGCACGCACCAGTAGGTGCGTCCTGCATTCCCCAATTGGCCTGCATGCCGGCGCCACACCATGCATACATACTGTGGCCAGCACATCTAAGAAAAGGTCCACTGTAATCTGAGCAAAGCTCATCAGATGCAGCCGTCCTTTTCTTGCTGTGCTTGCAACCATTATGTACATGGCAGCACACTGGCTCTCAAACTGCAGACTATGGGGGTGCCCAATCGCCCTGTCAGCTGCCCCTGCCCCTTGTGAATGTGCTAATGGGGGAGCCCACTCCCAGTCTGCAAAAAGCATCTCTCTCATTTGTGATATGCCAAGGGGGGTGCCCAATCCCCCTTGGCTCTTACCCTGCCCTCCCTTTCCTTGTGTGCCGATGGGGGAGCGCACTCCCCATTGGCAGAAATAACCACCCCAATTGTTTAATGCCGAGGGGGGTGCCCAATCCCCATCGGCATTAATTCCCCCTGTGTTGTTTGCCTACGAGGGAGCCCAATCCCCTGTCGGCTACAGACTCCCCCTCCAAACAGTTAGGTGGCACGCTGGGAGCCCATCCCAACATGCCAAGTGCCCTGCAAAAAAAACTGTCCCGTAATGTTTTTTTTTACCTGTAAAATGAAAACAGTCCTTTGTAGTCTCCGTGCCCCCTCCCCCACCCGCACCCACCCTCTGTGCATCCTGCTCTCCACACCCCCCACCCCATACTTACCTCCGGAGTCCAGCATGACTATCTTTGGTGGACTGGGAACACGTCTGCGCTCTTCAAAGCTGACCGCAAACTGAGGAAATGCTGGAAAGCTGTATAATGGAATAAATAGGGGGTTTTCAACTTTGCTGCATATCTCAGGCATTTTTGTGAATTTTGGCCTCCAACTTTCAACATGGGGTTTTTGGGACCCCTTCTCATGAATTCTTGCACTGTCATGGCGTTATTAGGTCCCGAAAGGTGATTTTGCAGTCACTGCATGGAATCACCTTTTGGGACTGTATAATGAAATGACAGTGCCACTGTTCATGAGGGGGGCTCTCAAAAACCCTATGTTGCAAATTTGGTGGGAAAAAAACCAAACATGATTGTTTTATGAGTGTGCATAGCAACTGCTCAATGCAAGCTCATAAGTTAATGAATTTGCAATATTTTCATGCCAGATTCTCAACACTGGCATTTTACCACACCTTCTTGTGAACTGTATAGCTGTCATTTTTCACATCCTGGCCGAAATATGTTTTCGCACTTCCAGCGCAGAATAGCATGGTTGTATTGTGAAATCAGTGTTCGGGACACATTATGAAAATGACAATGACACTGTTCATGAGCAGAGGTCCTAAAATGCCTGTGTTGAAAATTTCAATGACAATACTCCATAAAATGACTTGTTTTATAGCGTGCGTAGAAACTGCGCAATGCACGCAATGCACGCTTGTACATTAGCACATTCGCATTATTTTTGAGCCAGATTCTCAACATTGGCATTTTACCACACCTTCTTGTGAACTGTATAGCTGTCATTTTTCACATCCTGGCCGAAATGTGTTTTTGCGCTTCTGGCACAGAATAACGTAGTCGCTGTGTGAAATCAGTGTTCGGGACACATTACAAAAATGACAGTGATACTGTTCATGAGCAGAGGTCCTAAAATGCCTGTGTTGAAAATTTGGTGACAATACTCCATAAAAGGACTGTTTTACGAAGTGCATAGCAACTGCGCAATGCACGCTCATAAGTTAGCACATTTGCAATATTTTCACACCAGATTCTCAGCATTGGCATTTTACTACACCTTCTTGTGAAATGTACAGCTGTCATTTTTCACATCCTTGCTGAAATGTGTTTTCGATCTTTCGGTGCAGAATAGCGCCTGCGCTGTGTGAAATCAGTGTTCGGGACACATTACAAAAATGACAGTGACACTGTTCATGAGCAGAGGTCCTAAAATGCCTGTGTTGAAAATTTGGTGACAATACTCCATAAAATGACTGTTACGAGCATGCATTATGCAGTTTGCACACACACTCATACGTTCGCAAACTTCTAATATTCTCACTCCAGATTTTCTATAGTGCCATTGTTCTGCACCGCCTAATGAACTGTACAGCTGTCATTTTTCACATCCTGACCAAAATCTGTTTTCGCAGTTCCAGCGCAGAATAGTGTGGTCGCCGTGGAAAGTCCATGTTTCAGACACATGATGAAATTGACAGTGACACTGTTCATTAGCAGATGCCCTAAAATGCCTATGTTGAAAATTTGGGAACGAAAATCAATAAAATGAGTGTTTTATGAGTGTGTGTTGCACAGTTTGCACACATGCTTAAGACTTTGTGAATTTGTAATACTTTCACTCCAGCTGTTCATCATTGGCATTTTTCCATACCTCCTTATGAACACTGCAACTGCCTGAAATGTGTTTTCACATGTCCAGCACAGAATTGCACGGCTGCTGTGTGAAATCAGTTTTTGGGACAGTTTGAGGAAATGATGGTGACACTATTCATGAGCAGAGGTCCTAAAATGCCTTTGTTGAAAATTTGGTGCTGAAACTCCATACAATGACTGTGTTGCAAGCATGCAATACGCAGTTTCCATGCACACTTGTAACTTTGTCAATCTGCAATATTTTCATGCCACATTTTCACCACTTGCATTTGTGCACATCTCCTTATCAACAGTCCAGCTGCCATTTTTCACAGCCTGCCCAAAACGTGTTTCTGCAGCTGTGGCGCACAATGGCGTGCTTGCTGTGCAAAACCACCTTTTGAGACACAGTCACAAAATCACAGCACTATGCATCTCTAGCTCCGCCACTCCCACTGCCAATGCCAGAGCGACAATATTCGGCATTGACAAATGGTTGTTTTAAATAGAGCTCCATGTCCCCTCAAACTGATTCTTCCAGCCCTAGCTCCCCTCCTGTCCTGGGGTCTCCCTCTCCCCTCTCAGGTCTCCCCTGAGGCAGCCTGCTCAGATTATGTCTCAATTCATATCTTCTTGTCATATTTCTAGCAATCCAGGTTGTGATATGAACCAGGTCACTGCCGCCTTGCCCATCTGCACATTGAAGCAAAGATACAGTACCATGCACTGTAATCTTATCACTCCCTCACTGAGGCATCGCATTGTAGTTAGAGAGGGGATACCAGATGTGATGTTTTAAACTGGTAATATTTCTTCAAAGTTGAATTATAGGTACACAGTGACTGAATTACAGAAGCACAGCTGTTCAGCTGGTGGTTGCCATTAATATTCCCAAGAACTATCTGGTTGCTGAATTAGACATACCTTCCTCCCATTAGAGCTGCCAGTGATGACATTTGTTTAAACACCTCTTTCTCAAAAGCTGCTGTAAAGAAGAAATTACAGAAAAAATAGCCTTATGTACTGTAACTGTATAACATGACAGAGCACAGAATAAAATATAAATGACGTGTTCTTTAATGCAAAATACTTTACATGTAATAGTAAAACTTACATTATTTAAAGAAATTTGGTTTCCTTCTTATTTCAATACAATCTAGAAAAAGACTACTAAATGTTAGTTTCCATTTTTATACAGCTGGAGAAAAAGTGGTTCTTTCCTAAGGCTTCCATGCTGGAGGTTCTGATTCTCCAGGCCATGATGGCGATTCAATTCACAAGTTTAAGTTGCACTGAAATGTTGAGGTGAGCAGCAGCTCACCGAAAAATATGATCTGCAGTATCTCAAAGGAAAACATTTTTAAAAGAGACAGATTAAGTAGGTCTGGGGATGTGAAAATAATTTCCAAATCCTGAATCTTGTCATGAAGATTGGAAATTTGCATAGCAATACGCTTTGTGAATTCTCTACTTTGCAGAGCTGCAAATGGCAGAATTTGCAATTTGCAGAGTGAAAACCTATGTGAAGTGTGCAAATTTGCCACTACATGGCTGTTAATTTTTCAGTGTAGTGGTGAATTACTTCATGAATTGCAGCATACATAGCGTGAAGTGACAAATTCTTGGGCACTATGCAATGTGAGTAGTGGGCCACTTTATGCAAACTTCACTGGTGAAGTTTAAAATTCATCTGGGTAGATGGCACAAACAGACTAACATGTGACTCCTGTTGTCATGCCTTCATGAGGGTCCACACGTGGATGCTAGCATTTGCAGTCACAACACCTGGCCTCTGGAATATTCTTTTTCCAGACATTCACATTTCATATCTGGAACATTCTTTTTCCAGACATTCACATTTCTCTTTCCATTAATATTTTTTGTTTTGTTTTACTTCATCTTGTTATAATGTTATTATGTTCCCCTGGATATGCTCACCGCAGGAGCTGTGGTCCTCCACACTGACTCATGCCCACAGAGTCTGGCACTGGGCAGAAGCCACCTTTTGATCCAGACACTGCCACCATTATCAGTCAAGCTCTCATTCCTAGGCTTAATCCCCAAGGTGGATTTTCCCATTCCTACTGTAGTGGCTCAGTGTACTGGGGGATGAACTGGACCACTTTGAGTCAATTGTTGGCCATTGGAAAGGGGACAGTTATTCCTTTGCTCCATGGGTGTTGGCACTGATTGGACTGGCCCTGTCATGCTGGAGCAACCAGGGAGTGTTTTCTCCCAGTTAGAGTAGAAGTAGTACATTTTATTTCTTTGTGGCACCACTCCCCAGAGGTCCAAGGCACTGTTACAAAACACAGAGATAGAACAGCAGGAGGAAAACATTATTAATACAATAATAAATAAAAAAACTTATCCATCTACAACCCCGTCATCATGCACCTAACACGCAACAGACCTGGGACAGTTGCCTGGTAATGTGTGGTCACCGATGTTGCCATTGACATTACACCATGCTTCCTATAAGGGTCAATCTCTGTGCGCTATGTTAAGCCAGTACCTGTGGGAGAACAGCATTCAAAGGGCACCCTTAATCCTCCCTGCCAGCTTCCACTGCTGGTGCACCATGCTCAGGGCATGACCCTAGGTCACCAGTATGGCAGATGCATAACTCATTACTTGTCATCATGCAGCTAGCACTGCTAATAACATTAAGGAGCTGCTTTTTAGCCACTTATGCAGTCGTGCTTTATAATGAGTCCTCTTCTAGTTATTTGATGTCTTTATTTGCTATCTGTTATGTAAGTAGTAAGACATGACAGATTGTGGGTTGTGGTGGGATACCACAAGTAGAGATGAGTGAAGTTTCTGTAATATGCTCTTTGAATTAATCTTCAAAGTGCAGCTCGATCTGTGAAATGTAGCATTTTGCCACAAAGTGTTAAGTTTCACCTGCAAAATGAGGAGTTTTGATCATGAAGTGTGGAGTTTTGCCCTCAAACAGTGGAATTCACGTTATACTCCATGATTTGGGGCATAGTCAAACTTGCTAAGGGCAGAGAAAATGTGACAAAACACCACAAATCTGAATTTCAGCCACTTCGTGGCAACTTCTCCAGGAAGGAAAAAACTTCAGCACGTCTCTAACCACGAGCAAAGGGGTGTAGTGAGGAAAAAAGCTGCAGGTTAAGGGCCTTCAATCCCTAGGTGTGCAGGTATACCACCACAACCCACACTCTGGATTGTTATGTTGTTCCTAAAATTGGGATTTTGGGATTTTGTGAAAAAAGGCAGTAATGATAAAATGAAAAACATTTTAATATGATCTTCTTTTGCTAAAAAAGAATACAATAATCCTTCCACAAGTAGACAAACACTAGTGGGTGCTGGCTAGTGTGATAAGATGTTTGTAGCCTTGCCTGTCATTGGTATTCTGTCTTGTCTCTCTTTCCCTTCCAAAAAAGCCAGCAAAAGAAATGAGAAGATCTGCAGTTTGGTGGCTGGAATCATCTCTGTAAAGGCTGGCAATGCCATTCATTCAGGCACTAGTGTGTTACAAAATGTAATAAGTGACTGGGGTTAGTTTGAAGCACTTCTTCACAGAGAGGGTGGTGGACACTTGGAATGCGATGCTGAAAGAGATCATCTCATTGAAGACAGTGGGCAGCTTTAAGAGAGGCTGGGATAGGCATGGGGGAAGGTAAGGATCATGGGTAGGGAGGATGGGAGGAGTGGGAGGGAGGGCGGGGACATTAGCTCAAGCTGTGGACCCTGCAATACGAGCAGACTTGATAGTCCAAATGGCCTTCTTCGGAAGGCTTCTTCATATGTTTGTATGAAAAAAAAAATAACAACATTGTATAAGAAATAATGATGTAGGGTAAGAAATGAAGAGAATTGTTTACATTATTTCACCTAAGGGTGTAGATTGTAACTTGTGCTTATACAGTAACTGTTACATTTCATTTTGACTTTTTACATTGTAAAAAGACGGCAGCGATTTCAAGATGAAAATTCTTAAGGGGCACATTGATAGGTTTTTTGCAGCGGCAGGCTAAAAGTAGAACTTCTTTTTTTGGCATGGGTAGTTGTGCCATAAATGTATGGCATTAGAACAGTCTCAGCTGATAAGAGACTAGGATTTTCTCCAACTCATTTTATAGTGTTAGATTTACTGAATAAAGAAAGTATTTAGTTGTTTATTTATTCCATCATGCCTGCTGCATTTTTGTACAACTGGAGAACCAAGCTTTTGGAAGGGCCCCATGTACAAAATATGAAAAACACTTTCCTACCTAATGCACCTCTAAATAAGCAATAAAACTTGACAGGACATGTGGCAATACTAAATGACCTTTTACTCTGGATGGGTTATAGGGCATGAGGTGCATACAAGTGCCAATCAGTGTGGCATTCCCTGGAGTGTGTAATTGTGCTTATGATTGGTCAATACCAGCAGGAACATCTGCCAGAACTAGACACATAGTGGATTCCTTGCAGGGGGAGGGCCCCAAACAACTGTCCACAAGAGACAGGGCTATCCTAGATCTAGTACTGACTAACAGGGAGAGGATCACAGATCTCTAGGTAGAATGTTACCTGGGAGCCAGTGACCATTACATGGTATGGTTCAGTTTGGCCACTAGAACTAAATCATCACATTCCAAGGCAAAAATATGGGACTTCAGAGGAGCTGACTTTGATAAGATGGTGAACAGAGCTAAGCTAGCCCTGGCAAGAAAAAATACAGGTGAGGGGGTACAGGCAAAGTGGGCAAGCATTCAGGATGCTATACTTGAAGCAACATCCCATTGTGTTAGAGAGAAAGGCAAGAGCAAAATAAGGATGAAACCACTTTGGTTCTCAGAAACAGTAGCAGAAAAGGTCAGAGCCAAAAGGCTAGCCTTCAGGAAATATAAGGGAACGCAGCAGGACGAAGATAGGGAGGTATACCAAACTTACCTAAGGGAAGCAGGAAGGCAGTAAGGCAGGCAAAGTTCCAAACTGAGGAAACACTAGCATGAACAGTAAAAGAAGGAGACAAGACTTTCTATAGATACATGAGTGAAAGGAGAAAGTTCAGAGAGGGTATTGCTAAGATCAAAGGGGATAAGGGGGACTGTGTGGAGGAGAACCAAGGAAAAGCATCTATCCTAAATAGATACTTTTGCTCAGTATTTACCAAAGAGAAGGTAGGGCAGGGCCCACAGCTCAGCACCATGGACACAGGGGGAAGGGAGGTGTGCACTAGTCCCTTCACAAAAGAAAGAGTCCTACAAGAACTCGCCAAGATCAGGGTGGACAAGGCAATGGGACCTATGGCATACATCCCAGGGTACTAAAGAAGCTAAGGGTGGAACTAGCAGAGCCATTATCAGAACTGTCTTGCGAGTCTCTGAGCACAGGAGAGGTCCCAGAAGACTGGAGAAGGGCTCATGTAATCCCACTCCACAAGAGTGGTAGCAGAGAGGAGGCAGGGAACTACAGACCAGTCAGTCTTACCTCAGTAGTGGGCAAGATTATGGAGGCACTTCTTAAGGAAAGGATAGCCAACACCTGGAATCCATAGGAGCACAGGATCCGAGACAGCATGGGTTTGCAACCGGAAGGTCCTGTCAAACTAATCTTATAGATTTCTTTGACTGGGTAACTAGAGAGGTGGACCAAGGGAGAGCAGTTGATGTTGCCTATCTTGACTTCAGCAAAGCTTTCAATACTGTTCCACATAGAAGATTGATTAATAAGCTGGGTAGGCTCGGGGTGGGTCAGAAGTTGGTCAACTGGGTGGCAAACTGGTTGATGGGTAGAAAACAGAGAGTGGTGGTAAATGGTATACAGTCACAAGAGATGCAAGTCACAAGTGGGGTACCTCAGAGATCAGTTCTGGGGCCAGTGCTCTTCAATATCTTCATCAGTGACATTGCAGATGGACTGGAGGGTAAAGTTTGTCTATTTGCAGATGACACCAAGATCTGCAACAGAGTAGATGATCCAGATGGGGTGGGCAGAATGAGAAGAGATCTGGATAAACTGGCAAAATGGTCAGAAGAGTGGAAACTGGGGTTTAATGCAAAGAAGTGCAAGATCATACACATAGGGAAGAGAAACCCTGAAGCCACCTATAGGTTGGGAGGGGAGTTGCTGGCAATCACTAGGGAAGAAAGAGACTTGGGCATCATTATCACAGATGATTTGAAATCATTCAAGCAGACCACTAAAGCAGTAGATAAGGCTAGGGGATGTTGGGGAGTATTAGTAGGGGTATTGCAAGTCATAAGAGGGAGGTGATAATCCCTCTTTACAAGACACTGGTTAGGCCCCATCTGGAGTATTGCATGCAGTGCTGGAGCACGCACCTGCACAAGGACATTAACAAAATGTAGGCAGTCCAGAGAAGGGCAACCAAAATGGTGTAGGTACTGCATCAGAAAACATATGAGGACAGATTCATGAAGCTCAATATGTATACCCTAGAGCAAAGGAGGAAGAGAGGTGATATGATAGAAACATTCAAACATCTTAAGGGCATTAAAGGTGAAAGAGCCTAACATGTTTCAATATAAGAAAAATAGCAGGACAAGAGGACACAACATGAGATTAGAGGGAGGCTGATTAAGGGGTAATGCGAGGAAGTTCTTTTTCACAGAAAGGGTGGTGGATGCATGGAACGGCCTACCTCAGGAAGTGGTGGAAATGAATACAGTGTAGTGTTTCAAACAGGCATGGGATAGACATAAGGGAGCAATGCAGATGAGTATGAATAGATAGGTCATTGACAGAGGAAAGGCCTATGACACATTCATAAGGTAGAAAAAATGGGCAGACTGAATTGGCCTTGCGGTTGCGGTCCTTATCTGTCGTCAACTTCTATATAAATCATATGCCACATCTTCCCAGATATAGCCCCAGAAACATTGCAATGTCATAAACAGTTCTTGCAGTATAAAGAAGACCTTACTGATCTTGGGGCTACTTTCAAAATGTTCTATCCTGCCAAATGGTTTCTAACCTGTGGAGAAGAGAAGAGGTTATTTTTTTTACCCCAAGCAGCTAAAAGCTTACATAAATCTGAGGAAATCCTATAAGGCTGAACACTATCTTTCTGAAGGAGAAGATCTAGAGGAAGAGATGCCTTCCATAGAGGAAGAGACTAAATGATTGAATTTAGTACTTTTTTTCCTTTTGTTATTGAACACAGATGTTTATAATACTAACATACTAACATTCTAGATGCCAGCACAGTAGGCCTATTGGTCTATCAAGTCTGCTCGTGCTTCAGCACCCTGACTGAGTACTGTAGCCCTCTATCTGTCTCCTTCCACTGTTACTCCATTCCCCAGTCCTGCCCCCAGGCAAACCAGCCTCTGCTTCACCCCCTTGCCTATACCTGTCTCATGGTCTCTGAATTCTCCACCGTAGCTGCCTGTACCAGCCTCCCTGGGCAGTGCATTCCACGGTTCCACCACTCTCTCATTTAACATTTTAATTTAAACATAGTAGCTATGTGCTTAGGAACAAGTAACTACTAAATATCTAATTTGGCATAATTTAGAAGCTTGAGTCTGTTAACCTGCGAATGGTTATTTGTTTGGGGATTAATTGACTATATATATATATATATATATATATATATATATATATATATATATATATTTATATATATATATGTGTGTGTGTATTATAAATCTCTTTTCTTTTTCTTTTCTTTATAAGCTTTCTGGATTAAAATTATAATTAATTGGTCCCATCAAGCTGGTGGACTTTACCTAAAATCAGAAATACCATGTAAGTGTGTAATTTTATAATAACTGATTATCTTAAATCTTTTTAATTAATTTTCAGATTGATTATTCTGAGTTTTGATTTTGATTATATATGGTGTACTAATATAAATATTATAATAAAAAAAAGAATCCCTGGTGGTAGTGGTCCACCCCACCCTCCAATCACCAGCCCCTAATGCCAAATACAGAATCCCTGGTGGTAGTGCCTCCCCCCCCCCCCGATTGCTAGTCCCTAATGTCAAATACAGAATCCCTTGTAGTAGTGATTCCCTCTCCAATCACCAGCCCTTTCTTATCAAATATAGAATCCCTGGTGTTAGTGGCCCCCCCTCTCTCCAATTGCCAGCTCCAAAATAAAAATAGTAATCCCCAGTGGTAATGGTGCCCCTTCCCTCTGATCACCAGCCCCTACTGTAAATAAATAGAATCCCTGGTGGTAGTGCTCCCTCTGAACACCAGCCCCAAGGTAAAAATAATAATCTCTGGTGGTAACAGTACCCCCACCCTCGAATCACCAGCCCCAAAGTAAAAGTAAGATTCCCTGGTGGTAGTGGTTCTCCCTCCGATCACCAGCCAGGAAGTAAAAAGACAAATCCCTGGTAGTAGTCATCCCCCCTAATGATTACCAGCCCAGAATTAAAAAGAAACTCTCCCTGACATCCAGTGCCCCCCCAGTCAGCACCTCCCTCATCGCACTTGATTGCTTTCGCAGTGCCGCGAGATGTAATGCATAACCGGCACAGACCTTCGCACATCTTCTTGGCCAGCTGTCATCAGTCCAGGCAGGAACACAACTCTTATTTATAGGATAGGGCATATCACCCTCTCCTATAAATAAGAGGTGCGCTCCCTGCCTAGACATATGAAGGCCAGCCGAGAAGCTGTGAGGAGGGCTGTGCCAGTCGCCACACCTGCAGCACTGCAGATACTGATCAGGTGAGTGGGGAGGCTGGTGATCAGCAGGAGGGGGGACCACTACCACCAGGGATTTGCCTTTTTACTTCGTGACTGACAATCAGAGGGGGAGACCACTACCACCAGGGATTATTATTTTTACATTAGGGCTGGCGATTGTGGGGGGGTGGACCACTACCACCAAGGATTCCATTTATTTACAGTAGAGGCTGGCGAACAGAGGGGGGTCCACCAGCACCAGGGATAGCTCGGGATTATCTGCCTCTGTTACCCATGCAAATGGGCCCATAATGGCCCTTTACCATTCTGAGTCCCTAATTGGCTCATTTGGATGGGTATCTTTGAAAACTGCTGATAGTGCTCTGGGGCTCCTGAGGCCAATGTTGGGACCCATGTGGGGACAGCAATACCTGACTTAGCACTGTACCAACATGGCCCTATTTTTAGTCAGGTAGTGCTCAACTGAATACACCATCCTGGGACCCTTGGGCAATTTCAAAGTGCAGCACAAACATTTCAGCTACACTTTGCACCTTTGACCTAAAGGTGGGCAAGCAATGTGAAAGGGCAGCAAGGAGGGCCGGGGGGATACTGGGATGCATAGGGAGAGGCATCACCAGTAGAAAACAGGAAGTTATTATCCCTCTGTACAGACAGCTGGTGAGACCCCATCTGGAGTACTGTGTGCAGTTCTGGAGACCCAATCTCCGCAAAGACATAGACAGGATGGAAGCTGTCCAGAGGAGGGTAACTAAATGGTGCAGGGTCTGCACCGAAGACATATGAAGAGAGACGAAGGAGCTTAATATGTATAGGTCTCGAGGAAAGGAGGGAGAGGGGGACATGATAGAAACTTTCAAGTACCTCAAGGGAATCAACAAAGTCCAAGAGGTAGCATCTTTCAAAAAAAGAGGTGTGCAAGAACAAGAGGGCACAATTTGAAGATAGAGGGGGGGGGTGGCTCAGAGGTAATTTAAGGAAGTATTTTTTCACAGAGAGGGTTGTGGATGCATGGAACGGCCTTTCCGGAGGAGGTGGTGGAGTCAAAATCAGTGGTGGAATTCAAGCATGCATGGGACAGTCATAAGGCCATTCTGGGGGTGGGGGTAGGAAGAGGTAGACTGCTGATTAACTAGGATCTGCAGCTTATCCAGTAGGTAGGGAAATGGGTAGACTGGGTGGGCCAAGCGGTCCTTGTCAGCTGTCAAATTCTATGTTTCTATGTTTCTCGACATTGGGCCCCCAGATGTTTTAGCTAAGTGACTGCATAAACCAAGTAAGGTAGTAGTCTGAATGAAAGTGAAACCAGGATTTGTGATTGCAGCATCAAGGAGAGACACATTGGTATTTTTAGTAATTGTGCAACATTGGCACCAGCACTTTTTCATACTCATTGGTTCTGCTGTCTCGATCCAATGAGTAGGAACAAATTTCAGCCAATCAGGATGCAGTATTCTAAGTTTCCATGGTATATAACATACTGTACTTTATAATTTTTTTATTTCAACTATCACTCGAAAAGTGCTGCTTGGAAGAAAATCATAAAATGATAAATTAATACAGCTGGAAGCAACAGGTCAAGCCCCATGAACCCTGTGCTATTTCAAAGAACAAGCTATTAAAAAGTTGCTATGAATATATTGCAGTGAGTAGGATTTCAATAATTAGAGACATCAGTAATACACAGTTGAGAAAAATGAATATTTTTTAACTCTATTTGTCATACTTGGATATAATCTGGGTGTTTAAATATAGCTGTGTTTGAGAGGACAATGTTTCACTAATGGTCAGACTAAGAAACATTATTACCGAGATAAAAAAATTACAGTACATATAAAAGTAGGTTTCAAAGTTTGCGTTTTAAACTTCACCAGGAACATCAATTACTAAGCTTCAGATAAAGACTGTTCAGTTCATTTCATCAACTTCCTTTAGTGTCAAAGCTATAAAAAATTAAAATTTGAACAGATCACATCACACCCACAAATGTGCCAGAAAGAGATAATGTAGCAATATAATTAGGTCATTGGTGAACATCATTGAGAGGCCCAGAATTGTTAAAAGGTTACATTTTACATTTCGATTTGCACTTATTACACAGAAGGCTAGACCTTCAACACAGCTGCATGCATGACTTGGTCAGAGCTATAAAGATTAAAGAGGACAGGAAATTATTTCTAATTGGCAGCTGTTTATAATATTGCCATTTTCAGAAATGATATTCATACCCCTGAAAGATCCCTGAACAGTACCTGAATAAAAAAGATCTAGAAACAGCCAATACGGATCCAACATTTGGTATTGTGGGCAGTGAGAAGTGTGTAAACTAGCAATTTTTGCACTATACACTGAGCCACCTAACTGCACTTTTTAATTGTTGTGATACACATACAGTGACTAATACATACATACAGATATGCATATATATTCCAGTGTAACATAACACTGCACTGTCTACACACATTTTTACAGATTAGGAAAAAAGACATCAAGGGACCGTTTTCTTCTTTTCAGGCTTCGAGGTACATTGGAGGATGGGGGTTGCCACTAGACACATCATCATATCAGCAGTTACATGTATAAGGCTGAAACTGATCTAGACTGTGGGGGAATGTAGACTAGCAATGTTTGCACTAACCACTGAGCCACCGGACTGCACTTTCTAATTGTTGTGATACACATACATGGACTAATACATATACACATTTATACATTTAGGTCAGTCTTACCTCAGTAGTGGGCAAGATTATGGAGGCACTCCTTAAGGAAAGGATAGTGCAACACCTGGAATCCATAGGGGCACAGGATCCAAGACAGCATGGGTTTACAAAAGGAAGGTCCTGTCAAACTAATCTCATAGATTTCTTTGACTGGGTAACCAGAGTGGTGGACCAAGGGGAGCAGTTGATGTCGCCTACCTTGACTTCAGCAAAGCTTTTGACACTGTTCCATACAGAAGATTGATAAATAAGCTGTAGGCTCAGGGTGGGTCAGAAGTTGGTCAACTGGGTGGCAAACTGGTTGACGGGCAGAAAACAGAGAGTGGTGGTAAATGGTATACAGTCAGAAGAGATGCAAGTCACAAGTGGGTACCTAGGGATCAGTCCTGGGGTAGTCCTCTTCAACATCTTCATTAGTGACCTTGCAGATGGACTAGAGGGTAAGGCTTGTCTGTTTGCAGATGACACCAAGATCTGCAACAGAGTAGATGATCCAGATGGGTGGGCAGAATGAGAAGAGATCTGGATAAACTAGCAGAATGGTCAGAAGAGTGGCAACTGGGATTTAATGCAAAGAAGTGCAGAATCATGCACATAGGGAAGAGAAACCTGAAGCCACCTATAGGCTGGGAGGAGTTGCTAGCAGTCACAAAGGAAGAAAGAGACTTGGCATCATCATCACTGATGACCTAAAATCATCCAAGCAGACCTCTAAAGCAGTAGGTAAGGCTAGGGGTGTTAGGGTGTATTAGTAGGGGTATCACAAGTCGTAAGAGGGAGGTATTAATCCTCTGTACAAGACACTGGTTAGGGCCCCATCTGGAGTACTGCGCAGTATTGGAGGCCACACCTTCACAAGGACATTAACCAAATTGAGGCAGTCCAGAGAAGGGCAACCAAAATGGTGCAGGGACTGCATCAGAAGACATATGAGGACAGATTAATGGAGCTCAATATGTATACCCTTGAGCAAAGGAGGGAGAGAGGTGATATGATCGAGGCATTCAAACACCTTAAGGGCATAAATAAGGTGAAAGAGTCTAACATGTTTAAATATAAGAAAAATAGCAGGACAAGAGTTCACAGCATGAGATTAGAGGGAGGCCGATTAAGGGGGAATGTGAGGAAATTCTTTTTCACAGAAAGGGTGGTGGATGCATGGAATGGCTTACCACAAGAAGTCTTGGCTATGAATACAGTGCAGGGCTTCAAACAGGCATGGGATAGGCATAAGGGAGCAATACAAATGACTATGAATAGATAGGCCACTGACAGAGCAAAGGCCGATGGCACATTTATAAGGTAGAAAAAGAAATGGGCAGACTGGATGGGCCTTGCGGTCCTTATCTGCCGTCAACTTCTATGTTTCTATGTTTCTATGTTTCTATACGTATATATTCCAGTACAGCATAGCAGTGCACTGTCTATGCATACAAGATAGCTTCTGTCAGAGAACAGGCAGAGAACACCAAGAGGAAGGAGCTGCTGTTATAACTTTACTTCTCTACTGGAACTAAGGAACTAGAACTCTACTACTGGGACCTTCAATTTAGGGTAAACACAAAGCAAACACACAAAAAAAAGAGTTAGTGTGTTTGTTGGCTGAAGTGAATTGTTATCTGTGCAATTAACTAGGTGTAGAGAGAGCTATAAAGTACGAGGAATGGCTTAGCTAGAAGGAAGCCAGGTTAAAGCCATATTTAAAAACTGCCCTAGATAGCTTCTGTCAGAGAACAGGCAGAGAACACCAAAAGGAAGCAACTACTGTTATAACTATACTTCTCTACTGGGACTATATTGCACTCCTTCCTTCCCTTCCACCCTAAGCCAGTTCTACTTTTACAGGCACAAGATTTGACTGACAACAGGAACTTCCTGTTTGGGAGCAGGAAGTGAGTGATCACAGAGCCACAAAAGGCTCACCATCCTAGAAGAAAAAGAGTAGCTCTCTGTCCCCCCCAACTGCTGGAGGTCGGACTCTGAGCAAGTAAGGAGACTACTGAGAAATATAGGACCTTCTTGTCTCAGAACAGGAAGATCAGGAGCTTAAAGGGCACAGAGGCAGTAAGTAAGAAGGGAGAAAAAAAATAAACAGAGGAAAGAGTAAGTATTCAAAACAACAGTTATGGGGCCAGAAATAAGATGCCAGTGGTACAGTGCAGTGGCTGTGGAGCAGCAGAGACATTCTGGAGGTTGCGGTGTTGTCCCATCTGTAGGCACCTCTCTGGGCTGAGGGAGGAGGTTGCTCATTTCCTGGCTGAGTTGGCCAGGATTTGAGGGACCTCCTCTCCCACCCAGGGACCACCAAGGCTACTGCCGTTGCCTGTGGGTTGTCAGGAGGAGGAGTGGTTGGACCAGTGGGTTATGGAGGTAAGGTTGGCAGAACAGAAGTGCATCCCTCCAGTTCAACCTCTCCACAATTCATATGTCATTCTGGCAAAGTGTGGTTCCTCTATGGAGGCACCCACAGTGGAGACCAAGGAGGATGCTGGGAACCTCCACAAAGGAGACCCACAGGAGGGTGGCATGGGACCCCACAGGGGAAGGAAACTACTCCTGGTTGGGAACTCCATTGTTAGGAGGGTAGAACTGGGGCAGGAAGGGGAGAGGGAGGTAAGGTGCCTGCCTCGTGCCATGGCTTGGAGGGACAGAGAATGAATCCTCAGGATCGCCAGAGCAGATGCACAGGGGAGGGAGCTGGATGTCATTGTCCACATAGGAACAAACGACCTGGCTGAGAAAGGGATCAAAGCAGTCAGGAAGAGTTTGTGGAGTTGGGTAGGAGCCTTAGACAAGTAGCAAGCATTGTAACCTTCTCGGAGTTGCTGCCTGTCTATGGCATGGGTGAGGCTAGAGTGCTCCACCCTATGGGATTCAATCAGTGCTTGATAAACTGGTGCAGAGCACAGGGGTTTGGCTTCACTGGGGACTGGGGATCCACCTGGAGTGATGCAGGCCTATACTGGCGTGATGGTCTGCTTCTGTCCAGGAGGGAAACCAGGATCCTAGATGATAGGTTTAAATGTCTCATTGGGAAGCATTTAAACTAGACAAGAGGGGAAGCACTGTAAAGGAGCAGGGAAATCATAGCCCCCCTCTAAATCAGGGTAGTGAGGTAGACACAGAGATAGAGATGTCGATAGGGAGAAGGGCAGGGGTAAATTTAGAAAATGACAAAGGCAATACGGACAGGGATGGGGCAAAAAGGGGCAAGGCCATCAAGAAATGGAGGGTAATGAGTACCAATGCCTGTAGTCTGGGCAACAAGCTCCATGAACTGGTGGTCTTGATGGAAGAGGGATGCCTGGATGTCATAGCAGTCAAAGAAACATGATACACAGAAAACCATGATTGGGATGTTAACATACCAGGGTACACAACCTACAGGAGAGACAAGGAGGGGAGAAGGAGGGGGGAGGAGTAGCTCTCTATGTAAGGAAAGGGATAGAATCAATGGAGCAAAAGAGTAAACAGGGAGGAGGGGAGGCACTGTGGGTCACCTTGGAGACTGGAAATGGCACCACAATCTGCACAGGGGTTGTATACAGGCCCCCAACTCAGGGAGAGGGAATGGACAAGGATATGATAGAAGGCGTCCTTGGGATGGCAGAGAAAGGGGAGATACTGTTGATGGGGGACCTGAATATGTCAGATGTTAACTGGAGCACCTTTGCTGCAGCCGCATCCAAGAGTAGGGCCATTCTCGATGCCCTACAGGGGGCATGCCTCAGATAGCTAGTTTTGGTACCCACTGATGAGGGAGCAATCTTAGACATCGTACTCTCAAATGGGGACAGTGAGAAGAGCTCAGATATAGAAGTGGGTAGCCATCTGGGAACAAGTGACCACCAAACAGTGTGGTTCACGATAAACTCAGTTACAGAGTCAAGCCATACAAAAGTGAGGGTACTGGACTTCAGGAGGGCTGATTTTGGCAATATGGGATAGTGCCTTAGAAAAGCACTAGCAAATAGGCTAGAAGGAGGGGTGCAGCAACAATAGGGAAACATCAAAACTGCCATAACAGAGGCAACAAGCCTTTGTGTGAAGCAAATAAACAAATCAAAATGAAAGAAAAAGACAATATAGTTCTCAAAAGAGGTGGCGGGGAAGGTTAGGGAGAAAAGGATAGCATTTAGGAAGTATAAGGAAACACAGAAGGAGCAGGACAGAGAACTGTACCAGTCAAGGTAGAAGGAAGCAGGGGAGGGAATTCAGAATACCAAAGGGCCAAACTGAGGAAAAGATAGCCAACTCAGTTAAGAAGGGGAATAAAACCTTTTATAGATACATCAGGGAGCATAGAAAGACAAAAGGAGGGATAGTGAGGCTGAATAGAATGGACAGTGGACAGAGAGGGACAGTGAAAAACCAGGGATACTGAATAAATACTTCTGCTCAGTATTCACAAAAAAGGAGGGGGGGGGTACCTAATACAATTAACAGAAGCTCACTGGATAATGAGGTTGATCCCAGTCCTTTCATTGAAGAAATGGTTCTGAAAGAACTCCTAGAACTGAAGGTGGACAAAGCAATGGGGACTGATGGGATTCACCCCACAATTCTAAACGAATTAAGGGGAGAACTAGTGACACCACTGACTACCCTTTTTAACAAATCATGGGAGGATGGTGTGGTACCTGAGGACTGGAGGAAGGTGGATGTGATTCCTCTTTAGAAAAGTGGGAGCAAGACAGAGGCAGGAAAGTACAGACCTGTCAGTTTGACCCCTGTGGTAGGGAAAGTGATGAAATCACTTCTGAAGGAAAGAATTGTTGAATACCTAGAGGACAGTGGGGCACAGGACCCAAGACAGCATGGGTTCACAGCGGGAAGGTCATGTCAGACGAATCTAATTGATTTCTTTGACTGGGTGACCAAAGTAGTAGACCAGAGAGGGGCTGTGGATATGGCCTACCTAGACGTTAGCAAGGCATTTGACACAGTCCCACACAAAAGATTAATAAACAAATTAACCAGCCTGGGAGTTGGTCCCAGGGTGGTAGCCTGGGTAAAACATTGGCTGGACAACTGAACACAGAAGGTAATCATAAATGGAGTCCACTCTGAAGAAAGGGGGGTTACTAGTGGGGTACCCCAGGGTTCAGTACTGGGTCCAGTCCTTTTTAATGTCTTTATAAGTGACATTGCAGCCGGACTGGAAGGAAAAGTATGCCTCTTTGCAGATGACACAAAGATCTGCAACAGGGTTCATTCACAAGGAGGTGTGGAAAGGATTAGAAGGGACTTGGCAAGGCTGGAGAATGGTCAGAAGTATGGCAGCTTGGATTCAATGCAAAGAAATGCAAAATAATGCACCTGGGAAACAGAAACCCAGGGGACGATTACAAAATGGGGGGAGTTAGTAGCAACAACAAAAATGGAAAGGGACCTGGGGATAATCATATCAGATGACCTTATGGTTGGCAAGCAATGTGAGAAGGCAGTATGGAGGGCAGGGGGGGAAACTGGGGTGTATAGTTAGAGGCATCACCAGCAGAAAACAGGAAGTTGCTATCCCTCTGTACAGACAGTTAGTGAGACCCCATCTGGAGTACTGCATCCAGTTCTGGAGACCCCATCTCTGCAAGGACATAGACAGAATGGAGGCAGTCCAGAGGAGGGCAACTAAAATGGTGCAGGGTCTGCAAGAGAAGCCATATGAGGAGAGACTAAAGGAGCTTAATATGTATACCCTGGAGGAAAGGAGGGAGAGTGGGTACATAATAGAAACTTTTAAGTACCTCAGTGGAATCAACAAAGTCCAAGAGGGTAGCATCTTTCAGAAAAAGAGACGTGCAAGAACAAGGGGACACAATATGAAGATGGGGGGGACAACTCAGAGGCAATATGAGGAAGTGTTTTTTCACAGAGATGGTCTCGGACACATGGAACAGCCTTCCTGAGCAAGTTATGGGGTCTAAAACTGTGGGAGAATTCAAGAATGTATGGGACAGACATAAGGCAATTCTTGTGGTGGGGTAGGAAGAAATAGGCTGTTGGTTAACTAGGATCTGCAGCTTATCCTGTAGGTTGGGAAATGGGCAGACTAGGTGGGCCAAGCGGTCCTTATCTGTCATCAAAGTCTATGTTTCTATTTTTCTATGCAGAGCATTGTCACACACATAGTAACACACATACACTGCTTTATGTGACATTTATTTACTTATACATCTAACCTTAACTTTTACTGTATTTAGGATGGGCACTGTGCTTTGCACTAACTCATTGTACTAATCTATGGTATGACTGGGTAACTAAGGTAGTGGACCAGGGAGGTGCAGTGGATGTGGCCTATCTGGACTTCAGAAAGATCTTTTTTACACCGTCCATCACAGAAGGCTGTTTAATAAAATGTGCAGCCTAGAGGTGGATTCTAAAATAGTTCTGTGAGTGAAGCACTGGCTGAATGGCAGGAGTCAGAGGGTTGTGGTAAACAAGGAATACTCTGGAGAGGGAGTGATGATGAGCAGGGTTCCACAGGGGTCTGTGTTGGGTCTGGTCCTCATCAATATCTTTAT
Organism: Neoceratodus forsteri; assembly: GCA_016271365.2. Lineage (NCBI taxonomy): Eukaryota > Metazoa > Chordata > Ceratodontiformes > Ceratodontidae > Neoceratodus > Neoceratodus forsteri. The sequence continues at coordinate 52,798,153 of JADMNL010000027.1, read as the reverse complement.
TGGGGACATTGCAGAGGGACTCGAGGGGAAGGTATGCCTCTTTGTAGACAATACAAAGGTATGCAATAGGGTGGGCAGGCCAGAGGGTGTTGAAAGAATGAGGGAACACCTTAAAATGCTGGAGAAATGATCTGAAGAATGGCAGCTGGGATTCAATGCACAGAAGTGCAGGATCATGCACATAGGGTACAAGACCCCAGGGGCAAAGTACAAACCAGTTAGGGAGGTACTGACAGTCACAAAGGAGTAAAGGGACCTGGGAATTATCATCACAGAGGACCTAAGAGAAACTAGGCAGTGCGATAAGGTGGCTAGAAAGGCTAGTCAAATGCTTGGATGCATAGGGAGGGGTATCATGAGTAGAAAGAGGGGAAGTCATCTTGCCCCTGTATAAGACATAGAACCATAGGAACATAGACACTAAGGAAAGACCACACCTGGAATATTGTGTCCAGTTCTGGAGGCCTCATCTGAGAAATAACATAGACAGGGTGGAGGGGGTGCAGTGCATGGCAACTAATATGGTGCAGGGCCTGAGGGATTAGACCTATGAGGGAAGACTAAAGGAGTTAAATATGTATTCCATGGAGGACGGGGGTACATGATTGAGACATACAAATACATCACCAGTATAAACAGAGTACAGGAAGGAAGCATCTTTCAAGGTAAGAGATGCTCCAAGTCAAGGGGGCTCAAAATGATGTTGGGGGGGATGGCTCAGGGGAAACGTGAGGAAAATATTTTTTCACAGAGAGGGTGGTGGATGCCTGGAATAGCCTACCAGATGGGGTGGTAGGGGCTAAAATAATCACAGAATTTAAGGAGTGGGATAGACACAAGGTTATCCTGGATATACTGGAGGCAAGGGGGGGGACTACAGAGTTCAGATTGGGCATGAGACATCACACTAGATAGGGATTAATAGGGCAGACTGGGTGGTGATGTGACTCTCACTCCCCCAGCTTGATCTTCCACTTAGCACCCACTACTTTCAACCCCAGACTCCCCCATCCTCATTACCTGAACAGATACCAGTGTGAAGATCCATCTCCCATTATTATGTCTTGTTGCTTGAACAACTGAAAGAAATGAGTAGTCAGTGCGTGGTTTCAATGTACTTCAATGGGTTTTTACCGCACTTACCTTATTTCTCATATAGCAGTTGCCAGTTACAGCAGCAAGATGTGTCTTTCATGGGACAGTGGATCTTCACTCTGGGATCTGTTCAGATGAGTGAGGGTGTGTGAGGGAGTCTGGGGAGTATGGGGTGGCAGATGCTCAGTGAAAGTTTGGGCTGGGGGTGTGAGGCTGCATCAGTGATGGATCATTTTTAAATAGATTAAAAAAGACTTCAAGGGACTGTGTTCTTTTCAGGCTCTAAGGGACATCGGAGGGTGGGGGGTTGCCACTAGACACCTCATTAAAATCAGCAAATGACATGTAAAATTCTGAAACTGATCTAGATAGTGGGGGAATGTAGACTAGCATTTTTTCACTAACCACTGTGCCACCTAACTGCACTTTCTAATTGTTGTGATATACACACACTGACTAATACATATACACATATATGCATATATATTTCAGTATAACATAGCAGTGCACTGTTTACACACATTTTTACAGATTAAAAAAATACACTGAGGGACAGTTTTCTTCTTTTCAGCCTCCGAGGGACATCGGAGGGTGGGGAGCAGAAAACAGGAAGTTGTTATCCCTCTGTGCAGACAGTTGGTGAGACCCCATCTGGAGTACTGTGTGCAGTTCTGGAGACCCCATCTGTGCAAAGACATAGAGTGGAGGCTGTTCAAAGGAGGGCAACAAAAATGGTGCAGGGTCTGCACCAGAAGACATATGAAGAGAGACTAAAGCAGCTTAATATGTATACCCTCGAGGAAAGGAGGGAGAGGGGGGACATGATAGAAACTTTCAAGTACCTCAAGAGAATTAACAAAGTCGAAGAGGGTAGCATCTTTCAGAAAAAGAGATGTGCAAGAACAAGGGGCACAATTTGAAGATAGAGAGGGGATGGCTCAGAGGTAATGTTAGAAAGTATTTTTTCACGGAGCTGGTTGCGGATGCATGGAACAGCCTTCCTGAGAAGGTTGTGGAGTCAAGAACAGTAGGAGAATTCAAGAATGCATGGGAAAGACATAAAGCAATTCTAGTGGAGGGTAGGTGGAAGTAAGCTGTTGGTTAACTAGAATCTGCAGCTTATATATCAGGTAGGGAAATGGGCAGACTGGGTGAGCCAAGTGGTCCTTATCTGCTGTGAAATTCTATGTTTCTGTGTTTCTATGATTTGCAGCTAGACACCTCATTTAAATCAGCAATGACATGCATAAGACTGACTGATCTAGATAGTGGAGGAATGTAGACTAGCAATTTTTGCACTAACCACTAAGCCTCCCAACTGCGCTTTCTAACTGCTCTAATACACACACACATATACCCTGGCTAATACATATACACATATATTCATATATATTCCAGTAGAACATAGCAGTGCACTGTCTACACACAGTTTTACATAAAAACATACATTGAGGGACTGTTTTTTTCTTTTCAGGTTCAAAGGGATATCAGATGGTGGTGGGTTGCCACTAGACACCTTGGCCCGGATATTCAAACTGCACCATTCTGAGGCGCAAGCCCTTGCGCTGCTCAAAATAGTTGCGCAGGGGTGTGGCCGGGGTGATATTCAAAGGAGTTGTGCTATTGAGCAACTCCTTTGATATCGCCCAACCAACCACATGCGTAGCTGCAGTGGAACTTGCGCCACATGAGATTGTCAGAGTTGAGCATTAAACTTGCGGTTGGCACAGGTACCCATTAGCGCCATCGCATAAAATTCCGATATTCAAAAGGTGACATGCAAATGGGGCCATAATTCATGCAAAAGAGCGCAGGGACCATTTGCATCTGATTCATGCCCCATTTGCATGCCATTAGCATGTAGGTGCGCCGATCCGAGGACTTGCCTGGCGCCCTGCCAGGCAGCAGCCATCGAGGACCGCGCACCCTGCAGCCCGATCGCTGGGCTGGCGTGAAAACAACCCCCACCCACATCTCGATGCGATCGCAGGCAGTATGCATGCAGACAACACCCCAAACATCTCCGATGCCCGATCGCGGGCAGTATGTATCAAGACAACCCCTCCCCAGTGCCCATTGTGGGCAGAGCGATGAAACAACCCCCAGTGCCCGATCGCGGGCAGAATGTAAAAGCCCCCACAACCGAATATCTCCCTGGTGGTCCAGTGGACCGTAATGCCTAATCGCGGGCAGAGCGTCCAGTGACAACCCCAAACATCTCCCTGGTGTCTAGTGTCCCCACCCCACCCACCCACGGCCTCCACTCCGCCCCCCAGCAGCTGGCGGGCGGCAGTATCCTACCACCTGCTTCCTTATCGCTTCGCCGACGGATTGTCCGTGGACGCCATTGGTGCAGAGCTAGAGCTACTGGCGCAGTTGCCTATACAGAGCATCGATAGTCTCAGATTGTGAATGAACATCATTCACAAATCTGACTGTATGTATAGTATGGCTGCACGCCCATTGGCTCTAGCTCTGCACCACGGGCGACAGCCCTACCGACAGTAGTCGGCGGGCGCGCGGGCGGCAGACGGGTGGATGCTGCCGCCCGCCAGCCGCCGGGGAGCGGGTGGAGGGGTTCGGGTGGGTGGGTGGGGACACTAGACACCAGGGAGATGTTTGGGAGGTCACTGACATTCTGCCCGCTTATCGGGCATTATGTCCACTGGACCACCAGGGAGATATTCAGGTTGGGGGGCTTTTTACATTCTGCCCGCGATCGGGCACTGGGGGTTGTTTCACATTCTGCCTGCAATCGGGCACTGGGGGTTGTCTTGATACATACCGTCCGCCGATCGGGCATCGGAGCTGTTTGGGGGAGGTGTCTTGATACATACTGCCCGCGATCGGGCATTGGGAGCTGTTGGGGGTGTTCAGATACATACTGCCCGCGATCGGGCATCAGGAGCTGTTTGGGGGTGTCTCGTATACATACTGCCCGTGGATCGGGCTGGTGGGGGCACAGGGACTGAGTTGGGGCCAGCCATCGGTGGCAGCTGCTGTGTTGCACCCTGCAATACAGCAGCTCACCTGTGGGTGGCCTCAATTGATCCTTTTTGGCTCAAAGTTGTGCAGGCGCAGGTTGGGGTTGCGCCAGTAACTCTGCACAGCCCGACTGAATATCGGGTTGTGCAGTTTATGCATGGTTCCTCCCCCTCATGTTGAGCATGCATTCATTTGCATTGTGCTGTTGCTCAGCCTGTTTTCAGTGGCGCAACTGCCTCCTGCTGAATATCGCAGAATGGCGCAATGTAGGACTTGCGCATGCGCAACCCTGTTGAGCATGGAGCAACCCTTTTGAATATCTGGGCCCTTATTTAAATCAACAATGATATGTATAAGACTGAAACTGATCTAGATAGTGAGGGAATGTAGACTAGCAATTTTTGCATTAACTACCAAGCCACCCAACTGCACTTTCTAATTGTTGTGATACAAACACACACACACTGACCAATACATATACACATATATGCAAATATATTCAAGTATAACATAGCAGAGCACTGTCTACACACACACACACACACACACACACACACACACACACACACACACACACACACACTAACATACACTCACCACCTTACATGGCATTTATTTACTTATAAATCTAACCCTAACTTTTAATGTACTTAGAATAAGCACTGTGTTTTGCACTAACTCACTGTACTAATCTATGGCATCACTGGGTAACTACGGTAGAGGACCAGGTAGGTGTGGTGGATATGGCCTATTTGAACTTCAACACCGTCCCCCATTCAAGGTTAATTAACAAACTGTGGAGCCTAGGGGTGGATCCTAAAATAGTTTTGTGGGTGGAGAACTGGCTGAATGGCAGGAGTGAGACAGTTGTGGTAAACAGGGAGTACTCTGGAAAGGCAGAGGTAATAAGCAGGGTGCCACAGGGTTCCATGAAGGGGCCAGTCCTCTTCATTGTCTGTATTTGGAAACACTGCAGAGGGGTTGGAGGGGAAGGTATGCCTCTTCTCAGATGATACAAAGGTATGCAATAAGGTGGACATTAGTGCTGTGCAGAATTTTCAAATTCTGGCTGAACGAAATTTCACAGAATTTTTGAAATTCCCCCCAAATTCTGTCAAATTTAACCTGAAATGGAATGGTGAAATTACATCGGAGAAAATGGTTGCAGAATGATTTTCCATGGAAAAAATACTGTTCTGCCAAACAATATTCCATGAATCACAATATGTTCAGCAGAAATGGTTGTGGAATGATTTTCTGTGGAAAAATGCTGTTCCACAGAATATTATTCCACATTTTAAAGCTGGTGGAATTCTGCAGAAGAACAAGCAAAATTCCAGCAGAAATTCCACTGACAGAATGGTCATGCCATGGAAATTTTGCCTGCAGAATTCCGCTTTTCACACAGCACTAGTGGACATGCCGGGGGTGTTGAAACAATGAAGGAAGACCTTAAAAAAACTGGAGAAATGGTCTAAAGAATGACAGCTGGGATTCAATGCAATGAAGTGCAGGATCATGCACACAGAGCACAAGAACGAACTAGGTGGTGAGGTACTGACAGTCTTGAAGCAGAAAAGGGTCCTGGGAGTTATTATGTCAGAGGACCTAAGAGAAACTAGGCAGTGAATAAGGTGGCTGAATAGGCTAGCCAGAAACTTGGATGCATAAGGAGTTGTATCAGAAGTATAAAGACGAAGGTCATTTTGCCCCTGTATAAGACACTTATGAGCCCGCACCTGGAATACTGCATCCAGGTCTGGAGGCCCCATCTGAGAAAGAACATAGACAGGGTGGAGGTGGTGCAGTGGAGGGCAACTAAAATGGTGTATGGCCTGTGGCATAAGACCTATAAGGAAAGACTAGCCAAGCAGATTTTTAAAATATTTATTTAGTTTGGGTAAAGCATTTAACCCATTTTAAGTATTGCATTTTACAGGATTTTCAGGTTGAGATTCCATATGTCATTTACAGTGTGGTCTTGCTTTTACCCATTTTTTCTAATGTATTTGCACAATGCAGATCTGCTGAGAGGCAGTTTGAATGTGGTTTTCCTTTTATTAATGTGTTTTCCTAGAACATGCCTGCTGATTGCTATATATTTAGTCTGAATAGTTCACAGAAGATGTGACATCTTATTTTTTGTGAGGTTCTGCATCTAAACATTATTATGCTGCATTGCATACCAGCAGAACCCAGTGGAAGCAATATTTTACATCTGGACTAGGCTACCCTTGATAAATACATTGTACAAATCGGTAAAATCTGACCCCACTGAAAACAAGTTATTGCATTTAAATTGGGAAATCCTGAGTGAATACAGTGCAAAAATGTGTAAAATAAATATCCCTATGAGAATGAGATGCAGCATCTCCCCTCTGCTATCCGGGATGGAGATGTGGTAAAAGTGGAGAAGAGGCTAAATTGATGAATATGTTATTTTAATCATTAAACATCTGAATGTAAATATATAATAATTACATTTACCATGGTAGCAAATTCCACATTGTAAACTGAACTTCAGTGTTCCACATAACCAAGACTGGCATAAACAGTTTCTTTATTGATTTGTACACATCAGGCTGCAGTATTTATTTTGAATGTTGTAACCATGAGGATGGTGTATATGTGTGTGTTTGAGTGAAAGGGGTTAAAGAAACAGCTGTCTTCTGATATAGTAAACTACGTCTGAGACTGACTAAACTGACATGACAAGTTTATGAGCTCTCAATCCTTCTTCAAAGACAATTCTACCCACATTGAAGCTTAGCACACAAACTAGTTCATTGTAACCCTGCTGAGCTCAGTGAATACAGCAGGGTGGAGGAATAACACAAGACCTTCAATTTGAACTAGTCTGTTAGGAATCTTCAGAGTGTCCTCTTTTTCTTGTCAATGGAAAACTCTGGTGTTGTGGAGCCGCAATTCACGTGGCTCTGCTTGTGTTTTCCCCCCACCTAAACACCCTCCCACCCAGGGTGGCACTACATTTATAGGGCTATTGACCCAGCAATAACCAATAAGCCCACTTTTGCACCCCAATGACTTCTTCTGGTGGTTTCTTCCAGCCTCCTTACATACACAATAGGCTGGAATTTTCCACCCTGCCCTTATCCCTAATTTACCCCAAGGAATTTCTGTAACTACACACTGTCCACTGAGCTGAGTAGGTTTAAAACATTTGTTTGCTGGTAGCCTGTTACTCCTACTGCTGTTTTCCTCACCTGCCCTGTGCTAGTCCAGACCAAATTACCATTGCTATCCACTTATTCTGGGTCCCTGGTGTCACTCTTTATATACACAAATCAACTCTTAGCCTGTATCACCTACCCCTCTCTAGGAAGACATAATCAGCATGACCAATTGCCCCAGCCATCATCAACTTCTGTTCACAAAAGTCATCCTAGTGGCCCTGTTAACTTCTTTACACCTAGTAGACACCTTTCCCCTCAGCCCTAGCCTTGCTGCCCCCCCAACCAACTTTACTATGTCAAATACCTTGGAAAGCCCTCCATCACTGGCCACCCCCTCCTTTATTGACCCTACAAGACTCTTTCATGTTATGGTGCACTACATCAAGTGCACCAGCTGGTGCCCCCCAAGCACCATAATAAGGGCAAATACCTCAAATTAGTAGTAATACTCCTCTGGCTGACGTTTCTGCTCCTCACATCATGTGACATCAAAACCAACCCAGGACTGTGCCAAACCAGCCCCTCCACCCTCATAACTCCCCCCGGGGTAACACCAAAGGGCTAAAAATTGTTCACTTAAATGTCAGGAGTCTACTCTACTTCAAAACATACTTCAAAAGAACCCCAGACATCTACTTCAAAACATGACTAACCTATCTGCATGGACCTCCCATTACCAGCCAGACATAATATACCTATCCAAAACCTGGCTGAAACTGTCTGTACCTGACACACTATGTGAGGTTTCAGGATATAACTTCATCAGAAGTGATAACCCCCCACCCAACCATGGGGGTGGCACCATGATTTACTTTAAATCCCATTTAAACATCTCTACCCTCTTGCTTCTCATACTTCAACAGGTGGTCTCCTTTGAACTGTGACCTGGGACACTGTTGCTAGGTAATTCTAAAAAAACTTCACATTTTCTGTGTATACCTGCCCCTTCCAAACAGTCTAAATAAGCTTGTCCTCCCTCATTGACTCCCTGGGGCCCAAGTTAACAATAATGACTTTGTCATCTTAGGTGATTTTAACATCAATTGGCTTCATTTCTCCTTTGCTTCTGTCAACTTATTGCTCAACAAATTGAAGCTCTCACAAATTATCACCCAACCCACTCAACCATCAAGCAAAGCCCAAACAGCTATGTTAATAGACTGGATCCTAGTATCCAAGTAAAATCTCCTCAGCTGGTGTTCTCCCTGACTCCATCACCAATCTCTCTACTGTCTATTGCAATTGATGGACCACCACTGAACACGCCATCCCACCTTGAAACATTCATTTCTGGAATTATGAACGCCTTAATCCAGCCAATTACAAATGTGATCTGGCAAGCCTTGACTGGGCCCCCTTGTGGGCCACCACAGAAGTGAATCAAGCACTCCATTATTTCTGCTCAACCCTACTCAAGTATCAGGACAAAAATGCCCCACTCACCTCTAGGAGAGTTAGGGTACAAAAAAATAAGTGTCTCACCCATCCTCTGTTGGCTATCCTAAAAGAAAGGAAAAGAAGCTGGGCCACGTTCAAAGCATCAAACTCCCATGAAGACAGGACCAAGTACAGACACCTAAGAAATAAGAGTAAGACAGCCTTCAGGCAAAGCAAGAGTAAATATTTCAGAAAGAAGCTTGAAGCAACATGTAAAACTCCCAGTAGATATTAGAAAAACCTCAAAGAATCACTTGGGTATTCAAATCCATGTACCCCTCCTGATTATGAAATAAATGGAGTGAACTGTAAGAACCCAGTTACAATAGCCAGTGCATTCAACCTACACTTCTCTGACCTCTCTGTGGTTGGAGATGCCCTGGATTCTCAATCCGTCCCTGATGCCCATACCTCCAACCCATCTCCAGTCCCTCACCCCCCTTCCACTTTAGAATGGTAACCATAGCAGAGATCCATAAACTCCTCCAATCAATATCTGATTCCAAGTCCGCAGGCCCAGATGGCCTCCACCCCAAACTCCTGAAACTGGCAGCATAGGAGCTTGCACCCCCCATAACCAGAATCGTCAATCTCTGCCTTGCTTCTGGTGTGCTATCACTAAGCAGAAGAATACCAATGTCATACCTATCCTTAAAAAAGGTAACCTTAAATTATTATCGAACTACTGGCCAATCTCCATACTCCCAGCACTCAGTAAATTGTTCAAAGAAAATTGTAGCTACTCAACTGACATCATACCTGGAGAAATACAATCTCCTATGCCCGGCACAACATGGCTTTCAAAAGAACCACAGCACCATCACAGTGTTACTTACCCTATCAAATGTGATTTACTCCACAATGGATCATGGTAACCTTACTGGGGTTGTCTTTATAGACCTAATAAAGGCTTTTGATACATTAAACCACCCTATATTATTAAACAAACTTAACTCATTCACACCACAAGAGCTCTTTGAGACTTTCACCACTTGTGCCCTGTATACTCTTAGCACTGCATCCTGGGCCTTTCTAAGCAAAATCAAGCCATAATCAGCATGCCATAAACAAATGTGAATACCTCCTGAACCATAAGTACTACACACAAAGTACAAGTGGCAAAGTTGTTCAGCACAACATTACCTTTCCAATGGTGCTATGCAATCAATTGTAATAAATTTAGTTTTTATTTTATATTAGCTGAATACCAAACAACTGATTTTTTTCAAGGTGCTTAGGTGAGGCATGAGAGACAAATGTCAGCCATGCACACCATACCTTAAACAAATGCAAATAACTCCTAAATTATAGATGGTAGACACAAAGTATCAGTGGCAAAATTTTTCAGCACAAAATCATCTTTCCAATGGTGCTATGCAAGCAACTGTAATCCATTTAGTTTTTATTTTATAGTAGCTGAAATACCAAACAACTGTTTTTTTTTCAGATTTATTCAAGGTGCTTAGGTGAAGCTTAAAAGACAAATGTCAGCCATTCACACCATACCTTAAACAAATGCAAATAACTCCTAAAGTATGCATGATAGACACAAAGTATCAGCAGCAAAATTGTTCAGCACAAAATTACCTTTCTAACAGTGCTATGCAATCAATTCTAAGCAATTCGGTTTGTTTAATATTTAGGTAAAAACTGCTGACTTCCTCAGATGTTTATAGGCCTGAGTGAAAGTCAGCAGAGTATGTCTACAGGCATTATTGTCCTGAGTGGCTATGCTTTCAGATGCCACCTACAGGCGTATCTAGGCCTGAATGAGTTAAGACCATCAGAGACTCAGACCACTCTATACCCTGGTTTTCCAGCTATCTATTGGAAAGGTATCAGTGAATCAGGATTGGCCCCACCCACTCTGACTATCTCCCCACCTCCCTGTATGTTCCCCAAGGATCTGTCCTTGGCCCTTTCCTTTTCTCACTACACATTAACTCTATCACACATTGTTTAAAAACTCAACTCCCTTCCTCCATGCAGATGACCTGGTGTTCCACTGTCAAATCCCTTGTGTAACTGACATTAACCGAGACCTTGTGTCTGATCTAACCTTTGTATAATCTTGGCTCAAGGACAAATAACTCCTTATGAACTATTCCAAGTCCCAGGCATGCTTTTTGGGATCCCCTATAAACTGAAAAATGCATCCACCCCCTTAACTGTGGCGGCAGAGAATGGCACCACCCTCGAAACTGTCACCATGTTCAAGTATCTAGGGATCACTCTTTACCCCACCGTGGATTTTGCTTCTCACATCCACTCCATGTGCAAAGGTATCAGTTCTAGCCTAGGCATCACATACCAGGTCAGGAACAATCTCTCTCCCTCTGCACACATTACAATTGCTCGCTGCATCCTCCTTCCCAAGCTGTCCTATGGGCTACCCATGTTTGCTCACTCCTCCAATATCCTGGGTTGCAAATGGATGGTATGCTACGACAACATATGCCTGTTTACACTATCCTGCAATCATTTCACTGACCACTGCATACTATACAGCAAATTAGGATGGCCCTCGCTTGCTGCCCTGATGGACTCCTCTCTAGTTATGGTAACATACAACACTGCATCATCACAGAAGCCAACCTCCCTGGCCCCCCCCTCCTAGTACCTTAGTCAGACCAATATGCCATAAGGTCCTCTGATGACAGACAATTAGTAATCACGAGATCTCATTCCAAATTTGGCTCTATAACCTTCTCTGCCACTGCCCCTACACAGTGGAACAGCTTCCCAACTGCTCTACATTCCTGCCAGAAACCTGGCACTATTAAAAAGCAGTTATATTCTCTCCTGATGGACCGATCCATGTGTGCCTGTCCCTAGTCAGATTCCCTGACCTCTCTCTCTGCCCTCCCTACCCCCCCCCTTTTTCTTTTTCAACCACTCTTCCTCCCCACACCAACCTAACCCTCTAAAAAATGATGCACTTCTCCCTTTCCCTGCCAGGCTGCACTTGAACCTCACCTATTTCTGATGCTTCTGGTCAAATACTGTTCTGATGCTTTGTTTAATCACTTTATTTGAACAGTTCTGTTTAATTATGTATGCCACGCTGATGTCTCCTTATTGCCTGCTCTTTTATTTGTCATATCTTATCTGGATGGTTTGCTTGTTCTCTGTTAATTGACTATGTATTGTTGTAAATCGCTATATTTGTCTTCCAGAGATGTACTATATTTCCTCCCAGGTCATACCTGAAAATAAGCACATGTTTGCCTAGTGTACCTCAGCCGATCAACAAAAGCTAAATAAATAAGTAAAACATCAGCAGGGCTCCACACACTGCAGCCGTAAAAAGTGATGGGCAAAACTGTAATTGGCATTGTTTTGTTTTTACGGGCAGTAATTATGTTACGGTTCTCTACATGGAACCAGTGGTCTGGGGGTTTAACTATGGCATAGTTTGTGTACAGAACTCTGATCATGGTTCTCATAGGTCAACATCTCATTCTTATCATTCTGTATACAAACCATGACATAGTAATAACTCCAAATTACTGGTTCTATTAAAGTACAACACCTGCCCTCCCAGCACCCCACCTCCATACCACAACCCACTGATTAGGCTTTAAATCTTAAAAACATCATTTTTTAATTACCTCTGTGGCTTACAACACTGCAAGATGTACCAGTCATAATGTAAACATATCCTGAGATGCGAGGCACCATGTCACATTCTCAGTGCAGTACTGCTCACTGTATCACTTTATACAGCGAGCGGCACAGTGCTGAGAATTTGAAATGGCTCTGTGCAGCTCAGGATATGTTTACATTATGGCTGGTATATCAGGCTGTGTTTTAAGCCACAGAGGTAATTTAAAAATTACTTTTTAAACTCAAAAGCCTCATCGGGGAGTTGTGGTTTGGCGGGTGGGGTGCTGGGAGGACAGGTGTTGTCCTTTGAGAGAACTGTGCAGTCTGTTGTCCATAAAAAGAAAACAATTAAAAACACAGTTCATTACATCAGAGGTTATTCAGGTACAGTTAAATATGGATTATTTGGAGGCAAGAATTTCACTTCTGTTAGTAATGCACAAATTAGCACACATTTCCTGTCCCTTAACACACTTTTTTTGTGGCTATGAAAATACTTGCAAAGAATTTCTAGGAACACCCCTGTATTTACAATAGCCATAAATTCTGGGAATGAGACAATCCTGAAGACACACAGCAGCTATCTGTGAAAAAAAATAATTCTAAAATTTGGAGGAAGAACCAAACTGAATATGCAAATGTGCTGAATATTCAGTTCAGTCTTGCATGTCTCTTTGAAAAGTGTTCCCGGGGTGAGGGACAGCAAGATAGACTGTGCCTCAAAGAAAAGGAGTTAGTTCGAGATGAACAGGAGTATTTATAATTTATAATCCATACAAATTGGTACATATTTGTGCTGCATACTTATTTGATCTCTAGTTGTGAAGTGTTTTTTTTTTGGGGGGGGATATGCCAGACTTTAAATTAATATGTTTGTATTTATTTAAGCAATAATGCACAGATGGGTGTGGTAGCAATTCCTTTCAACTGTCCCTGATTATGAGGGATGTCCCTCATTTTACCACTCAAAATTGCTTTGCTCATCATAGTCCCTTATGGATAAGGTGCAGTCCCGCATTGAGAATATGCTATAAATTCAGACTTAAAAGCAAATTTCATAATATTCTAATATACTAAATCTAAAATAAAGTTCATTAAAGTAAACAAAATGGTTGCTTCTATGTTTTGAACTTGTAACTCCATGTTTGAAGATGTGTCCCTCATTATATGAGGTCAGTGTTCCTCATTGCCCCTCATTTTGAGTGTCCATGTCCCTCATTTCAGTGACAAAAGGCGGAGCAGTATACAGTATATCATGATATAGCATCATGCCGTGATAGTCTTGCAAGTGAAGCTGATTAACTTTAACCACTCAATAAGTACCAATATCCCATGATATACTAGATCATAGCTCGTATGACTTATTGTGGTTATACAATGGCCAAGAAATATTGGGATATGACTGAGCTTGGCAATTAGTTCCAGCCTATGATCATACACTGAGATAGTGTCACAGATAAGACACCAAATCAGTAAATGCAAATGAATTTGTCCTAGCCCTTTCAGAATTTTAAAAGCCTCATTATAGTGTCTCCCACACCCAAAATGTTGGATAATACCCAGTACTGGCACTACAGTGCAGCACTGGAGGGGGGGAGGGGATGCTATACTGTTGAGATGCTATCCTTCAGATGACATGCTAAACTGAGTTCTCTTCTGCTCTTCCCCAGTTGCTGTCCTAAGGATTCCATGGCACATTTCATAGGAGTAGAGGATTTTCGCAGTGATCTTACCAAAATTCTCCTGAAAATAAAATAGGTCCATGTAATGTGCTCCCTGGGACACACTTTAAAAATAAGCAGTCACAGCTCAGTGGCTTTTTCTGTTTTTCAGTCTTATGTCTCCCCACAAAGTTGGCCCAACAACACTCCCCCAGCCCTGTCACCAACCTTCTCAGGTTATGCAGAATCCACTGGGTGAGTGGTCAGCTGTGTTAGTCATGTGAGAGCCTGCAGGGGGTGCCAGTTAGGAGCAGCCCAGCAGCCCTTTTCTTCTAGATTTTTACCTTTTAGGCTGGAGCATCTGGATGTGTGCATCAGCATGTCATGCTCCAGCCCTGCCCCTTGCATACATTCTTGTTACACTGCCGCCCGGCCTCTGCCAGTTGGCAGTCTCTGCAGTGAAAACTAGAATCCCCCCTCCCAGAGGAAGGAGAGCTGCCATTGGGTGCTTGATCCTCCCTCACCCTGCCAACCCACTCAGTGACCTGTGTCCCTTCCTGAACCTGGGCTGCTGGTGTGCAGGGAAGAAGCGCAACCCCTCCTTCACTGGGTCAGCCCACAGTGACCTTTTCTTTTTTGTTGTTGATCTTTTTATTAAAACTTTTAACAGACAACCATGCAACCAAGTACTATTATCTGGTTACAAATCTTATAACAGGCAGAGAAAGAGTAGCACAGGCATGTGGTGTACAAATGGTAGGAACTGATTAAATAGCATTGATAAAACAATCCAACTGTCCCCAAAATGTATGCACTAATCCAAGTGTGTACTGTCTATAGGAGGGGAAAGTTGGACTGCAAAGGAACATTTGCTGAGATCCGATGAGGTCTGTGGAAGGATGGAATGGGAGGACTGCACAGGGTGTGCATCTAACCTAAGTATAACTATAACCTAGATATAGTCCAGTCTACATATACAACCTAGCAGAATATGTAAGCTACACAAGTGATTGAACCAGACCAGTACTATATATGTAGCAAAGATGCAGATATTAAACTGCCTCGACTCATCCACCTTGGAGTTGAAATTTCAATTATATTTGTGCAAGATAATATGGTCACCCTATTCCAGCAACAGGTGGAGCACTGAATATGTTTGGTGGGTTGGAGTTAGGGTAGAAATTGAAGGGGGGTCCAGATATCATGGTATCTGTTGAGGGATCCTAGGAGAGATGGCTCAGGTGCTCAAAGTTAGTCAGCAGGGGGAGGGTGGTTAAAGGTTCTGCTTAGGTGGGTATTTCTTTGGATCTCTACTGACAAAGTAGGAGTCTCTTGGTGTCTAGGAACACCAAGTATGCCCATTTCTTCTCTCTTGGATGGAGACCCAAAGAGAGAAAGTGGGATCCCAGAACTGCAGACCTTGGAGATGAGGGAATGTTGCAAGACAGAGTTGAGGAATCAGGGCACCTAGTCCCAGAAAGGTCAAATTTGAGAACACTGCACAGCACGTGTTATAAGTCACCTCCCAGGTAGGTCACAGCACCAGCAATGGTCACTGGGTGACAGAGGCATCTCGTGCAGCACTGGTAGGTTCCGTACTATGGATTCAGTATTCTGTTCTGCAGCAACCTGCTTGTAGAATCCAGAGCAGCATAGCTGCCTTTTCTGATCAAAAATCACAAATAAATGAAATACTATCTAGCCAGCTTAGTGCCATTTCTGATCCCAAATAAATAAAAAAATATATCTAGCCACTCAAAGTGTACACCAGTAGTATGTAAAAGAGTTCAAAGTGTATCAATTAAAAAACAAAGGATTTGAGGGTTCACCAGCCACTGTGCAGTCCATACTTATCTTTTTTCTTTTAGCACAGCTAATTTATAACAGCAATAAAGCCCTTATCCAGAACATTTACATCATGGGATAATGTCCGTAGGGACCCTTAAGCATTCTTGCTTCCTTTCATGCATTTAATTTCCCTAGTCGCCATTATCTCATGACAAAAAATGTCAAACTGGAGCTTACTGCTTAGATGAGTTTAAAAAATGAATGCTTTCTGTCCCTCCACTTTGGTCAAAAAAATGGAGAAATGGTATCCGCTATCTGTGAAAACATTTCACTTACTATAATAAAATTGTAATTACAGTATATGGCTAATGCAGGAAACAATTTGCATTACTACCCATAAATGATGAGGTGAAAGGCTAAACACATATACTGTACTCTAAGGTATCCAGTTATGTGCTCTGAAACCCAAGACAATGATAAACTTGCTACTGTACTTGCTACTCATTGAGAGGACCAAAACTATTGATTTATTCCTGAGTAGTGGAGCCAAGATTCCTGCAGAGAGGTGCCTGAGTGCCTGGAAAGCCTTTTTAAACATTTGTCTACAGTATACTGTATGTTTATATGTATGGTTACTGGCTCTCTTATGGTTGTAAAATGGCTTTCTTGAGTTATTTTGGTGAGAGAATTGTGATGCAAGTCTGAACAGCTCTGACACTAAATGTACTTGAGAAGGCACGTTTAACCATAAGAAATACAGTAACTGCACATATGAATATACTGTAGTATGTGATCAGGGCTTATTGTGTGTGGAATTCAGTGGCTCTCAAAAAGTTGTTGTGAATGTTCTAAAGAAGTTGTTGTGCATGCACTATCAAGTCCACCTGTGTCCCTGCTTACCTGACTTCTGCCTGACAGCCTGCTTTCATTTTCACTGAGCACTCTCCCTCTGTACTAGCACTCAGCACGGCTTGCTGCTTCCCTCTACAAAACCATAACTATAACAAGCATTTGTCAATGCTGAATGTTTGCTTGCTATTAGCATTGGACGTGCAGGAGTTAGACAGATGCAGAATAGGAGTGGCAGTGAAGTACTGAACTCATGCCAATCCCACCTTCACCCTGCAGAGATGGACAGGCATTGGGGTGTGCCTGTGGGTCATTGCCCATAATGCTCACAGCATTTCCCCTCACCCCATCCTGTAGACACTGACAAGTGTTGAGGTGTGCCTTGGGGTGTTTGGCTTCACAGTCACCCCATTTCATAAGGACATACGCTGAAATGGGTGCAGTACAGGAGAATGGGGTGAAGTCTGGGGCTGAAGAGTGCAAGGCACACCTCGATGCGTGTCACTAGCTTCAGGGTGGGATGGCATGAGCATTACAGAAGGTGATCCAAAGTTACACCTCTGGTGCCTGTCAGTCTATACAGGGTGTGGTGTCTTGATTAGAAGCCCTAATGCCCAAGGCGTGTCTTGGTATTTGCACAAATTTTCAACATGGCCTTTTTGTGACCCCACCTCATGAAAGCATTTGGGACCTCTTCTCATGAACAGTGGCAGTATGATTTTATTAAAGTGTCCCGAACTTCGAGTTCCCACAGTGACCGTGCCATTCTGCACCAGATGTGCGAAGACACAGATCAGGCAGGATGTGAAGAATGACAGATGTACCATCCATAGGCAGGTGTGAAGTGATGGCAATGTTGAAAATATGTAGTGAAAATATTAAAAATGCTCCAACTTCCAAGCATACATGGAAACTGCACAACACGTGCTTGTACCGCAGTCATTTGGTGGAATTATTTCACCAGAGTTTCAATATAGGTATTTTGTGATCTCTGCTTATGAACACTGTCACTATGATTTTCTTAATCTGTCAGAAACATTAATTTCCCACAGTGACCGGCCATTCTGCGCCAGATGTCCAAACACATATTTCAGGCAGGATATGATAAACAACAGCTGTACTGTTCATAAGGAGGTGCGGCAAAATGCCAATGTTGAAAATCTGGAGTGAAAATATTACAAATTTGTGCACTTCCGAGCATACGTGGAAACTTCGCACCACATGCTTGTAACACAGTCATTTTATGGACTTTTGTCACCAAATTTTCAACACAGGCATTTTAGGTCTTCTGCTCATGAACAGTGTCACTCTGATTTTCTTAATGTGTCCCAAACACTGATTTCCCCAGAGTGACCACGCTATTCTCTGCGCCGAGTATGAAAACACATTTTGTCAGGATGTGAAAATGACAACTGTACTGTTCATAAGGAGGTGTGGAAAAATGCCAATTTTAAAATCTAGAGTGAAAATATTACAAATTCATGAAGTTACGAGCATGTGTGGAAACTGCACAATGCAGCTCATAAAGAAGTCATTCTTTGGATTTTTTACCAAATTTGCAACATAGGCTTTTTGAGAGCCAACCTCATAAACACTGGCACTGTCGTTTCATTACTCGGTCCCGAAAGGTGATTCCATGCACTGACCGCAAAATCACCTTTCAGGACCAAATAATGCCATGACAGTGGCTGAATTTATGAGGAGGAGTCCCAATAACCCCATGTTGAAAATTTGGTGCCAAAATTCCCAAACATGCCTGAGATATGCACAAAGTTGAAAAAAACACTATTTATGCCATTATACAGCTTACTGGCATTTCTTCAGTTTGTAGTCAGCTTTGAAAAGTGCAGACGTGTTCCCAGTCCACCAAAGATCATCACGCTGGGCTCCGGAGGTAAGTATGGGGTGAGGTGGTGTGGGGAGGCAGGGTGCACAGAAGGTGGGCACTAGGTTGGTTTAAAAAAAATCATGGGATTTTTTTTTACAGGGACATTTGGCATGCTGGGGTGGGCTCCGCAGTGCGTCCTTGTTTTTTTGGGGGTTCTGTGGCCAACGGGATTGGGCACCCCTTCAGCACATACTGGGAGGGAGGGAGAGCAGAGGGGATTGGGCACTTTGGCACACAACAAATTGGGGTGGCATTATGCCAACGGGAGTGGGCTCCTCCATCGGCACATTGAACTGGGAAGGGGGGGACTGAAGCAGATGGGGATTGGGCTCCCGTCATCAAAGAAAGACTGTTGGGGGGCACATGATGCCAAGGGGGATTGCGCACCCCCCTCAGCACATAAAAAATGGGGAAGGGGTTTACCTATACCGATGGGGAGTGGCCTCCCCCGTCGTCAAATGAACTGGGTCGGGGACAGCAAGGTACCATTCTGCAGTGACTGGTTGCTCCATCATTGCAGTGGTGGATTCGTTTCAAGGTGGTGGCATGCTGGCTGAACTAGTGCCAGCAGCAGTGTGCCACCATATAGGCTAAAGTGGGCCAAGCCTCAAAAGGCACTGGGGCCATTGGCCCCCACAGTGCCACACCTCTAAAACCCTGCTTCTCTCCTAAGCTTTGACAAAATGTTTCTTGTGCATGCGTGCAAACAAACATAAAAATAAAATATGGGTGACCATACACAACTCTCGTGTTTCTATCTTGGGGATGAGATAACAGCATGGACCTCTCTAGCTTCGCTCTTGCGGTCCATATGTTTTATTTCTACCCCCTCAATGGAAACACAGGCATTTTGTGTATGGTCATCCATACATTATTCCTAATATAATACCTGGGGAGCATTTTCTCCCATGGGGAAACCCAATTATAATTCAGTAGTATAACCAACTGGTTATAAAAGTGAACACATGCTGAGATTCCCTCGCTAAATGCATGTGCTGCTCCCTTGCGCACACACAACTATTGATGCACAGTAAACAAACTCATCTCTGAGTATGTGTTTCCACAAGCTTCTTGAAAATTGAAAGGCTTTGCCTGTAGTTCGGTGACCAAGCAGCCAGCCACTCCCACTTCCTAAGCTATATAAGCAGTTCCTTTCAGCCTCACTGTGAAGCATTTTGTCTTTGCAGCTGGAGGCTGTGTTGGTTTGCCCTCCTAGTTGGCTGGAGCCTACCCCCCCCAAGCCTGCTGTTTCTGTGTGTCTCTGCTGGACTTCAGTGTTTGTTTTCCTGCTTCTGGCTTGTATCTTTCCTCCGGCTGCGTGCTTCCCTGTGTTTTGTTTCTTGTTTTTTTTTTTGTGGGGGCCTTTCCCTGTTTTCTGCTTTGCTGTGTTTTGGTTTCCTCTTTTGGGGGGGGGGCTTTTATTTTTAAAACTCCTAGCATACTGCTACTACAGAGCTCATTCTGCTTGTTTTCAGTTACAACTCTCAATTTACTGCACTGCAACTGCAAACCTGCTTAAAGCTCGTGCTACTGCTTTCAGTTACCTACAGCTTCAGCCACTGCTGCTGACTGTTTACTTTAATTACTGTTGTACCCAGTGCCTATGTTTTAACACTGTACTCATTTAACTACTGCTGTACAGGCCCACTTGCTTCCTGCTGCTGCATTGTTTACACTCATTCCTATTCTACCTTGTTTACTCTGAGGTTAGCTGAAGCTCCTGCTGAGGCTATTAAACTAGCTTTTATATCTGCATGTGGTTCTCGGCCTTTCATTGCTTCCTTGTTTGTCCTATGGTGGGGACTGGGAGGTGTTTAGGGGGTTGTGGCCTATGTGGTTAATTAATTTTGTTCTAAATCCTGTCTTCGCCGCCGAAAATCCTCAGAGTTTGTCACCTTGATTTGGCTATTC
Organism: Neoceratodus forsteri; assembly: GCA_016271365.2. Lineage (NCBI taxonomy): Eukaryota > Metazoa > Chordata > Ceratodontiformes > Ceratodontidae > Neoceratodus > Neoceratodus forsteri. Next base: position 52,777,739 of record JADMNL010000027.1, on the reverse strand, counting down.
ATGTCTGGCTGGCTTGCCCCTAACTCGATGCTGTTTACTTGCTATACAGTTGTTATGTGGGTCCACCTATTACTACTACTACTGCTTATTGACCTATCAGGTCCCCACTTGCTTACGCAACTGTTGCTCCTTACCGCAAACCATTGCTTTATGTCTAGTGCCATCCCTTCGCCTTCGCCTGGGATTCTACTGCTCTCAATCTGCATCCAACCTTGCAAGGTCTCAGCACTCAATGCTCATTATGATCTCAGCATGCCGTGCTCATTCAGCTCACCAGCTTTACAGCTTTCAATCAATCCTGGGGCATGCCACCCATTCTAATCTGGTGCAGCTTTCTGCAGCCAACGGTCTGGCTCTGCATTTAGTCTGCATCATCGATCATGTCAAACTTGGGACGGGATCCTTCTCACCTTGCCCATAGCTGAGAATGTCCTTGCCCTGGGCTTGGCTTTAGCTGCCTGCTATGCGACAGCAGCTCCTGGTGTAGAATTTAAGAATAGCGGTGAAGGGTAGTTACTACGATCTCCTTTGGCTCTAGTGTTCCACTATAACGGTTGGCCATTGACTTTAGTGGTTTCCCTAGCAAGGCACCTTCACTGCATTCTCTCCACAGCTGTCTCTGGTTCACCTGGTTTGATTTAGGGTGGGTAGGCCAGGTGAGTGCCTCAGCAGTTGTTGCTCTTCTCCTGTGCCTTGGATGCTTGTATTGTTGCAGTTTTCTCGCAACCTTCCATGATGTTCCTGCTAGAGGGTTTGAGTGAGAGCCTTCCTCCAAATTGGAATATTTCCACCTCCCTTTAATTGGGTTTTCCAAACTGCAGCTACAGAGACGTCACTATATACATTTTCCCAAGCCTGGAGGGAAGGCGACCTAGGCCTTGGATCCCCAGAGATTTCCTCCTCATAGGGTTTTTTTTTCCTCTCCTCTGTTGCCTCAGGTCATAACACTTAGTTAACATAGTTGTTTCCCCTAGTTTCCTTAGGTAGGTTCTGTTGTTGGATGGAGGTGGAGGATGTCCTGCTGTTCCCTCTCTCCTTAAGGGATCCTCTTCTCTCATACAGGCCATCACTATTCTTCTCTACTACTATGTTGCAGTTACTGCTTGCGTGTCACTGTTACTGCTTGCTCATACGCATCATGTTGCCTCCTTTTGAGGATGATACTTCATTTCTTTTGGGGATTCCTAAGGTACCTTTAGCCACAGGAACCATCCCGTGGCACCTCTAGAGGTGGAACCCTCTCTGACAGTTCCTTGCTTTCATACCCCTACAGGGTGGTAGTTCCTCTGGAATAGAGTGCGAAAGGCCACAACCAAACTAATACAGTTACATAAGCATAACACTATACTGGCTGCGTAAGTCAGTGAATTGAAAGGCTTTGGCTGTAGTTCGGTGAGCAAGCAGCCAGCCACTCCCACTTTCTGAGCTATATAAGCAGTTCCTCTCAGCCTCACTGTGAAGCATATTGTCTTTGCCCCACCATCCTCCCCTCCTCCTCCAGTGGCAGCACTCTCTCCTTAGGGGGATTCCTAAGATACCTTTAGCCACGGGAACTGTCCCGTGGCACCTCTAGGGGCGGAACCTTCTCTGAGAGTTCCTTGCTTTCGTACCCCTACAGGATGGTAATTCCTCTGGAATAGAGTGCGAACAGCCACAACCAAACTAATACAGCTACATAAGCATAACACTATACTGGCGGCGTAGGTCAGTGAATATAGCTGTTTCATTCCTAAATCTCTAGTTTCAGGAAAATGGGGGAAAAGTAAATGGTTATTTAAATCACCCTACTGGAACCACTGTTTTATATACTTGCTGGGTAGTGTTCTCACTACCCAGCAATTACATAAAATAAGACATGGGGCAGTGTGTAAAACTCAAATTGTACACACACTGTCAACCTTAAATGCTCGTATAACATAGAAACATAGACTTTGACAGCAGATAAGGACTGCTTGGCCCACCTCGTCTGCTCATTTCCCTACTGACTGGATAAGCTGCAGATCCTAGTTTACCAACAGCCTATTTCTTTCTACTCCCCACAAGAATTGCCTGTCTATCTGTCTGTCCCATGCATTCTTGGATTCTCCCACTGTTTTTGACCCCACAACCTCCTCAGGAAGGCTGTTCCATGTGTCCACCACCCCCTTTGTGAAAAAATACTTCCTCACATTACCCCTGAGCTGTTCCCCATCTTCAAATTGTGTCCCCTTGTTCTTGCATATCCCTTTTTTCTGAAAGATACTACCCTCTTGAACTTTGTTAATTCCCTTGAGATACTTAAAAGTTTCTATCATGTCCCCCCCTCCTTTCCTCAAGGGTATACATATTAAGCTCCTTTAGTCTCCTTGTATGGCTTCTGTTGCAGACCCTGTACCATTTTAGTTGCCCTCCTCTGGACTGTCTCCATCCTGTCTATGTCCTTGCGGAGATGGGGTCTCCAGAGCTGGATGCAGTACTCCAGATAGGGTCTCACCTACTGTCTGTACAGAGGGATGATAACTTCCTGTTTTCTACTGGTGATGCCTCTCCCGGTACATCCCATTATCCCCCTAGCCATCCTTACTGCCTTCTCACATTGCTTGCTAACCTTTAGGTCATTTGGTCTGATTACCCCAGGTCCCTTTCCATTTTTGTTGTTGTTACTTCCTCCCCCATTGTGTACTCTTCCCCTGGGTTTTTGTTTTCCAGGTGCATTACTTTGCACTTCTTTGCATTGAATCCAGGCTGCCATACTTCTGACCATTCCTCCAGCCTTGCCAAGTCTCTTCTCATCCTTTTCATCCCCCCTTGTGTATCAATCCAGTTGCAGATCTTTGTGTCATCTGCAAAGAAGCATACTTTTCCTTCTAGTCTCTGCAATGTCACCTGTAAAGACATTAAAAAGGACCGGACCCAGTACTGGACCTTGCAGTATCCCACTAGTAACCCCCCTTTCTTCAGAGTGGACTCTGTTTCCTATTACCTTCTGTATCCTGTTGTCCAGTCAATGTTTTATCCAGGCTACCATCCTGGGACCCACTCCCAGGCTGGCTAATTTGTTTATTAATCTTTTGTGTGGGACTCTGTCAAATGCCTTGCTAAAGTCTAGGTAGGCCATGTCCACAGCCCCTACTTGGTCTACTACTTTGGTTACCCAGTCAAAGAAATCGATTAGATTTGTCTGACATAATCTTCCCACTGTGAATCCATGCTACCCTGGATCCTGTGCCCCACTGGCCTCTAGGTACTCAAAAATTCTTTCCTTCAGAAGTGATTCCATCCTTTTCCCTACCACTGATAAAAACTGACATGTCTGTAGTTTCTGCCTCTCTCTCTTGCTCCCACTTTTGTGAAGGGGAATCGCATCCACCCTCCTCCAATCCTCCAATCCTCGGGTACCACACCATCCCCCCATGATTTGTTAAAAAAGCTAGTCAGTGGTATTATTAGTTCTCCCCTTAATTCTTTTAGAGTTCTGGGGTGAATTACATTAGTCCCCATTGCTTTGTCCACCTTCAGTTTTAGGAGTTCTTTCAGAACCCTTTCTTCTGTGAAAGGACTGGGATCGACCACCCCCCCATCCAGAGTGTTTCTATTGATTGGATTAGGTACCTCCCCCTCCTCTTCTTTTGTGAATACTGAGCAGAAATATTCATTCAGTATCCCTACTTTTCACTGTCCCTATCTGACCACCCACTGTCCCCTTTATTCAGCCTCACTATCCCTCCCTTTGTCTTTTTACACTCCCTAATGTACCTGTAAAAGGTTTTATCCCCCTTCTTTACTGAGTTGGCTATCTTTTCCTCGGTTTGGGCCTTTCCTATTCTGACTGCCTTCCCTACTTCATTCTGCTTTAACTGGTACAGTTCTCTGTCCTGCTCCTTCTGTGTTTCCTTATGGTTCCTTAATGCTTTCTTTTTCTCCCTACCCTTCCCCGCCACCTCTTTTGAGAACCATGGTGTTTTTTTCTTTCGTTTTGATTTTTTATTTGCTTCACACAAAGGCTTGCTGCCTCTACGATGGCAGTTTTGATGTTTCCCCATTGTTGCTCCACCCCTCCTTCTTGCCTGTTTGCTAGTGCTTTTCGGAGGCACTCTCCCATTTTGACAAAGTCAGCCTTCCTGAAGTCCAGTACCTTCACTTTTGCGTGGCTTGACTCTGCAGCTGAGTTTATCATGAACCATACTGTTCGGTGATCACTTGTTCCCAGATAGCTACCCACTTCCAGATCTGAGATCCTGTCTCTGTCCCCATTTGAGAGTATCAGGTCTAAGACTGCTGTCTCCCCAGTGGGTTCCAGCACAAGCTGTCTGAGGCATGCCCCCTGTAGGGCATCAAGAATGGTCCTGCTTTTGGATGTGGCTGCAGCAAAGGTGCTCCAGTTAACTTCTAGACACCTAGGTTATGGAACTCCTGTCCTGTCCAGGTCCAGTCCTCCCCTTCCCAGGCATGCCTACACACCTCCCTGTGGAACCACTTGAAGCTCTCCTCAGTATGTGACTGTCTTAAACCTCCCTGATTACCCTGGTCAACTGCACTGTATTTTGAGCATATCATCTCCTGTACCTTGCTCTGGTCCAGCTGTGGGTTGCCTGCCCACCTGGGTGTGGCCCTGTGTAAAATGTGTAAATGCTGTTCATATCTGTATATATTGCTTGGAACATTGCATTAGTGACTCTTTATTACATTTGACTGTGTCCGCTGTTGTAACCTGAGTTATCTTACTATGTACGTTATGCTTCTCCTGACTTCATTGTATCTGCTTTACTTGCTTCAATTTGTACTCTGCATGTTCTTTTGATTTCCTGTACTCTCCTAGGTTGTACCTGAAAATAGGCATATGTTTGTCTAGTGTTCTTACCTGGTTAACAAAAGCTAAATAAATAATTAAATAAATAACATCTGGCATATTCAGGTTCCCCATCAGCAATATCTCCCCTTTCTCTGCCATCCTAAGGATGTCTTCTATCATTTCCTTGTCCATTTCCTCCCCCTGAGATGGGGGTCTGTATACAATCCCTCAAGCTTTGCTCTCAGGGTTTATGCAGCATCCAACACCTTGGATGTATGTAAAATTCTCATTATACACACTAAACCATGTATTATTCTATATAATAATAATTTATATTCCACTTCAATACTCCATTAGTTCATGCTTATCATTTTCTTTGTTCCAGTATAAATTTCTTCTTCTTTTTTTAACTCACTGTTTTCCCTTTCTTACCAGGCAGCTTGTTCTTGCTAATCCTGCTCAGTCACTGATTCCACTTGAGTCCATCCACTCCAGACATCCTTTACTACTGGCAGTGCCCCAAAGCTTTCTCCCTCCAGCAGGGCTTGTACCAACTGATCAATGCTGACACCTGCTGACACATTCTGCCTCTACAGCATGTTCAGAGTCCCACCAGCCTTGTCTGAGAGAATTGTAGCCAAGTTTCATTCCTGGTATCTCAGGTCATGGTAGAGGACACTACCAGCCGTGGCAACCACGCCAGGCAGTATAAATTCATTCTCAAAGGATGGTTTCTGAAAGCTTGCTTTGCTTTTCCTTGAAAACCATTTTTCTAGCCAGCCTATTGGTGTGATGGTGGGGCTACTGTGCATGATGCTGGTGATCCTGGTTTGGGAACAAGCCTTGGTCATTGGGGGATGGCGGGCAGGGGGGATCGAGCAACCCAGTTGACACTTTCCTCTCCCCCCTGGTGAGGGAGATGT